>JAWNLC010000688.1:3767500-4967500 GCA_035041535.1 Drosophila cognata | reverse complement strand
GTGTCATTAAACAAGAGCATAATAAAGTTTGGCAAATGTGGTGGCAACTAAGTCGAGTTGCAGTAAAATTTTAGAAAAACTCGTGCAATATTGTGATTATAAGAGCTTAAATTTAGAAAGTAAGTTTTGTAGTTAGTAGACAGTGAAATTAGTTTTATTCTATTCAGTGCGGATCGAGGCAGAAGCAGTTCTAGTTTTGTTTTTTTCTTATTCTGATTCGAGAACAGGGTACTTCCAAGTGGTGCTCTTGCCTAGAGCACAATTCGTTTGTTTTTCTATTTCATTTCGATGACCTGGTCTCAGTTGCATGCCCAACCCACTGCCCAGTGCAGTTCACTGGCAATGCGAATTGTACCATCGGCATCATCAACATCAGCATCATCATTAAAACGTCGAGTGATGGTCAAATGCTGAGTTTATTGAGTGAGTGGGCTGCCCATTGGTTGACTCGTATATTAGTCTTCCTCCATCTATATTTTGTTGGTGCTGTGTGTCGTCTGCTGTTGTCTGTCTGTTTGTTCTCATGTTGCCATTGCATTGTGACAGGAAATAAGTTGATGCTTTTTGTATTTTCCAGTCTGTTTTTTTTTTTTCGAATTTGCCGCAATGCAACTAAAACATTTTGTGTATGTGCTTCAGAATCACAGCTTCGTACAGCTTTCCTCCACGTAGTAAGTGCTGTTTTAGTTGGATAGGATTTTTAGTCTCTAAACTGCTTACCACACAAGACTCGGCACGTTCACGAATTTGAATTCAAATTGTATTGCTCCCCGGGCGCTCTCATACCCACACACACACACACTCTCAAACACACACACTCATGTTGACATGGAGACTTCCACGCTCGCAGCTCTAGCGCCACCCTTCCACTGACCTTATCCGCTTTTCTATTTTTAAATGGATTTTGTAGAAAGAATGAACTTGAAACTATTTTATGTCAGCAGTATTTCTATCTGGGCAAACTTTTATTTATTAAATGATCTGCCCAATTTTCCAACTGAATGTTGAAGCTGAATTTTAATAGTCTTCTTAATTGCTTTTATGCTGAAATACCTATTTTTCATGACATTATCTTTGCTCTTATGCATTCTTAATATTGCATGTGATTTAATTGTATAAATTTGGAATATTTTTTATTATCAGTTAATTTCTGTGCGCGATTTTATAATAGCAATTTCATTGAGATAATGGCATACAAACTATTTTATTATGTACTTATTATTATTATTAATATTCATTAGTCTTACTAATTTTTATTATAGCAAATGAAAATGTGTCAAACATATATTGATGTATATATATGTGTGGCTTATACATTAAATAGTCATCAGCGAATAATCTCACAATATTTCATGGCTACCATTTATGCGCTACGATTCTAGGTGTGGGGCATATAGATGTGAAATATTAGCTAACATTGAAGTGACTTTGTCAAGCAACTTTAAGATCGGCTATAAATTTTGCCAAAAGCATACTTTATATATACATATATAGAAAAAGTTTTCTTTACAGCACATCAATCATTTCGACCACGCCAGCAAGTTGTCCAATTTGTGAATGGACCTCTTTCTGCCACATGTGCTTGACAATATTCTGACAGATATTGCAATGTCTGTCACAAACTTTTAATGCATTTTCACACGCAATTCTCCCAACAGGTGTCAACATATTCTCATATTAAAAATGTACATTCACTTGTTATGGGATCATTGTTATAATATATTCACCAGCGACAAGAAAATGTTAAAAGGAATTTTCTCAAGCTAATTTCCGTATATAAATTGCATACGACATTTGTAAGCCCCAAATTGAAAATAAATTCCAACAGCTCGTCAGTCAATCGTTAAATAGGACGCGTCACTACATGCCATGAAAAATTAAATAAATATATATATAAATATATATATATATATATATATATATGTATATATAAGTATGCAGATATAAATTGCTTAAATGTAGCTAATTAAATTGACTTACGCACAGTCCTACATAAATTAACAACAAAGTAAACAATTGTGACAAAAATGATACACGGGTGCCGACATTCAAATAAATTAGCTCACGGACATTTAGAGCTATTTAGAATACTTTGCCTTAAATTTACTTATGCATATATATATATATATATATATATACTGCGACAAGATTTACGGTCACCTTTTTAAGTTCTTGATAAAATACTATTTGGCTGCGTAGCATAAAAATTGTGCCGCATCTGTTAGACTGTCAAGCATACAATTAATAAACAATTATAGAAAAGCAATGCCTCATTTTTGTGTATCTCAACAAGTGGTTGCTCTTTTAGACTAAATTGAAATTCAATGGAAAATATACAAAAAATCTCATATTGCATCTGTGCGCCAGAACATGACTAATTTCGCGTTAAAAATAAAGGCAAGCAAAACAGGAAAATTGCCAAGAAAATTGGCACGCTTCTTATTTCACTGACTCGCTAGATATACGAAAAAACAACGAAGCAGTTTCTCTATCTGGCGAGCCAAGAATAAAAGACAAGTCAGAGACTTTGAGAGTGTGAACCAATTAGCCGACTGAATTATGGTGAAAATGCCACAAGCATATCTGCTGTATTATAAAGTAGTCGGATATACGGATCTAGTAGGCTTTCAAAAGATGTTCCCTGTTAGGTTGCCAAAAAATAAATAAATATATAAATGTATTGCGCAATGGTTAGAGAATTTTATATAAATTCAAAATATGATGTGACGAAATTGTATGAATTAAATTCATCAAAGTGTATATCGCGAAATTTGAATATATAATAACATTGGCTAATTTTCGAAAACTTCATCATTCGTTTCAAATAAATAGAATTTAAATGCTAAATTTACCATTTTTATTGTCAACATTCACATTTAACGTATTTATGTGTTTTCTTTGATTATTGTTGCATAAACAATGTTGATATCATCCACCACAAACCATTTATGATAAATTTAGACAATTTACGACAAGAAAACACATTGATGGACACAGTCAGCACATGTGGCCAACTGGTAGGAGCGGATCTAAGCATTCAAATAGACAACAAATCGGCGCACTTAATGAGACCCCTATGATGAGAAAAACCTTTGATAATCATCTCAAAGCAAGTCAAACAAGAGAAAGAAAAAATAAACTTAATAACACTGGCACTCTTTGCTAACACTGGCCTCCAACGTCTTGGGCAAATGTGAACGGTGGCAATAAAATAAATAACTCTGGCTGATTTAATGACGGCGCCCTTCCCTCCCAAAGAAAATCTCTGTCTGTCTCTCTGGTGGCTGACTGAGATCTGAACTTCCGTAGCATAGCAGGAAATGCAAATAAACAAAAAGTACGTCAGTGTCGGAGACGGGGTCGGGGGGAGTGCTGCGGTCGCAACCTCTCTCATCAACTACCAGCAAAATGTTGTGGCGCACTTTACCCAACAGCAGCATGTTGGCCACTTTGAATTGATTTTTATGGGCAAGCTCGTAAGTATTTGATATTTATGCACGCCCGCAATTTGTATACGCATTATAATCTACACAAATAGCGTCTAGTATATGACAGGCCTCCTGCGGCCAAACTAGGGGGGTCGGAGGGACGTTCGCCAAAGGGGCCACAGATCTGCATGTTTATGTAAACAGATAGTCGAGAAAACCGAGTCAAACACCAGCCCAAAAACCGAATCCCAGATCCGTTCTTCACATTTCAACTGTAAGGCGGATGCGCCTTTAATTGCTGGCATTTTAGACAACCTTTGAAAATAAGCATTAAGTCTTAAGGAGCAGCGTCGTGTTGGGTCTCTTTACGCTTATTTGGCTTATGCTGGCAGCGTCCTCATCGCTGCAACTTGATTATGCTTTATGGCCAGGCTAAAAAGCTACTGGACCGTGGCCCGAGGGGCGCCCACATACCCAGATGTGGTTAACGCCCCCTGAACAAATTTTTTTTGCTGTCCCAATTTATGAATTCATTTTTTACATTTTACATCTCTGCGTCTTTTGGGTTCCTACTTGTATGTGTGTGTGTGTGTGTGTGTCTGTATGTTCTTCGGGACGACGAATTTATTATCTTAATGTGTAAATATTAACAGCCAAGAGTTTTTGCTTTATTGCTGCTCATTTGCCAGTCGCGTCATGAGCTCCAGGAGTTAATTTCAACATTTTGTATATTTAAAATTATTTAAGTGCACTTTGAAAAGGTTAAGGAACTAATGAAACAAGCACTTGAGCCCACAATTAATGAGCTAAAAGATTAAATAGTTAGGTATTTAGAACCCAAATTGAAACTAAGCGAAAATAAACCAATTTTCTACTCTTTGAAAGCAACAATTACGCAATAAAGTACAGTTCTGTCAGAATAAATGGTTCTTGAAACAGACGGAACAAAAAATCAGATGAATAAATCTTTTTTCCATTAGCATTTAAGATTAAGCAAACATGTGCCATGTGACTTAATTCAAATTTTAGTTCTTCTGCTTTGTTTTGCGAAACTTGTGTTCCTTTTTGTTCAGATTCATGAAAATTCAATAAGTTTTTTCACTCCGCCAAATGTATATGGCTTTTGAGTCGTACACTTCTTTATCGCAGTTCTTTTTGCGCATCGCATATATTTTCTCAGCGCTCGTTTCTTTTCCGCTTTGGGTTTCGTTAATGTAGGGCTTCATAAGTTTTAATTAGCCGCATTTTATGCGAGTCCATTTAAATCAACAGCGGGAACAAAGCATCAGCGTTAAGCCATTCAAATTGTTCAAGGAAAATCCGACTTGAACAGATATTCGTATACATTTTTTTTGTGCAGAGTTTGAGAAAATCAATTAGCTTAATCCAGCTCCTATATATGTATGGCATACAAATCAATTCATAACTGGTTATACGCGCTTCCGCCGTCCGCTCGTTTCCGTTTCCTGTCCGCACTCAGGAATTGGCCATAGCTGTATTGCTGCATATTCCAAGCCTTGGGCAAATATTGAAACAACTGATTAGTTTGAGTGAACTGCAATTGTTGTCTATTGCCTGTTGGGGCTGCCGACATGTGCATGTATGGGTGAACTGGCGTTAAACAATAGCCATATTTGCCGTTCTTACTAACCAAAAATATTCCATGGTCATTGCGAAAACATATTGCAAAATTGAAATATTCATAGCTTTTAATTGATTTAATAGGCCGAGCAGAATATTGATGGCATTCTATTCAATTGGAAATGCAATATTCATGTGTATTCGGTTGTGGCTACTCTGGCGTGAGTGTGCAACTGTGTGTGTGTAAGTAGCTTGTCCGAAAGCGATGATACTTGAACTTAACTCCCTAACTATGGAGCAGCTCAATAAGTTTCGGTGAATATAACAAAAAGTATTCGATTTGAGAATAATTAAATACATTTTATTTCTCCATCTTATGGGCTAATCGTAGCTGCGAGTTCCAATGTATATTTTACAGAAAATTGTTCAAAAACTTATTATAAAATTTTTCAATTGTATATTGAAAAGTAATTATGTGGTGAGTGCATCAACTTATTAGAAAATGTGTTCCTTTAATTGAAAATACAGTGCACTGAGCAGACAGAGTTGCCACCCTAGTAAGGAGCACATTTGATTTCCATTTCCAGTGCAATTTGTATTTGCTGGCAGTTCTGCTTATTACAATTATATTGTAAATGCAAATCAGCTTGTTTCGTTACTGCTGCAGTGTGTTTGACACGTCTCACCAATAGAATTTGGGCTCTCATACCCAAACATGAATACATACATACATGTATATGTGTATACTTACATGCGGGACTAAATAAATGTCAACCGAACTTAAATGGCATTCGAGTCGCAGACGTTTTCCTAATGGAATCACAATTTCTACCACGCAGACAAAGTTAAGCCAACATTTCTGTTCTTTTTATTTATTTTTGTTCTTTTGACGTTGTTGTTGGAATTTTGGTGTTCGAGCTAACTGCGAAAGTTGAGTGAAAATAAAGCGACTTCCACTCTAGGCGTTGGGCGTGGCAACAGAAAGTTGCCCAAATTGAACTTAATCAAATTGAAAGAACGTCGACAACGTTGAGCATTTTGCACGCTTCGTTTTGTTTTCGGTTTGCCTCGCCAAGTTGGACAAACATTTTGGCTCTAATGGCCAGGAGATTTTTGGTACGACGGATTTGGCGGGGGAGTGTTGAAGTGCGAGAGCAGCTAGGCAAGCGAGCATGAAAATTGAAATGAGGAATTGTTGTGTCTATGTGCTGCTTAGTGTGTTAGGTGTATACCCTGCTGTCAAGTTGCTAAAGGGTATGCTTAATTTTTAGCAGCTTAAGTTACGTGTTAATTTGCTGCAGGACATCATTTAAAAATTGCGCATAATTTGTACAAACAGTTTACTTCAATGGATAATGAATGGTAGCAATTAAACTTTCTTAAGCCACTTCAAATACTTGCATGCCTTGGGCGGTAGTCAAATGTTGACTATACTAGTATAACATCCACAGTCGATGCCAACGAGGTAAACAAAACTCTATTCTAATTGCATTTGAATGCAATTTATTGTTAAGAACATGCTCTGCCTCTGACTGACCTACAAATTATGCAGTGCGAAGCATGCCTGCAAAGCTACATGCATTTGGCTCCCTTTTGCTGCTTGCAAGCTAATTGAGTTGTTGCAGGTTGCAGGTGCAGTTAAAACTACAGCAACACCAACAACAACTACTGCAACAAAAGCAGTAGCTGTGGAAGTCAATTAAGTGGCTTAAGGCGTATCTGGCACCATAGCCGTTGGCAACATCTTTCAGCAATTTGAATAAGCGCTTTAATGCGTTCCAGGTGACCCAATTACCTAGCCAGGTGGCTGGTGGGCGGTAGGAGGCAGGTGTGACGGCTGTGGCAGCAACAATGTGGCCAACAAACACAACAAAAGTCGCATTAAACGCTTTAATTACAAAGTGCCATACAAAAGACAACAGCAACAACAATGTTAAGAATTGTCTTCATTTTGCCACTTCCGCTGCTAACAAGCGTATCCTTGTTCTCTTTTTCGTTTTCCTTTTTTCTTTGCTTTGTTTTGCATTGTTTTTTTTTTCTTTTTTTCGTTTTCATTTTACATTTTTTGCTGCGGCAAGCCCACATCCTGCGACACGTCCTTACCCCACCCTGTACTTGGCCCACTGCCATTGGTTGGCCTAAAGCAACTTCAAGTCAACAACCTGTTTGGCCATTTCAACAGTTTTCCATACATACTATACAAGTACATATATATACATATATATTTTTTTTGATTCAAACATATTTTTGTAGTGCTTTGTTTTTGTTTTGAGTGTGCGTCGGCGGTTCGCACTGTTTGTGTATTGAGTGGCAGCATTGTTGACCCCTCCACACACACACACACACACACACTAATACGCACACACCAGTCAGCACAGTTGATGATGACCAGCAACAGCACTTACGCTAACTGGGTCAGCCCCACATACACGCATATTCTTATAGACTGTGTTTGAATATGAATATGGTATAAGCATATGTGATATCTGTGCCATCCATTAGCAATTGTGTAGATCATCTTCTAAGACTATAAATACTTAGCATGATGCATGAAAACTATGCTATCAACGAGGTGGCTGCCAAACTATTAGATAGTCAAGTGCTCATATCTACATAAGACATGCTTCACCTTTCAGCAAAGATTTGGTGTCATGAAATGTTAAGTGTCGCTTTGGGAAAGGAATTATTTTATTACTTGTAATTATTTTAATATTATTGTTGTATGATAAATATTCTAAGAAGTCGCTCAATTCATTTGATTTTATGTGATGTAATTGAATATTGTTTGTAATTAATGCTGTAAATATTATTGAAATTATTGGTCAGATATTGTGCTGCCGCACAAGCTAAATTGAAGTCAACTTATTTAAATGAGGCAATGTGGCACTCGGTTAACCAGCAGTAATTTGGCAAACGTTGGATTAAGTCGAAAAAGGCGTATTTGAGTTGCATAAATTGTTTGCACAGCTTGTTCTTTGCATTCACATATTTATTTATTTCTGCCTCATTGCAACGAAGCGACCAGTGCTCGAAATTATACGTGCGACATGTGGCTTGTGTCTGAGCTAAACATGCGAACCAAATCGATGCGCCTAATTGCCTTTGACCAATTCTGGCTAACCACATGTGCCTGCAGTGCTGACTGTATGCCAAAGTGTGTGTGTTTGTGTGTGCAACAACTGCAACATATATAAATATGCGTGGGCTGTTGCCGCACGACAACAACTTCATTATCGATACGCCTGCGGCGTTCTCATTTGCCGGCTGATTGACTGATTATGGTCAAGTGTTTGATTTTAGTTTTATACGCCGCACACATCCCCTTGTGGCACAGTGCATTTTATTGCTGTTGTTTATTAATTATCGCTCAACTCTAAAATGAATTTATTATGCACACGCCGTCGTCGAAGCTGGCGAATTAAATGCTGATTTTATTTTTGGCTTGTTTTTGAGGTTTTTTTTTTGTGCGAAGCTCCACGCTTGCATTTTGTTTTGCTTAATTGCGCGTGCTGCACGCGGCGTATGCGAAATATATGTACGTATTTGCCATGTATTACACATACGCACTGTTGTGCATGCAGGCAACGCAAAAATCGTTGGCTCAAAAATCAACAAGCAAATATTTCCTTAGACCCGACACTGCACACATTTCTGTTTAAATCAAATGTTGGAATTTTCTTTTACTGTGTATATGTATGTATGTATGTATGTATGTATACATATATCTCCGTTTTTTTTTGCGTACCGACAAAAATGCTGGCCATTTTTCATGTTGCTACTTGCTGCGTATTTTTATATGTAATTGTTGTTGGTTTTGCTTTCTACCGAAAATTGTGCCATTTGTCTGTAATTTTTTTGTGGGTTTGCGTGTTATGCACAGAGATAACTTGGAGTTGAGTTGGGTTCTTGTGAATTTCGTTTGACCCTCGGTTCCAAAAGATATGCTTACCTATAAAGAGAACAAAAAGATAATAATTGATTAGTCCAGTTTTCCGGATGAATTTGTTTACTATAAAGTTGTTGCAGAAATAATATACTCTTAATTTGACTATTATCTACGTAGCGTATGGATTTTATTTTGAACTAGAGTTCTCTGTCAGCAACTTTAACACTGAAATAAATGTGCATTGATTTTACTATTTTGTTGGCTGTCGCCTTATGAAACAAATGCAAATATAGCGCTGCCACTTTAGAAATTCTATTTGCAGCCATTCTGCATGTATTCCATTCCCAGTTTTCACTGCGACAGACAATAAATAACACTCCGAAAATCTGCGACAAGTCAACGTACAATTCGAAAATGTCACGACTTTCGCACAGGATTAGCTTATTGTCACGGAGGGGAGGGATAGCAGAGTGGCAGTGAGGGGCGCTAGACAAAGGGAAGAAAACCATCGCATCTGCACAAAGTGAGTGAAACAACAACTAACAAAAATAAACTCGAAAAAGGAAGAATAAACTGCAATTGCAAGAAACAAATGTTGCAGGGTAAAAAAAACTCAACAGATACCCTGTGCAACAAAAAAAAATATGTATATAAGAAAATTGTTATATATAAAACTATTTTTCATTTAAGATCTAACTTATGCTCACAGCTTTGGACAGTTTATTCGAAACTGAAACAACAGCCTTACACTTGCGCACAGGGTATGCCGGAATAAGTGAAATTCCTTCGCACATTTTTCAGTTTTTTAAACATTTTATTTATTTATTTTTTGCTTGTGGCATACCCTGCAGCCCTTGTTGTGACTTCTCCTCTCTGAAGTCTTGCGTCATCTAAGAAATTGCATTAATAATGCAAAGGATCCCCTTCGGCTTAAAGCATTTTTTCCTTTATCATCAAACTAATTTGCAAATGTATGGTAATTAAATTAACTTGTTATTTTGTGCATTGTAAATAATTTAAATGAGTGTTAATTTAATAATCGAGCGAAATGATGTAAATTTACAATAAAAATTTAAAAACTACCAAAAAAAACGCTAATTGCAAAGGGCAATAACCGCGGATATAAATAAATGGAATTTTCAATTTGATTTCGGTTTTTGGTAAAGCTTATAAAACCATTTTACAATTTGCTATCCTCATAGGCCAAAAGATTTATGGCATTTAGACGGCGCCGAAATGTGCCGGAAATTTGTGTTTTATTTGGCATTGTCTGATACAAATTTGAAATATATTAAATGCACATTAATTTCGTATTCCAGCACAGATAGCTCTTCCGCTCTTTCTTACAACCCCTAACCTCATCCTGTAGCTCAAAGCTGGCAGCAGCTGTTGACATATTTATAGAATGAATGATGAAATGCCTTTCTTCTAGAAATCATTTTCATTGATTTTGCCGATGAAGATACATATTTTTTAAGACGCCTTAAAATAGAGCTTTAAATAGAAAAAAAAAATTGGGGGATTTCTCTTTTGCGAATTACAATTTCATGAATTGTGAGCATAGAACTTTAATCTGTAATCAAAATTTCAATCGCAATAATAATTAAAATCAGTCAGTCGGAACATTATTTCATACATTACATACTTACATACATACGCACTCAACTCTTTAATTTGGTGATTCGTGTGTGGGCAGTTATTAAATTTGAAAGCCATTTATATTCAGAGGCTTGACTTGTTCAACAAATTATTCATTAGTGTCCACACTTTTATACGCACGCATAACATTTATAATTTCGCAACAGCACAGCGTGAATTAAACATAAAATTTATGCTTTAATGACTCCTAGCCAACCTAGGAAGGTATGGCGGCTATATAATTGCGAGTGCAAAACATAAAATGAAAGCTGCCAAAAAATGTCTAATTCCTTTGAACCATAAAACGCAGTCACATATAAAGTTATTTTGGGTGTGCATGAAACCAAAAACTAGTGACAGCACAGAAAGAACGTAGATAGAGAGAGAGAGAGAGATAGAGGGCGAGATTTAGAGGAAGAGAGAGAGAGAGAGTAGGTGACTGGAGAATCAATTAAGCGATAAAAACGCGCACAAAATCCGAAAAAAATTTAAAAGCCTAATCTCCAATAAAATATTCAAATCGTGAAAGAAAAGAACATAAATGCAAAAAAGGGAACCAGTAAGCAATTTTACGGCATCAACTTTTCGAATATCGAAAAGCCATACAAAAATTTATGCGCCTGGCATGCGAAATTCAAGATCATGTTCACAAATCAAAAACCACAAAAGATACATACGGAAGAGGCAACTTTTGGAAACCAGAATTGAGGCAAGCCAATAAAGGCATGAAAGTGTCTCACCGTCGTGATAAGCGATCACGCATGAAAGTTTGCACCAAAAACACAGAATACAATCCAAATACCCTAAACGCTGGCCAAGTCGAATTTTTAAGCAAAACCATATTTCGCTGGTGGCAAATTTAATTAACAACTTCTGATATGAAATTACGAGTATGCGAACTATTTAAATATATAAATTAATTGGCCAAGCCCATTAAATCTTATTATTTTGATCGCTTTTAACTTCTCCACCGGAGGGCGTCGCAAACTTTGTGATAAAGTAATAATACTCTTGCGCTTTCACTGAAACCTTTGTAGGTTTTCTTAAGAACTTGTCAACGTCGCTTGACTGGTTTGTGCAGCTCCCCAATTTATGTCTGCATGTATAATCAACTCGACCAAATGCTCGCACTGAAGTCAGATGCCTTGAATTGTATTTTTTAATACCCTTATTTTTACTTAACTCGAGTAGTTTTTTTCTGTTTGAGGCAGCATGTAATAAATGCAAAACGAGTTCTCGTTCACAAGGCGTCAAAGTATTTTTTTTAATTAATCCATTGAAGTGGCCATAAAACCATCCAAAAAAGTTTAACACAAATTAATCAAAGACAGAGACCGCTGAAGTCTACTGTTCTTCAAGTGTCAGCGTGGTGCCACTTGATGAGCTTGGTTCATTGAATTAATAATATAATACTACGAGTGCATTACAAAAAACGAATGACAGATAAAAAATAAGTTTTTTTTTATCTTGGCACTATAAATTTAAAGGGGAGTCGGTCTGGGCGCTACAAAATTAATAAACATGCAAAATGTTGGGAATTGTGATGCTAACGATGCTGACGATGGTGATGCTTATGGTGATGCTTATGGTGATGCTTCCGTTTATTGCATTAACTAACTTGGTCAACAAACATACTCCATTATACGTAGGTATGAGCAACATTCTGTAAACAATAGCTGCTATCTAAGCGTTTATCTTATCAGTCTGGCATGGCGTGAGATTGCCAGCAGACTCACTAGCTTGTTGTATAGCGAAACGTTGGCAGCAAAGATAATTAGTACAAAATACTCGTAGCTGAGCAACAATGACCCAAAAAGATTAACGAGAGTATTCAAGTGTATCACTTAATTGGGTATTGCAAAAAGGAAGAGAGCACGAAAAATAAATCAATTAATTAGCTGATAATGTTCTTAACGAGAAAAAAGAACTTTAGATTTGCGATATGCTGCAGAAAAATGGCACATGAGACTGCTCATTCATCCCAGATAAAGATATCATTCTTAGTCAATTTATTTGTAAGGAATACATGAATTATTCAATTCTTCACGTTGATGTTTTTTACTGTGCGCATTTAGAGAAATGAATATGGCTTTGAAGCCTCCAATATATTTATCTTATAACGAATTGCGAAAAGTGTAAAATTTCAATGGAATTTCTCATGAATTATGCTTAAGAGTTATCCCAAAATAACTCAAATATTTATATCATTTTACAAGCTTGACCTTTTTTGTTCAGTGTAATGTCCAAATTGCTTGCTTCGGTACTTCTGAAGAAAAAATCGCAAATCATGCTTGAGCTTGAACTTTGGTTCGTTAATAAACTGTAAGATTAAAAACCAAAAAAAAAAAGAGAACTGAGTTCGCCGAATGACACTTCAGTTTAATGAACTCGCAATATGCGACATTATTATAGCCAGACACCACTCTAATCAGAAATTGTCAAAGTCAGCCATAAACAAGAATTCGCCACAAATAAGCAAAAATGAAAACCTTTGGGGGGCACGGCTCCGTAGAGTAGCTCAGTATGATTCTGTGTGGCATATAATTAGGGGCCACAAAAAATAAAAGAAAACAATAACCGCAAAAATATTGCATTGCGATCGAAATCGTCGAAATGGCGGTGTTGCGGTTGATTCATTAGCATACTTAGGAACCTGAAGTGCCGGGCAACAGTTTTCTGGCATGCATATGTCAAAGTGTGTGCAATTTTTGTTTAGCGGTTTTGACTGCTCCCAATTGGTAATGAAGGTTATGGGGTTGCAGTTGCATGTTACAAACCCAACTCTAGTATAAAGTCTTACAACGTCTTAATTAAGAACTGTAGCAGTCAAACACGAAAGAAATGTAATCAAAGCCAAGTTCAACTTTACAGGCAAGCAACGAGTCGTATGTGCAATGTGCAGTTGTCAAAATAAAAAAATCTGCTATAGTAACTGAAATATAATTTTCTTGTCCTTAATCTAACCTTTCGACCTTAAACTTTAGTACATAGAGTGGAAACAGTTGGTCCACTTGCTTTGGCTTTTCCAACTGCTTCTGCTTCAGTTTGATTTATTTGTTTAGCGCGTGGGTCGCAGACGAAGCAGGCACCAGAGGTCAAGGTCACGCCGACGAACTGTCGAAGTGACTTGCCGGCTAAGCATTCAGGAAATGCTTTACCGGACACTTTACGCTTATCAAACGGCATCAAATGCTAAGGGAATCGATTAAAATTCAGCTATTTATAAAAAACGCATCATTTTCGTTTTGATTTGTGCAATTGTTGTTTTTGCATTTTTTGCGTCACGTCTCGCCAGCCGCTCAATCAAACGCAATTGAACATAAAAATATCTCGGCAACCGTATCGCCGATTCGCATATATATTAATGTCAGCCTTAATGTCAACAATTTGCAATGCATCAAGCGCCAGCAGCGGTGTTCAATTTTGACGCATCAAACGATTTGCAGCAGCTGTTGCAAATGGAAGCTCGTCTCATTTTTCGTGTTTCAATCTCTTAACGACAAGCACTTTGTTTGAAATTAATTTGTATGGCTTTATTTTAAGTGATTTACTGCATTATGAGACACATCAATTGCAACCAATTGAACCAACATAAAGCAAAAAGAAATTGTAAAGAAACATTCGGCAGTTGTTTCAGCTATAAAATCTAAATTTCATTTGCTGAATAAATTATGTTGCACGCTATTAAATTTATTCACAATATACGTATTTTTAGTAATAAAAATAAGTCAATATTTTTTTTAGAATAAATTCTATTTAATTACAGTTTTTTTTTTTTGCTTTTGCAAACAAATTTCCATTGTTTAATGGCTCTATCCTACATTGTTTATGCAAAGTATGTTCTGTTCATGGATTCTTGTTTATTAATCAGATTAATTTAAGAAATCAGACGAAAGCACAGAATTAGACAATTGAACGGCTCAATTCAAGTGGAAGCATAAAGTATAAAATTCCAAAATGCTTTGGCGATTAGCTCATTTCCACATGTTTTATTTTGGCCACAACAAAGGCAACACACTCATGTTATGCTGCTGGTTATCTAATCGTATTCGTATTCTACTTATCTTTAACCAAACATTTGCACAAGTTCTGTACACTAGCTTAATAAGCTATGCGGAAGATGAAAAAGCAGATGACACAAAGGTCGCACAAGCGTAGACGTCGGGGGGTAGCGGAAATATGAAAATGCCGTGCAATTAGCAACGCAATTGCAAATTAATAATCGTGCAGTGTCTCGTGCGGCACTGCCAAGGGCAACAAGGACACTCGCTCACTCACACACACACACACACACACACACACACACACACACACACACATACACACACACATGCACGCATTAAATTACGCGACACCCACGCAACGTTGACAAAACACGGGGCCCACTTAATTGAAAATGAGCCACTCAGCTGAGTGGGTTGGGCGTGGTTGAGCAAGTAGCAAAATACAGAAAAAAATAAAAAAAAAATAAAATGGAAAAAACCCCATTACAATTTGCAAGCGGATGAAAAATGTATGTGAGGCAAACTTTAAATTCATTACACACACGCAAAGTCAGCGAGGGAGTGAGATGGCAAATGCTGGTGACAGCTTCGCATGGACAGGTGGGGGCGAAGAGAGTCAGGTTAGATTGCCAACAGTCTGTATAAACTGCGGTCACTCAGCAGGATGAACATGGACATTGAGAACCCACGCAAAGCACACAGTTGAACTTTTGCGAAATGAGTTTACAAAACGACTGAATTATCGGTCAAAGTTGCTTCATCTATTTAGAGAAGGAATAGCATACCAATTTGGACTTGTCTCTTCGGCAAGAAGTGCTTTGGCATGCAATAGAAAACCGTAACGTAAGAGGAAATTGTAGCTTTTCAAAATATATTTCAGCTTTGTTAGAAAAGGCCTTCTGGTTTAATTTTGACCTTGCAGTCGGTTCCTGCTAGGTCTACATACATATATGTAATCTATATGACTGTGCGCGTGTTAGTAAGTAGACCTGCCTATTTCCGTGCACATTCACACTTTTCAATACAAACACACATACACGAATACACTGACACACTAATGCACACACCTCTCTCAAAGGACAGCTCAAGCCTGGCAATCTAGAATAAAACGAAAATTTCGTGCCTCGCTTCTATTTACGCTTTTATCTCTATGCCCCACTCAATGGCGACCCTCGCTCTCCCCGCTGTATGGTTCGAGCCGTTTTTTATACAATTTGTATTTCGCCATTTTCTTCTATTTACTGGCTCTGCTTCTTCCCAACATTACGTCTGCTTCGTGTTAACCTTGGCCCGAAGCATTAAAAGCGTGCCAAGTGCCAACAAATGGAGGAGCTTGACGGCACATGCCTGGTGCCCATAGTCCGAGAACTGGACACCGGACGCCACAATGAAAGCGACAACAAACATTAGGATCTGATGACTGGTACATTTAAAATTCGACAACTGGCAACTAAAGTGCGAGGCGCATCCCAATCCAGGCGAGGGTCCCTTATCTCCTCCCTCTTCTCTTTAATTTGGCCATGTGCAAATTCCTGGGGCTCATCTTCGCTTATCGCTGCTCTTCCATTTCCTGTTGCTTCACGGAGCTGTTGCATTTTTCATGCCATTTCTTATTTCATTTTTATTTTTATGCTCTCTGCAAAAAGTTGTTGTTGTTGTTCTGGTTTTTGTTGCGGACCCTCCCTCCTCACATTCCCACTCACATTCGCACTGCTTTATCACATTGTCTTCTTGTTACGCTTCTTCTTCTTCTTCTTGTTGCTTTGGCTAATGCCTAGTTTGTATTGTTTGCTTGCCTTATACTCTTCATTTACTTATGTATTAGAACTGGTGCGCGTAGGGCCAAAAGGGACCTTGGGCCATTAGAGAAAGACTTTAAAGTCTGCTGAAAAAATTAGCTAGTTTTTCATATTTATGTAGACGATGTAGAAGTCCCTCAGCAATAAGCAAGAAAGGCTGGGAATTGGTTATTGCGCATTCTTCTACTTTACATTTTAAAATGATGACAAGGTAAGCCTAAAATACTAATGCTGCCCATATATTTTTCAGATTAGCTTAAGAACTTTGAGTCTATAAAAATTGTTATGGCCGAATAAAATAACGTATGAGTCAATGAAAAATATATTCTATAGTGTGCAACACATTCAAGTGTATTTAAAATTCGTTTCATATTTTTTTGGTGTATTTGTTTCTTGTTTTCTGTGCATGTGGCATTTTTTGTGATATACCAAGTTGAAACAAAATTTGCCGGCGAATGTTTTCAGTGTGTCGGGCTGCTTCGCATGCCTCCAACATTTGTGCAGGGCCTTATTTTCCTGTTTGCCGAAAAAAACCGCCAAAAAAAGCATACATATACATATATACATATAAAACAAACTCAAATGTATTTTTAGTGCGCTGCTAAATATATAAATATATGCGCGTTGGGGCGAGCACCTGAACGCGGAGCCTGGCAAGAAATGTTCCATCTACTTTTTTATTTATGAGCCACCGAGCGATGACGTGTTCGCCATTTGGTTAAACCCTGAAACTGCGCCACAATCCAGTGGAGGAGCGGTCGGAGGAGTTCCAGCTTATGTTGCTGAAGGTCACTTCGAGTTTTGGAACTGCTGATGGTGCTCTCCTTCACCACTCACCGCTCCATCAGCAGCCTCACTTGAATCGATTTTAACGATTTCCTTTTCTACCTGCGAGAGGCGACGCGAGCCGCCAACTTTGGACACTCTCTGTCGACTTATAAACATGAAATGCATTTGCAAGGCCTGACAATGGCAACCGCAGCAGCATTAAATGTGCTTTTGATTGACAAAATTGTGACAAGGACACAAGCTCTTTGTAGGCGCCCATTGTGGCCCGTGACATTAATTGATGAGCCAAGGATTTAGGCGTTTCCACTGGAAACCACTGAAACTTAATTTCAACTGTGCCGTTGTTTCGTCATCATTGTTGCGCCCCATGCACACAGATGACAGCTCATTAATAAACGGCCGGGGAATAAGCAGGAAGTATCTACCACTACACTGCCATTCAGGAGTAATACGCAATTTCCCATCGCTCGGCTTCTGTTGACGCTGCTAATCTAGTACATAAATCTGCCGTTTTATTAACTCCACGCCAAGGCGATCAAAACATGAATCAAGCGAAATATTGGGGGAGTGGACGATAGGTGCTTGGTGCTTGTTGAGTGGGGCGTAGGTGTTGCAATAGTGGACGGTCACACAGAGGGTGCACAGTTCGCACTTTTCATTAGAGTATGCTTGATAGTTAGTTCATGGCAGGAGACAAAAAGGTAACAGAATAGGTTACTAAAGTTTAAAAACGTGTGTGGCAATCGAGTTGAAATCACAGAAAAGCGAAAGGTTTTCATTTGCAAAATTAGTCTAATAATTAAATTGTTTAATTATTTTCGAAATTAACAATTAAACTTAAATTTGCATTTGCATATTAAGCTAACATCTCACATTCTGGGCTCACATATGTATATTAATAAGTCTTCTTTTCACTCTAATCAATATTAAATTATGAGAAATGGTTTTGATGCTGAATAAGCAAAAAAAAGCACATTGATAACGGATATATAAAAAACACAGCCAACAACCGTAATAATCATAATAATCAATTTTATGCAGGAACATTGATGAATATTTAATTTATATAATTTGTGTTGGTGATGTCCCACGTGTTCACGCCTTATCACATATTTAATATTTATTGGTTGCTAATTTTTGCATGTATTCATTTTTGGATATACCGTTTTATTATCAAATAAATAATTTCATTTTGAATTTTTTCGCAAATCATGTTGCCAATTTTTAAATTTGGCAACTGTATAATTTATTGCATTCTGCCACGGTTTTTACTGTGCTAATACTATTAGAAAATGCATAAATTATTTATGATCTATTGGTACTAACCTTTTACGATTTCCAATTCAATTATCGCTTAAGTCAACAACAGTTTTTATAACAGTCAACAAAAAACAGTTGGTTCTCTTATGTTGCACCTCACAAAACTATATTCGATTTATAATTTTACCGGTAATTGAGAATTGGCCTTTGGCAGATGGGTGAAATGAAGCCAAATACAATTCTCAATTTTTGCGCATGCTGCAAATATTGAAACTTGATATTTATTTTGGCCAAATGCACAGATTTTGCCAATTAGCGTTGACTCGACGTCAATTAGCAAATTAGCCACATAAGACACAAACTTGAGTTAGAAGTAGGAGTTGGGGATATTATCGCCTAAGATACCGTCGGCACAACAGAGGTGCCGAAAAATTGCCCTGCACTTGTGAAATGCACTTGTCAGTTGTGCGTTTTTTTTTGTTAGTAGAAATTATCGTTTTCAACGGCTCGTTTGAAGTTCGGTCTTTTTGTATGATTGACTCGTTAGGCCGCGCGCACGTCCGGCCACTGCGACTGTAAAATTGCGACTGTGCGCCCAGCAAACGAAAACGCAAAAGCAAAGCCAACAAGAAAATTGAGTCAAAATCGGCATGCCGCAATTGAAATACCCTAACATAGGTATGAATTCGGGAGTCATGTGTGCAGAATGTGATCAGGATTAGGATTATATTAAAAGCAGATTCGAATTTAGACTATTCAAACTTATTTAAAAATAGCTTGGAATCATTTGCGAAGCTTTATGCTGGGGCAATTATAATTTTTGTTGTTTTCTATGACATGAGAAAAATATACTTCTTATCTATACTAGTTGCCCCGTTACAGGTATAAAACTACATACAAAGTTTTTGGCGTTTCTTTCAAAGCGTTATAAAGTTTGCGATAAATGGTTAATATCCCACGCAAAGGGCACAAAAAGCAAAAAGCCGAGCAAAGTCAGCCGGCTCCAATGTCGACGTGAGCAGCGCTGTTGCTTTTGCTACTGATGCTGTGCTCTCTCTCTCTCTCTCTCTCTCGCTTGCTTCTCTCTCACTGTATGTGTCTGAGTTTGTTTTTGACTTCAAATTTGCCGGCTCCATGCTTATCAACATGTTGCAGCTTTTCTTGTGTCTTGCTTTTGGCGCGCACTTTGAAACAAAGTTGCAGGGCTCAAAGCGCAACCAAAGAATTTTTATTTATTTTCCTTTTTTTTTTTGTGCATATGCGTATGGAGTTTTTAATTGGGACTGCGTGATTTATAATTTATAGAGATTATTTTTTTTAGCTGGCGTTGGCTTCTTATTTATAAACACATTAAAATTTATAGTTGCCAATCCATTTGCGTCAAATTTTTCATGAGATCAGCATCACAGGCAACGCGTTTTTCGTTGCTTGTATTAATTTATGCCAAAACTGAATATCACTTTGTAATTTTCTGCTTCACAAGATATTAGTTGGTTTATATGGGTTAGTCAGTTGGCAAACGGCACTAATAAAATAAGCCAGCTAAATTTTTTCTTAGAATTTTGTATTCAAGTGAAATGATGTCGCTATATTCTCAGCATATTTATAAGCATTAGAGCATACGCCGAGTTGTTTATGATTTTCCTAATGAATGAACAGCAAACAATACATACTTAATTTGATAAATGTTGATATCTTCACCGTTGTACGTATCTTGCTTCAAATGAACTTAATTACATAGCGTTTCATTATCATTATTATTACCGTCAATATAATAAATCTCGAAATTTAACTATAATTTTTTGCAGCAAACCGCTGAAAGTGAAAGCATTTTATTATAATAAAATATACAGCTAGGTATATTATATATTATGTTGAGTTTTTTAATAAATATATAAATATAATATAAAAATAGATCGTTTCAATAGAAACATTGATAATATTTAATTCCAATGCATATATGATTTTTAAAGAGTCTTTATCTATATACAGATATGCCACATACACAATTTTGATTATTTGAGCCTGACCCATTTAGTTTTATTAACAGAGACATTTAAGTGCCTGCTGCACGGACAAGTGGATATTGGATAAGAGGCAAACTGGACTGAGTTCTGTGACTACTGGAAAAGATTTCTTTTAATCTGCTGCATTTGTGGAGCGATAAACAAACGACACTTTAGATTGTGTGGTTTCGAGGCGCCATTGGCAACATTGTTGCGCGAATACGAGTTGCAAATGGCAAAGGCCCGTTGGTAAACAACATAATGAATTTTCGCGCGAAATGTAAACAGATCTTTATTATTAATGAAGCATGGACCATTTATGAGTCACACCAAGCCAATAGTTTGAAGTAAACAGCTTTTTAATCGAGCAAAATTGAGAACGCGAAATAAACTATGAAATATGTTAATTTATGTAGCAGTGGATGGGCAGCATACAGGGTGCTTGTGACTGAATGTGAATGAATGGCAATGCTATAAATAAATATGACAACAAATAAACGTCAACGACGACGTCATCGTAGTAAAAAACACAAATAGAAGTGGTCAATCCGCCAGTTGTTGCCCACGCGAGGGAGATGGGTGGCCACCTAAAGCACAGCGCCACCATCTGGGGCGTGGGCTGGCATTGAATCAATGGCGCCAACTTTAGCATAAACAGGCAGCATTACACGTAGTTCTAAAATACGTATGCACAAGCAAAATCCACGCTAGCTAAATTAATTACAATTTGATAGTTTTCATAGTTTCTGATAACGAGGTCAGAACTTTTATTTCTTCTCTAGTGATCTAATCTAATTGCCATGGAGTGAGCATCATCCAGAAAAGGTCAGCCCAATTATTGTCTAGCAGTGCGATGCTTCTAAAGAATTATTTAACAGATTGTGTTTTTGGCAGGCTGCTCTTGAACTTGCACAACTCATGCGTTTTGTGGCTAATTGTGTTGGTTTTGTAGATTGAACTCACACGTGTTTTCATTTCAAAGGTCAACTGTCTAGCCATATGAATTATATTATTAAATTGGAAGAATGATAGCCTGTAATTACACATGCCATGTCAAACTGATGTAAATACTTGCAATAACTTGACTTTACTCTTCTAAAGTAGAACACCAAAAATAGGTAAATCCACTCGGCCATAAGTTTGCGTATTTAATCAAAAATTGCATACCATTAAATGTTGTTCTAATAATAGTTCGATTGTATTATAGATTGTACGAATGTTTGCCAGATGTGCCAAAAGTTTTCGCACATGCCAAAAGCATAAGAAAATAAACTACAACATCTGAATTTATGCGGAACAATGTGTTGCCATGCTCCAAGGAGAAAGAGTCCGTATTCCCCCACCCCATCCCCTCAAATTGAGTCAAATTAAGCGCTAAATTGCTCAAACTGCAATAAAAAAACAAAACACAACAAGCAAGAAAAGACTTGTACACATATCTCGACTAGGAAATATCCTAACCATGTCAACCCATTGGCTTGTTCGCTAGGGTCAAGCACAACCCTCCACACCAGTGACCTCTGGACAGCTGGCCGTTAATTGTAACGGTAATGAGCAACAAATGTTATATTTAATATTAATATTATGTTACGTAATATTGTAATATGTTAAAACCAATTATATGTTTATGTTATTTAATTTAAATTCCCTGTTATTATGTATACAATCTTCAAAACAATATTTTATAACCTTTCAATAGGTTGATCAATATTAAATTAAATTGCTACATTAAAAAAAAGGAAATATTCTGACCGCAGCTGCTTAATTTATAAAATCGATTAAAACACAGGTTTTATTTGCATTGTACGCAAAGGCAATAAATCTAATTTTTGAAAACATGTTTGAAATTACTGGCTTACGCCAAATATGTGTGTATGTGCACGCATTATTAGGGAGCAAAATAATCGCACTCATTTTTATATAAAAAAGCGAGTTTCTTATCCGTTCTGAGAATAAATTTGAAATGTTATTGATAAATTAATTGTTGCTTTTATTGCTAACGGAAATGGTTTGGTATCGATATGAGCAGAATGGGCATTGTCGATACAATTAAATAAACTCGATCTGCGCGTGCTATATGAGAATTTATATTATATATATATTTGAAGTGTCCAGCTCTTTTCTCAGTACTTTCCTGAGACATACTGTTACTCATATTTATTATACCCTTTTCGACACATTTTAAATGAGTTCAGGGTATTCGCAAATAAAGTAAACAAGTAACTGAAAAATTACCAAAAAATGGAATTCCTTATTAATAAGCAAGCATTGTATGGATGCTGGCACCGAATTTAATGGGATACGCAAACTTGCACTTGTTGCTAAAATTCCAATTTATATGTTCATCCATATGTGTCAAGAAAAAACACACCCACGATGAGCACCCGCTGACCAAACTGGCCACGAGCCGCAAATAAGCAACAATACAAAAGAAACAACTTTTCGGCGCATGTCCAGTCGGTCGAAGTAATCCCTGTCTGTGCGTGCCGTATTCGGCAAAATGCGTGCCAGACAAAAACTGGCGCATATAAAATATTGTTCAGCTTAGTTCAGGAACGGCATTTAATGTTTTTTTTTTTAGCTGAAGGTCACGAAATGCAGCATTCTAAATTCATCGTTTTTTTATGATTCAGTGTTTTCCAACACATAGTATAGCATTGGTGAGTAATACAGCTTTATGGCTATAAAAATGCGAAAAGTACACAAACCAAAGACGATGATTAATGCAAGTACAAGTACAAGTAACCGATGTGGCATGCGGCCAATTATGCCACAATGTACGTAAGTGAAATTGAAACTGGCATATTTTAATATATTGCAATTAAATGTATATGTTTGATAAGAGATGGCAGATAATGCGTATACCTAGGCATTGCTCGGGAACACACACAGACAGCTGCAGATGCCGTTGTAAACGCATCTAAACGTCACTTAATTGGTTTTCGTTGTTAATCGCCGATTGGCGCTAATTGAAGGCAACTCGTTCAGCGACTAACTGGCCAGCACAAGACACAAGACTGAAGACTAAAGCCTCAAAACATGGCTAAATACAGTGGCAGTAAACAAACTTTGTCATTCGTTGCAAGTGGCTGAGCTGTGCTGCGCCTTCAAGGCCTATGCGTGCAATACAGAGAGAGAGAGGGGCTGACACTTAAGAGCGAGAGGTGAGATAGAAACACTTCAACATGGGAAGGAGAAGCCTTGGTGTCTGTTGCCTCTGTCAGTGGGTTGCATTGCACTAATTGATTTTCAATATCTTAGCGGCATTCACTTATGGATATGCTGCCTGCGGCTTGAAAATATATTGCATCAACCGGCAGAATAAATGATCGCTAAACGGTTGGGCATATTTAACCAATGTGTAGCTAGAATAAATTAACAATATTTTCGATTCGGTACAAGCATTTAACTCTCAAGATCTTAAAATTATTTTAATAGGTGACCCAAATTTTGGTACATAATGAAGACACCAAATTCAATTGTCACTTAACACTGGGTTCAAGTTCAATTGGACAGTATCATTTGCGAAAAAAGATTAAAAATGAATATATAATTAGCAGAGCAATAAGAGGAATTCTCATCTATCAGCCAACCCAAACTTCTACTGAGTCAAGCATACTTAAGTTAAAATGCTGATCTAGATATATTTCCGATTCTGATACAGCAGAAAACTAGCGTAAATATCAACCTGTTACCCACTAGGAGCAGCTTGTTTACTATTGATCTATTTATAAATCAATGAATGAAATTTACATTATCTTTCAAATGAACTATGAGTAATTGTTGTTTGTTATCTCGATGATGCATAAAAATTTATCAAGCAGTTCCGCCAACGAAAAGCGATGACAATGCTGAGCAAGATTAGTCCTCTGAGTTAGCATGGTTCATTCGCTTTTAACAAATGCCGGTAACGTCATTCCGATGCGTAAGCATGAATCAGATTGAAAAAACCCATGTATTTTGCAACACTCTTGCCGAATATCCATCAATTAAAATCAATCAACCAATAAATTATTTGCATACGCTCCGGATAACAGTATGTCAGATTTAAATAATTGAAAATTCATTTATTTTATTGATTAGATAATTAATCAATTATTTTGTTAATTAGCAGTGGACAGACAGACATATGTGTGTATCGACAGGTATGCTAATGGAAATTGACCGCAAACTGGCAATAACACGTACACGTCACATCGAGTGAACCCCCTTTTCACTCCATGTGTAAGCAGACAGCTGAGTGAAATTTAAATTGTCAAGCAGAAAGCGAAAATTAACTACACAGTGCACAAAATAATTGCGTTTTGCCGTTTCGCATTTTGGCCGGCTTCAAATGTGTGCAAAACGCATTAAAGATGCAAACGAAGTCGCAGCCGCAGCCGACGGAACCGTGTCAATGACACATGGCCCATTTCACAACAATAACGGCAGCAACTGCACCACCAAAACACCACCGCCATCCGCACAGCAATCGTGGCCAAAACGGAACCATAGCTGCGCCTAGTCTCTTTGCCCGACTGCCTGCCTGACTATTGGCGATATTTGGTTGTGCCTTCTTCGCAATCGCTTTCCCCCTTTCCCCAATTCCCTTACCAACTGCATTGGCAATGCCAGTTGGCTTGATGTCTTTGCCAATTCCTATGCATATTTAATTTTATGCTTATGCTCATTTTTGCTTTATAGAAATCGGAGATTTTTGCCGAAAATTGAAAATGAACATTTTTACACAAGAGTGAATTGAGCCGCACAGTGGAACCGCCGCGAATTGTAAATAAAACAATTTTCTGTTTATTTTTTTAATGAAATTCATGCACACTTCATAAGTACACAATTAGCAAGCTCATAAGAATTTTGATTTCAAATTTTATAATTAATATTTCTGAAGACATGTACATAAATAATTACCCAATTGTGAAAAAAGAAATTCGTATAAAACTGAATTTCGTGGAATTTTTAAGACAACAATTTTCAAATTACCACAGTGCAAATTATTTAATATTTTTTGTATTTTTCTTTTGAACATGTGTTACACATTTCTGTGTTGCACTTTGGACCTTGGTGCTGTTAAGCAAATGTTTAAAATGTTGAAATTGGAGAAAAGCATTTCGCGCAACCAGGAACTGGAGCTCTGGGAACCAGTGAAATGAGAGAGTCAAATAAAAGCATATGAAATGTATAAAAAGTTCAATTGTATCAATTTGGGCGGCAGCATTTTTAGTACGAAAATAAATTAAAAGCGCAGAGTCCGCTGAGATGTTTGTGAGGTTGCTATACTCTATAATGTGGACGAACAGTCGAATAGATGCGGTCAGCGTGCAGATCTCATCAATCATAACCATCAATCAAACGTGCAGAATATTTGAGAAGAAAAAATAAACTATGTGGGCATCTTTGAAGTTGGCGGCGCATGCCATAAAATGCAAAAATTGCGAAGACCAATTTTGTGGTCCATTTCAATTGCTAGTCGAGCTAAGATATATGCAATGTACTATATGTATCTATGGGTACGTCGTAAGAAAAAATAAAAAATGGAAATGTTTCGCAAATAAGTTTAGCGAATAGCTTGCACTGCACATTTGTTTGCTCAGCCTGAGAAGATAAATTAAAAATCATAGGTCTTAAAAGAATTAACTCAGCCAGTGAAACAATTTTACACAAATTGTGATGATCTCATTCTATTTAGTAATTTTCAATTGTTTCACACATTTCTTACACATTTCTAATTTTTTGCAATGATTTCATTGCCTCCTTTAGACCAAATAAACCAAACAATTTAGAATCACAGCAGTTTTCATGTCCATTTCGGGAAGTGGGCTAGTGCCAATAGAATGCGCCGGAAACCATAATATGTTGTGGGGCTAATAAAGTTTCAAGTTTCGATTCGTTTGAGAAAATTCATGCTTTTCATCTTCTTTAGAAATGTTATTTCAAGAATTATATAGAATTGCTCCGGTCAAATGCAATTCTTCTTCTTTATATGTCATAAAACCAAGATTTCATGTGTGTGGCAGTCAAAAGTAAATTATATATGATGTGATGATCACACATTGATATCGATCAATATCGATATGTGTCAAGTTACATTCGTACGGTGTGTAGCCTATATTACAAGTGGCCTGATATATGTATACATACTTTCTTTTGGCAATGATTTGCTTTTAGTTTGACAGCTTTCGATCTAGAATCATTCAGCTATTTCGAGTATTCTACGGACAACCCAGTGGAATTCTAGTCCACATAGACTGTGCGTCATCAGCTCATGGGACGCCACCATTTTCGATGTCTGAACGCTGTCTGTTACCTCATTAATTAAAGCATTGTGAGCTTCTATCTGTGTGTGTGTGATTTTATGTGTACTGCTGTGCATTTTGATATTTTAATCGCATTGAAAATGCATAGAGTGGGTATCATAAAAGTGTGCAATAGTATGTAACAAGCAGAAGTCATATGCGACATGGCCGGGTTTTTTCGTATAATCAAGCTGATCTCAGAGACAGTAAGGGCTAGAGATTTAAGTTTGCTCTGGCTGTTCTTGAATGCCATACGCAAATAATTTTTATTTAATTTTATCGATAACTTTCCCCTTATCACGTAATTCGATAGATCAGAGTACTTTCACTGGCTTAACTAACCATTTACATTTATTTGCTAATCGAATCAACATATTTAACGGGTGTGTTTAGGGCATCTCCTAGTCGAGCTCTCTCGACTTGGTCATTTTGACTTGTTTGATAGTGTGCAATTATGTGCTTAAAACTACTTTTCAGTGTTTACACAGAAAGGTCTTTGACAGTGTGAAAAAGCAGAAAACGCCGGCTTAAAACATAATAGTTAACAAACAAACTGAGTGTAAAAACACAAATTACATTTTACAAATTATTAAGTGGGACAGAATCAGCCATCTCAATTTTTAACAAATAATATATGTACATAGATATGTATTCTAAATATAATTCAATGACAATCGATTTGCAGCTGTTGGACGAAGATAACTCATTTTAAGCACAATTATTGATTAATTAAATATAGTTTTTTAAAATCTAATCCCGAAAACCGGCAGTTACAGTAAAGGCGTCAAAATTTCAAAATTGGTTGAAAAATGATGAGCACATGTGATCATTATTGTCTCATGTGAGTATAAGTTTCTCGGCAAATTCGCACGTATTTCAAAACATGTCAAGTATCAAGTAAGACACATCATTTGTATCATTAAGCCATTATTTCCGCCTATTCCAGATACCCGCTCGTACATAGTTCCACTTGTCACTTGTCGAAAGCTGTTGCTGGCTGTTCTTTGGCGACAGAAGACGCACGCTATATGGCGTATCAAGTGCCATTCAATGATACCGAGTCTTTCATTTGCAAATGACATCATGAAACGGTTCGTGGTCGTGCATATTTAGCGCCAGATCGCATTCAATGACGCTGTCGCCATTAATCACAATCGTTGTGACGAGACAAGAGCCGGGGGTAAACCTCAACGTCAATTGTAATTGGCTGTGAATGCTATCGAGAGAATACCACCCACACATGTCTACAGTACATGGCAAATTATTTATCTACTGTGCACTGGCACGAGTGAGAGAATTTGTATATTATAGCATTGGGCGAGACAGTGATGTGGATGCGTACAAGTCAATCACAATTATTATTAGGTGTTTAAATTGGGACTCTAGAAGGCAACACAAACGTTTGTCTGCTATTTAAAGTTATCATCCTTCTTGGGGCCGACATACAACACTGACCAGGACTTGTCCAGCATCTCAGTATCCTTTCTATTTGTAGAAACACTAAGCAGGGATGCGTTAATTATGCCTGCATTAATCATTTATTAGGTGTAATGAATTTACCAATCTTCCGAGCTGGTCAACCGATGGCGTTGATGCGGTGGTATGCATATCTGCTTGGGAGATGGTTTCAGTTTCAGCCTCATGGACATTTCACTGGAGAATGAATTCCTGACTGACGCAGCTCTAGCTCTAGCACCAGTCGCCTCAGAGTCCCTTCCTCCGCACATTTCAGCATTAATCTGCGAGGACATAATTCTGTTCCACAAGTACTTGAAACTATCCAAAGTGTGGTATGAATTTCTTTTAATAATGTCCAAAAATTGTTTGCGTAAAAATTTATTGCTTCAAAAAGAAACGAAGGATGAAACTTGATTTACTAAATGATTTCGGACTTATTGTGATGTGTTTTTTAAAATCATTAAAGCAAAGCCTGCCTGAAAAACATAATAATTATTCGGATCAAATACAGGGGTGCCACAAAAGCACATGTGATTGCCAGTTCTCCTTACAAATCATTTCCATTTCCTTAGAGCTTTTTCTATCATTGCCCATGAACACCTCAAAGTATGCCGCTTTTCATAGCCTTAGCACAGCTTAGCCAATGCCGCAACCCAATTTGTGTCACTGGTGTGTATCCGCTAACACGTTATCCCAAACAGTAGCCTATATTCCTTCGGAAAAAATGTTGTATAATATGAACATCTTGAGTAATTGCTTAATTACTAGGTTATTATTGTATAATTATCAGTAGTCGACATGCACAGACTGAACTAAAGTATAGATTAACAAATGTGTTCAACACAATGAGTCCCCATTGTAAAAGTTGAAGGAGGAAATTGAAAGCTTCTGTCCATAATTTGAAGTAAGCTTTATTCAAAGACTTTAAAAGCTTATCCATGACAAATACGTTCCCTAATATAAATAGCATAATTACGATATAATCAGATACGATATAGATTTAAGCTTTTCTCACGTCGTCAACAGGGATTTGGAAGAACATACATATTTTATGTATGCAGCAATAAATATTAAATTTTAGAATGTTTTATATTTGAGAAGCAATGTGCCTGATGTACTTTAAGAATTTTCAGTAACGTTTTGCTTTAAGCTTGTTTAGCTTGTCAGCAGCAAACACATTTATTTACTTTCAAATTACACTGCTTACTTTTAGACTATCCCATAAGAAAGAAATAATAATACTATTACTAATTTCCCACCATTTCCATTTGAATCATAAAACAGTTTATTATTTGAAATTATTACTTAACGTATAATTCTTTATTTATACTCTTTGCTAAATTGAGCAATTATTTTTACTTAATTCATCAATTTAATTTCAATAAGTTTTTCTTGCTTTTAAGTGTTTTTAGAGTTTCCATCATTTTTTTTATATTTTTGTTTTTGCTAAAAATAATTTAAATTCATAATTATATACCTAAGTTCAAGTTTATTGTTGTATATCATTATTTTAATTATTATTTTTCATTGCAATTTTTGTTGTAACTAACGCAAACCATATTCGCACTAATACATTTTGTGTGTGTGTTGTCTGTGTGGTTGTGTGTTTTTGTGTGCCTGTGTCATTGTGTGTAATATTCACCTTTATATGTATGTATTTATATACTTAAGATAACTGTTCTGTTAATGCATAATTTTAACTAGTTATGTACACAACTATATATTGTTATGACAAATGCTAGAACATATTTCTTACCGACTGTTTTTTTCATGTGTGTTTTACTTGTTTTCAATCGTTAAATCAAATAACAAATATAAAAAATTTCCAAAAAAAAAAAACAAACCACTTTGTAGGGTAATATTTTGTATTTGACTAACTTGTCTGTGGATCAATTGTCATTGTATTAATTCTGCTATATAATTCATTCGGTTCTCACATTTTTATTACGCTTTTGTCTAATTGTTGCTGTTAGTTTTCGGTTTTCGGGTTTCTTTTTGTTTTATTTGCATTCAACTTTGTGTATGATTATCGTAAATTGTTTGGTTTTTAAATTATTTCTTTTTGTTTACGCGTACTTCAGTGTGTATTATTTTTGAATTTTGTGAACATTAAAATTGTATGCATCATTAATTTGTTGCTTTTATTGTTTTATGAACTAATTTCTTTAAATTGCATAGTTAATTCATTGCGTGTGTATATTTACTGTATGGGCAATAATTAACTTATTTGGTTTTTGCTTTTTTATTTTATTTATTTACATTTTTAATAATGCAGACAACATTTGACTAGTTCGGCTCAAGTGATATGCACCTAAGATACTTTGCCAATCGAAAGTATCTCAGCTGTTTACCAAATCAAACTCACAACCAGTTAACATCGTTTCGTAGTCGTTTCTATTGTATGTTTTTCTTTTTTTTGTTGTTAATACTTGTTTTGTTTTCTTTTAATTAATTTTTAAATTTAAACTTTATGCAATGTTAACATTTTCTCTTTTGATTTTGTTACAAAATCGCTGCCATGTGGCTTTATATTTTTGTTGGTTTTATGAATTTATATTCAACTCATTATTGTTTTTACTTAGTTATTTAAAATAATGTAAAAAATCTGCAAATTGCATGCTCCTCGTTAATTAATGTGCCATTAAAAAATGTCTATGATTTTCTATATGTATTCATTCTTATATTTACAGCAGTTTTTGTTTTTCGTTTGTATTTTTTCTTTTGTTTTGTTTTTTATTTTTTATTTTTGCATTTGTTTTACTTATATTCATCATCTTAGGTTTGTTCAATCTATTTTGTTGTTGTTTTTCATTTTTTTTTTTCATAAAACCTTTTTGGCAGTGCATTTATATTTATTATTCCGGTTTACTATTTTTAATGATTTCAGCTAATAACTACAAATTATATTAATTATTTTAATGTATTTTTATCTTTAAATTAATTTTATGTTTAACTAACAGCAATTATTTACAGTTGTTCGTCTTTTGCTTACTATTATTTATTTTATTTATTTTTTGTCACGCAAGGTACGTTTGATTTAATTAATTTATTGAAATTATAAAAGTATGTGTTATGTGTGATTCATATATTTCATAAAATGTGTATATTTAAGGAAATTCAAACTAGAAACTTACTATAAAATACAATTGGAAGACAGTTGTTGGGATCCATGCACTAAAAATGATTTTGCAAAATCAAAAACGGAACGAAAATGAAAGGAGAATATTTTGAATTTGTTTTCGGAATTAACTAAATTGTTTTCTATGAGCAAAACGGCTTATTGCTTATACATAAATTGCAAGCAGTCCCTGAAGAAACTTGTTCAACTTCAACCATAAAAATTCGCATATAAAATAGTAAATAAATAAAAAAAATCACCTTTCTATATGCCATATTTAAGTTTAACTTACCGATTTAGTGAAATGCTCAATAACTTTGCATTTTTTATGTGTCAGCTACAGTTATTCTTCTTGCATATGTTTAATTAGTTTTTTTTTTTTTTTTGCTTTGTCATTTTAATTTAATTGTTAATATTTTGTTCTTATTTGCTTTTTGGTTTTGGTTTTTTGCTGTTACCGCAGTTGCTGAAACTCTAAATCTTGTAGCGCTGCTTTGATCTCTTACCTCTTACAAATAAGTATTTAAAGTTATTGTTTAATTTTATAACTATGCTTGGGTAGTTGTGCATTATTATTTGCATTTGCCTTTCGGTTTGTTGTTTTTGTTTTTTTTTTTGTTTGTTTAATTTGTAAGTTAAATATGCAAATTCAAAACCTGTTCTTAATGTTTAAATTGAATATACAAATGTTCATACTTATTATGTATACGCACTGTTAGCTTAGTTATTTTTAAAATAGTCGTTGTTGTGGTTGTTCTTCTTGTTGTTCTTCTTGTTCATTTGTAGCCGGCTGCCGTATGTGAATGTGATAATATGTGTGCTGTCTATATGTGTCTGAGTGAGTGTATATAGGTGTCTGTCCATCGCACATTACATTTTGGCTTACCACAAATAAATATTAATTTTAATCGTCTTCATCATTTGGCAGTGTAAAAATTTAAGTTAATCATTAATTTCGCGATTTGTGTGAGTGTATGAAAAGTATTTCATTTATTGCTTGTCGAAAAGTGTGTTCTAAAAATGCATTTTGATCGTCCATCCACAGCTAATCCTCGTCCAGGCTCTGTGAGCGTCGCGGCTGTGACTGCGACTTCGAGACGACCACATACTTGCGCCCAAAGTATGGCGAATCTAAAGACGGGGAGGGGGAGGATATTTAAGGCTAATCAGCAAGAGTCTGGCTCACAATCACAGCTCATTTCTTGCGCAGGAAATCTGTGTATTTGCGTGCACGCTTGCGCACCTTCTTGAGGGCATTGCCCAGCCGGAATTGCTCCTCGGCCAGGTCGTGCGTGCCATAATGATGCGTGGTGCTGGTGTTGGTGCTATGATGATAGCCATGATCATGGCTGTGCGGATGAGAATGCGAGTGCGGGTGCGAGTTGTGTGTCTGCGTGTACTGGCCATGATAATGCTTCTGTTGCTGCTGCTGCTGCTGCTTGTGCTCTTGATGGTCAAAGTGTGAGTGGTGCAGGTGCAAATAGGCATCGCCAGCGGGATTCACCGAGGCTGAGGCTGGTGAGCCGGGTGACATGGGCTGTGACAACAAATTGTGCTCCGAGGCGGCATCGAAGGAGTCAAAGTGCAACGATGATGAATGCTCGCTGGTTGTGGATCCGCCACCATCCAATCCATGCATGCCAGCAAACTCCTTGGGCAGCTCATCGATGCCCAGCGGTTTCTCAAAGTTCGAATTGCCCGACATGTTGGTATAATCATAGCTGGGATACGTGTAGGGTAGATAGCCCGCATGATGCGCCTCCGAGCTGACCAGCTGAGTGTCGGTATCTCTTTCCCCGGAGCGATTATTAATGAACTTCACCTCGTTGGCATTGCGCTCCTGGCTGCCGCTGCCGAAAACAATGTTAATATTGTTGCTGCTGCTCGATAGATTTATGTTGCTGGGGGACAATGGCTCGGGTGGTGCCTGCACTCCACCAGGATTCTGATTTAAGTTCGTTTCTTTGCTGGCGTGGTAGCTACGCTCGTAGCGCTGGAAACACTCACCAGCATCGCTGGAGGCTGTGTTGGTGGTGTTGGTGTTGTTGTTTGTGGTGTTGTTGTTATTGTTGCCTTGCTGGAAGTTGTTCTTGTATTGAAACTCAAGCGCATTGCTTGGCTGAAACGGATAGTTCTTGGAATTGTTGAGTACATCGCCAACAGTTGGATTGCCCTTTGACAGATACTGATGGATATCTTCGCTGGTGATTTGCAGATCCTGATCCAGATACGTGTTGCACTGTATGTAGTTGTTGCAGCAATTATTATACGCCTCACCCCCCTGATCCTGATGGAATAGTACAGTTGTCGACTCTTCAAATTCACAGTGATAGTTGCTGCCGCGTCGCTTGCGTGCCGCTGCTGAGGTGCTGGGTTGATCATCATACAGGGTGCTCTTCCAGCTGCTATTCTCCGTGCTGCTGGTCAGTTTGCGGCATGGCTTCATGTCCGGCTCCGGCACATGCCAGGCATCCACTTTATTTTCTGTGGTTGCCGTTGAGTGTGCGACTGTTGTTGCTGTTGCCTCATCGGTGCCACCCACTGCGCCCTCCAGCTCAAAGTCTGTGGGCGACTTGCCATCGGCAAGGAAACTCCAGCGAATCGGCGATGGCGAGCACGCATACTCCGGCAGATCATTACTCAGCGCTCCTTTCGAGCTGTGGCGCTCCAGAGTGGAGCCCCGAGAGGGCGTTGCCGTTGCCTGTCGCTGCTCCTGTTGCTCGGTGTATTTGCTCTCATTGGCAATCTGCTTGGCACGATCGAATATGGAGGTCAGCGAGCCGAGCTGACTATTTGGCCGACTGGCATTTAGGCCACGCAACGATATCGATGTGTAACTGGGCTGGCGTGCCTGGAGGCGTTGCTGCTTGCGCATCGCAGCCGAAGCGGATTTGATAGAGTTGTTGCGACTTAAAGAGGATCGCGAGCCGTATAAGCTGGTGGAGTCTGTTTGATAGCAGTAATCGGAACTGGTGCAGCAGGAGCTCGGTCGTCGTGACGATGAGCCATACAGATCCTCGGCAAAGTACTGAGCCAGCTCCGTGCGTGATGAACTGCAGCAGGTCTTACGCACCATTATCTCCTGGACCTCACGGTCGGCACACGCAGCTTCCTGGCAGGCATTGATCGACTGGCAGGAGACATCGGTGACAGAGCGATGACGTCGACTGTTGCACACATGACGCGAACTGTGGTGGCCACCGCTGGCAGAGTGGGGCGTGTGGGCGCCCGGCAGACTGCCGCTGCCACCAACAGCAGCGACGCTGTGCTGCCGACGTCGACGACGATAATGATGATGATGTGAGTGCGATTGCGGCTGACCCGCTCCCGTACCTGGACCCGTACCCTGACTGTGACTCGGACCTTGACCCAGATGTGAATGATGGCTGTGTGGTGATGTGTGGCGACTATGATGCGGACTGTGACTGTGGCTGTGCTTGCGCTGCGACGATGGCTGCTGTGTCTGATGGCAGTGTGAGATTATGGCAACCGCCTCCTGTTGCTGGAGCGGCTCATGTTTGTGTTGACCATGCGATGACTGCGTCTGTGGCGCTTGATCACATACAATGTCCTTCTCATAGCTACAATGCACATATTCGTGTGTGGTGGTAAAACAGGGCTGATGCTGATGCTGATTGTGTGGCTGTATGGCGGCTAAGGTGGAGGAGGACTGCTGCTGCTGCTGTTGCTGTTGCTGCTCCTCAGTGCGGCTCGTTGAATGTACACTGGCAGTTTCAGGAGGTGAGGCGTTCCTCAGTCAAGGCCCGCTGTTCGGGCAGACAGGTGCTTGCTGACGAAGGTGATGGGGCGCAGAGGCAGCGCTCCGGCCCTGGTGTGTACTTCGGCCGCCGTCTAAAAATCGCTCGGATGCAGCTACAAAAAGCGTAAAAGCCGCAGAAAAAAACAACAAAAAAATCGAAAAAAAATATTCCAATTAATAGAGCCACCAAATCAGCTACTTTTGCACTCTTATTTGGGTTCTTTTTTTTAAATTTAGTTAGTTAGTTTGCTGGCTGGATTTAGTTGTAGTAGTATGTGGTTGTAGTGGTTAACGCTAAACAGTGCATGCAAAAAGTACATGCCAATAATCCACATGCGCATTAATTTTATATTATATTAAAACAAGTTTCGAGCAAATGTCATGCAGCCTAAAATAACTGAAGCAACTGAATGACTTATGAAATTAAATGATGTAAAATGCGTTCTCAACAATTGCAAATATTCAGATATGTTCAATAAGTTGAAAAAACACATTTGCAGATTTGCGAAATTGCCGAGCAAGTGACAATCTTTGATCTTCTCTGTAAAATGAAGATGATTGCATGTTTGATGGTTCAGTGTAGTTTTAGTCGCATTATTGGCACTCTTTGTGTAATGTGTTTTGTATCTCAAAGGAGCGCGGGTGTCTTTGAGTTGAAAGTGTTGAAATCATGTTTACTTAGCCAATTCATTTTGTTTGTTACTTTTAGTTGGTCCCAAGTTCGCTTTCACTTGCGTACTATAAATACAAAAAAATGAATAAAAATGATATGTAAATATTTAAAGCAATCGTAAGCTAAAGTTGTCAACATTAGATTAAACTGCAGTCTGCAGGTCGATGCGACTTAGCGTAGGTAGATTGTGACTTAGTTACGAACAGATATATATTATGGTTTAGTTTATTGACGAGTTTGGTGCAATTGTGTTTACGGTATTCGAAGCGGCACGCGCGGCATTTTTATATAAATGCTTTGTGGCTTTGTTGCCTCCCCCCAATTGTGGGTGGTTTGTGGGGCAGTGAATGTGGTTTAGTGGTTTAGTTTATAACCTACATGACATTCTTCCGTGCGCCGAGTGCCTGCGAAAGCTATCGTCTCGCCCATAGTCAGACTCATTGTAGTAGCATTTGCGATTAGGAACTGGCGTTTGTATATTTGTACCGTAGTTTGTGTAGCAAGACGAGGAGCCGGCGACACCGACTCCGCCGCTCGCATAACTCGTTGATGTTGGACCCAAGAGATTAGTGCTATCGCTTAACGGATATGGACCCATGCCTTCAACCGTCAACGAGAACGAAGTCGTACCAAAGACTTTAGTATATATATTGTGTAAAATATGGTTTTCGTATGGTTTTTTTTTGTTTCATGCATTTTTCAGATTTTTGCCAATATGTTGGATACATTTCCCAATTGGTCACATACAGCAGTAATATTATTTTGGGTGTAATTGTTGTATTAGATGTTGTTGTTGTGTACAGATCCAGTTGATGTTTTGATCGGTTTCCAATATTGTTAGTCGCCAATGTAAATAATTTGTTGATGTTTTTGTTTCATATTGGTTTTGTTCAATGCGACACCATTCATAGTTGCCAAGGGAATTATGAATGTATACGGTGGAAAATAAAGAATATGATAATTAAATTTATATTGATTTCAAAAGTTCTTATAGATGTAAAAGCTAACATTAAATCGCTATGACTAAATATATCAAAACAAGCAGCGTTATGAAATGCCAACAACAACCAATGTCTATTTCAATGACTAAGCGAAGTGAATGCAACTTTTTATATTATTTTATTTCAATTGATTTGAGTTAGATCGAATATAAATTTAACTTTACAATTGCAATTCACTCTCAGTTTTATTAAAGCATAATTCTACAATTTATTCGTATATATAAAAGAATAAGCTTTTATTGCTTTAGATAATGTGGTATGCTACTAAATAATGTAAAATAAATGTATGTAATTCTATACATGCAATGCAAATACGCAGAAGTCAGACATATACTAAAAAATGACTTGACATGGTTTGATGTTAGTAAAAAGATTATATTGCAAATTAAAAGTAAATATACATAGCAATGTTTGCTAATTACTCATAAAAAACTATATATATGATTATGCGTAATTTTGTGTATTATTTTTGTTAATTCCATCATGTATCTGTGTGTGTGTGTGTGTGTGTATGTGTGTTTATTTGTTTGGTAGTGTAATTGTATAAACATATCGTATGCGTATCGCATACTCAATGGGGGAAAAAATGATAATGCGACACGTTGAACATGTGTACAAAGTAACTGCAATAGAAGTGTATGTGTATATATATACTGTGTATGGTGTATGTGTATGTGTATATTATATACATGGATGTACGTGTCTGTGGGAGTGTGTGTACATTTTGGCAGTTTTACAAGTATATTTTAGTTAATTTTTATTTTCTGGGCCAAGCTAAACGTCTGCTTTGTTTACCTAAAGGTCATTTTGTATGCAGTATTATGTTGGATATGTGTAATTGTGTTTATTGTATTACAACATGGATAAGTAAATATTGTATTTGTTATTTGTATTGTATTGTTTTGTTTAGGGTGTGTTTTATTTTCGATTGAACGAGAAATTTGCACAAAAAATAATAATTTAAAATTAAGAACGTAAGTTGGGATTTTGTTGGTAGTAATTGCAATTTTTGACGATTTTGTTTTTGTTTTTTGTTTTTTTTTTTTTTATTCTTACGTGAGTCATGTTGGGTCTTCTCCTCAGATACCATCAATGCGGCATGCTCGATGCCAGAATTCATACTTTGTGGTTCCAAGCTATTTGTGCAGTTTAGCATACTCCTGAAATTCGCACACTCTACGATTATGTTTTAAGTGTAAACGTATTTAAAATTTAATTTTTGCAAACTAATGACAGCAATTTGGAGACTTTGGACATAAACACAAATACGCGCACGCACACGAAGGGGGAGGCTAGGAGGGCACTCAAAAAACGGGAGCGGTGTATGTTTGTCTGTCTGTCGGTGTGTGTGTGTTTGTGTGTGGAAGTGGTTGTGTGTGTGAATACCTCAGCTGAAAAATCTTAGATCCTAAGTTTAACTGGCTTGGAAGTTATTAAGCGCGGCTGTCATATGATACAAATAAAAAATACAAACAAATTTCAAATAATATCAAACAATATTTATTAGCAGAAATCGCAGTATGGAATGCAAATTAAAATAAAAATATATTTTTGTAAAATAAATTAAAAGTAAATAATAATAATCGCAAGTGTTGTCGAAATCAAACTTTTCCCATCAATTTCACTTCGAAACTTAAGCGCAGTTGAGAAAAATACGATTTCCGACTCTTCAGTTTGCGACTGTTTCCTTGTGCACACATTGGAATGTCAATTAAATTTGCTACGACATTGCAACGGGGTGGCAAAGTACTGCATGGAGTTGGCAGCTGCCCCACATTACTGTACTTTGTCTCGTTTTTCGATGGAGTCACGTTGCGATATCTCAATGTCCTCCTCAAAGCCACTGTTGACACTGCCGTTGACACTGGCCTCACTAAATGGACAAGCAACATAATCAAAATGTGTTGTATATTTTTATATATATATGTATTTGTATGTTATGCTGGTGTGTGTATCTCTGTGTGTGTGTGTGTGTGTTTGTGTGTGTGGTATATGTGTGTATGCGTGTTGTTTGCTGTTGTCGTTGTGCAATGTGAGTTTTTGACTTACTGAAAATTTTTGGTGCTTTAAACTAACCAATTTATTTAGAATGAACAATGAGCAGAGAGGACAAAGACTCAGGGCGGGATTTTGAGATGTAAGGGCGCTGCATGAATTAGAAATTGAAATTGGATTTTTTTTTGGGAAGGGTGACATGAGAAATATATATAGAAAGAGAGTTACAAAACGTTTGATAATGAAACATGGCATTTAAATAGAAGAGTACAGAGTATTTAAATTCATATTAAATGTTTGAGTAATTTATATTTAAATTGCTAAATATGAACTTGTATTAATTAAGTAGTTGTCAACTGTTTCCAGCTGTTTATTGATTGTTTGTAGTAGTATTTGTAATTGTAATTGTAACAAAGTAACGAGTAGTACAGGCAAAGTTAAGCAGACATGCCGAAAATGTATGAAACTTTGAGCGCAAGTTTTCATAGAATTTTAATTAGTTTTGTTTTTTTTGTTGTTTGGTTTTTTTTTTTTTTTGGTTTTATTGATTAAAATGTACATTAAAGTTGCTTTAGAGTGAACTAATAAAGTACAGCAAACGAGCTACGTTTTAATAGAGCGAAACGCTTCAGATTGGAGTTGTTGTTTATAGTTGTTTAACTTGAGTTTATCGAGCTGTTTACTGGTTTGTTTTTTGTTTTTGTTTTTCAGTTTCTCTTAGTTCATGCAACTTACCCGTACAGTCTACTATCTCGAAATGTCCTTCAGTTTTTGGGCATACATAGAATGGACACGTTTTGTATTAATTTCAAAACAGTCGATAAAATACAATGTGCAACAAAATAAACAAGAGATAATTTTCAAAAATTAACAAATTAGGCGCTAGACTTTTGCATTGCATAGCTGTTTGGCTATACAATACAAAAATAATATCATAAAACGACACTTATTATATGCAAACCGCATAATAAACTTCCAAGTAGATAATTGATGATAATAAGAAGAAAGAGTCAGCTATTGACATTTGGTTTCGTTTGGGGATTCTTTTTTGGAATTTGTTGAATTTTTTTTTATTGTTACGGTCTACAAGTTATGAGTTTTCTGGAAATGTAGTTGAGCTGCTCTGAGGGGTTTTGGGTTATTACTTATTTTGTTATTGTTATAAATTCACAACTAGTTATCAAATTGCAATGAGCTGTGTGCAGAGCCTAATGCTTTAAGATGGATCTAACCAACATACCTGCCGTTGTTGTGACGGAAGAGTGCCAAGATTTCCTCAAAGGTTTTGTTTTTGGTCTCAGGAACCTTCTTGTAAGTGAATATCCAAAATATGGCTAAGCACACGCTAAATGGCAAGAAAGTGTAGTTCTCCAGAGCGCTCTGAAATAAGTAAATATCAATTATGATTTGAGTAATAGTATAAGAATGCGGGTGACCCACCTTCATGCTGGGGAAACCAATGCCGACCACAAAATTGGCCATCCAATTGACCAGCACCGCAATGGCCATGGCACTGGGTCGGGGACCCTGCGAGAAGAGTTCCGCTGTGATCATCCAGGGTATGGAGCCGGGTCCCACGGCGAAGAATACAACAAAGCCGAGCGTGGCCACCACAGATAGATATGACATCCAGTCGATCATTTCCTGCACATAACCAAAAAACTCCTATACAAAATGCATAGTAATCGCATTCTCGATGATTTGTAGGCTTTTCATTTTTCTTGTTTTCTTCGTTTTTCATTCTCATTTAACGTTTAAACCAAAACAAATCAAGGAGGTTGTCATCATATTTATAAGAAAGTAAAGTAAAATTCATAAAGTTAAACCCCCTATAGAACTAATCACTTTTATGCATGAGTTGACCTTTTCCATTTGGGATATACATGTACTTAGTAGTTATTCTATTAGGTAATTAATTTCTTGGTTCTCAAAGAGTTGAATGGTTACCATTTGCTCTCATCGCTGCACTTTTCACAAAACAAACTGTCACTTGAGTTTTTATTCTTTTGCTGTAACCTTTTGGGAGAGTTCTTAAAGTACAAATAGTAGAAAATACTAGTATATCTTAAATAAATAATATTATATTATATTATATCAAGTCTATTTAATAAATGAAGCGGCGTGTTACACAATTGACAGTGTGTGAGTTTTGTGTGTTGAAAGTGGCCTTCTAAAGCGTTTTATCAGCGCGTGTTCTGCTCTAGTTTTCAATTTAGCGACAGCTTTGTACAATTTCCAACACTGGTTTGTGTTTGCTGTGTGTGAACTGTTTGCATTTGGTGCCCGGAAAACTTTTGCAAATTCGTGTCATTTGTATTTGCATTTGAAACCGTGTCTTTGTTTGCTTTTTTGTTTTTTGTTTTTTTTTTTTTTTGGGTTAGCCCAATTAATAGTTAATAAATGAAATTAAAATATAAGTTGTAAAGTATTGTTGTTGAACATTCGTTAAATGGATTGTGTTTGAATGGGGCAAAAGCCTGCCAAGTCGAGAATAGCTTTCAAATGAGGGGCGAGACAATTGCTTAAATGAGCTGCCAACCACTTTAACACGGTCAGTTGAAGCGAAGTCGTTTCATTAAGAAAGGACAGCCTGAACTGATGGTTAGGCATGCTAAATTTGTACAGAGTCCAGCCTATAACTGAATGTGCAGCTCATTTAGGCAACAACTTAACCTACGCACAACACAAAGATAAAGCTAAAACTAAATGCAAAACATTGTCTGCCTAGTGCAAATAATCTATGTATATACTCGTACAGCAAGCAGTTTGTATTTAGGTGCGAAAACGTGCAGCAAGGATTATCGTTAATAAATAAATTGGTATTTATGTACATACATATACGAGGATTAGGATAGTAAATAATCGAACACTACATTTTGTTATAATTAATTTAATTTAACAATCATTCAAGCTCTTTAAAAGCAGCAGTTAAGTGCAATACATGCATAAATATGAATTTAATGGATGTGTTCCATTAAAACATATTTTCAAATTAGGCATAAAAAAATAATAAATGCAATGGCTTAACATAATATATTATACGTCCTAATTTAAACATATATGTATATCTACAAATGGCATACTGTACTAAATGCAATACGATAGAAAGGAATGATAAATTGATTGCTGGGCAACATGTATAAATTCAAATGTACATTTCTCACTTCCATAATTTATAGAAATACGCACGGGACAACTGTCATGCCATGTTTTTGTTTATCATTTTTTTACGTTTTCCCGCCCATTTATTTGAATTTTTTGGTTTCGCATTTACTTAGGGGCTCATTGGGCGCTACACAACTTCATGCATAAAATATGTATGTAAATATTCAAATATTTATAAACACACGCATATATGTATGTATGTATTTTATAATTTAGATGCACTTCGCATTAGTTTGAAAATATTTTGACAGCATCTAAAAATCATGATCAAAATCAAATGCATTATGCCTATAGTTTACGTATGCAATAACTCAAAAAAGTTCAGGCAAATACTTGACGCACTTTAAGATATATTGAAATATCTAGAGAGTATATTGTATATAGAATATTGGTAACCCCTGTACTTGCCTTGATCAAAAATGAAATCGTTATGAATATGGAGAAAATGAACATGCCGCCCAGTCCATACAAATGCAAAGTACGACGGCCTGTGCGATCCATTAGCGGTATGGACACCAAAGTCATTACAACCTGTACGATAAAAACAGAGTATTAGTAGAAATTAAAGATATTTAAAAATCTGATTACCATAATGGCGCCAATGCCTATCGTGGCAAATTTGGCGGTCTCCTCAGTCAGTCCGGAGCTCATGAAGAGCGATGTGGAATAGTAGAAGACGGCATTGATGCCGCTAAACTGTTGACTCAGCTGCATCACAATGCCAATGATTAGTGGCGGACGCAATGTGGGCGAACAGATGAGCTCCATGGTCGATATATGGCTCTCGGATTGCTGGGCGCGCTCCTCGGCGCGCATCTCTTCAATGTCCTCATCCACAGAACCGGAGGCGCGCAGGCGACGCAGTGCTGCAGTGCGATAAAATCAAATCAATTATTGTACGGATTTATATATGTAAATGAGAATTGGTACCTTTACGCGCCTCCTCCTCCCATTGTTTGGTAATGAGCAAATATCTGGGCGATTCGGGACAAACTGGCAGTAATATTAATTGCAATATTGCTGGACATATGGCCAGGCCCAGGAGTATGGGCCAGCCCTCATTAGTGCCTAAGATTTGTTCAATTCCCAGCACCTGGGATAATAATAAACCTACAGTCACAGCCAATTGATTAACAGTACCTAAACCACCGCGCAGATTCAGTGGTGCTATCTCAGAGATGTACATTGGCACCAACGATGTATTGAGACCTGCAAAAAGAAGATAACGATATAATAAAATGCACATAAATATTGGCAACTGTAGAACAACTTACCGCAATTTACACCAATTATAAATCGGCCAAGGAATAACATTTCATAGGAATGACTAACTTTGGTAAAACCCATCAAACAGGCGCCCGATATACCAAGCACATTGTTCAACAATAGACCTCCTTTTCTGTATGTTGAGAAGAGAAACATTTCAATTTAGAGTTCCTCGTCCTGGTTGCCGATTACCCACCTGCCAAAGCGATTGGCCATCCAGCCACCACTGAAACCACCGAGCATGCCGCCAATGGCGAATATGGAGACAGCCACCGAATAGAGCTGTTGTATGAACTCCTCGCTGATGTCCTCGCCATAGCGATCCTTGTACACATCCTTCATGAAATTCTCAATATTCTTTTCGGGCGCATTGATGACTCCAGTGTTGTAGCCAAACTGGAGCATGCCCAGCACCGCCGAGAATATGGAATAGGTGAGGAAGAACGTAAGACCCTACAAAATGGATACAAAAAGAAAGAAAAGATTGATTTAATTAGTATAGCACGTTATCAGCAATTGAAGGGCGGGATTTGGGATGATTGGTTGGGTTTGTGCGGGTTCTTCAAACGCTTTGCAAACGAGTGTGCACCAGAAATTAAATACTAGAGTATGCTTTTGAGAGATGAGGCCAATTTGCTACTTGTTTAACTTCAAGCTGATTTAAATAAAAATAAAGTTGTCTGTGGGTAAATGAAAAGTTGGCAAAACTTGCGCTGTAAAATCATAATAATAAAACTAGGCAAAATAATACAAAATAAAGTATCTACAGAGTTTTTGAATATTCATATCAAATTTTTATTAACAAACAATATACAAAAAATATAATACGATCAAAACTTGAACATAAAATGTGTAAATTTCAAAGCCGTCTGTGTATGTGGGGTATTTGAAAGTTGCGCCCACGTTGCTCATGTATCATACATATACATACGTATATACACATATGGTGTATATTACAAATACAATTTAAAACAAATCCCATCATGAGCACAACTTTTCAGTGTCGTATTGTTCGGTTGTGTGTTTGTGTTCTGTATTGGGTGTTTGGTATTGGTATTTGTGGTATTGGTTTGGTTTGTACATGAATAGAAATGAAATTCAAGTATTTAATTACACAACATGGCAAATAATTTAAGCTACAAACTTGTTCTAAAAGTCTTAGCTTCCGTCTGTGCGTGTGCTCCTCCAGTCTGTCCACATATTCGCGGAGCTCCTCAATTTCCTCCTTCACCTGCTGCACGGTGTCCAGTTCGTGTTTGATTGCCACCATGTCACGCTTGACCTGCACACACACACACACACACACACAAACAGAACAGATAAGATAGGTAAGCCCAAATTTCAAGCCTCAATGAGGTGTCAATTGTGTGCAGTGTACTTACCTCCGATACCTCACTCTGGCAGCTCTCCACGGACTTGGTCAGCTCCTGCAGCTGTGTGCGGATTTCGCACAAGGCGACTGTCGTCTCCAGGTGTCGATCGCCTCGCTGCAGTTCATCGAGTTTCGCTGATAGATTCATGCTCATCACGCTAACTTGCTTTTGCAAACTGCGGTAATGTTGCAGTCGCAATTACGATTGCCCCACAAAAGTGGGCGTTTCCGCAGTGGTAGTGGTTGTGGGCGTGGCAATGGCCGAGTGCAGGTCATATGCGTGCAGTTCATACAATTCAATTGACGATGTTGCGTGACGTCACGTGCCCCAACGCCAAGTCACGCAAAGTGCCCCCAAGACATTACGAGTTGATGTTGTAGAAGTTGTATTTGTTACAGTTAAAGAAAATATTAAGCGAAAAATGCACTTTAGTTGTACGATAGCTGGAAAATGCCTTTCTGGCTTTTATTACGCTACAGACTACGTAGTTATTTAGCGTATCAACGTAATTTATTTTGTGGCGCAAGTCGAGCAAACGAATCCACAAAACAAAATTATTTATGACCGCTTGCATTAAAATTTACCGAGCTATGCAATTATTGAGGAATGAAGCAACATAAATTTTATGGCTTTTGGGCTGCAGTAACTAAAATTCAAAAATACAAAAGCACAGAACGCAAAACGTAGCAAACCAAAAACTAAAGATACAATACAGGGCAGGCAGTCAGGCAAACACAAAGTGAGACTGGCAGAGCACCAACTAAACGAAAGGATTTGTGTGTTGTTGCGGTTCCACAGAGAGACAGAGACAGAGAGAGAGAGAGAGAGGGACAGAGCAGCTGCAGCAACAACAACACAAACATTGAAAATGCCAAGCCACTAAGTACATAAAAAAGTAAGTTTAAGTAAATTGTTGGCATTTTTCGTTAAGGTTAAGACAAGAATAATGCAGCAGCAGCCCCGAAATGAAAAGGACAAATAATATTTCGTAAAATACCGCAACCGTAATACTCTTGCCGATGCAATGCACAAACTAATTTTAAATCAAATGCTCTCAAAAATCCTATATCCTATAAAAGCTTTTCAAAATTGAAAAAGAAGCTGCCTAATTGCCATTTGCAAATGTTTTAAATTGATAGTTAATATTGTTTTATTGATTGTTTTAGGTATGGCTACCAATTGCAGGAAAGCACTTGGATCTTTTCAAAATTTATGCACTTTCGAATATGTGAAAGAAATCTATTAATTCAGATCGAACTATGGTGTCCTTCGTCGAGTTAGTGTATTCCAAGGGTAGTAATCACTTCTCTTGCCCGGCTTAGATTCGACTGCATAAAATTTACATTTTCATCAACAACATGCAGCGGCGTCCAAACAAATAAACGCCCACGTCCTACGTGAGTGCATGTGTGTGTTAGTGTGTGTGTGTGTGTGTGTGTTTACATTTGCCTTGGCAGGACATTGGGGGCGGTGAGAGTTGGATGTAAAGCTTGCTTGCCAAAAGCACTATATGTACATAGAACATATAGTATCTATGACTGAAAGTGAGAAGTGCTTTTTGTTGGTTGAGCAAACAAAACGCGCGAGTGGCGCCCAAAATCAAACAGCAACAACAAACAAAACACGACAAAAGTTATAGGCGACAACTGACGCACACAATGCCCCATATATGTGCGACATGTAGAACGCACGCAGGACCCTGCTCCTGTTGCCCCCCACCCTGCCTACCCACCCCCTGCAATGCCATGCACTTGAGTTGGCTGCGCATTATGTTAATACGCCTATGTAGCAGGCAGCCAGCCAGCCAGCGAGAGTTATTCGCAACATGTTGTTATTGTAGTCGCTGTTGTTGTTGTTTCTGTTGATGTTGTTGTTGTTGTTGTTATTATTGTTATTGTTTTGCATTTCACGGACATTGTTGTGCTGAGCATAAAAGGATTATTTTATGCATACATCAGCAACGAGCTGCAGCAGAGCAGCAGAGCAGCACCCAGCTAGCATCAACCAGCAGCAACGAGCAGCAGAATCTAGGACCAGAACGAGCCGCATCCTGTGTAAGTTATTGTTCTCCATGAAAACAATTGTTGTTTGTGCATATGTATTGGCATGCATATCTATAACCCATATCTCACAACAGCTGTAACTGAATCTCGGAATTTGCTTCTGTATTCGCATAACCCATGTGCAATTGTGTGTTGTTCTCTCTGTATGTGTGTGTGTGTGTGTGTGTGTGTGATTCTGTCAGTTGCACGAATTTTTGGTTATGTGTAACGGATTTGTATACGTGAGTATTTAATAAAATTTCTGCCAATTTCAGTCAGCACAACACACAGCTACTTGCTTCCTCCATTGCGACTGCTCGTTGCTGCTCTTGCAACTGCTCTTGCTACTGCCACCTTTTGTATGTAATAAATGCTGTCGCGTATGTGCGTCTGACGCTTTTCACGGTGTTCTCCTTTGTCAGGACTGGGCCTGCATGTATAAAATATTATTATACATTTGAGTATTTTGTGCATTTTAAAAAGATTTTCCGCCGGGAAGCGTTGGCGGTGTCGGTGTCGGTTACAGTGCCACTTAATATCGGCAACATGGCAACTGTAACTCAGGGGGGATTAAGCAGACAGCAACTCGCCGTGCCACCAAAGTAACTGTACATTTCAGCTGCAAGAGTATTACTTTTGACGGCATATTTAATTCAAAGTCTTATTATAAATCAGGCTGCCTTCCAACACAATATTTCCAAGATTAAAAACAAAAAACTTAAGCAAATAAAAAATTGTTCTCGATAAGTAAAATACATAATTGTTGAGATTAAAGTTGTTAAAACCAATTGGCATATGGGACATTCACCAAATGTACGCAATTTGATAATATTAACATAATTATACATATTATTTGTTTTTGCGGCAGTTTTCGTTTAGCGGCCTATTAAATTTGAATTTTTGTTTTATTTGAGTTCACGTTGAATTTGTTACTTTTTAGTTTTATTTATATTTTTGTCTTTTTTGATTACTTTTTGCCCATTGGATGGATGTTTTGGATGGTTTTCATGAATAAACATTTATTTGTACTAGTTGGAAAATTTGATTTGTTTATATTATGCTAATTTTATTTGTTTTGTTTCGTATGCCAAGCAAATCGTAAAAATGAGACAATACATGAGATACAAAACATAATGCATCAATTTATAAATGGCATTTGCAATGAAGTGATAGATAAACCAACAAATAGCAACAGACTCTCAGTTATACGTTCGAGTTTTTCGTTTTCTTGTTGTTTTAGTTGTGAACATTTTTTTCGTTTGTACTTTTTCTTGGGTCTTTTGGTGATGGGACCATTCCGCCAATTAGTTACAACAGTTTTTGGTGAAATTAACAAATATCTAAAATTAGCTAAAAAATGGTACACAAAAACCAAATAAAAAGTGATAGGCCTGAAAATATTGTGTGACTTTTGACAGGCTGACTAGATTAACAGATGGATGAAGTTAATTCACGACTCTACTGGGTGATGGGTTGATTTTGTGACTGGGATCAACTAACGATAGCTTTGATTGCATGCAAAGTGTGGGTCGATAACTGAATGAGTTGAACTAAGTGCCCGGTGCTGATTGATTTTGCCTGGACGAGAATGTTGCTGTTCTTGTTGATGACTGAATGGGAGTAACTGTGGAAGTGCGAATGTAAGTGTGTGTGTGTGTGTGAGTGTGTGTGTGTGAGTGTGTGTGTGTGCGCTTTGAAGTGTGTACAGCGAGTTAAGGGTACTCAAACACTTTTCGGCATGTCATAAAGAACATTACACACACACACACACACACACGCACACACATACATACAAATAGCATGCCACACTATAAGAGCAGCATAGGATTCGGTTCATAGATTGTTGTGGCTGCTCTCAAGTGTCCTACAGAACGCATCAAGTGTGTGGTGCAGCGTTTGGCGGCAAACCACTGTGCCACCGCACCACATACTTTGAACTATTGCCATTATGTGACTGACTGCAGCCGCAATAATTACAATTCAACTACTAAATTAATTTTACACACATTAATTGAAATTTAATTGTCTGACATGCAATTTTCTGGTAGCAGGTGTTTTTATAATTTGGTATTTGCGCAAAATAGTTGAAACAATTAACAAATCCATTTGATGGTCTATGAAGTGCCATACGTATATGCAAGTGCAAAGTGGTATAAGATTAAAAGAGTTACTGATAGTATATATAGTATGTGGTTAGATATGTTTAAAAGTATTTATGTATTGATATTAAATAGTCTGTTTGTAGTAGTAGCATATGGAAATTGCATACTCATTGAGTGGCGTAAATACCAGACCGCTTTGGGTTTGGCTTCTATAGTTAGTTGTTGTTGTTGTTGTTGTTGTTGTAGTAGTTGTAGTTGTAGTTGTAGTAGCAGTTATTATTGTTGTTGTTGTTGTGACGGTGAAGGCAGTTGTGATTGTTGTTGTTGTTGTTGTGGGCAGGGGTGGAAGGGAGTAGATGACAAGAACATACTTAGTTGAAATATATTGCAATTGAAATTGTGTATTAAACATTTCCTTAGTTCAATGTTTCTCAATGACAGGATTTCGATGTAATTAATATATAGAAATTTGAAATGGAGCTGTTAATGCGAGTATTTTGGTTAAAGCATACGACTTGGTGCTGGCATTAAATCAAAACAAAATTAATTGATATTTCATTAAATTTAATGAGATGTGGCTCACATTTACATATGTATGTACATTTTTATATTTTTGGGCTCAATTGATGGAATTTTATGCACTGATACATGATAATGTGAGCACTTTTTTGTCTATTCATTAATTTGCATTATGAAATCAATGTGATAATATTGTACAGCGCATGTCAAAGCAGCAAAGCAACAAAACGAATAACGCTAATTAACCATTTTTAATTAAACTTATACAAATTAAAAGGCCTAGCCGTTAGCAACAAGATAACACACACATACACAAACGTACACACACACGTACACACACGCACACACTTAAATATAATTATATGGAAAAAAGGCTGAGGAAACAATGAGAACGTTTATGTAATATGTTTGCATTAATTTAAAATATTTGCACGGTGGAAAATAAACATATTATTATTATGCAACAAAATAATGAATACATGGCGTATGCGTGATGTTCGAGTTGTTAATTATTACTATGCTTTGTTATTATTATTATTAAAATTAATTTTAATAGTTTGGAATGCTTTGTATATGTACCTGGGTGGCATTGTGCCCATCATTTTGTCGGCTCTTTTCTTGTGTTCACACTCCGCCGTTTATCTGATTTACAATTTCTCTTTCTCTCTTTCACTCTTTATTCTTTTTTTTTGTATGTTATGCGTCAAAAAACGTTTGGCTTAATTAATATATTTTCATGTTTGTCTTTTGTTTGCTTTGTTGTGGCATTTTTTGGTTTTTTTTCGTTATTTTTTTTTGCAGCAAATTTCTTAACCCGACTTTTGGTGAATGTCGCATGTGCTCGTTGTTGTTGTTGTTGTTAATTTTTTGGGGTTGATGTTGTATTTTATATATAAATTATTTTGTGATTCTTTTGTGTGGAAGTTGCGCAACAAAAACAACACAACACAAATGCCCTCAATGAATAATTGACATTTTAAGGACACGCGCTGGACACTTAAATGAACATAATTTGCGCAAATCTGTGTGGGGGGGAGTAAAATTGTTAAATATTTGCACATAAATATTGCCAAAAACCATACAACGAAAGGTTGAAACAAAAAACAGTAGCAGTAAAGCGGAATTTATTGATATAATGTAGTTTGCACCATCAATTAAAGGAGAAAACAAATTCACAAATATGTTGCAGGTTTTTGGTGATTTGGTAATTTACGCATTGGCCCTAAAGCGAGCATAGTCAAATACATAAATTAAAATTGAATCATTTGTGCGTGCTATTGAATGTATAAATTAAAAACTACGAGTATTAATTGTGTAACAAATTAAGTATGTGTTTTGCAAAATAATTGCTGTTTATTTGTCTAGCTAAATGCTAATACTTTATAGAGGACATTTTGTGGCATGCAAATTGAATGACGCATAATGGGGGCAACACGCAAAAAAGTGCTGCTGCGGTTGTTGCAGTGCCAGTTTTGCAGTAACTGCCACTGTTGCGTGTTCATTATGTGTTCATTTCATTTGCATGTTAAAAAAAAACAGAAGAAGAAGAAGAAGAAAAGTGGATTGCCATTCTACATACTCGAGCAGCAATTGGCGCAGTGTTGCCTCATCCTCGCCATGACATCTCAATCTAGACTCGCGGTCACGATCATCACGGCTCGAGTGGCGTTGACGCTTCGGGGCATAGCTGAAGGAATGACGATAGAAACGTCCGTTGTTTATATTCTCACCTCGATAGGCGTCTGTTGATGACAATTGAGTGGGTTGTGTAGTATACATTAGGTTATGTTGTAATATAGATATGTGTAAAGCATACGCACCTTCGGGTCGCAGGCGCACTGGCGGCGAGGTCAGCTTGAGTTGTGTTGACGTTGTTGTGGGCGGAGTCTTACGTCGACCACCAAAAACATAATCGTAAGAATCTTCGCTCAAATTGGACACTGAACATGGCATACACGACAAGAAGAATAACGAGCAGGCTCATAAGGCATTATGTTTGAAACAAAACCGTTTAACGATTACGCTTAACACTGGTTCAAAACCAAAACAAAAAATCGGAAAAATCACTCAAAAAACACAAAATATACATACATATAAGTATGTATTTATAAGAATATGTATAAAGCAATAGCAGTGCGCCAGAATGTTGCGCATTAATTTGATAGCAACAAATATTTCGACAACATATAGTATTGTAAAATAGATTTAGAAAAATAATAAGTATTATATTAAAAAATAAGCAATTTGAAGTCCTACTCGGTTCTCGTTGTAGTTTTATACTCACTCTACATTAAAATGAACACATAAGGGCATATTATTCAATAATTGTAAATTGTAAATAATTTGTCAAGATTGATTAGCATTTTCATTTGGTTGTTATTGTCCGTAGTATATAAATGAAAGAAGAGAGCACAAAATTGTAGTAGTTTGTTAGCAATTTGTTACTTTCAATTTGTTTTCAGTTTTATTTAATTGACAGTTATGGGACAGCAGAAAGGTAGTAAGTGAAGTGGAATGAGCAATGGCTGCCAAAACATTTAAAAAATGTTTACAAAGCAGCTGCGAATTACATTTTTTTTTATTTGTTTATTGTACTCTGATACCGACGTTGGCTAAGTATATTGGTTTAAGGCTTATGATTGTCTGGCTTTCAGTCTCGCCGTCCATATTCTGTGAAGTCATGTTTACAAAATCGGAATAGAGTATGTATCGTAGCAGACCACTTGTAACGTAAGGAGCATACTAGTAGTGACTTAGTAATAAGACTGCAATTTAACATCTGTACATAATAGTGATATCGATACCGACTGATAGCAACTGTGTGATCAAGAAGAAGAAATCAATCGTTGTGAATAAAGTAAAGTAAGCAGACGTGTTTGTGAAAGATATATAATTTATAAAATCAAAAATATGTCTGATATGCACTGGAAGAAATGCTTCCACAGGCCTTAAGCTATAGTCTCAAAATTTGTTTAATTACTGACAATTTTAATTCAGTAAATGTCGCGTCAAGAATATTGGCATCAGAGTATTACACAGTCGATTATGTCCGACTACTATGTTCTAAATAAAATTACATTTTGAAAAAAAAGGAAACACATGGCAGCATCAACACAGAGCACAGCTACTTGAAAAAGTTCTGTTTTTGAGGGTTTTAAAAATGAAAAATGTTTTTTTTTTTTGTAGTAGTTTTGTAGTCAAAAAGTTGCAAATACAAAGAGCAAGCACAGTTAAAGGGCGGAGAGAGCGACATTTAATTAATGGACGACTGTTGGTGGACTTTTTTTTTGTATTTGGAAGGGAATTCGATTGATTGATTGATTGATGGTCTGAATGAGTGCGGCTGGCGCAGCTGAAAAATGCTAAACAAAGTTCACAAAAATGTGTGTAACTGTGACGCACAGCGGAATCGCTGTGTGATTGTGTGTGAGTGTGTTTATTTGAATGTAAAACAAAATGTGTAGTCTTGTGTGCTATGGCAGGTATTTCAGTGATGGAGTCCAAATGAAAATGTACAGAGACGAATATAAAATACAGCGGCAATTATGTTAGCAAACAAATCAAAACTCCAATCTACACATCAATTCAAGTGGCAATAAAATACTTCAAAAAGCAAATGATTTTGTTCATTTTTTTCTTGTTTTTGCAAAATGTGCAGCCAAATAAAAGCTATAGATAAAACATACAAAAACCATAAAATAAAAAGGAGAACGAATATAAGAGCTCGAGCAAACAAACAACGAACAATCAAAGAGAAAAATAGAGCATGAAGAGTTTGGTTCTTTGTGCACCTGGAAATACGCTCAATGGCTGAAGCACTTGGGTGGAACGCAACGGCGGTGGTAGCGGTGGCAGCTGTCCAAACGGATCTTGATCGTTTGAAATGGAAGACGTTGGCGGCGAGATCATCGAAATATCACCATTGGTCGCCATTTCATTACTGTGGCCAGCTGTAAAAGATTTCAAGCATGCATTAAAAGCATTACACGACAAACATTTCAATATTTGCGCAACAAACACACAAAAGGCGCCCAGAGCTAAAAATGTGTTGTGGCGCCATATTTCGCACATACATAAATTGTGTGGCAAGTCCAAGAGGCAGTGGCAGTGGCAGTGGCATCTGCACGGCACGCATGCATGAGTGCATAGGCAAAGCTTTTAGTCCGCCAACCACTGGCTGGGCAAACACACACACACACATACACACAGAGATACTTGGCACACGGTAACGGTAAAGGATTGAAAGCAGCGGGCGCACCGAAGCAGGCAGCCGCATATGTGACTCCATCTTACATTTGGCTTACCCCTGCGTCTAGGTCTGGGTCTGGGGCACGGTGCGTGCCTTTGCATAAAATAGATTCCATTTTGATTCGCTTGAGCAGCAACACAAGCAAAAGTTCAGTAAGCGAAAGAAAATATTGCAAGACGCAGCTTCTATGCCCTAAAAAAGGGCATTTGCTATGGGCGATATAATTTATGGAAATGCTCCATTTTTTTTTTTTGCCAAGTTAAGGTAATAACTTTCACGCATTTCAAAAACGAGCTAGTTTTAGAATTGAATTGAGCATCATTAATTCGAAACTTAAATTCTAAAACTCAATAGACTGGGGTACACAAGCCATAAAACTATTTACATTTAAGAGTGTTATTCGTCTTAAACTATTTCTATCCATTTCTAACTCAAGTCTGACGACAAAACGGATGTTTTGAGCAATTATGCATATATAAAAAAAGTATTAAAACGCATATTTTCTTTTTAAGTTTGCCATATCCAATCACGTCAGAACTTTATCATGCCCTTTCCCCATAGAGCAAATTTGCATTTATTTTTTATATTTTTGGCACAGCATAAGAGTTGTAGGTGGGCTTAAAAAATGCCTCGGTGGCTGCGATAAATGTGCCCGTAGTCAGCTTCTTGTTGTGGTTTGCTATGGATTCCGTAGGCCATCACTTGAGCCAGGACACACACATACATACGCACACACACAAACACACACACACACACACACACACAACAAGAGCAACAGCAACACGTGCAGCTTTCTGTACGGTTCGGTATTTTGAATTTTTATTACTTGCAATTTGCGTTAATGTTGTGGAAAAAAGCATGTGGCTGTTATGGCTGCTGGCTTTAGCTATAAGCATCATATATCTATGTGTGTATGAGTGTGTGAGTCGTTCTATTTCATATTGAATGGCCATTTGTGCCACAGTCCCACATATACACGCACACTGACGCACACTAATGACCTTTTCATGGCCGTATGTCGATGAATGTAAGAAATGTTGGCAAATTATGGAAGGATCTGGCGTGTATGTAACATTCATACATACATACACACATCCACACATACATACATATATCCCTTGGCAGTTGTCGTTATTGACAAAATGATTTGTAAACATTTTGCGCCTCATTGCCATCAACGGATGAAAACTCTCCAATGCCATTTATGCATTTTCGCATTTAACAGATTAAAATCATGCATGCATCAACATGTCGCTGCCACCCACTGAGTGGACCACAACCGCAAATAGTAGCGGCGTGGTGGGCGGGGTGGCAGAATGCAGTCACCTGGTTAAGTTCTTTGCTGACACTGCAAACTGCTTCCGGCTTCAATTGCAACAGCAATGGACTGCAGCCGCCCAAGGAGACACAAGACGAACGAACCATGTAGGCCAAATAGAAGTCAAGTTTCCGACCGAGCAAGACTGTCACACTGTTGCCTCAATCTCCACATGTGGCATGTAAATATTTGCTTAAATTTGTGCTGAGGTTAAGTTTTTTGTTTGTTTTGCAGCTGCAGAGGCAGCAGCAAGTTGATGTCAGACATTCAATGGCCCATGTGCTGCTTCAGTCTGGCCAGTTGCATCCATTCGCATGCTTGACTGGACTATCTATCTCTCGCTCTCTGTGTAATCGCCCCCCGCCCCCACGACATACCCTGCTACCATGCTACTCTATATGTCATCTTACACACTGGCTAGCTGACATAGAAAATAGTTGTGGAAAATGGCAGAGCTGCGTTTTGACTACATGCCAAGGCCTCAACAGCAGAAACAGCTTCAAAACTCTGACGATGCTGACGCTGATGACGCAAGCAGCAAGTAAATGTGTATGCATGTGTATGTGAGTGACTGCATTGAGCAGTAAGTCATTTATGAGCATGTGTATGTGTGTGTGTGTGCATAGCTTCACTGACTTTGAGGTTTGGCCATTGACAAAAGTCCTCGGCAAGAGCAGTCTGCCTTGGCAGATATGAAAAGTGGCCTCACACAGGCAGCAGCTGGAGCCCCTCGTCTGCCCCTTTGTTAGTTTTTAATAATTGCATGTTATGCAATCAATGTGTGTGTGTGTGTGGGTGTGTGTGGCCGTCAGAGTGCTTGTGTTGACTGGGGCGCTTATTTCATTGCATACTTTTAGGCATTGCGATGTTCTTATTCCTATTATTTATATTAGATTTATGCGCTCGCAAACAATTGATTGTGTTTGTATATGTATGTGTGTGTGTGTATGTAAGAGTGCGTATATTGACCCGCGCCTGACTCTACTCAATATCGACCTGCTTCGCAGGACTGTATGCTATTATAGTTCACCCTTGCATCGCGGAATTTCAATATCCAACATTCAACAACAACATTCAAAGTTACAAACAAATAATCTTAGGCAGCGAAAGACTCAGACAAGCGCTTAACTTAAAAAATGTCAATATCCCATAAATACTTCCATATTTTATATTCTATTAACTGCTACTAGTATACTGGATATATTATAGTGTTGTTGCCGTCGTCGTTGCCATTTTAGCTCTGTTCAAGCTTATGAAATTCTTGGCAAGCTTTCAGCAGAGTTCAGCCGTGGCATAAATAAGATGCTAAACCAGTCTACAAATTGCAATGAATAGCTATACAGAGTTTCTTAACTTTTGCCAAGGAATTGCTTGGCTCCTGCAGTTGCTGACAGTTCATTTTATTAGCTTAATTTTTGATTTGTCTAAAAACTTGAGCAATGCGCTAACACAATTCTCTTCCCTCTCTCGCTTTCGCTCCCACTCTTCCTCTCTCTTTCTTTCTTTCTTTCTTTCTCTCTCTCTCTCTCTCTCTCTCTCCCTCTCTATCTGTCTGCGGAATTCCTACACGCAGGCAGTCTCCAGTCAAATTAGCAAGTAAAATTGAATACTGATTTATTCATGAGAACAACTAACTATTTTTCGGAGATAAGAATAATTTAAAATTCAATTAACTAACAATCACCCCACCACGCACACACACACACACACACACACACACACTACCGTACGTTTCCAGTTTGTTGTACTTTAAATAGTTTGTATTGTGCTGGCGCAGCATTTACATTTGTAGCATTATGTATCAATCTGAATTGTTGTTGTTGTTTGAAAATTAATTGCATGAATGCGTTGGGCCCACGAGGCTTTTGTCTTGAGCGTTTGTCAACTAAACTCCGTTGATTAAATGAAACAAAAGCCGCACACAGACAACCGCACAAGAACATATCTGCACACCAGGACACCTGAGCGCAACCACAGCTCTATTAGGTATTGTTGTTGTCTGTGGGTTCATTAATAGGCTTTTGTATTTGTTAACCACAAAAATGATTGCCGCTCAAATGCACTTTAATGTGCCATTGTTGCTGCGGCCCATATTTGTATGGCTGTGGGGCACAAACCGCAAAGTCCTTTATTCTTACGTAGGCTTAAGCCAGAAAACGCACGCTGCATAACATTTAATACACAGTTTACAGTTCAATTCGTTGGCTTAAACAAACATGGACTGTATGCAGCAGCAAGGACGCTAAAGCAGTCGACAAATATAAGCACGTGTCTGTGTGCGACACTTGACAATCAACTCTCAAAACACACATACAGATTGAGGGATAAACAGAGAAAGGGGAAGAGAGAGACTGGCCAGACAGGACAACTTTGAAGATGAAAGCTTGCTTGGTGCTGGTCAAAAGTGAATTGGTTTTCGACATCGACGCCATCATTGTCAACCTATTGGTTTTGGTTCTGTTGGTGCAGCTCTAGCAGGCAATTGTGTTGCTGTCCTGCCGTTCTCTACTCTATGCTGTGCGGACAGCTTTTAATACACATTATACACACACACACACAGGCACACACTCTTACTGCTGTCCTCTTGGTTGATTTTATTTTTCTCCCTCATTCGGGCCAAAGTTGACACGTATTATCAACGCTGTTTATTTGTCGACACACGTCTTTAAAGTATATACCATATAAATCCGTATTTTTAAAATCGCATTCATTAAGTTGCAGCACTTGCGGCACATGATTAATATTATGCTTTCGCCCGAACATGGTCAACACTGCAGCAGCCCTCGTGCATTCCAATCAAAGCATATTGAAGCTATCGCTTCAGTGCTTCATCTCTTGCACTCAGAGAGAACGAGCGGACATTTAGCACATTATTAAAATTACACGAGTGCTTGCTTGTCGAGGCTGTCAACGGCACCGAGAGACACATATGCACATACATATATATATATATATCATACATATATCACGCAAACGACACGTTTGACGATAAAATGAAAACATGAACGAGTATAACTTCTCTCATAAGCACATCGTATAACGTTAAAATGAATTTCTGTACTTATATGACTCTTGCAGTTTATTAAAAAAGAATCAAATTGAAAATATTCGCTTAAAAGATACGCTTTTAATGGTAAATCAATCAGGAGAAAAAAATCCCAAGAGTTATGAGGCGAAAGAGATGAATTCATACCAATATGAGTACAGTAAGTATAACATTTTTGAGAGTAGGCTTGACAAGACCAATTTCGAATTAGACCAGAGTTTTAAATTTAGAAAGGACTTTTAAATCGCTAAAGTTATGGAAACGTTAATAGTTAAACGCTTGATCCGAGAGCCAATCACCCATGTGTTGAGTAATAACTTTTGACTTTCTTTCTGAAGATTTTCACGAGTATTTATTTTACAGGAGTAATCTGTACTTACGTTTATGTGTAGACAAGCCATTTCGTTGCCAGTCCAGGGCCAAAGCAGTGAATTATCATGCGTTGGTTCTGCTGCTGCTGCTGCTTTTCCTGACGATGATGACGATGAGAGAGACGTGCGGGCTGAGAGAGGACGATAACGATAGCGTTGCGAGAAAGCAGCTAAAGCAGCGGGCCGGTAGAAGAAATGTTCAGGCTCAGTTGCCCCCCGAATGCTGCTTTGTGCCAGTCGAATCCAATTTTAGCTGCATGCACTGTGCACAGATCGCATAAACTTCTTTCACAAAAAAAAAATCATATAAGCGAAGTCACACACACAATCGCACACCCTCAGTCACACAATTACACACTCGCACACACATACACACACACACACACAGATGCACAGCTTTCGGCTGCTGCTGCTGCTGCTGCTGCTTGGCGCACGCCTTTTGCACTTGGCAAATGATAAAAACTGGCAACGCACTGCTAGAAAATATGCATTTTTAATGCCATAAATTAGTTTTGCAGTTTGTAGATGCCGTTGCCGTTGCTGTTGCCGTTGATGTTGCCGTGCTCCAGAAAGCTGCAACGAGATAGAAAGAGCAAAATAAGTACATATTTAGAGTGAGTTAAAATGCGCTCATAAAAGCCACCCAGTTGAGTGTCTAAAGCTGTTTAACGTTATGCATGAAAACTGAAAAGTTAAAAATACTCTTTTTTTCGTCCCCGGTCTCTCCCTGTCTCTCTCTCTCTATCTCTCTCTCTCTCTCGCTTTCCCTGTTGGTCTATAAATGCGTTTTTAAATTTGAGGAAACTGCAGAAAAAGGTTTATGTAATTCATAAACTAATAGCCAGCTTCCACTAGCCCAGCCAGCTGCTGCTAAGGTGAGGCAAGTTCTACTAATTACAACTAATTTTGTATGCGCAATACCCGAGCAGCAACAATATTTCACAATAACTAATTGAAATGCAGCTTTTGTGTAAAAACCCGTTCTGTAAGTTGGCGCAAGTATTGTTGCTGTTATATATAAAGTTTGTTCAATTGCCAAACACCTTTAACATATCACAAATGGAAATACTCGGTACCTATAATCTTACAAATTATAGAGATACCAAAATTGTCTGATCAAATGCAAATCATCGTCTCAAAGGCGCTTCAATCGGCCAATATAGGAAAATGACACAAGCAATGTCAATAATTTTCATTCTACAGAGCAGGTACCAATGAGATTTGAGCCTGTCAAATATCTCAGTACTGCTCATTTCGAATGCAAGCTCAAATTTTATTTCCCATGCCACTTGGCTTTGCAACTCCCAAATCTAATCATAAAAATTGCATTGAGAACTATTTCAACTTGCTGAAAAAGGCCCGAAATGCAACGCAGAAGTCTTGGTCCGGAACTCGGTGTTAGTAACTGAAAACTGCAAAATGTCGCTTAAAAATGCATGAGTGTGAAAAGCCGCAAAGAGTGCATTGGGAAACAGAAGGCAAGCGCAGTGGAGGGATAGACACAGATAGTGAGAGAGAGGAAAATATAATGTCTGTTGAAGAGTTGAAGCTGCAAAGAATAGCAAAACAAAAGCTGGGTAGTCAAACTAAAAGCATAACTGCCTGCTGCCGCAGAAAGAGGATGAGGAGGCGGCTTGTGTGGAAGTTGGGGGAATCAATGTTTATTGAAAGACAACGGCAGGCAGCCAAAAACCTTGCAAATGGAGGCTGCTCATATGCATAGGCAAAAATATGGAACTCACACGGCACAGCTGAGCCTCAGCCTCCTGCAACAATGTGGACGCAAAGAGTGAAATGGAAGAGACACAGAAAAAAATATGGTAGGGTGGCCGGCTGTGCTGTGGCCCGAGCAGAGACTTTTGCTTTTCATTCATACGAAATTACCTGCGGCCAAGAGGCTTAATGCCAGTTGGACTGCAAAATCCACTTAGGAAGTTGATACAATCAGTTGCTCCTCTGACGAGTCTCTCTGCCCGGCCAAGCCCGGCCTGGCCTCGGCTTGCCATCGTCTGCATGTGGATGGATTCATTAAAACGAATTGCTCTGTCTGCCGCTATGCCTCTGACTAGACCTCAACAACCAGGCCAAAATAGTCCTGGGAATGGGCTACAACTGAATCTGCTATATACATGTATGTGTGTATATATGCATTTTTTTGGTTTTGGTTTTTGTTTTTTTTGTGGAGGGCTGAGGGGTAGAAGGGCTCATTGACGGGCGGGCTCCACATACGAATGGTGGATGCTGACTGCGATTGCGACTGTGACTGCGATTGTGACTGTGTGACTGCCTGTGGTGCCTTGGTTTTTGTTTGCGCCGCAAAGTATGCAACGGTTGCTGGTTTTGTGCACGGAAGCCAACAAATGAATTAGCCTCCGCTTGTTGCCAATGCCCATCTGTCCGTCCCGCCCGCCCTTCCGTCCGTGCGTTTGTCAGTCTGCCCATCAACATCCCTCTGTTTCTATATTGTGCTTATTTGCTTGTTTGTTTGCCATTTGTGCCTGACTTGTTTAGCATGACTCGGAAACTACTTTTGCCCTGCACACTGGCCCACAAGTCGAAAACGCATTAAAACTGTAAATTAGCTGGAGATCGGTTGCCACCCACGCCCCAATTCTAAGCCCCCTTACTATGCCACGACTATGTCCCCATTGATTAGCCACACGACTGCACTTACAGTGCGCCTAATTAGAGAAGACTGCACTGCAGCATGGGGAGTGGTTAGAGGGAGAGAGAGAGAGAGAGTGTCAGGGATTTGGGGGTAAGGAGCGGCAATTTTAACGAGAGAGCTGCTAACCGCAGACATGTTTTGTTTTTGCTTTTGTTCATCAGCCTCGTTTTCAGCGCCTCAGTATATATATACTGTTAATAATTTATATTTTACATTTAATGCGCAGCTTAGGCCACACACACACACACACTCACACACAGACATACATGCTCTTAAGCATCCAAGTGTATTCATATATACATTCATTTTCATATTCATATGGTGGCTATATCTAAAGCTTTGAGCTTTGAGTCGCTCTAGTTGTTTGAAGTGGGCGCCCGGGCAACACTTCCGCATCAGCGTCGAGCGTTTCAGTGGGCGTTGGGCGTGTATTAAAAGGCATAAAGCATACATTCCACACACACACATCGAGAGAGTGAGTAAGAGGAAGAGAGATAGAGACTTACATGCATACTGTGCTTACGCATACATTTGCACAAACAAACAAACCCCAAAGAGGCTCGTCTAAAGTAGAGCGGAGTCGCTTCGAACTAAACTCGACTCCAACTCTGAATCCTCCACTTCTGACTATACATGACTCCTGCCTGGGTGTCCGTGTCCATGTAACATGTTAATGAACTGCGCCAACTGTGTTTGCACAGAACTTAGTGTAATGTAATCCAAAGGCAACCAGGCAGGCTGGCAGACGAGATGATGAGGCACCAGGCAGGAGATGGGCAGCAGGTAGGCAAGCATCCATTACACACATACACACATACACTTATACACACATACCACACACTACACACACACACATGTGGGCACAAACACCTCAGCACGCCCCAATGTGTCGAATGTTACGCCAAGGAGTAACTTTGACATTTAGCATTCAAGGCTTATGAGTGCCACAAACACTGAAACACTGTGCGTAGAGCCTGGGGAGACCAGCAGCAGCAGCAGCACCGAGGGTGGGCGGGGGGAGGTGCCCTCACACGGACGGAGGCTGGAAACCGCCTGGGCAATTGCCTTATGGTTATTTTCATAGCCCTGGCCTGGCCACAAAACTGCGAGCCAAGTGTGACATGTGCTGCAGCAAAAACGAGCTAAAAACGAAGAATAAAAACCACACATAGAAATAAAAAGAAAAGCAAAAAAAAAAAAGCCAGGGAGACAAGCTGCAAACAGTTGGGATTTTTAGTAGTGACATTCCCGCTTATGGGCCTGCCAACAGAGCTGTCGACGTGAGTGTTAACTAGCAGCCATTAGCACATGAAATACTGAGATGCCCTTGCACAGTTTGAGAAACACAGATTTGTAAATTAATGCTTACTTTTAACGATCCAAATTGACTTATTACCATTGGGAAAGGATTGCCAATAGAAATCTTAATAGTAATCAGAATTCTTTTCAATTTATTAATTGGATAAACAAGATGCAACATGCCACTTGTAGTATAGGTAACAGGATACTAGTGACTGAGTAACAAGACTGTAATTTAACATGTGTGCATAACATTGATATCGATATAGATCGATAACTCATTCAACTCGTTTTTCTTATTTATTTGCTTGGTTAACTGAACGGAAAGACTCACATCAAAAGTGCTCTCAAAATTTGTTGGCATATGTCAAATTATGTAAATCACTCCACTGTCAAGCAGCTTAATTGCTTTAATTGTGGCCAATTCACTTAAACACACATCTTGAGCAAAAGACACACTTACATAAATTGGATATTCTAAACACTTTGAAAATATTTAATCGATTGTCACTCTAGTTGCAATTTTCCACAGAATTGTAGAATTTTGTTTATTGACAGCATATTTGAAAGTCTTTGGCCACTCACCACAAAGCTGAATTAAGGAGCATGCAAATCAACTGACAGTTTGACGTCATAATTATTCATATTGTTGGCCAAAAGGCGATAAGGAGTACTGCAGGGGTAGAGGGTGCTGGGTTAAGCAAAGACAAGTGCTGAGCTGCACTTGCAGCAGTGTCATATTAATTTAGTCAAGTGGCCACTTAAATTTTACCACCGCAACAACAAAAACAACGACGATGACGTTGACGTTGACGTTGATGGCTAGAAAAAGAGGCATGGGGCATGAGGCCAGCAGCAGCAGCAGCAGAATGCGGAAGGAAGCTTGGACGTGCAAATGGCAGTCGTAGCTCGTTGTCTCTGTGTGTGTGGGCATGTATGTGTGTGTGATTTGCATAACTGCAAGGATGTTTTAGTTGGCTTAAATGTCAGCGACTTTTGTCAGCCTGTGCGCTGAACACGCCCAAAAGTGTACCAAAGCCGAAGGCAAGCAGAACTGACGTTAAATTGCCATTCTGAACCACGACCCCCTAGCTCCCTAACCCCCTAACCCCCTAACCCCTGCCACCCCAATGCAACCCGACGCCGCCCATGTCTAATGATTACAAATTGCTAGCGGCATTTTTGTAAGCGCACAACCGCAAAACAATAAATAAAAATCCCACAATAAACAAAAAGCGCTGTGAAATGAAAAAGAGCCTTCGCTAGCTGGAATGAAGCTGGCAAATCGGCTAAATGCGGCTTAAATGCATTGCCACGATTAATATTAATTTCATGCAGTGCAGCACAGCAAGTCGTCCAACTTATGCCTTATCGCATGTGCAACAAAGTCGACAGGCAACCGCTGCTGGGTTGCTGCCACTGATGAAGATGAAGTTGACGTTCCGGGTGCTACTGCTGCTGCCACATGCAGCATCATGATTATGATGATGCTGACAATGAAGCACATCATGCGCATCATTAGCCAGCACCAGAGGCAAGTCCTAGACTTCAATTTGCTTACCCCCCAGAGAGGCAGAGAACGCGCGGCAATGTCACGTCACTCAATCTGACAATAATGTTAACCCACCTCCCCCATCATGCCACAGTAGGATGTATTTGCCGCATCGGCATTTGCAATAATTTCATAGATTAAAATTTGAGGCCACAGTTTATTTGTTTTTCTGTTTGGCACAATTTCCATTTCCATTTCCATTTGGCAATTTCCACTTGGAAGTTCAGTTACGAGAGTTCCGGTTGCTAATTGGTGTCTGTTAACTGTTAACCTGAGCAACGGCATCACAAATTAATAGTTATGCGAATGCTTCTAAAATACGCTTGATACGACAGTGGCAACATTACTAATTTGCGGCATTTCGACTGAAATGTAAACAACAAAAATAACACACACACAGAGATACACACACACATACACTAATACCCGACGAGATACATTTCCACATTTCCACTTTTGCACATTTGCATACTGAAGTTAATTTAAATTTTCATCAGCAGCGTGCGTTACCTTTTGATGAAAACTATCAAATTCATGGCGGATAATTAACAAAAGCAGCAACAACCAACTCGAACTCAGCCCTACCTGCCACACCAACCACCTCTCCGTGAAACTTGCTACGTACATTTTTGTATATGTTGCTCCAAAAATAGATACTTAATTTGACTTTTAGTGGCTGACGCAAGGGGAATCGGGCTTGTGATGGGGTTCAGTTACACTGTGGCTTAAAGTTTTGATCTAGGTGAGCTTTACAGGTAAAGAAATATGATGGTTGGCCATTAATTAAATTGCTGGTTAATGTGGTGATGGTTTTAGTTAGGCTTGCGCTCTGAGTTCTGAGTTCTAAGCTAATTGGGTTGAGTTGATTGACAGGGTCAGATTGCCGATGTGTGTCTGTCTCAAATTGCGTGACAAGTGGAAAAGTATTCGAATGGAAATCAACGCGATGTGTCACTGGTAAACGATTCTCATAGACAGGGCTAATTGCTTATTAAATTTAACTATGAATAGGCAACTTGTATGCTACTAATTACATAAACCACACATAATCAATAAATTAAGTCTTCTCACATGATACTATAACTCATTGAATTTCAGGCACAGTCTAATTAAAACCAAAAAAACACCATTGAGCTGTGCATTACTCAATCTCCTGCTAACCACACGTAAATCATGTATTACATGAATTTAATAAGAATTTGAAAATTTTAGCTGTTCTGATCGCTATACATAATTGCATAAAAATCAATAAATCGTTAAATTCTATCAAACTATGGGAAGCTTATTATTAATTTTTGGTTTCCCCACTTAAATTTTGATTACATTCAACTTGTAAAATTCAATTTTGGAGCAATTGAATTTATGGAGAATATGCAATTTCATTCAGTTTATTGTCAAACATCCGAGACTTGTCATAAAAAATAGTTTAATGTGAACAAATGAAAAATGTAAGGTGAACGCATTGGGATAGCTTTATTATAGCAAATTTACGTATATATTTTATGGCATTTGTTTAGTCGCGTGGAAGTGCAATAAAATTCATAAAGAGTATTATATATAAATTTGCGTAAAACAAAAAGTGCAGCAAAGTACAAAACACAAAAAATTAAAATAAATATATAACCATCCAAATGAATGAGAGCCGCCATTAATAAACACAATAACAACAGCGGAAGATAATAAATATCAAAATAATCACAATAAATAAATGGTGAGAGTTGTGAATGCAAAAAATGTTGAAAATATTTACGGAAAGGTAGGTAAAAAAAATTGTTGTTGCTATTCATTCTTGAGTTGTTTTTTATTTAAATACATTCGTATTTCCCATTTTTTATTTTTGCCATTTATCGAAGGTTTTAATTGAGTTGAGGTTATTGTTGCAGTTGCTGTCGTTGCTGCTTGTCGAAGTTGTATGTGCGTCATGTCGATTTCATTTTGTTAAAAATTAATTTTAAACCCAATTGTTTTAAAGCGCTGAACTGCGCCGAGCTGCGCCGAGCTGCGTCGAGCTGGGCAGACGAGAACTTGTTGCAATTTTCGCTTATTGCTTTATCGACATGTACATTATTGCAGTTCTTGTTGTTGATGTTGTTGCTCCTCATGTCTTGGGCATTGTACCTTGACGAAGAGCAGAAGTGAGAGAGACGGATAGCGAGAGACAGACGCAACGGCAAGAGACAGCAGTAACAGCGAGTGGAATGAATGAAATAAGATTAATGTTATCGAAATATAAAATACGAACCTTCCTTGCATTTACATTAATTTATGTTTTTTTACGCAACAAATAAAAAAAACAACAACACAATGATTGCAATAAAGAAACCACTACGGCAATTTTTGATATTGATTTAAATGGGTTAAGTTGAATGCGAATACGAGTTGGGAACAGCCATAAAGCTCACGCACGTATTTAATTATAGTTTATAACACACTCGAGACAAGATATTGGTTTTTTAGATGTGATTATTAAGATTGTGATATGGAAATAGCCAAGTCACAACTAATGCGTCAATGTGTCGAGATGCGCGGCAGACGATAACTGAACTGACATCAGCGAAATCCACGATCGCACTGAACGCAAGCGTGGCAGATCATCGTCAAAAGGGAATGTCGGCAGCTGAGAAACAGTGCAATCAGAAAGAGAGACAGGGAGAGAGATGTGAGAGAGAGACCTTAGATAGATAGAGAGAGAGAGAGAGAGTAGGAAATCGACAGCGTAGTCGGTGCACAGGTAGGTGTGGGAAACGACATTGAATGAGAGCATCAGCAAAAAACCTGCTCGACGAGAGCTGTTGTAATTCTTGACTTAAACGGCAACGAAATTCGAGAAGCAAAACAGAAACAAACAATCAAGAGCGTATAAACAGAAAGTGAGGCGACGCTGAAATGCACTACAAAATTAAAGTGATTGTTGAACATTGAAAATTAGTGTAACATAATTGTGAGTGCGGTTTCCAATAAATCTATTTATATTTACTGCTTGCTAACAGCCTTTGAAGATAACCTCTTTTAGTTGAGCAGAATTTGTAAGAAATCTGATTTTAATTCATTTCCAATCATGCTCAAATGCTATCTTTTGAGTTATCTAAACGATTTGTTTTGTCATGCTGAAATGTCTAAAAATGTATCAACATAAATATTATTAATCTTTGTGAAGGTGTCGCTACAATGTAGGACAGCCTGACATTTTGAAATGCCCCCGCCGGCAAGGTAAATGCTATAAGAAGAAAAAATAGAAAACACTTTAGTTTTGGGTTTCCATTTGAACCTTCAAAATTACAAAGAGACATCTTTTGGCTTTCACAGCTGAGCGAATATAATTTGAATGCCGAAAGCCGTGCTGAGTGCTGAGTGCTGCGTGCTGAATGCCACTGACGTCGACTCGTTGAGCGCTAACTGCCGAGGTGTTGAGTGCTTTTTTGAAGTGGCCACCGAGTAGCATTCTCGCATTTGCTCACTTACTTACTGAGTTTGTTTGTTATCGACAAATTTGGAGTTACTTAGTAGTTGTGAATGGTTGAGGTTGACAACGTACTTAATGTAATCGCATTTATATCAAGAAATACGTTTATACAATCAATTCGTGTTATCAGCCAACGTGCAAACAACAAATTATCAGCAGCAGCAGCAGCAACAACAACAGCTCGAGGTGGATGAGTAGATTGTTGAAACAGCTTAGTGCCTGTTGAGCGTGTTGCAGCAATTAGCTGAGTGATTCGAGTGGTGCTGGGGTGCGAGTGCGGCGAGCGGCGAGCTTATGGATTGCAACAAATAAGTAATTAGGTGAGGCTACGTTGTTGCAGTTGTTGCTGCGATAGTGTAATTGCTTCTGGTGATGCTGCGGTGGATGCCGCAGATGGGAATCTTGCATTGGCAGCTGACTTTGAATAGCTTACAGTCCACTGCCCATTAGTCTTGCTTCGAAATGGAGGCAGGCAAAGCTCAAGCTCAAGCTCAACAGATTTGTTGACGCGTGCAGCGCCCTTAAGTATGCAGCAAACGCTGCGATTTACCCCACTTTACATACGTGTGCGATTATATGTGTGTGTGTGTGTGTGTGTATGTATGTGTGTAAGAGCGTGTGTGCTTTCGCAATTATTTATGTTGTTCATTTGTTTAACGGCGGCAAGCAGGCAGCGTCAACAAAAGGCGAGCAATAAAAGCGACGTCGCCGCTGCTGACGTGAGCAAGAACGACAAGGACATATATGTATATATATATATATATATATATATGTCTATAGTTGCGAATGTGTTTGTGTGTGTGTGTGTGTAACTGTGGACGTGGCCAGAAGGAACGATATCATTTACATACCATGCAGGCGTGCAGAGGCCACAGCCACAATGACGCCCACATGGCCGCATACTTCAATGGCCAACAGGACACACACACACACACACACACACACACACACATACACAAGGCTCAGCACCCGCAACCAGAACCAGAAGCAGAACAAGTCCTTCCACGACCAAACATGAGATGTAAAGTTTAACACATAAACTCAAGACAATTTGTACGCGTATGTGTGTTGCGAATATATGGCAAAAGGCAAATAATATACAAGTTTTGAAAAGAAAAGCCAGTTCGCGAAAGAGAGACAGGGACTAAGAGAGGGAGGGCGAGCAAAACACTGAGTATGAGACTGAGACAAGGCAAACATGTGCAAATATTAAGAACGGTCCCTGTTCTTGGTCTTCTGCTTCTTCGTCTTGTTTTTGTTTTTCTTGTTGGCGTAGGCCGAATAGGCCTGCATACCATTGCCTGTCAAGTGTATTAAACAACAACGCATACACGCACAGAAACACGCACACTTACACACGCACACAGCTTAAAATGTGTTACAGCAAAGTGTAAAAATAAATAATTTAAAGTGTGTGTAAGGACATGCAGCAAATGGTCGCCGTTGCCGCCATAAAGCGCCGAAGGAGTCGACAGCGAAGGCAGCGTAAATAGTACAAGTCACACACACACATTTATACATATTCAGACACATGCATGCACGTCCTTATGGCCATCGCCAGTGTATGCGTAATATTTTTTCATTTTTTTAATTTTTGTTTTTTTTTGCTGCTGCGTTCAGTAAACCTTTGCGCTCAATACCGCAGCAGCAGCACCAGCAGCGGGAACAATAACTACAACAAACAGCAGCTGCAGGTTGCCCTTTGAAAGTGTTTCCCGCAATTCAAACACCAACAACAACAAAAGGCCATAGCGAGAGAGAGAGAGAGAGAGACAGAGAGATGGGAAAACTTATTATTATGTTGTCAGTAAAGAAAGGAGCAAGGAAAGGATATTGCAACAGCACCGAGACTTTAATGTCCCTTAGCATAGCAGGGAAACAAAGGTATGTGATCAATACAAAATACATAGTTGCATTGTCTAAACTCAATTTGTCGTTTTTATCTTTACTACAGCAGCTAAACAACATACAAAATTAGAATTGATACAAATTGTTTGGCCTTAAGCAGCAAAAAGGTGAAAGAGAAAGCGGTTTTAAAAGAAAGAAAGTATTTTGTATAAAAGTTCTATCCAATGAGGTCTATGCTACTGTAGAGCATTCTGATGTGATACATTAAACAATTAAAATGAATTTTGGTTAAGCACTTTAAGCTTTTGAGTTTTTCTGACATACTTTGCATTATATGACTTTTCTTGCCACACATTTAAGATGCTCTCGGTGAGGGTATCTCAACAGCAGCAGAAAAACCAACTGCAAAGAGGCTGCCAAGAACACAAGAAGAAAAAAGTTGGCAGTGGTGGAGACCTAACTGAGGGAGAGAAGCGAGATAAGAGTGTGTGTCTGTATGTGGGCTGAGAATCGGCATTGGATAGCTGAGGAATTTGCATATCTTGCATAAAGTAAAATGCCAGAGAAAGTGAAAATTGTTGCAAAACAAAGAAACTGAAATTGGAAGAGCTTATACCAAAAATAGGCTGCGATACCCAAAACTCATTGAGCTTTTTTTTTGGTGAGGCTTGACAACCATATTAACATAGGAACTTCATATCTGTAAAAGGTCAAGTCTGCAAATGATAAAAACAGCAATTTAAATAGTTGAGCATTAAATAGCATCAATCGTTCCTACAAAGAAGTATGCATATTAAATAAGCATTAAAAATTGCGAACTCTTATATTTTATTTTAAATTGTTCCGTTTGTCTTTCATAAGGAGCTTAAATCATCCAAAGAACTATTTATTACTTTTTTGCGTGCACTTCTTATATTCTTATATTATAAACAATTCTCTTATTTTTTGGAGTGTGCCTTGCTCTTTTCATCTTTTTTTTTAATGCACGACACTGACTTCCTTCCTGAAACCCCCCTCATCCTGAACCCCCTCTCACTATGCCGTTGAGCAAGCGAACACATAATTCATACAAAAGAACATTCCTTGACAATATTTGTGCGTTGGCTTCTTTCGTTTTCTCTTTCTCTTTCTCCCGTTTCCCTTTACCATTTGACTCCACAGAAAGGTGCGGAAAGTGCAGCACATTTTTCATCGTTTACCAATATTCCATTTACTGTTTATCAATATGGTGACCATCATCAATTCACCCTCCTCCCCGCACCCCTGACACCCTACATGCGACAAACTCAAGCTGAGCGCGTTTTTGCAATATTGACAATTTCATAAAATGTTTTTCTACATAATTTTATTTGTTTTTCATTCATGTGCAAATAATTATTTAATTACTGCAACACAAGACCAAAGGGGACAGAAATATGCAGCGAATTATCTTGCCGTTGGCCAAAGACCAGAAGCAGAGCTGCGTCAAAACGGAATGCAAATAATAACAACAAGACTTAATTAAATTTTTTACATGCCGCTGAGGGTTGCCGCAGGAGTTGCCTGGACATGCTCTGTGTCTCTCTTTTTCTCACTCCATCTCTCGCTCTCACTCTGTCAGGCATTGTATTAAGGTAATTATTATTGAATTGTCTGCGTAAAATGTCAATTATGCAAACCAAATAGTTCAATTATATGAAGGATTCTCCGAATTTCATTAATTGTTAAATGAGTGAAACAGGCACGAAAGAAAGAAAATTTCTGCTCATTTCAAAAGCGACTTAATTATAAAAGGATTTGGCGAAGGCATCGTAATTAAGCACGCAAAAATTAAATTTATGGATCATTTTCATTATACACATACACACATGCATACACATACCGTACGTACACAGTTAGGCACACAACAAATGCAAAAGCTGCCCGCTTAAAATTGAAACTAATCAAATCAAATTTCAATTATTGTGTATGGGGCAAATGTGGGCGTCTGGGCGTGGCAAATTCAGCAACTAGGGGATACAGGGGGCTCTATCATGCAAATGCAATGTGGCCCCTTATGCCCCCGCTCCGTTGCTATTGCCCCTCTCCTGGTACATTGCCATTTCGCTTGATTACATGCATTTTATATGCAGCCGCCCGAAAGTAGGCTACACTTTTCAATCACTATCAAATTTTATGCCCCACACACAGATCCAGAGGTAAGTATGTGGTTTGTGTGTGAGTGTGTGTGTGTGTGTGTTTGTGTATGCACTGCGATTTGCCCATAGAAAGCTCACAATCAGATTCATTTACATTTCCGCCGCCCAACAACACAGCAATAACAACTAGCAACTCCATTTGCCATTGTTTTGCAGTTTTAGCTGCTTGTGAGTGAGTAGCCGAAATGGAATTTTAGATAACTACAAGTATCATTCTATTCAGATCGAATTGAGAACCAAACCATTGTAAAATGGCATTCAATTGAATCGAAACTTGCCAAACGAGTTAAACGAAAACAATGAGACTCGAATGTGCCCACAACCTGAATGAATTTTGCACTTTAAGGCACTTTTGAAAGTACTTCAACAGCCTTCACCAATATTGTAATCTAATCATTCATTTGGCTGGGTTACATAACTTTGTCTTTTCTTGCAATCGAACTTTTTGATCACATAAAGTATAAAGTTCAAGCTGCTGAAAAACAGATTATATACAAATATTTATTTATTTGCAACGTTTTTAAAGTACCATAGCAATAATTAATAAATGTGACTGCGTCAATACCAAATTCCTTAGATAAACCAAAGTTAAAATAAATTTGATTTCATTTTCTATTGCAAATAAATTTCATTTTTAATCGAAGTCTATGCTACGTAAATTTTGTTTTCTATTGCCCATGGCAACCAATAAAACGAAAATTGAGATAAAACCATGCAAAGGTTGCACTATGCCTTAATATAAAAGTGGCTCTGCAGTCTGAATATAGTTTTCAATGAAATACAGCTTCTCAAGTGTCGCCCTTGCTATTCAGCCAGACAAGCTTGTTGTACAGAGTATAATGGCAACAGCAACAACAACAAAACATGCAACCAAATTGACAGTTTGTTAAGCAGGCTCGACGACTCTGGACTGCTATTGAATTTACTCGAGAGCCGAACTCCATGTGATTTTTGTGTACAACACGCCGTATACGTAACTTCCTAAGTAACTATTTCAATGCACCTGCGCCGCGTCGTCTGTCGATTGAGCAGCATATTGAAGGAGCGACGAGCAGCAAGCGACTCATTCTAATTTACATAACAGCGAAACCAGTGAGTGTGTGTGTGTGTGTGTTTTACACAGTGTGTGCATGTGTATGTGTGAGTGTAGTCAATTCGGCGTTAAAAAGCGTTAAATGTAACAAGCCAGTCGGGAAGCCAGGCAGGCAGGCTGGCAAGCAGGCAGCACAGGTAAGGAGTCATTCCGCCAACTACCACAAGCAACAACAATAAAAACTAAATTTAAAATTGGCAGCCCGCACACTACCGTATACACACCCACACCCACACCCACACACACACACACGCACATACGATTTAACAGCAATTTTGCTTGTTATTCGCTCGAGTTTCATTTCGTTGGTTGGCGTATAATTTACATTTTACTTCGGTTCATAAGGCGCCATAATCATAAATTGACAAGACGAAATTTGCACATGACTGTGACTGGCTGCCTGGCTGCCAGCGGCTGTACCTGCATTTTTAATGCATTTCCCTGGGCCAATGTCCGTTAAAGTGTAAAGTGTTTCAGTAGCTGCTTATTGTTTGCGAAAAATTTAACATGTTTTTTAAATAAACTGAATGTTTTTCGCCTTTTTTTTTTGTTGAATTGAACACACAAGTTGGCGTGGCTCGATTACATGATTGCCAAATTATATGCAGTGTAATGAAAATTCATCGAGTACGGCCCGAACAGAAAGTCAATCGAAAAGTTTACGAAACTTTTTTTGCATTTCTCGTTGCAAATTTCGTATTCCTATAAAGTTAATTAAATGGTTGGTTCTTCATTTGGAAGAAAGTTTTGGACACAATTGGCAGACAGCTACCGAATAAGCCCCCCATTCTGCATATTACAATCCCATCAGGCTTTGGTCAACCAGAGCGGCTGCCTACTAATGAATCAAAAATACACAACGTCTCCACGTGTTCCACAATCAAATTGCAATCGAGTTGCGAGAACGCTATCACGATAAGAGAGGGGGACAGGGAGAAAAGAGGGGGAGTGCTGGTGATGAGCTTAAATAAAAACCGCAAAGCACAAACAGAACACGCTACAAATGGGACCGTGTCTGTAGCAGTGTCATTTGTGCTTGTGTGAAAATTAACACGCAATTTCAAGCTGTCCAAAAGCCAGTATAAAAATCAAAATAAAAAACGAGTTAAGTTGCCGCCGAAACGTTTAAAAGCTGAAAATCAAACAGACAAAACGACAAACCACAGCAACAACACGCAAAACGATCGATGAAAAAAAAGCGATAAGAGAAACAGAGAGAGAGTCAACAGCAGCAGCAGTGGCAGCTACTTAGATTCAGACTTTGAGTCAGAGTTGTTAGCTTTAGCTAAATTCGACTCATCTCTTGTCTTGTCTCGTCTGGTCTGGTCTGGTCTGGAATTGAGTTGACTTGTGTCTTGTCGTTGGCTGGCACACTTTAAAGCATTAGTTGGACATTTTTATGGCCGTGGTATTAGGCGCTTAAGACGTTCAAGCCAAAAGGATAACAACACCAACAACAAAAACAGGGACAACGGACTGCAGACAGCAGACAGCAGTGGGCCATATAAAAGCAAAGAGGCTAAGTGACAACTAAACTTAATGGCACTTCAACAGCAACATGGGAAGCAATGGACGCACAAGAGCCCCAAGACCAGAGCAGAACAGACCAGACAGGGCAATAACAAAAACAACAACAACAACAACAACAGCAGCAGCAGCAACAACAACAACAACAATCTGAACTGGCTATATCTTCAGCTGTAGGTGCGGTGCAGAACTCAACGGACATTAGCCTCATTGAATTGAATGACAAAACAAACGACGAGCGGAAAGGCAGCGCAATGGCAAAGGCGAAAGGCAAAGACGATGACGACAACGACAACGGGAACAGCAATAATAACAACAGCAACAACAACAACAACAACAACAACATCAACGAAAGACGACAACGTTGTGGATAAGGATAAGCAGTGTGCGACAACAACAGCAATAAGCTTTTGTACAACAACTCAGCTCAGCACCCTGACCAATATGTACAACGGGGCAGCAGCGACGAAAATTTTGTATCTAGACAGCATTAAGATAAAGCTGGCAAATGCATGCATAAACAACGTTCAAGCTAAAGTTCACTTTACGAACTACCAAATACACTCACTACAAACTTAATGAGAGGGCAAACTTTATTGCCACACTTAAGCAATTTTACACTGCGTATACGTAACAATTGTTATGGATTCAACTGTAAAACGCACTTTATGTGTTAACTTAACCAATTGATACGGCTTCAATATATAGATATATATATATATATATATCTATATATATATATATATACATATTGTCAAGTGCTTGTGTTAAAAGTTTATAATACTCATTTGCATAATCATAAACATTTTTTTTTGGTAGCAAACTAAATGGTAAAGTTGATGATGCCATCGGCAAAATACTATCAACGGCGAAATAGCAATAGCTGTGAGAGAAAGAGATGGCTAAAGGTTGACCCAAAATAATAGCCACCAATCTTCGCTTTACAGCCCCCCACCCACCCCTCAAATGGCCATACAAATGTGTGAAAATAGTGGACAATATGTGTGGAAATGCGAGTTCTTGTCTCCCATTTGTTTGCGTGCGTGTGTATGTGTGTGTGTGTGTGTGTGTGAGTATGTCTGTGGCTTTGTAAAGGTGCTGTTAACGCCATTTTTTCGTTGGCCTCGATGCTATTTTGCTGTCCATTGTTGTTGTACAATTTCCGCATCCGGCGCGTAAGCGCTGCCGCTTGGGCAAGCAGCGCGTATTGGTTTATGCATGAGGATTTTGCCACGCCCACCGCCCCATAGTCGAACGAACACTTCATTTGTCAGGCTCTGGCTCAACGGGAGAGATCCTGTCATGCATTTAAATGAAATGCCAAGCGATTTGAGGCTACAGCTACAAAACTAAAGAACCCAAAGATGTTAAGAACTAAAGAACAGTGCTAAGAGAGAGAGAGAGAGAGAGAGAGAGAGAGAGAGAGAGAGAAAGTGGGAGAGCGAGAGACAGAGAGGAAGGGAGAAATGGGGAGACAGAGACTCTTTCAAAATGCACTTACCAAAACTGCATCAATTATTCAGCAGCCCATGGCCGGGCCTGGCCTGGTCAGGGATTGAGCCAAGTCGCCAAGTCGCAACGAGTTGAGCAGTTGAGCGCTTCGAGTTTGATGCATGCCTGCAAAGTACACAAAGGCAAAGAACTCTGATTACGAGAAAGTATGAGAGAGAGTGAGAAAGACACATATATATGGCATAAATATTAAATGCAAAATAGAAAAGTCCTGAGAAATCTTCAACTGGCTGCTGCCAGCAGTTCAGTGGGAATCTCTAGTGCGAATACTTAAAGTAGGCAAATTTACAGAAATTATGCATTTTTTTCTGAACATTCTTTTACTTTTTTTGGTATAAATAAATCAAGTAAAATATGCGCGCGCGTTGGCGCTGAAAGTTGAGGCCAAGAAAAACGATAACAACAGTCGGGAGGATAGAGCTGACTGTGGAGCTGGGCTGGATGGGTTGTAAAGTGGGGTGTAGTGAAAAGTCCTTTGTGACCTGGTTTTTGGTCATAACAATATTGCCAACCGAAGCGTGGTGCAGTGTACACAATTACCGTGCCAACGTTTGCCGGGCGATTGCGAATGGTGTGGGCGTGGCATTGTGCGAATGACGTCATTGCTGCACTCGCACTCGCACAATTACCATTACGCCCAGAGACGATAACGACGCCAGCAACGACGACGACGACGACGACGATGATGACGATGACGACGACGCCGTGACCTGGTGACGGTCACTTGGGCTATGGCTTAAAGCCTGTCCACTGCACACTTGCAGGCGTTGCCCATGGCTAACAAACATACACATAAATTTATATATTTATGTTTGGAACAAGGTTAATCAGCTCGCTGTCTGCTCATTTTAATTGGCTTTGAACTGGGCGCCGTAATTGAGTTATAAAAATGCGAAACTATTTTGGGAACAACGAAATTTAATGCTCAAGCCCTTGATGAGCTTTAAACTGGCGAGCTGTCGCCTCGTAAATAACAAAATGGAATAGAAGATGAGGCGAACAGTGTTGAACAAAAAAGGGAGAGCAACAAAAAATCGTATACTAAAAAATAAAGTGATTATTCTAAAGAAGATTAAGCGATAAGCTCTTAACTGCAGTTGATAAAATTATACACGAATAAAAAAATTAAATAAATAAATAAATAAAATAAGAGTGAAAAGCAGACATTTGAATTGGCTTTATAAAGAAAAGATTTTACTACTTTCATTCTTATGCAAATTTTCATCTCTCAAATAAAATCATCTTTAGTTCTTTCATACTTTCGATTTACTTAAAGAACCTTTAAGATTGAATACGTATCTGCAGATAGCCATTAATTTTATCATTTTATTTTGTTATGATAACTAACGATAATGACTTCTACTTGGAAGCTTCTATGACAAAAGATTGTTTAATGGATTTCTTTCTCTTAGTTTCCGCAGCAGTTGTAGTTTTTCCTTCCTTTATGTAAAAATGTTAACTACTGAGAAATAATTTTCCTTTTTTTTTTTGCTTTTCTAACACAATTAAAATTTTATTCAATATTTTCGCACCTCTTCCTCTGAGTGTATCGCATTCTTTTATTTTATTTAACTCTTTGATAAACTGCAGAGCAACAGAAATTAGAGGAGCGAATACCAGCAGCAAAAATAAATAAGCGAATGTGTTGGTAGTGTTAGTTTTGGGCCATGGACAGAAGCAGTGGCAGGCTGGAGGGCATGTTCGGGCCGGGTGGATGGGTTGATAGTTCACAGTTCAGGTTGTTTGGGTCGCATCACGATAACGCTTTGTAAATACTTTTGCTGCACTTTGGCTGTTGTTGGTTTTAGTTTCTGTATTTTACTTATATTTTTTTTGTCGTTTCCTTTAGCTTGGCATGGCGAATTTTTATCTCCATTTGCGCGTTGCGCTTTTTTTTAGAGCTTAACTGTGAAAAATCACGGCCAGGAAAAACAGGACGAGAGCAGGATAGAATGCTGCATTGGCGTTGGATGTAACTGCTGTTGCTGCTGCTGCTGCCGCTGCTGCTGATGCGCTTTTGTTTTTCGGCGTTAGGAAACGGCAAAAGGATATTATTAAGCGTGGATGTCAACGTTATCGCCCCAGAGTTGGACAAAAGCAAACGCTAAGTGCACAACGGCAGTACGGCAAATAGGACTAAGGGTCGAGCGGTGCAGGGCAGCAGCGAGGAAATGAAAGGAGACCAGTGGGAAGATCCCTGGTGCTGTTTGGAAAGCTCTTTGCCAAATTAAATATTAAAACCATGTGCACTTATGCAACTTTAATGCAATTTTGGCCAAGTAAACGAGCGAAAATGTTTGGCGGCATCAAATAAGACAATTTCGCGAGCATATACCACGTATACTTAATTTTTTGTGTATCTTTGTGTGTATGTGTTTGTTTGGCAGCTCAACTTCGACTGTGTCTGCGGTTTTGTGCGCATATAAAAAAGGATTAATACACTTAAAAGGCACTGTGAAAGGAGACTGGATGGCTGGTAAACGAAGGGTAGACAAGGGAGGGGTTCCCAATTACATGGCATCGCTAAGCGCACATTTACGTGAAAGCCAAATGAAGCCGCAGGAAAACAGGCGCAACTACAACAACAATGGCTACAGAAGAAGCAGCAGGAGTAACAACAGCAACAGCCACAGCAACAGCAGCAGCAGCAGGCTGGCCAATAAAGCGAAACCGCCTTTATTTAGAGGCAGCCCAAGTTTATGTCGCGCAATGGGCATGAAATATTCAGCAGCAACAGCAAACGCTGACAACAAACCTGAACAGGAAGCAAGGCGGAGGTAGTTGTCGAATAGGTAGGCAGGAGTGGCAGGAGTGGCGGCCGCAGTCAGCCGCAGGAGTTGTTGCTGCTTGGTTAAAATGCCAAAATGTCACGGGCGCTGTTCGTGTTATTGTTGTTGCCACTTGAATCACATCCTTCCCGTACAACTTAACATGTGATTTTCGGTCAGACAATGCACAACTAACAGCACCAGCAGTAGCAGTAGCAGTAGCAGCAGCAGCACATATGTACATGTATTTAACATATAAATTCTACTACTACTACTGCTAAGCATACGTATGCGCTTAGAGCTGTGGAACAAATAGAGCACCACTTGCACTTTGCCGCTGTCTTGGCATGTTACATGCGCCCCTTTATGTATCCAACAGTTGCACTCTTGTTGCAGTTGTTGCAGTTGTTGCCCTTGTTATTTGTTTTTCAGTTTTATTCTGTTGTTTTTGATGTTTTTTGTTGTCGCGTTGTTCTGCTGAAACAAAGTCGCGTTCCCTGCTGGTCCCCTGCAGCTGTTTTTCACTCTTTGCTTGTTTTTTTGCAGCACCACACAAAACTACATTTTACTGCATGACAATTTATTGAGTTCTTTTTTGGGTGTCTCTACTCTCCTCTGCTCCCCACTGCTCATTTGCCGCTTCGTGTGGTTTCTGGCTTTGGTTTTTGTGGGTATGGGTTTCGTTTTGCCACTCGGATTCGCTTGTAGGTCCGTTTTGGTTGCTCGAACATTTTTATTGTTCGTCTTGCACTATGGCGAAAATGCCTTACGATTCCTTGTATTTCCACCCTATAGAATGTATTTTATTTGCCCACGCTAACTGGAAAATGCAAGGGATCAAGGGTGGGGAAGATGCCCTAACTAACATATCGAGCAGGGAGCACAGCTCATACAAAGTTGACTGCAACCAGCCAGAGATAGCCTTAAAGCCAATGAAGCAGCTCAGCTCACAGTTTATGGCCATTACCTGTCTGTTTATTGCAGTTACTTTTGCTCAAATGGCTTATGATACATCAACTGCATTTGATTGTTAAAGAGAGTCTAGACCGATTGTAAAAAAGTTCATTTTGTGAATGTTTTGCAAAACATTTCACAATTGTTATTGGTATAAAAAAAACATATAAATATTTTGATGTTAACTCCCTCCGTTAAGGAAAGTTTAATATCAAAACTACTTTGTATAAATCCAACTAAATATTTGTTTTCAAAATATCCACAACTAAATGTGCCCACAATTTCATTAGAGCATTTATTATTCGTTGCAGCCCCAATAAAAATTTTTTTATTTCAATTGCTTTTTTCTTCTTTTTATTTATATTTTTTGTTGTTGCTGTTGTTGTTGCTTTATTTTATTATTTTTTTGTTGTTTTATTTATGCAAAGTGTAGTAAATAGCGCAGTTGCTTTTGCTTGCTTTAGTTTTATGTTTGTGCGCTTTTATTTGTTGCTGCCTCTGTTGGTTTTTACTGCTGCCACTGCTGCCACTGCTGCTGCTGGTGTGTGCTCGTATCTTTGTGGCCAGCTACACACACACACACACACATACACACACACACACACACACACACACACACACATACACACACACACACTCACAGTTACACACGTTTACTACACACACATACGATTTATTTACATTTTTATATATTTTCATTGAATTGCCGCAGTTGGAGCGTAAATATCAGAGACATGAAACACGCACACACAAAACTAACACAGTCAATCTGTTTAGCATGCGAAATTAACTTGAGACTCTGATTGTGCGAATAACACTTTGGAATATTTATGAGCTGGCCACAGCTCAACTGCAAACTAAACTCCATTCATAACTCGGGTGCAGCAAAGGCAATCAAAGCCACAAAAATTGTTCATGGCTCGACACCTGCAACGCACACACTCGCACACACATACACACACACACACACAAATTGGGCCATGGCTGTCAGCTGTGGGCGCATAAAAAATGCAAAACTCTACACCCCTCGCCAGCCAACCAGTAAGCCGTGCCGTGGCGCAGCTACCATGCGTTGGCCAGGCGCACACATTAAATATGACCAACATGACCGCCGTCTGTCGTCTGTCAGGGCTGACTTTATATCCGGGGCGGGACACACAACAGCTGTGTGTGAATTTACACACATTGCAATTTGCAGTTGCTGCAACTGCCGATGCTGGGGGCTGCAGCCTCTCCTGGCCGCTGTTGTTGCTGCGGTCATTTGGCGGTTAGCCTCCTTGTTCGCGTCCCTGGCGAGCACATCTTCGATTTCGTAGGCTCCACTTGCCCTTGAGTGCTGTTCCGGGCCTGGCCCTTCCGTCTCTGGACTATTAAAACAATAAAAAAAACTTCATAAGGCAAACTTTATGCCCATATGCACACGATGTTGTCCAGCGCCTAGCCGCAGCAACAAAACCGAATAGTGTTGTTGCTACCGATGATGCTGCTACTGCTTCTGCTTTTGTAGTGTCAGGGTGCTGCTGCCACACCTGGCTGCACTTGCGGACAACATGTGGTATGCGTTATATTTTATATGGCGCTTGCCTTTAATATTTATGAAAAAACAGAAGCGTTTTGTTCGCATTTCGGCGCTGGCCACGAAGCTGTGGCATTACTTTCGCCTCATTTCGTGGCCATGGGCGTGGCTAATGTGTCTGTGTGCGTGTGCTTAAGTGTTACCGTTGGCTCGTTCAACTAATTTGAAATTAATGAAATTCCTTGAATAATTGAATTTGAATCGTTGGCATCTGTGCAATTAGTCGCTGCTGTCAAAACGCAAACCCACACACACACACGCACGCGCAAACGCACACAGGCACACATAGCTATAGCTATAATAAGCAGCGACGTTAACTGCGCACCTCATTATATGTCATGTGATCTCATTATATTCTGGCAGGACAGCACGGGCCAGACCTGACCAGCCAAAATACCAATGCTGGCTTCAACTTGTAACTGCCTATATATATATACATATATATTAGATATGCACTATGTACAGTCATAAGCTCTTTATATGCCCATTTGTGTGTGTGTGTGTGTGTGTGTGTGTGTGTGTGAGTATGGCATGTGGATTTACATTGGCGTTATTTAGTGCATGACAGTTAAATGAGTTGTGGCCAGCGCTCCGCATCTGTAGCTAGATTTTGGTCGCATTTAATCAAGTAGGTATGCTTTAGGCCATGTTGCAATCAAAATTTAAGCGACCGTCCCTATAATATTTAAATTACAGTTACCTAAATAACCAGAAGGGCTTAGCCTATTAGCTAAAGTGAGTAATTTGTAAATTTCATTTACATCTACATCAAATTGCTGCGTTTAATGTTTGACAATGCAACCAAGCTGAGCTTGCAGCACAATATAAAGCAATTAAAATTGTATTAACAATTTAAGCAAAAGGCAATCTCAATATTCATAAAGTTACTTAAGCTGATTTCATTTAGAATTAACTTTCAATTATCGAATCGAAATTGTTATTAACTGGTAGTCAATATAATGCTTGAAAGTATTTCCCAAGTATGCCGCATAATCCATGGCATATTGTTGCTAACTATTAAATTGCATTCATATTGCAAAATTCTTACTACACTTCGTATTCATAATAGAAAGCAGTTAGCCTCATTGCGTGGCAAGTTTCTTTTGCCCCGATTACTACCACACGTTATGCATTCCCTGATGGGGGCAGTAAGGGTTCAAAACGGCACATAAATCTATAGTATAGCTACCCCAAGGCACACATAATGTGGCGCGTTTGCCCCAGCGTTGCACACATCACGCATTCACCCCTGTTCAACCGGTTTGCCCCAGACGTTAGCTATCTGCCAGAGCAATCAACATTTCTCATATTTAAAACTGAAAATGCCGCACACACACACACACACACACACGAGTACAGGCACACACACAAATAAACACAGGCAGACATGCACGCAACTCATATACACCTTTAATCGACTTCATTTGCTCATTAGGTAGATAGTTCTGCGTGTAGCTTTGGTGTCCTTGCGGCTGGCTCTGCATTGCAACATTTCTAATGCGATTTTCCAGCGCTTCCATTGCCAGCGACAGCTGCAACGCGTAATTGTTTCCTTGTTAGTTGCATTTGCGGCACGTTCACCTGGTCTGCCAACATCGGGCCACAAGAGCGACACGTTAAATGCATTTATGAATGGGCTGCGACTCCGACCACGCTGCCATCGTCAATTGTAATTACTTGCAAGTACTCTAGCATTCGCACTTACACTCGCAGAATGAGTGTGTGTGTGCTGCTGCATTTAGGCATTCGAAAGCATAGCCCGGTATTCATTTGCCAGACACAAGGACGACGCATTAATGCTGCAAATTGTCCGCTTTTGTTGCGGTTGCAAGGCTCAACCCAAACTCAGCTGCTCCCATTACGCATACGCCGCATGAACTGGACCACTGGACGCAATACACTGTTCGCTATCCGCTGATGGCTTGCTATTAATTTAGTGGCTCAATTCGGGGGATGTAATTGCATTTATTTTGGCAGTCGCTGTTACTGTTGCTGGTGTGTGTGTTGCTTCAGCTATTGTTGTTATTTTGGTTTAATTGGTTTTTGTGTGTTTTAAGCGCTGGAATCTATTGGCCTTAATTAAAACGCAACAGTGCGTATGTGCAGTGCAACAAAAAGTCACTGAGCACACACATGTACAAGCACAAATGAAAAGGTCCTAAATAAGAGGAAAAAGCAACTACAACAACAGCAACGAGAAACTAAATAAAAGGCAATCCAAAATGTTTGTCCTGCACCTGAGTTGCACTTTTATGACATTGTCACTGGGCACAGAGAGGTAAAATAACTGCAAAATGTTGACAGTCAACGTTTCCAGGACTGAGCAACTTTTTATTGACAGCAGAATGGCATGATTGCTGCTGACCCGAAAAAACCAGATAGCCAATAAAAAAAAAGCAACCAACAGAAAGCAGTGCGAAAAAGGTAACAGGGGCTGCCTGTCAACACTTCAAAATAAAAAAAAATATGTATAAAAAATGCAAAACAAAGCAAAAAAAAAAAACACAATAAACGTTGGTCAACTGTTCAGCTGCATTCGTTTTGCTTTTATAATTTACATTGTTTGCGGTGGCAACGCTGGCGGCTATCCAGTCGAGTGGAAAGGGAAACAATATTCGAAGCTCCGAAGCTGGTTTACTCTTGAAAATTCCAAACGAATGTGTGTACTAAAAAATGTTGATAAGAGGTCTCTCCCTGCGTTCTTTCATATGTGCAAACACGTCAAATCGTAACACACAAAGTTCAATATTACTTTTCTTGCCTGGTTTTGAGTTAGATTTTTTGTGGTAGAAATAATAGAATGAAATGAAACTTTGCTAGCTAACAAATGCGGAATATTTCTACAATTTTCCAACATTCCACTTTAAATAAATAAAGTGTAGACTAATTTGTATCAGTCAGAATCTAGTAGATAGATAACATCAAATACCAACAAAGAAATATAACTAGTCACACAAGTTGATATTAAATTTTAGCCAATTATCGTTTAAATTTCGATGCACTCATGCATTCCGTTTAGAATGGCATATCTAAATCGGAAAATGCTTATACCCTCGAGCAGTCTATGCCCGTATATCAACTGTGCTGCTTGCCCAGAGTCCATGTCCGCTGATTGCAGTGACAACTGCTGGGACGCATCAGCAGGCAGGACGGCAACGGGTGGGTCAGTTTGAAGTGATTGATGGTTCATGGGCATGTCAATTGCTTGACCGTTTGTTGTACACACTCCTCGCTACCGAAACCACTCTGCATTCTCTTTGCAGTTGATGCCGCTACTGCTGCTGCTATGGCTATTGCAGTTTAAACAGATTAGAGCCACTTTCTGATGCCATTTTGTAGCGTGGCGAGCGCCATTTTTTGCCGCTTGTTGTGCACGTTGTTCAATTTGGGGCGACACCTGGCAAAGCACAATCAGCAGCAGCAGCAGCAGCAGCAGCAGCAGCAACAGCGGCGGCGGTGGCAATAACAAGGTATAAATAACAACATGGCAACAACAATTGTTAACTGGCAAATGCTTTACATGCTGTCCACATTGTTTCTTTATTTTTTATTTGCCTTGCAAATTAAAATCCAACCCGTGTTGTTTAATCAACAAAAGAAAAAAGGAAAAAAATGTGTATTTCATATTTCTGTTAAATGTGGCTTGGAAAACTCAGCTGGATCATGGTTTGCCCTATATCACAAAGCAATTGAATTAACGAGCGTAAAAAATCATGTAACAGCAGATTGCAAAATATATTTATGTTTGTGCTCCGTCATTGCAAAATATTTCGTCGCATTTCACATTTGCAGTCACATTTTTATTCAATTTTATTAAATTGCCCGTCTTCAAGTATAAATATTTGTATAAAAAACGGTACTTGTTTAATTCAATTTATCAGAAATATAGCTGTTGCCTTATAAGAAAATAAAGAAAGCGTGGAGCAGCATTTACAGCTGAAAGGTAATTGAAAACATAATGGATCGAATTGCATGACAAGAAAAGCCTTTGCAGTAATTGGAAGTAATGAAAAAAGAAATTAGAAAAAAAAACGCAATTTAATCAAAAACTACTTTGTATATGTTCTTAAGTTTCTTGGAGTAGTGACCAAATTACGAGTTTGCCTTCTATGATATCCCATTTTCTAGATTCTGTTGCAAGTGAAAGATTATTTGGTTTCTCGCCCAAATTCGAAAAGATCTACCATAACTCATGGTTATTCGGGCAAGAGCCTTTGCTGTACATTAAGCAAACTTTTGCCTATAATCATTACCCATATCAAAATAAAGACCTCAAACCGCAGACAAACTTTTCGCATATGACGCCAAGTTTTTCTTCTGCCTTTATCTTTATTCTTTTTCTTCGTTTTCTCTCTTTTTTATTTTTGTTTGCCTGTGAGTTTGGCTACTTAACTGCAGCTGCAAACTGCAAAGCTGCTAAAGCAACAACAAACGTGACGAGTGCAGCAAATGGCAAATGATAAAATTGAAGAAAAAAGACCCAAACATACGTACATACGTACAGAAGAGAATGAACTGGTGAAATAAAATGGCAGTCGAGGCTGGCAAAAAAGGAAGGAAAATTTCTAATGAAGTTTTCAACTCGGATGCGAAGAGCACAAAAGTAAATTGATTGCAATTGGAATCAGTAGCAGAAACTCGTAACGTCAATCAAATTGAATTCACACAGACGCCACCAGATGCTCTACAGATGCTCTGCGTAGGAGTATGAAGCTACATAGGAAGAGGGCGGGCGGGGCATGGGTGGGGTGTGGCAAATGATACGCACAGGCATCTCAAAGGCAGCAAAAGGCATATATCATCACATATGAAACTTTGTTAATGAAATAGGTGTGGGTGTGAGTATGTGGATGTGTTTCTGTGTGTATGTGTGTGTGTGGAGCAATGCAATAAAACTTGAATGAGCTCAACTCAAGTAAAACTGCTTGCCGCTGCTGATATCGGAGAGCTGCAACTGCTGCTGATTAAAAACGTCAATAAAATTCGACTGCACAGCAGAATTGAAGTTGAATGCAAACGTTCATTGAATGACAAATGAGTGCGTCTAATGTGAAATGAAATGCGATGCATTATCTAATGAATTGTGAAGATACGTACGAAACGTGGGCCAGGAGTTCAACTTGAGTAACTCAATACACATAATCAACGCTAGCAGTTCAGCAAACACTATTTAAGTTTAAAGGATTGTCGGGGCCGGTTTGATGGTCGTGAGCGTTGAGTCTTTGCATTATTCCGTGTGCAAAACTCATTCATTTCGCTTATACGAAAAATCAGTCGAGGGTTCGAGTCCCGCTGCAGGCATGGTCGTTCGTTGTAGTTTGGTAGTTTAGTCCACTTACAAGTCGTAAACTACCATCCTCCCTCCTTATTTATTCTTCTACTCTTAATCTCTCTCTGTCCTATCACTCTTTCCTTGAGATCTACGGTACCACAACCGGCCAAAAACTGGCCTAAGTGTGCCGAACTTGGTCGGCAACCGTTAAAACCTAACCTAACTTAAGGATTGTCGGGAAGTTAACCACAATTGACTCACAATTCGAAATGAACGCTTTCTGGGAAATTCACTCAAAGTTCAAGTGACGCCCACTTACCACACCTTCATTTTGATAATGTCATTGGAATGTAAAAGTTTTAACACGTGCCAAAAAAGAAAAAGAATAAGCCCAGAGACCCAGCCAGTTGAAGACCAAAACGCAAAGAGCTGCCACACGATGACGTTTGGATTAAAACAAATGTCAGTTTGGGGGCGTTGGCGGCGCTTATCACTCACAGTCATGAGTAGCAGCATTAAAAACTGTAGCATGCTTTTCAGCGCAACTAAAACTGTAACGCCGACGCCGACGCCGACTGCGACGACAGCAGCGGCAGCATGGAGGGAGAACGACGTCGAGGTCAACGTCAGGTTGCTGCTGCTCATTTTGGCGTCGACTGCAACATTTGTCAACATGCCAAGCGTTTAAGGCTGCCGCACGTGTCTCTCACTTTCTCGCTCTTACTATGTATGTGTGAGTGTGAGGGTTTATATGTGTGTGTGTGTGTGTTTGTGTGTGTGTGCGCTGCACGCTTGACCTGACGCTGTTTTAACTGTGGTTAACATATTTTTCAAGCGCTTTTGCGGCTAGCAGTGAGCAGCGGCAACAACTTCATTCTTGCTTTTGTGTGGTTTTTATGGCTGCGGTCTGCCAGCAGTTGCACTTGTTGTTTTTGCGGCAAAAAATAGTCTTTGTTATTATTGTTGTTGTTGTCGTTGTTGCAGTTGCTGTTTGCCACAAAACTAAAACCAGAAGCTGCGTGTTAATTTTACATTTTTACGCTTTCATGGCCATCACTTGCGTGCGCCTCGCATCGGAATGCGTTCCTCCACTTTGTCCCCTTTCTCTTTCCGTTGCTGTGACCATCACTCGATATCTTTCTCCCTCTCTCTCGCTCTCTCTCTCTCTCTCTCAGTCTAACACTCTTGCTCTCTCTCAGTTTGAGCGTATTGTTTCGTTAAAATTTAAGCAGTTTAGCCATTTGTTGGTTTTGTAGTTTTTCTGATTTTTTCGTTTTTTATTTTGTTTTGTGCTTTGCTTTGTTGCCAGTGTTAACCTTTATGGCCGCAACAGTTTAAGCTGATGGCTTTTTTATGGCTGACTTTTCGCATGCTAAGCGCAGATTACGCATACGTTGAACGCAGTCAGCAGTAAACATCACACGCACCACACTCACACACACACACACACAGTGACACACACAGACACAAGCACATTCACGCCTTAATCCTTCAGCTGGTTTGAAAATTTATAAAATCAAACAACGATATCAGATTTGTCGACTGTCTCTCTTTGGAGTGTAGCATTTTCTATTTCTGCCTGCGCTCGAACGCTGCAGTTATTTTTTTGGTTTTATTTTTGCCATTTTCCACACACAGCATGTGTTGGCTTTTAAGGGAGGACGTGGCGGTCTTGGCACTCTTGGCACTCTTTTGGCTTTGGCTGCTCTGCTCGCCATTTTTGGGCCATTGAAACGAATTTGAGTGGTATAATCTGCCATTAATTTGAATTATAGCCAAGCCAATAATTTTCGCTTTGCCATTCAACTGCCAATGCAATTTAATTTATATACGCATTTGTTATCCAAAATAGTAATACGATAGCCAAATGCACGCACTGATATTGCTGATAAGCGATATTGCCGCAAAATCGATACCATTATGTGGTGCCAGCGGCTTGCCACACTCTAAAGATTTATTCAATAAAATGTGCATATGTTTCATAAATACATACGAGAGTCTCAAATGTTTGGACACCAAGACAGCCACAGATTTTTTATTTTATTCTTGTAATGCCTGCGTAACTTACAATTGGTAATGGAAAATACATATAAGCTAGTCAAACTCTTTAATATTCGCCAAGTCATGCACTACAAATTTTAAAATTCTTTCGTAAATGCAGTGAATTTATTTGGCCTTCTGCAGCTGCCAACACATTTAAAGTGCCAGTAAATGCATTTTTGATATTTTTCGTTGCATTTCATTCAACGGCTACAGACGGCAAGCCAGCCAACCAGACCGCTACCCGCGCTCACTGGCCTGGCAGTAAAGGCAAAATACTTTGATCGCCTTACAGCGCACGAACATTGCAAATCAAATGATTTCCGTGCTGGCCGACAACAACAGCAACAGCAGCAACAATAACAACTATAGCGCAATGAGAGCAACAAAAACAACTAAAAGAAGGCAATATAGCGACATGGCAGCGGAAGTGTTGCTGCCTTCCTTATAGCAATAGTTGCTGCATTGGTTGCTGTTCCTGCTATTGCTGTTGCTGTTGTTGCTGTTGCTGTTGTTGCTGTTGCTATGGCAAGCATTTACCTTTTAGCTATTAAACGTTCGTGGTAAATGCACAAAGCAAAATCAAAGTGGCATGAAAGCGCAACGAAGACATTGAAAAACAAGCAAAGGAAGAAACGGAGGCACTCGGGCGATGGCTTTAACCTTTTGCAACACGACTAATGCTATTAAGGAGCATTACACACGGCTAGACAAACACACTTCCACACACACACACAAGCACGCAAGCACACGCACACACACACACACACACACTACCACACATACACAAGGAGCAGAGAAACACAAAGCAGAGAGCCACACGAAATTAGAAAAAAATATTATTGTATGCATCGTATTGAGTGGATACGATTCGCAAAGGTGTTAAAGGGAAATGCCAATAAGAGTTTGAGGTGCGAAAGGGAACGGGTTCGATTTCTGTTGGTCTCTCTGGACCGCCACTGCTGCTACTGCCACTGCTGCATTATATGTCCGGATATGCATGGACTTTTTGGCACTTGGATGCTTAACAAGCATTTTGGTTGCTGGGAATGTGGCAATTCGCAGACAAAGGTGCCTTTTCTTCTTTTTTGTTTTATGTGTGGATGATGGTAAAAACCAATAGAAAATCACTAAGTAGAGTGCAAGTCCACTTCAGGAATTGAATCTAATTTTCTGCACCCTTTTTCGTGTAAAGCTTGTTAAAATCGAATTTCAATTGAAAAATGTAAAACGTACCAGAGATGATAGCGAATAGATTAAAGCAGGAAACGATGAAAAGCACAGATAGAAACACAAAGACAGTTAAAGAGGTTGCAGAAGCACAGGGTATAGGTTTGATTTCAATCGGATGCCATACAGAAAGCAAGAAATAATTAACTTTAATAACGAGTTGATAACTATAAGCAAACATTTTGCAAAGTTTTGCGTATTGCTAGAAATAGGTGGATACTCTGGAACACTTCTAAAGGAGTTGTCTAACATAAGCTAAGCTATTGCAAGGGGTCATATATTATCTCTTAAAAGGTTTGTCAATAATTCAAGTAGACTACCCACATCTAAGATGCAATTTACTAATAACATTGTCAATCTTAGTGCTTTTGGCAGTTTCTAGTTCAAATTGAAGAAGTTCAACTACGTATGTATAAAATAGAACATCTCTTTTAGAGCTGTCAACCCATCAAACCTATAGCTTTATAGAAATCCCAATCTCATTGGAATCTAAAAAGGATATTTGTTTATTTAGTTCAAATTAGAGTAACCTAATTATAAATTTTAACTCGTCTTCAACTAAACTATTTCCCAAGTTTTGCTAATAACAATCATTTGCTGCGATTGTGTAGCTGCTCCTGCTTTGCCTAATAACGCAAATTGATTTTGCCTGTCAGCCATCCCGCTTATTTATTTTGCATTAGCACTTTTAATTAAACACTCGACTGAGGTGGCAACTGCTGGTAGCAACTACCGAGCACCTATCCGATGCTCTGCTCTCGGCAATCATTGTAATTAAATCAATGAATGATTCATGTAAGTGCGCGCTGTCTCCTTTTGCCGACTGCCGAGTGCCAACTGCTGTTGGTGTTGCTGTTGCTGCATTAATGCAAAATCCGTGTACTTAGCGCAAATGGAAAAACGCAGCAGGCGGCCAAGTGGATAAAAGTGGCTAAAAGTAAAAAAAAAAAAAAACAACAAAAAAATGGCAACTAAATCAGCTAAAGTAGTTAACCAACCAGCCAACAGCAGCAGCTTCGTGCTAATTTTAGTGCCAATTAATTTGATGGCAAACATTTGCAGTCCATTGCCAATTGCAGGCTGTATTACACTTGCAACTGCCACCCATCCACCATGTATCCCACTTTAAGTCCGCTACACTCTTAGTCAGGCTTTAATTTTTGTAAAAGGCTTTTAGCATTAACCATGCCGACACCAAACATGATGACAGCTCTTATTGTTGCTGTTGTTTTTGTTCTTGTTTCTGTTATTGTTTCTGTTGACTGGGCTCAATGGCGCCTTTTGGCTGGCCGATTGTATGAAAATTAAAATAAATTTGCCATGTTTATTGCAGTTACGTTGGGTAATTGCTTATACAATTTAATATGAAATTAAAAGCCACTTTTTTTTTGCATTTATCATTTAAATAGGCTTTTAATTTAAATGAAGCGGAAATGCCAAAGGCTACAATGTGTGTTTGTGACTGTATGTGTCTGTGTGTGTGTGTGTGTGGGTGTGCATGGTGAGAGCCTTTGGCATAATTAGCTTGCGGACAAAAATTGCCAGCAAGTGGAGTAAATGTTAATGTGGTGAAATTAATTAGGCATGCCAAAAAATCATTTCACGTGGATTCAATATAAATTTATATATAATGAGTTAAGTTGTCCGCAAATCGAAGCTATAGGTAAATTAACATTTACAGAAAACAATTTGGCTCACTTAAAACTTCCATATCAAGAGCATTTTCTGAGGTCTCATTTTAAGTGCATTGTCCTTAGCAGCCGTTCAAAATGTTTCTCGTTTTCTCAGTGGGGATCTCCTAAAACTCAGCCACCAGCGCTATAATCAGATGCACCAAAAGTTCGTATTCCCTGCCATAAACAACTCAGTACACAGTATATACTCGCAAACTTTCATATCTATGTAATTTCTTCAAAACATTTCTCTAATCCTCACCTTGCATTTGAAAGCAATTTACGTAGCCACGCAGCTGCGTATCTTTTTGTATATCTGTCTGTTTGTCTGTCTCCGACTACGACTCCGTCGCTATCACGGAATATGTATTCTTACTGCTGTCATTCAAGTGGCGTCTTCTGCTCGTTAGCACACCTTCCTCTGCGTCTCAATCTTCGTATCCATCTGCAACTTCATCTCGTGTTGGCCACCGCACAGTGAGCCAAGACCAGCCAAGCTTCTTCATTTCTAGCTTGTCAACGGAGAGACACATCGCTGTCTAAGTCTTTATCTTTATCGTTGTCGTTGTCGTTCCCAGTATGAATGTGTGTGTGTATTTGTATCTTTGCGCTCCTTGATGCGGTTTCTAGCTCCTCAAGGAGCAGCTGCAGTTGCTGCAGCCATCATGTCTGTCATTTCTATAACTACTTCTGTTACTTACTAGTTAAATGCGTACCAGGCACAATCATCCCCCTCAATCACCTCCCATCCCCATCCCCATCCCCATCACCGCCACAATTTCTTCATACGCAACTTTTGCTTCCATTCACATCTATGCACATCATCATTCGCACACCCTTCCTGCCCGCTCCCTCAGTCGAGCCCTTCTCTACAACACTTTTGCACAATTACATACATTTATAAGTGCATTTGTGAATGCGCCTCTGCCTTGTATTCATAACTACTTTAGGCCACGCCCACACAAAATCTGTAAAAGGGTGCGAGAGAGAGAGGCACATGTAGAGTGAGCCTTTATTAAAGTTTTATCGCATTAAAAATTTCTTTGCCACTTGCAAACATCTTTCGTGCAAAAACACCAACAAAAAGCGTGCCAAATATTCAGCCAGGCAAGGACTAGAGATTGAGCTAGAGATTGGAGGGGGAGCCGTGCGGATTGGGACAGAGACAATGATGTCGTTTCATGTACACCTGCTTCAAGTTGTTTTTATTATTGTTCTTGTTGTTGCTTATGTTGCTGCTGATGTCTCTGCTGTGCATATTTGAATACACTTTTCGTTGGCCGCTTAACTTAAATCTCCACTCGGCTGCAGAGACCTCCCCTTCGCCCATCCCTTGCCCAATGCAAGTTTAAGTGAGGATTTTACCTTTGGCAAGTTTGATGCTTTTTTATTGTTGTTGCTGTTCTTCTTGGACAAGTAATGACAGTTATGTCAATAAGTTTCTCAACGCAACTTAAGTAGTTCGGGAAAAAGAAAATATGTATAAAACAAATCAAATCAGAAAGTTTATGGAAAATCGACAGATATGCACTTCAAAATATCCTGGGAATTATGCACCGAGTGATAACTATGTACATATTGCCACATTTTCTGAATAACTTAAGATACATATATGCGGAACTCTAATGAAAACCCATTGCTTTGATATAAGTGGAAACTTTCATCAAACTAACTAAAATGTTTGAAATAAAAGAATTTAATTTTTATATATATGCGAGCATATAAATTATATGAAAAGGGGCTTGGGGCATTGTTAACTCAGCACAGCATGCAGGCAACGCATTTACGCCGTTTGCTGGCAACCCTGCACAATTCATAAATTTTTCGCAGCAGCAGCAGCAATATGAGACACATGAAAGGGGACCTAAAAAGTGATGAAGTTTTTTCTGTTTGAATATGTAAATTTTGTAGCCAGCATTCATTAAATTCAGTTTGCCAGCTGCTTTCACTTGATGGCACTCAACTTTTTCACTTATTTAAGTAGCAAATTTTTATGCTTTTTCAAATATTTGTGCAAGGCTTCAGCTTGCCCATGAACAGCAGCCCGGCCCCAATCCAACTGCCAGTTTGTCAGTGAGTCAGTCAGTCAGCTAGTCAACTCAATCCATCAGCCATTTTATCAGTTTGACTGTCATTCAGGTGGAGCGGCTTGATAAGAAGCAAACGAGCTTGTTTGTTGGCCAAAAAATTTGCATCTGTCTTGTTGCCACTGACGGGCTCTTATCTGACCAGCATGCCACGCCCACCTCTGTAACAAAATTTCAATTTCAAGTGCACTTGCCAAACAATTTTACAAAATTTTGCAGACCTGCAGAGATATATGTATATATAGATATATAGCTGAAGATTTCTGTAAATTGTATGCCTTTTGGCATCTAAATTTATGGTACTTTTGCCTCAATGTTGTTTCTGGGCTCATTGTTGCTGCTGTTGTTGTTGTTGTTTTTGGCCTCCTTACACTCGCTCTATTCACAAAAATTCGTGTACAAAAAGCGCAACATTTATGCAATTAAAGCCAAATTAGCAATGAATGCAGCTCGAGTGTTTTTGGCCCGAGCTACAAAAGTTGCCATCAAACTTTTGGCCTTTTGTAAAGTTTTTGCATTTGCTGCCTCAACGAAAACTACCCTAAACTGAAACTATCCCCTCACATTCAGCCAACCAAGCAACCCCCCACTCCCACCCATTCACTCAGCCCTAACCGCTTGTTATGGGCAACTGTGCAACTTGCTGCCTCTTTGGGTGCATAGTTTGCAGTTAGAACTGTGCAGCTTCCAATTAATTTAATGCCTGCCAGTGTAATGAGCGTTTAAGCTTTTCAATGGCGTCATCGTTGCTTGTAGAAAGCGACAAGACCAGCTGCTTTCGTCGTTGTTGCTTCTGTTGTTGTTTTTGTTGTTGTTGTTGTTGTTGTTGCTGTTGCACTGTTGCACTGTGAGTGTCATTTTATGGCGCTCATAAGCAGGCAATCTCTTTTTTCGCTTGCGTCTTTTTATTTATGAATTGTAAGCTGAAAAGCCGGACCAAGCATGAAAGAACCGTATGGAATTACTGAGCCAACTATTATTGGACGCGAACAGTTTAGAAAATCTCTCGTTGGCAAGATTATAACGCCTCACAGAAAACTGCATGGCATAGTTATGTTTCGAAATGATCGTGCACAATCTTTTGTCTTGGAATATCAAGAAGTCTAAGCTGATTTTGCTGTATTAGTTATTATCCAATTATATACCTTGTAAAACTCTTAAATGAAGTAAGCTATCTGTTTGTAAAGGCAAAGATGGATGGGAGAGTCAGAATAAATAATACACACTTTATATATCTTGGCACGTTGCTTTCTCAAAACAATTTTCCCCACTCTCTCTCCCTATCCCTCTCTCTCTCTTTCCATCTCTTTTCATATATCTCCCTGCTCAACTATCGATATCTGAGGATGCCTTTAGCTTGGTAGCAGTATTATGAGCTTAATAAAGCATTTTTCACCTCGTGTTTGCACAGCGTACAGATTGTCTCATCTTGATAGTTAAAGGATCCCACAACACAACAGCCGTTCACCTTGCTGCTTAGTCATGGGCTATATGTAAGTACTGCTTATCAGATTAAGCCTTCTGTTTTTTCTGCCTCTTTAGCTTTCAACTGCTGGCCATCGTGTGGCTTGCTCTTTGAGCAGAGCTCTTCGAGCACTTAGCCTGCAATATAATCAGCAAAAGCGATTAAAGCACTTGGCCCGTTGTTTATTATTACTATATTAGCTGAGCTTTTTTTGTTGTTGTTGTTGTTGTTGTTAAATTTAGGTTTGGGGGGCCACAAAGGCCTCAGTTTGCACTCTAAGCAAGCGCTCTATCAACTTAACTTGATGGCTGGTTTGGATTTACTTGGCTTTGGCAGCATTGTTTGCACTCCTGGGTGGCCAGAACATCAAAGGCAGCCCTCTCCCTCTCTCTTTCCCTCTCTGCTTGAGGAGAGCTGCAGTTGAAGGCACGCGCCAGCATTTAGCAGCAGGCAGATCATTCATCAATAATTACATGCTGAAAGGCTAAAAGCGATGCCACAAAAATGTTGTAACTCTAGCTGCCCATCCCTCTCCCGCAGCCCAACTAATTTATGCCAAAATGCTTCCCAGACTAATGACACTTTGCAGCGAAAGACGCCAGCGGAGAGGATGGTGGTGCAGTGGGTTTAGGGTTGGGGTTAGGGCTGGGGCCCGAAACTGAAACAGAGGCTGTTCCATGGTGGCACGCAAAAGTTTTTGGCATACCGTTAGTTTGTTGGTTCGCTGTTCAATGGATGTTGGTTGGCTGACTGGCTGGTTGGATGGTTGGTTGGTTGGTTGGTTGGTTTGCCTGTCATGGCAAGAAATGTAAAACTTGCGCTAAAAATGATAAATACGCTTAGACCTAATTAACTTGCGACTTTAATTAATTTTTAATGAAAAAGTTAATGAGCCGAAAACTAACTGGGCCAATCAGTGGTGCATGTGCTTGGCCAATCGATTCATTCGATCGCGTAGCAAAACAAATTCGGAGGTGGCAAAAAGTTTTCAATCATTAAACTATTTTTTTTTTTAATTTGTCGATTTCTTTCTATATTCCTAAAAAAATCTTAAGTGTTAAATTTATGGAATATTATCGAATATGGCTAGATAGAGTAAAAAATAAATCTCACAATTTTTCTAAAGGCAAAGATAAGTTGATATATATATCATAATGTTGAGAAAATAATACGCACAGCACGAAGCACAAACTAAATGGTTTTTTTTTGGATTAACTAAGAATTTAAATTAAAAGCAAAGGAATATCCAAATGATGAGTTAGCGATTATTAATTTAAACAGAAACTCTTTTGTAAAGCTAACATAAAAGAAGATATATCCTAACCAAATTCATCAGTTCTAAATGTTTTTATGCTTGCTTTAAATTTCCGATCGATTTGTTTCAATACCGGTTTGCAGACCAGTTGGAAAGTTGGCGAAATGAAACAAAATGCATTTCTGAACAACAATCTCTGCTAAACAATCTGGACTTTATGACACATGTATGTACATACATATATTGTCTGACATTCAATCAGCGCCAACTCACTCCCACATGAACTACCCGCCCATGCCATTGGTTCTTGCCCATCTGCCGCCGTCGCTGCCACGCCCACACAATGACAGCAGCTTTAATTGGATTTTCGCTGCTGCGGCCGCAACAAAAATATCAAAAAAAAAAAAGGAAAAAACACAAAAAAAGAGAAAAATGCAATTTTCGACAGGCGGCTGTCGCTTGGTTTCATTTTACGTTACTTTACCCCGTCTTTGGCGAGCTTTAGCTGCCTCTTTCCCGGTTTTGAATTTTTTTATTTTTTTTTTTTTTGGGTTTTTTTGGGTGTGTAATGTATGTTGTTGTTGGCCGGCTTTTCTTTGCAATTGGCGCTCAGCTTTTGGCGCTGTTATTTCTCCGTAACAAAGTTTACATTTCACACATTCATCACTTTTGGCAGCTGCAACTAATAGTGTGCAATGTCGGGCAAATGGACGGCCCCGTTTAGCCAACAGTCTGCCTGCATGCCTGCCTGCCTGCCTGCCTGCCTGCCTGCCGACAGCATTCAATGTTGTAGTCGAGTAGTAGTAATCTTCCCCTACCCCTTCTTGCCCGTCTTTCTAGTAATATTCTTCTTCTTTTTGTGGGTCTGGTCATGGGCACACATTTTATTGCACTTCTCGGCAGAAAAGACTTTTGTTGCCAAAAGCTTGTGCCCAGTTGTCTTGCCAAGAACGGATTACGGATTGTCTGCGCGCAGCGAGTCAGATTCTTATAAATCAATGCTTAAAGATTAAAGTGACTGTGGAGCATTGATGACCCTTCTTAAGGCCGGAGGCATGGCATAATTTTTTCCTCACTTTGCACATTGTTTGTAATGCCTGCCATGCCACAAATGCCATCAAGTGGCAGCTCATGGCTTTATTCCAGCAACGTTACCCCGTTTACAAGACTATGCCCCTGTAGCTGCCGCTGGCTCTGCAACGGCACAATGATAAAGCTGTTGCCTGTTGGCTTAACACTTTGTGCCCGTGACTCTTGCACGTTGACGTCATAAAGCATCACAATGTGAGTTGATACGTGCCTTCAATCCAGCTGTAACAGCAGCAGCAGCACCACCAGAGTCATTGATCACTGCGCTGCCTGATACTGATTTATGGAATTCGCATCAATTTTGAATTTGCGCTCGCTACCATTTCCCAGCTGAACTGAAAGCTGGAGTTGATAGTCTGTCTCCTGGCGTATGACAGCGTCTTGAGACGTTTCATAATTCATCTTAATTTTAATTTGCAAGTGATGGAGTGGCTGCCAGCCAAACAGTCAACCGGCCAAGTAGTCGAGCAGCCAAATAGTCAGCCATTCAACTGGGTAGCTTTTGGTATTCGGGCATTCAGGCATTCAGGCATTCAGGCACTCAGGCGGCTCTAAACTGCAGCTTCATTATCTTAATCTACTCCTTTTCTATTAAGCGCAAACTTTGCTGCAGTAAGACCGCACACAAATTTGCGCCCAATTGCACTTTGGTGCAGTTTAATCTGCAAAATTGCCGGCCAGGCCAGCAATTTTCACAAATTGCTTACATTACGTAAATGAAGAGACAGCCAGGCAGTATCCCCATCCAGTTTCTGCAACCCATCTTCCATATCCATCTCCATTTCTATCTACATTGTCATCGTTCAGTTCATGATGCTGCTGCTGCTGCTGCTGCGGCTGCTGCTGCTGTCTGTCTGTCCGTTTGTCCTTGTTCGTTGTCCTTTGTCACTTGTCGCCTTATCGCGGGCCGTCATCAAGGCGCTGCCACTCTGCTTATACGCAACGTTTGGCGATGTTCAAGTGATTGTATCTAATTGAGCGCACATTTCACTCTCGCGCATAAATTACAAATACAATTAATTTATGGCATATTCGCATTGAAATGCATTTGCAGCACGTTTCTGTCACATAGCATTATGAGGAAAATTTTAATTAAATACTAAATATTAAGTTAAAGCTGCATCCATATAAGTTGGTAGTTTTTGGTTATTTAGTTGTTAGTTGGTTATTGTCGCGCACAGCAGGCGCATTATTCATTTATTCATTCCACAGAAGGCCAACGACAAAGTCTCTTAATTACCAGCGCAACCAGCGTCGCTGCCAGCGTCGCATTAACCCATTAATTAAGGTGACGTCAAAGGCAGCTCCAAAAGCGATAAAACCATAAAACGATAAAAACAAGCAAAGCCAAAACGCCCCTCCACAAAATGTGGGCCAAACCAGGAGCTGAACCGAATCCATTGAGAGAAGGCCACACAAAAATTTCAAATACCAGAACTCGCATATTTATGGCCATCTCTGTCAACTGTGCGAAACTGCAAGGAATGCAACCAAAATGAGGCAACCAATCAGCAGACACCAATGGAGGAGGCTGTGATATGCATTCCCACATTCACTGCATGCTAACTTTCTATTTTTCACTGAAGTGCATGTGGGTGGCACTAGGAACCCAACAGAACTTTTAATCTGTTCATGTCAACGAGTAGTTCAACTATGATGTTGAACTATGATTCACTTTTCAACATGACAGAAGTTATTTTGAACTTTTGGTAACATAAGAAAACACAATATGTGAACAACAATTTGAGTTCAAATATTAAATATTATTAATAAATATTTTAAAACGACAGCATTGAAAAATATTTAATTTTCATGTTGCTTTTCCTAAGTACGCAAATAAAATTAAGGAGGTGCTATAAGCAAACACATGTTCTATATGTCTTACGCATGAATCTTTTCGGTAATTAATTTAGTTCATTATTTGCTTGTTCAAAAGAAATGGCTGAAAATTATTTTTAATAGTGACAAATTGCTTAACATTCCATTGATAAAGTGCCAGCCCAACGATAGTTATATCCCTTACGAGTTTCTAATATAAATACTTATCGATTTGTGATCAAATCATCGAGCTGTGCTTTAATCCAACCCGAATAAACCAGACGTCGTTTCGATAAGGACCACTCATTTGTCTAACAGTCGATTTTCAGTAAAAGTTTTGACCACTTAAAAGTCCTCTTCCTGCCCTGACCCGCCAATTCGTCTGTTCAATGCCAAATGATATGAAATTAGTTTTAGCCTTTCGTTTGAAAATTAAAAGAGTTAAAAATCATTGGTTCCCTTGGCCAGTTCCCCGTCAGCATTGTGGTTGTTGTGGTTGTTGCTTTTGCTGCTCGATCGATTCTCGATGGCATTTGGTGTATGTCAGCCCCAACTGGCAGTTCAATAATGAATAATAACGGGGCCGAGTTAAAAACTCATTGCTCTCTCCCTCTGGCAACAGGAATCGCCTGCTGCTGTTGTCCTGTCTCTGGCACTACTGTGCCTTCTGCACTACACGCTGTGCTGTCACAACAGCAAAAAGAGCAAAAACAACAACAACAACAATGGTGTTACAAAAACTTTGGCAATATATTTGCAACGCATTACGTGGCATGTCAAGCGTTTTATCGCGCGTATTTTTCAATTTCTGCGAAGGGAACTTAGGCAAAGAGGCGGCGGTTGGGCTAAGGGGGGAGGGGTGTCATGAGTGCATTTTGGCAGTGGGGAGGGCGTAGGGGAGAATCCTTCACTGGCAATGACACGGCCATACACCAGCGCAATATGCTTGGCAGCAAAAATTAAAAAACAGCCAGTGTGCATTCGCCGTTTTCTCCTAATGCTCGCTCATGTGGCGCTCTTGGTCATATATATTTTTCTTGGTCGCCCCCCAAAAAGATAACGGGGGGTACAGCCTTTGCCTGGACCCGCTTCCTATGCCACTCAACTACGTATGTGTGCTCGCATATATGTATCCATGCGTGTGTGGACAGCGGTGCAACCTCTTCAAATAGTTGCAAGACAAAAAAAAAAAGAAATAATAATAATGGCGAAGTTGAAGAGGGGGGCAAAGAAGGCAACTGAACGCCCATTCAAACACATTTCCGGGGAGGGGTGGTGAGGAGAGGTTTGCGCTCATATCCGCTATTTGAGCGTTGAGCACAAACAGGAAACACATTATAGCAGCTGGTAGACAGACTTATGTGTAGCACTGTTGAAAAATTGTTACTGTCACTGCCAGGCGAACATACGTACTCCAAACGTCTCCTTCTACTTTTACTCTGCTTGTTGATGTTTTGCTACGTGTTCGTTTTTCTTGTTGTTGTACACAGTTATTTTTTACATTTGGTAAATAAACTGCAATGTGAGTTATGTCAAGTACCACAGACACACACACGTACAGATTGCATAATGGCCGCCATGGCTCATCTATCAAAATACGCGGAGAAACGAAAAAAAAAAGTGCAGCATACTTTGCAGCGGACCGTAATGACGACGAGCGGAAAAAAGTGTTGCCTGCTTAGCTGGGAAAGGAAACAAAAGAAAAGGGAGTGTGTCGACGACTTACACACATTTGTCAATTCGAGATGCTGTCTCATGCAAACAAAATAAGAGCAGAAAATTACGTCAAAAACTCTCGCTCGCTTATGCGGGCAGCTTATTTGGCAGGCTAAACGAACAAGGTACTAAACATCCTAGAGTCCTTCATATCCGCTTAAGGGAATGCTACAAATTTGTGCATTTAAGTTGTTAGAATTTGAATCTTAGAGCAGGTCTCGACAGCTAAATTGGATAATTGAATAACGAGCTTACAGCCATCGAAGTTTCGGCTATTTATAAATTATATCGATAGCTATCAAACTATAGTTTGTGTGACTATAACCTAGACTAACATTGCTTTTCGGAATTTACTGCACAAGCAATAAAATCTGAAATTTAAGCTGGGGCAACTAACCGAGCTTGGCACACTTAAATGGCCCATAAAATTAATTTTTGCAGAGCACTTAGACAAGCCATTGCCTCGTTTAGGAGCTCAGCTCAGTTTCTAATGCATTTTTAGCCCAGCGTTTGTAAAATGCGAACATCGAATTTTAGTGTTCATTTACTTGGCAAGTTAGTGGCGTCTAAATTTAGCACAAAGAGCATAGGCAAACGAACATGCCCAGCAAATTGCTCATTTATTTGCAACTGTCAATATCAATAACAAATTGGTTGTTGTTATGCCTCATACACATACACACAAACAAATACAAACACTCACACACACACACACGCATACAGATATATCCATACGAAGCCTGGAAATGTGCTACACTATCAACATTTGTGAGTGTGTGTTTTTTTTTGTGTTTGGTTTCTCTTTGGTAACTTTAGCCGGCCCAGCAAAACTGACAGGCAGTAATAAAATAAATGAGCCGCCATTCTTTTAAATTGAGTTTAATAAACGTCACACTTCATCGGCAAAAGCACTAAGGCCTAACAAGCTGAGCCCCAAAAACCTGAAACCGTAACTGAAACTGTACCACGCTTGGATGACTGGCATTCGGTTCTTGGTTGCCGGTTCCCGGTCCCTGGTCACATGAACTGGCCCATAGACCTATACAAATGAACTATGAAATGGCCGGGACAACATGCATATTTTGGCACACACACACACTCACACTCGCACACACACACACACACAATGGTTTGAGCACACTTATTTATTATTCCCCAAGCGTTTGACCAACAGCTAAACCCAAAAAAAAAAAAAAAACCGAAGAGTGGACCGCATTCAAATGATGTCTTATTTGGTTGCCTGCATTGTGAAATGAACACCCATAGTTATACGAGCCACAGTACATTTTATATATGTATCTATCTAGCCAGACTGGCTGCTGCTATATTTTTCCCATGTTTATGTATATGGCCTCAAAGTTGTGCAACAGCATCGCGAAATCGCTTACATGAGATTGTAATTACGATAAACGGGCCAGCGCCATAGCCTTTAAATATAAACATGAACGGGTATGGGTTCGACGAAGGGTATTGCGAGGGGCAGGGCAGCGACGCGAACGACGCCTTGTTGGCCATAAACCGCCAAATGAGCCAAATAAATGTTATTTATATAAAAACGTATAAAGCAGACGGCAAAAATTGCAAGTGCTCGAGCTGTATTTTTTTCAGAATTGTGTGCAAGCCAATTGCGATTTATTTATATAAAATTCATGCGATATGAAATCATATAGGTAACTAAATATGCCACATACACACAAACAGACAGTGAGGGGTACAAACAGACAGGCAGACGGGCAGACAGACAGACTGACACACAAACAGAGAAATAAACTGAGCGCCAGACTGAGCAATTCAGCAATTGGCTTTTGTGCCAGGGCGTTATGTAAACATTCGACAAACGAAATCGCATCACAGAACCTAGAAACGGCAAACGGACAGGAGACGCAGACAGGCGTCTCCATTGCGATTTAGATATATTTATTAAGCGCCAAAAAAAAGTTAACAATAATAACGGATAAAAAATCGATTCCATAAAATATTCATAGACTTGTTGTTAAATTTGAGGTAAAGCTCAAACTAAAATAAAATATTATGAAAAAGATATTTCAAACTTGACTTAATTATTTCCATTAAAGTGGAATTTATTGGCAAGTGTTGTGATAGCAAAAAATAGAGAAATTTTATCTGTTGGCAGCAACGTAACTCTTGTTGAAAGAAGCCTTAGCGGTGTCTTCAAACCTATCTATAAGCAAGCGTTGGCATCTATTGTTATTAAACTGTACCACGTTGCTGAAATCACTTTGAGTATTTTTGCATTTGAAAATAAAGCTATCAAAGCTGATGGCGTCAACACTATCAATTGTTCATTAATTAACAAAATAAAATGAAAACAATATAAAATTTGCATATGAACTGGAAGGAATTGTGAATTGAAAAAGTTTACTCTCAGACTTTCAGTAAATTTAGGAGAATTTAAGCTTAATGCAGTAAAAGCGTCAATATTTAATGCGAGTTGCTTCTGTGATAAATTATAAATGAATACTTTTTCTTATATCGGAAATGTGTTATCTTAAATTTAAATAAAAGCAGAGAATAATCCAACATAGATACATCTGAAGTGCTTGAAAAGTCCCAAAAGTGCATTAAGTAATTGCTTGCAAAAAGTGAAAAAGTATCTATGATAAATGTCTGCTTTTAAATCCATTTCAAGCTTTTCGCTTAAAAATGAAAAATGGGAAACAAACTGAAGTACATATCATACTAAAATGGAATCAATCGTTGTTCGCAGCAAAAGCTTCCAATGAAATAACCCCAGGCAAGACAATACCAAATATGCTGCTCGATATGTATTCTGTGTACCCAGTGTACGTGTGTACGTGTGTGCGTATGTGTGTGTGTGTGTGTGTGTGGCATATGTAAGCAAATACAAACATACAGAAATACCTATGGCAAAATAAACGCGCACATAAATAAAAAAGACATTGTCAGAAAAACGCGATGTGCTCGAATGTTTATTTATGGGCCTCGTTCTCATTCTCGATCTGAGCGACCCCTGAAGTTATGGCCAACAAACACAATAAAAACAACAACAACAACAGCAGCAACAAAGAAGTCAAAATATAATACAAAAAAAGCGGGCTTATAGGGCAGCGCATTTTTAGTTGTTTGATTGCTAATTAAAATGGCAAATCAAAGCGGCTCCAAGCGTTCCAATGTTGACAGTCTACAATGGAGACGATAAGCTCACATACACACATACATAAATATATATATATACATATATTCACCCACCCATACACACATGACATTAATAGAGCGTGAATTTTAGTGCAAACACACCGAGGAGGCAGTCGCGTTTGTGGTGTGCACATTTGTAGCCCGCAATGTTTTGCCAATCAAACCCCAAAGTCATTTCATTATTGGCTTTGCGTAATCGACGTCAAAGCGTCCCGGGCAAAAGTCAACAAAGCGACTCGACAGCAATCGCGAAACAAGAAGAAGAAGAAGCGGATGAAGCTAGGGGCAGAGGCTGGATGTGCTGTGGCAGTGGCAGAAGAGAAGGCAGAGACTGCCCTGCAGTCAACGTCAAAACGTGCATGCAGTCAAGCGGATTGAGGCAAATATTTTCACATTGACACGGCAAAAGGATCAGCAGTAGACAGGCGGACGGATAGACAGACGGACAGAGGACAACGCGTTGAGTTGAGTTGAGTTGAGTCGAGTCGAATTCGAGATTGGAAGCCGACGAGACTTGACAATAAAGTCAAAAGTGTAAATGACACAGTTCGTTAGGCGCCGCAGAGCATGCAAGACATACACACAAATACGCATACATATACATATACACATCTATGTATATGTATATAAAGATACATACATATGTTTATATAGAAATACATATACATATCAAAATGGAGCCATAGATACGTTTGTTATGCAAGCTGGGGCGTGGCCCCAAAAAAGGATTGCGGACCAAACATTAATGGAGGCCAGAAAACAGCCGCATTGCATGTACCAACACAGCCAGTTAGTCAGTCAGCCAGTCAGTCAGTCAGCGCACAAAATTCAATACTGAGCTGCCAGCAGATTTTGGTGTATGACAAATATTTTATGCGCACATCATAAAAGAGCCTCGAGACTGCAGCAAGCACACACGCTTTCACAGCCACACACGCACGCTTCACAATGAGATACACAACAAACGCGCTGGCAGACAACAGATAGCAGATACAATCGCCAGCCGTGAGATACGCAAAGAAAATGTTGTTTGGCAGGACAGCGCATAAAAAGCAACACCAAGGCACTAAATAACAACAAGGAGTCAGGCGAGGACAAAGCTTTGAAGTTGCAGCAGCATGGTAGCCATGCGAAGCTGCCGCCAAAAAGGAACACACAAAACAAGCAACCAACAACCAAAAAAGAAAAGCAGCACATAAAGAAAGCTAAGAATGCTAAACAACAAAAGGGCCGCCACGAGGAATGGCAAGGTGCAAATAATGTTGAAAGCGCCCCAAAATGTATGCTATACATTTTCGGCAGCAGCCTAAGTACGTGATAGTGTGTGTATCTGCAGCTGTCGATGTGTATTCGCCGAGTGTTTTGTGTGTGTGCTTTGCCTGTTGACGTGAAAATTTGCACGTCTTTTGTTGTGCCTGCGTGTAAATGTTTCGTGGATTTGATTTCGTTTCGCAAAATTGAAAAACTAAGCATTGAAAACAACAGCAGCAAACAAGCCAAAGCAAATGTTTTATTTGTCTACCAAACACACACACCCAAAACACACACACACAACGAGTGCCTAGTGCACTGCGTTTTCTGTGCCAAATTCGTTTTGACGGCATCCAAACAAGAGAAAAGGGTTTTTCTTTATTTTACTTTGCGGCCTCTTTTAGTTGTTGTTTTTTTAATACAAATAACGAGAATCCCTTCAATATATCTGTGTGTGTGTGTGTGTGTATGTGTGTGTGTGCTTTTATGTGTATGTGTGGCTATGTGTATTTGAGGTCGGGTTGATTGCTTAAGTAAACGCACTCGGGGCAAGCCGCGACGAGCTGATGCCTTCAACTTTACTTGCTCAACATTATTTGGCTTCATATTTTCTTTTTATTTCCTTTTTATTTTATTCGCTTTTGGTTTTTTGATTTTGTTTTTTTGCTCGTTTTGCTTTTATTTTTTTTTGGGCATTTGGCGCTTTCAATGCTGAGCTGGGTTAATTCTTTTGGGTTGGGCACTGATTTTTTGCTTATATTTTTTTTCTTTTTATTAATAGTCTTTTTGTAAAATGCCAAACAATATTTTACTCAACGACCGGCCGACGGGAAGTGTGCGCTTAAAATTATGTTACACTTTTCAATCAAAAGGGTTCTCAGTTTTGAAGTGTGTGTATGAGGGTGTGGGTAAGTGAGTGGGTGTCGGTGAGTCCAGCGGCTGTTTATAAAGGATAAGTTGCTATGAAATTTCGTGTATGTTTAATGCGTAAATGGATACGTTGTTATGACGTCTACACAATATAACACAACAAAAAAGAAAATACAAAAAAAAAAAAACGAAAAGAAATTGAAGGAAAACTGAATTTCGTGTTTCTTATTGCTTGGGATAGGTAAATATTGTTGAAATCATCATTGTGGAATGGACCTGAACAATATATTTTATAATTCTGTAAATCTCAGCTTAAGGTCAAAGTTTTAACCAGTCCTATACAAATTAACTTTCAAATCGTTTTGTAAGCACAAATCTTTGATTGCTTCCATAAACAAAATACTCAGCAATGTCCAAATTGGATGCTTTAAACAGATGCAGTCTTATCAAAATTCCGTTGGCAGAAAATTGAGACAAATTCAGACAAATCCAACTATATTATTTAAATCAAAGCTATATTATTCAAGCTCCGTTTCAACCCAAAATAAATATGTAGAATATATTCAGCTGTAAGTATTGAATATAGTTAGGTATAGTATTGTAAATGTAAAATTGTAGCTTACCTTTTTCAACGCACATAAATATGACCAAGTTCTTTGGAAATTCGGATTTACAAGTCAACAAGTTTTACTGTTTCGTTTGTCTCTGCTTACAACTTGAAAAGGCACAATTGCAGCAGGTCATGCACTGTTTGGCATAGTTGTTAGAATTATGAAAGATTTGTTTTTTGTTTTTGTTTTTTAATATATATTTTTTTTTTTGTGGCTCTGTTTAGTTTTGTTTAATGATAATATTGTGATATTCGTTGTCTGAAACGCGCACGCGAACACTTTGCACGATTTTACAATGGAATTTAGCACACGGCTGGCCAATTAATGAAAACCTGCTGAAAATTAGAGTGAGCCGCAAACAATTTGTACCATCAAAGGAACTGCTGGCATGTGTCCTGTTCCGGTCACAAAAACTGTAAAGTGCATGACAGAAATGCCGATGCAAATGCCAAGAACAGAAACAAAGCAAATCAAAATGTATGAAATACTTTCACAAAATTCAAGCAAAAATATATATGTATATGTGTGCGAGTACAACCGCACATGCGGCATGCCCGTCTATGTGTGTGTGTGTGTGTGTTTGTGTGTGGTGTGCGTATGTGTGCATGTCTGTTTGCACTTGAAAAGCATTTAACGTAGCAGGTCCGAGCACGAAGACAAAACGGTTGAAGATAAATGTCAAAGGTTATGGTGTTAATGTCGCATTTATTCAAAACGGATATCAGTCGAAAGCACAGAGAACAAAGGCGAGCAATGTAATAAAAAAATAAATTAAATGGAAAATGCAAAGGGAAAAGCCAACCAGTAACACAGTGACGGACAGGGGACAGGGGACAGACGACAGCGGACAGAGGACAGAGGACAGCAAACAACGGAGTGAAAGAGACACAAGAGAAGCGCGAATGTGTCACGGATTTCATTGCTCATTGAATACGCATTCATTTCATGGGCGCAGGACACAAAAGGCACAAAACTGTGCGAAGGACCTGCCAGGCATTCGGGGCAGCCGCATCGAGTCAGTCAGTCTGCGTACGTAAGCAGTAGAAGGACACACACACAAAAACACCAACACCAACATACACACACACAAAGAGACACACATAAAGACATTCACACACACATACAAAGCAACTCAAAGGCGCTACGAAAATCAGTGGGCAAAGTAAGCCACAGAGCCACAGAGCCACACAGAGAAAATCAAAACTACGCGCACACCAAAAAGGCGCTGCCTTCTGTAGAGTCCTCTGTGTGTCAGTATGTCCTGTCATTTGCATGCGCCTGTGTGTGTGTGTGTGTGTGTGTATGAGCTCGCGCGCTTGTGTGTTTGCTGTGTGGCTTTTCTATTCTTTGTTGTAATTGCCATTTGGCAATTGCAATTTTCGCATTTTATTGAATTTTACACACACTCACACACACACAAGAGCTTGTCTAACAGATGCGCAAACACCAACACACACACACACACATGTGCTCCGACACAATAACAACATTCTTTCCGTTTTTTTTTTCGTCATAATATTTTCATGTGCTCGAATTTCGCTTTACACGCGCTCACAACTAAATTGATTGTTGCCTTTTTGGCTCATTTCACCTTTTGACAAACAGTCACGGAATTTGCTAACGTGTTTCTTCTTGTTGTTGTTAAGTATTTTGTGAATTTGTTTTTGATTTGCAACAAATTTTCATATACAGTCACACAAACGCACACACACTCACACACGCATACACACGCACACACACACACACAGAAAGACATTGGCACACACTTAGTAAAAGGCACATACGTATAGAGAGTAGAGTATTTGGGAGACGCGTCCAAGTTGTGTGCTATGCTGGCTGAGTAGCTGGCCTCTGCCTTGCGGAACCGCCCTAAAACAGTCGGGAGAAAAACTGAAAATGAAAATTTGTGAAAAATTTATCCAAAGCACGCAAACGCATGCCAGGCGAAAGGCAAACGCAAAGCGCAAAGCCAGAAGCTTTTCAAATCTCAGGAAATGTCCCATTATTATTCTTATTTCTTCAACAGCCAACAACAAGTGAGAGAGAACGAGAGAGTAAGGACGCACAATCAATAAGTCCGCAGACTTTCAAAGCTTTCACACAGAGCAAACCGAGAGAACGCCGAGAGCGCCAGAGTGCAAAAGCACACGCAGCAGCCCGTGCCCCGCACCCCCGCCAGGCATCATTCCCGTTGCCGTTGCCGTCGCTTTCCCAGCGTCATCGCCAGAGGCAGCACATGCTGCCAGCACGTCTTGTTTTCGGATTTTGGGCTTTTTCGTGCAATTAACAAGTTGGCAGCAGCCTAATGTGGTATGTAAACAGTGCTTTCGATAATTAACGAGCGCCTTCATTTTTTGTTTAGCTTAACACAGCCGCTTTACCGTTTCAACGCGACTTTGCCAGCGGGGCCAAACTTTACAAATTGTTCTCAAACTTTGCACTCAGATTTTTGATTTCTGTTTTTTTTCTTTTTTGCTGCCTTGCGCTCAACACGTCTGACTTTCAGCGTCGCCACAACACGAATGTCAGGTGTGCGTGGATTCCGGCTCCATTTTGTCTGCTCCTTGGCTGCTTGTGCCATATCAGACTGCTTGACTGAGCGTATTCTCTCTCTCTCTCTCTCACACTCTCTGAGAATGCGAGAACGAAAGCGCCGGAGCATAAAGTACCATTAACCGTTATTATTTTTGCGACAATGAGCGCTGCCAACTTGCTTGGGGCAGCATGCAGAGTTGCTTACTGCCAGCTGCCAGGACATTTGCAGAGTTGCAAACACTGGCATTTACACTGCGCAAAAGCCGCAAGAGCTTTTTGCCTGACAAAAATGTAACGGTTGTAATTACGATAGCGGGCTTTAAAAGCCGGCATAAGGATAACGATGATGGCAATCATAAATGCTTCTCAAGTGGCCACACTCATCCTCATCCCCACCCTAAGCCAATCATGCTCGTCAATCTGTCCACTCCTTGCATCGAAAACGAACATATGGCCACTTAGAATCTGAACAAAGTGCCTGCATGTCGACCAAGACACTCAACTACGACACAAACGTTCGAGCAGGCTCCTTAAAGGTGGGCAAATTACCGCCGCAGGTCACCGAATTCTAAACTCATAATTAGACATTATGGGTTAGCCAACAACAAGAGCAGCTGTTGCCGCAAGCAATGCCCGCAGAAAAGCCAAACTCGTTCTGCTGTTGCGAGTGCCGCTATTTGGCCGGCTTATGCGGGCTTGCCAGCAAAGGTATGTATATGACCATATCCCTGTTCGTGTCCCGTGCCAAAAGGTGCAAATGCAAGTTGCACGAACTGAGATATCAGTTTACATGCCGCGTTTGTATTATAATACTTTTCGGGAAACCCAATCGCCACAAATTTTTTAATGACTTTGCCCAGCCCCGACTGACTTTTTGGGCACGCCCGCGTTCCAGTATTCAATAACCCAGCGTTGAGGATGATGATGATGATGCTGCACCCCCTCGGTTCGGGCTGTCCGTCACATTAAAAGGTAAGGGTAGTTTTTTACTTCGGCATGATTTTACATAATTCCAACACCCTCCTTGCTGGCCGTGTGTGCATTGAACTTTCGCTCCGTGCAGGACATCTCCTAAATACTATATGGCTCTTTTGACGCTTTAAATTGATTCACACCGCACACGAACACATAGGCCAATGCATCCTGTCAGGCTTTACCCAACGGAACTGTGCCTATACCCTATAGTATTTGCAGCATGCAATTGCAAAGGGTTGTTTGATCTTAAGACCAAAACTAACATTATATACCTAACAACTCAACTACTATATTTAAAATTATTGTTTAATTTTTCAAAATTTTGTTTCATATTTTATGTATTTTTCATTTTAATTCCAACGATTTCAACGATTTAAAAAGAACACGGATTTTTTTTATCATGATTTGAACTCTATTTAAATATTGTGTTAAAAGTTAACGAAAATTTCTATCAAAATATTTCTTATATACAATTCCTCTTTTCCTTAGACGTAAATACTTTGAACGCAGCTTCTAACTTTTACAGGATATTTTCCTCAACTCCATCCTTCCTAACTGTTTTCCGTGCTGTCATGCATTTGTATTTGATTAAACATTTTTTACGCACTTCCGTTGAGTTCATCATTAGTTGGCGTGTTCGCCTTTTTTCGGTCCAGCGGCAGCACACCACACCACCCCCGCCTCCAGCCACACGCACAGCCCCACCCATCAGTGAATACGCACCCCTTACTGCCGCATTTCCTTCTCGTAGTTTCTGTTGTTGTGTGCTTAGGCGCAACTTGCATCTGTCCACTTCCGCTATCGGAGTTTTGTGTGTTTGTTTGGCTATTTGTTTTAGCTGCTTTTAAGTACTGCGCCCTGGATAGATCGATGGCCCATGTCAATGTCCTTTAGTGGCATTTCATTACATCTGCACCGTTATTTGTAGCCGGCTGCTGCCGCTGCCGCTGCGGTTTTGTTTACCCATCAGTTGCACTTACTTTACGAGCCATCAAAAACTGCTATTGAACATGATGAGAAAATTGCCAAGACACAAACATTCAACATAGCTAAAACGCCTCCTTCATCATCATGAATGGACAGAAAACCAATTCCAGCTATCTAGTGGGGGGATTCCTTCATTTCAACCCCCTGAGAAACCTATTGTCAGACATGTGCACGAGCAGGCTTTATGGTTATGGCCACTTCATATGGCAAGCGTTTACTAGCGCCACAATTATAAAGTGATTACCCACCAGTTTTCAGTGCCGCAAACGGGGGCGCAATGTTTGCCTAGCAACCCATATTCAATTTTATATCATTATAAACTAAGCATTAACATGCACATCATAAGGGAAATATCCAAATATCTCAAATATCAGTTGTCTTTTTTTTTTGGTTTCGTATTTTATTCAAAAACTTTTTAATATAATCAAATTTACAATTCCTTATAATTTCTTAATTTTCTATGTGTAGTATAAAAATACAAATGTTACGTATAAAAATATAAATTTGTTTATATTTATTTTGTAAGTAATCTAATTCGTTTGTTATTGTAAATGCACTCTGCGCAGACAAAAAACATCGAGCACAAAACTTTGTAAACTTTAGGCTTAACAATTTAGTATCACAAAATCTCACTTAATAGTTAGATATGCTTATCAGTGATATATTACGTATAAATATAAATAAAAATATGTGTACATATATATATAAATATATATATATATATATATATATATATAGTTAAATCTATAGATTGAGCGAAGTTTTCCCATTTTCGTTGTACTCTGCGGTTACAACCAATTGCATTGCATTCTACAGACTAAGGAACAATAGCGCTGTGATATTGCTCGGATTGTTGCTTATTAGCTAAGAGTTGACTTTTAAGTACACAACCGCCGGTTCTGTTGTTGCCTCTGGCCAAGACTGCTTATATACATATTTGGTGTCTACAAGTTAAGTTGTACTCTTCAAATACTTTTACTGGTAGTGAAACGCTGGTTGAATGTCCGTTTTTTTTTATCCTAACTAACTGCCTAAACTAAACTAACTAAACTAAATTAAACTGATGCTGAGCTAACGCCTCAAAACTTAGGATTCTACGAAATGACTAGAGTTCACACTCGACTTTTGGAACCAGCACGGGATCTGGATTTCATTGCTTAGTTTAGGTTTTTTTGGTTTTTGTTTTGGTTTTGGTTTGAATTAACTTAAAAGTAGTACTGCACAATTTCGCCTGAATTTCGATTTTCGGTATTTGAAATTTGAAACATGATAATTCGAAATTTGAAATAATTGTTTGCCTAAAGCTAAACTAAAAATGATTATGAAATTGAAAGTATATTTATAAGATGAGATCCGAGATAAAGTTGACTAGCTTGTTAGTTATGACTAGATGAATGCATAAATTAATGACTAGAATGTTTGGTTTAAGTGTCAATTGATGGTAAACGAATTGGAAAATATGCATCTAATGAGAAACGTAATTAAGGTGGATAATTGATGACGATGGATGAGATGATGAAGAGAAAAGTGTGGCGAATGTGAAAGAAAGTTAATGGATCAATTGTGATTTTATGTTAAACTGAGACTTGAATTTCTTAACTTAATGATGATTTGGTTAATTATTTAGTATATCTTGATGCTTTGGTTTAATTTATTGCCATTTTGTTTAAACTTAAGCTGACCTTAGCTAACTGACTAGAATTTTACTGACTATACGAAAAATGCCTGGCCTGGTACGAAAGCACTTCTTGGCTTTAGCAAAATTTCACTGAGATCGTATTGAAGCTGACTAGTGCCAAATATTTGGTTGATTGACTGAATACAAATAAATACTAAACTAGTTGACTAGACTGATTGCCGTCCTTGGTTGCTAATTAGTAAATACTGCTAACTGCTAATACAACAATGGAATGTTGATTGAAGTACGGAGTTGACTAGAATTAAACTCATTTATGTAAAAACTAAATGACTAGAAACTTGAGAAATTAACTATTAACTAAATGTGTACAACTAAAATTCAATCAAGGTCGAATTATGGTAAAAACTAATTTTCTTTGGTCTGTTTCAGCTGCAGTTCTCCTCAAAACAAGAGAGAGATGTAAACTATATACTAAACTTAACAATACGCGACTATAAACAAGAAATGAGACAAGTTCACCAAGTTACCTAAATCCCACACACATCGTACATAATTAATGCGCCATCGTCGTGTGTTGAATGACGGAGGCACAGTTCCGCAGATTCGTCAAAGCAGCTGCCGCAATACTCTCCTCCTCGGTCAGGCCGTGCTCGACAATTTGCAGGCGACCATAGCCAGCAGAGGAGGTGGAGGAGCTGCAATCGGACAAGTAGTCCGCCTCGTAGTCGTAGTGACTGCTGCTCGCCGCGCCCGCCACATAGACGCCCTCATCCTCATGAGTGCCGGCATAGGAATGCGAACTGCTGCCCGAACTGGAGCTATTCGAATTGTAGACAGCTGTCTGGAAGCTGCCACTTATCGTTGTTGTTGCCACTGGCTGCTCCTGCTCTGACTCCGGCTCAATGGTTGCTTGGGCCTTCTTCGCATGCGTCTGCTGATGCTTGCGCAGATAGGCAGCCCGTTTGAACTTCTTGCCACATTCGTTGCACTCGAAAGCCAAGTCATCGGCTGGCTTCTTAGAGCTTGTTGGCTGCTCCTGTTGATGGCTGGTATTGCGATTCTCCTTTTTCGCAGCTGTCTCTTTCTTGGGCTTATGCCAGCGACGATGGGAGGCCAAATTTGCTGGACAGTTGAACTGTTTGCCACACTCTGGGCAACGATACTCAAGCAAGACAATGCAAGCACAACGATGCCGGGCCAGACCGAACGCATCGTCAAACTTGATGCGGCATAGGCGACAGACATAGTCACCAATTACGTTCTTAATGGCTGCCAGTTCTGCTTTCGTCTCCTCGGTGATTTCGACAATGTTGTACTTGGGATCTATGTCACCATTGCTATACTGCATATTGCCATCGGTGATGTCCTCCAGTGGTCGAATAATGGTGCCCGAAACTGGTGAGCTCGTCTCCTCGTCAAACTTCAATTTGCGCGTGGCTTTATTCCGTGTCGATTTGGCACTCGATGTGGTGGCTTTGGTCGTGCGCGGTGCCGTCTCGGCAACTTTAATGGGTTTGGCGGGTGTGGCATCAATGGGTGGTAGGGTGTCATTGGAGGTGGAGGAGGAGGAGGAACAACTCACGTCTGATTTGACCAATTTGGCAGCGGTCTGTGCACCGCTTTGTTCACCGCTTTGTTCACTTGCTTTACGCTTGAGTGGAATATCAACGGGAGCAGCAACTGCAATTGGACTCTGTGGCGGTGTTATGGGTTTCTCGGTAATGACAACCACCTCCTGTGCCACCTCCTGTGGCAGTTCCACAACTGCTGCTGCTGGTACTGCTGCTGATGATGCTGGCTCGCTGTGAATCTCAGTAAATGCGGTCGCAATTGGCACATCGCTGCTTGGCACTGGCGATGGCGGTTTCACGGACAGATCCAATGGAATTTCACACTTGGTTTTTATGTTCAGATAGCGGCTGCGATACTTTGGCGGCAGCGAAGCAACTGTGGTCAGCAGCCCCAGACCATGGGGCATCCCGCCAGCCGTTGCATTGTGCAGCAGCTGGATGCTGTGGGTGTGTGGGTGTGGGTGGTGGCTGTGGCTGTGGCTGGATGTCGACTGTGGTGGGCTGGCAACGCTGGCCATTGCACTAGTTCGCGTATCAACGAAATGATGATCAACTAAAACTTAAACGCGCTTTAAAAACTTGTATATCGGAAACGGAATAAAAACGGAAACGGGAGGAAACAAAAAACGGCGAACGATGAATGAATCTGAACTGTGATTGGTGTTGAACGGTGAACGATGAACGGTGAACGATGAACGGTGAATGGTGAACGGGAGGAACAAAGAGTTTGAAGAACTAAGCGAAAAACTTAACAACAAATTTGAAACGTTGGCAACGTTGAGCGCTCCTTGTTGGGCTGCTTCCTGTCGGCTCTACGTATTTGCTGCGAATGACTAACAGCATATCCTGCCGCCTCTATTTATGTGTGCCAAAGGAAAGCGAAATTAAAATCATTGTTGTTTTGTGTGTGTGTGTATGTTGTTGTTGTTGTTGTTGTGACGGCGTCGCTCTTGGAAATTTCATCCCCCAATTCGAGTCGTTGTCCTTTTAGCCCTCGCTGTTGCTGCAACAGTCGCTGCTGACGTTGACGTTGGCAGCGACGCGTCGCCGCCAAAGCCGGAATCTTTTGTTAGCAATCACACACATTAGTCACCCTTTTTCCATATACATAAATACACACACACACACACACACACAGCGGAGCCTGGCAAAGGGGGAGCAGCAGACAGCAGGCTCGCCGTCAGTGAAAGTCCTTTGCACTATGGCTGCCTGCACTTGGAGAAATCATTGTGCAGCAATTCCTTGTTGCAGCTGTGCCTCAGGTTGCCATTGCCACGCACCAAAAAAAAAAGAATAAAACACACGACAGGAACTGGAACACATGTTTGGGTCTGTGGGCTTGCAAATTCTCTGATTCATGGAAATTTTGCCAGCATATAAAGACCTCAGACAGCTTGCCTGCGCTGGGTTAGGCTCCTGCCCTGTAGATCCTGGCAAACAGCTGATGGCCATGATGCCGTTAATTGTCCGTGTAACCAAAAGATAAATGCGAAATGTGCACACAAAACAGAAACTCAATGGGCCATGAAGACCTGAAGTAGATCCTACATTATGTTCCCTTCATGTGAATGTTCCCTTAAGCAGCTGCACCGGACACTTTTAGATAATGAAAATATTAAATAAATAATAGAACTTGGAATAAGTTGGAACAGAATGTGAAACTTGAGCATAATCCTGTACTAGCTAGTAAAAGCATACTTAACAGCAGTTATTCCTTGACTTTATTTTAAATTCATTTGTAAATATGCAAACCACCACATCTGAAAATTGTCTGAAAGCACCTGTCCAACCACATCAATGTTAAAAAAACGTAAACAAAAACACTTTTCAAAAGCAAAATAATGAACAATTAAATCAATTTGACTGCTTTTTAATTTATATATATATTAATCACATTATTGTTGAAAGTTTCTTTAATCCGTAGTTTAATTGATTCAATTATTTTTTATATTCAGCTTTCAGATGAGTCACGCATATTAATATACGTTTAATATAAATTTAAATTATTTATTGTTTATTTATTTATATATATAAATATGTATATGTGTATATATTTAATTGGTTATTTATTATAAATAATATTTCATTTCTCTGCGTGTAGCTTTCGGTGTTGCATTTTCAGGTTTTCATTTGTCTGCTGTCGACGACTCCAACTCCCTCTGCTGCTCCTGCTTCTGCTTCTGCTCCGACTTCGCTCTCTCAACGCACAGACGCCGCACACAGATACAGATACAAATACAGCCGTGCTATAAGCTTGTCAAGTTTGCTTTTGGTGGGGTAGGTACGTAGTAAACACACCAACACACACACACACACAGAGCTTGGTCTGCTCAGCCACCACAAAGCGATTGTCAAAATGCTGGCCAAGTGTGTGTGTGACTGTATGTGTGACTGTGTGTGTGTGTGTGTGTGTGTGAGTGCTTTGCATTAATATAATCGAAATGCGACGCCGTTGCCATTGCTGTTGCTGTTGCTGTTGCCGTCGCTGTCCTCATGGTTGCCATGAAAGGGAATGCACTTTCGATTGCCAGTGAAGGGCTTTTTGGTCGTACCGCTCGCACCAAACACAAATATATGGCATATTATGTTCAATATGACGCCATTGTTGTTGTTGTTGTTGTTATTGTTGTTTTAGCCACTGTTGTAGTATTACGGTAGGCACGTGCGTGGCAACGACGCCAACGACGCTGTCGCCACCCCAATTGGGTTGCCAAAGTATTCCCAGAGCGAGACACAGCGCTCGCCTTTGCTGCAGCTTTTGCGCCGATCATCGCCGATTGGGGTGGTGACCCCTTCGAAACCATGGAATCAGTGTTTGCCATGCAGCTTAGAATTAATAGCGCACGCACTGAGAGCCGAGAGAAAAACAAGTCACAGAAGTGCGCTAGGCACGCGAACAACAACCCAGCATCAGCCCAGCAGCCCAGCAGCCGCCCAGCAAGGACGAAAATTCCAACCCTGTTTGGCAAAGAAATCCCCCTGCTCTGACCGAGAACAACTCATCAGTCAGTCAGTTGGGCTGTCAGCTACAAATGCTGTGTTATTTCCACATCAGGCTCGCACGTTGATTTGGTACATATACCTTTGACTGCTCGGATTTCAGCGCTTGAAGGCGCGCTTAGCTTAAATTTGCACTCAACAACACCCAGGACACGACCAGAGACGACAGTCGCTTCCATTTCCCCACCTACACGATACGCATTTTGTTTGTTGTTTGTTGCTTGCTGTTTGCTGCTCATTGCTAACCCTTAAGTGCATCTTTTTATGGTAATTTCAAGTGCAGGCTCACCCAAGTCCGTCCCATCACTGTCCTTGCTGCGCCTGCTATCCTGCGAGAGCTGCCTGTCCCGCCTGGCTGCTTGGCAATAATTAATGTTCGAAAATGCATCGTTTATGTGGCATAATGCATTTGCATTTGTGTGTCTCAAAAGGCTTTTCAGCCGCCATGTACTTTTGCTCGGGCAGCTCTTCAAGGATGCTCCACTGTAGCACCACATGTTGCCATTGTCGCCCAACTCAACCTGGGGCTACAATTTCTTCCTCTTAGGGGAGCTGTAATTAAATTTTTACTTTCATAATTTGATGCAATTTTTTTCTCCGCTGCTGCTGCTTGAAAAAATATACGGAAACTGGCTGGGATTTTGGTTTAATTCACATCCACCACCACCCCTCTACCCCCTTCATTTTTTATTTACAAAAGTGTGAACTTTTTTAATTGTATTTTGGTTGATTTTATATTTTTTTCGTTTTTAGAGTGCCGTATGCTGGCGATTAGAACAGGATCAGATATCGTTCCCATTCATATTGCGCCAATTAACAGGAATTTTGTTGGAGCATAGAATTTATTTTTTCAGGGGATTTTGTTGTTTTGGGTCTTTTTACTCTCGGTATCTGGGTGCAAATATTTGTAAAACTGGCATTTTATTTGCTTTTTATTGATATTTTTAGCAAATATTTTCATGTGCGCTCGTTACCAATTGTAAAGACTTTATTTTGATTTTTAAATTGATTCAAATATCTGTACAATTTAAAGGGATTAGGTGACAACACTTTTTTTGAATTTGATCATTTTAATTGCATTTCGTTCCATACACAAGTATATTTATTTATTTAAGCAAACAAAAACTCAGACAAGTGATTTGTTTTATATTTGTCTGTCATACGAACTTGTTTGTCACAGCTTATTTGCAAAGTTTAAATAGGTCTCATCCACAAATGGAATTTTATTTTCATTTATTTGCAAAACTTTATTCAAATAAAAGTTTCACACAAAAAAGTTCCCAGAGCGCAATCTGTAAATTCAATCAGATCAAAATCTCACTGCTATAATTTGTATATACATATATATATATATATATATATATGTATATTTCAAACACCGCAGGGTCGTGACAAAATTGGAGTCAGCCTAGGATTAAGGAATTTGCACTCTAATCCACACGGAAGTAAACAAAAAGTCTATGATGACTAACCCCCATTTCAGGGAAAGGCCACAGCACAAATTGCCAACGTGCAAAAAAAAATGGAAAATGGAAAAGCAGAAAGCCCAAAAGCAGTAATTATATATTCCCCGTTAAACACATATACATACGTTTAGTTTGTCAAGGCGCTGTTCATATATGAGCACATGCATTAATGTATTTATGCGCCGCAGGACACACACACACACACACACACACACGCGCGCTTATAGCTCGTCAAAGCGTTTTGCATGAGAGCGCGCGAGTTTGCGAGAAAAGGAAAGCAGCGCAAAAGAAAAAGGAAAAAACAATCACAATTCACAATTCAGTTGGGTGTCGAAGTGCTTCGGGCACGCGACCAGCAACCAACGTTCATTTCTTGTTAATGTTGTTGTTGCTTTTGCTTTGTTGTTGCTAATGTCCTTGCTGTGCACAGTGTCGTTGTCGCATAGTTGCCGGTGCATATCGTCAATGCTACAAAGGGTCATTTTCCACATAGGCACACACACACACACAGACATTGGCATGTGCGCCAGGGAAATCACAATGCAACGCATTGCAACCACCCAACAACAAACACACACACACACACAACAATCAGACACACACATTCGCATAAGTCGAACGGAATCGAAGCCCAAAAAAATGTAGCCAGGTGCATTTGCAAACACTAACCAAAAATGTCGTAGGGCGCACACGAGCCAAACCGAAACCGAAATCTACAACCAGCGAAGGGTATTTTGAGTGGGGGAAGGCAGAAAAACAGAACAGAATTCAAGCCCCTTGGTTAGATGTGTAGTGAATATAAACCAGAGCTCAAGCGTAGCGCGATTCCGATTCCAATTCTGAGGCTGTTGCTATTGCTGTTGCTGGATTTCAATAGCGCTTTAAAAATGTTTTAGGGCGCCTTTTTAGGGGTGGCTAAAACTGCAGCCGCATATTCAGACTCATATATCCGCCATGTCAGTCACAGTGCACACACAGCGTGCTCGATGGAGGGTTCGAACTGGGGTTCGGGGCGTTGCAGGCCTCATATATGTATAAAATATATTTCATTTTTTAACCCCGCACCGTTTGTCTACTAAAATTCCAATTGGACGCGTATACCGCAAAGCAACAAAAAAAATAAAAGAAAAGAGAAAAAGGGGCGAGTCTTTTCAATTCAGCTTTTTTCCTTTTTGTTTTTATAAATTATTATTGTTAGCCGCCTCGCTAGCAAAGATCGTGTGCTGGATTTGCTGTCGACATCGCCGTCGCAATCGCTGTCAACGTCGACAGCGGCTGTGTGAAAATTGCACAAGTTGCGCTTCTGCTTTTGACAATAGCCTCACATTAACTAGTTTCCGTTGCAATTCCAATTTCATTCTCAAAGCGACGCGGCTCGCCGCTTTTAATGAGTAACTGTAGACGAGAACTGGCAACTGGGAAAGTGGCAACTGCCAACTGTGAACTTCATTACAAAAGCACCCCATTTACTTTGGCCTGTGCTGCTGCTGCTGCTGCTGCTGTTGCCGTTGCTGCTGCTGCTCCTGCGCCGCTTCCTGTTTGGTTTTGTTTCAATTAAATCGCATGGTGCGGCCCATAAGCAGTGCGAGGACATGGCCAGGACATTGCTGGGCTCATGGCTCATCTGTTACTTAATCATGGCATTGCCATGGATACTTTACCTCATTGAGGGTGTGCATACACTCACACACACCAACTCGCACACACACTCACCCACTCCTTAGTTCCTGTGACATTCACAAAGTTTAAAGCAGCTGCTCGCAAATGATATTCCCTTATTTAATTTCATTGCCCTTTACATATATAAATTTCCAAAATTCTCTGAATTCAAAATATGACAAAAATAAAACTGTCTAATGCCTCTGGCAATTATTTACTGCCGTTCAAAGCAAGTCAACTTACAAGGCAATGTAAAAATGTAAATTTGAGATCTCAGCTTTTTTCATGTAGCAATTATTTACTCAAAACGATTTGTTAGGATTTTTTGGATTACTTTGGAATGCTTTTTTTTTTATTTTACTAAGTAATACTGATAAGTAGGTTCATAGATATATGTATTATAAATATTTATATTACATAGTAATACTGATAAGTAATTAAAGCAGCTTGCTTTTAAGATAGCACTAATTATGTAAACTTTTATCATAAATAGCAAAGTTTTAGATTAAATATTAGAGTATAACATTCTTGTTTATCTCTCGCTCTCATTTCACAATACTCAATTCACTTAATAAAATCCATAGCTGTAGTCATAGTCATAATTGGGTAGGGTCTCATTACTCCAGCCCATCTGGTAGCGCATAGATGCGTCCCAGTTGATAACATCCACGCCCAAAGTGCGCAATCGGTTAGCCAGTGCGGTGGCCTGTGGTGTGGCCAGGAAGCGCTCATAGGTTGGCTTCAGGGCCACAACTCGACGCCAGAACTCAGCAAAGACGGGACTCTGTTGGGCACTGCTCTCCAGCAGCTTGCGAATCGCTCCGAATGGATATATATAGCTGAATTCTTGCTCGAAGCCAGCTATGCCATTCACCGACTGCGCCCAGTGCGGATGCTTATTCAACACTTTAATCTCCAGTTCCAGTTCCTCGAACACTTTTATGGATCCACCTGCCAAGATCAGCTGCTGTGACGTCCACTGCAGCAATTGACGCAACTCTGGCTGATTGAGCAGTTGGATCCGCAAGCGATATGTGGTCAGTGAGTTGATCTCTCGTACGACTGCTTGGAATTCCGCATCGTTTAGCAGATAGGCCTGCACCAGATGTTCGATCTGTTTCTGGGGCACATTACGCAATATGCTCTTCAAATCCAAATAGAAATTTCTGGCAGGTATTACTCCTCCTGGAGCTACTGTTGTTGCCGATAGTCCCGTACCCAGACAACAAATTGCGATCAGAGTAAGTGTGCTGCAATGCATCCTGTTCTATGTTTCACTACTTTATGTGATTTGCAGCAGATGTTACTGTCTTATATAGGTAGTTGCTTATCTGGTGAGTGTCGGGTTCTGTTTTGATGTGGCGACTTATGCATATTTGTTGTAAGAAGTCTGATTTACATGGCTGCTTTTATCAGAAGCTTATCAAAAGTTTGTTTAGCCAAAGCTTCAGATATACCACTAGGAAAAAACACGTAGTGGGAATAGACAAAGTCTATTTGCCTGTCATCAAATGACAAGATAAACCAATTTATGGACTTAGTCATCTTCCGAAAGCAACTGTCTGATGATCTCTTGCCGGCTGGTGGGAAAAACAACTGTTTTGTGCGAAAATTCCAGGTGTTGAATGTGAATGTGATAGGAAACTTTAATTACACAATACGAATAAAATCGGTTGTAAAAAGATATCAGTCAACTGTAGACCCTTTCTCAATATGGTTTGCATTCGATATATTACTTGGTGAACATGAGAGTTTCGAAAATGCTGTTTTCTTTTAGCTTATAGTTTAGCACTAAGATGGAATTTTTAAAAGTTGCCAACTTTGTATATGAATTCTATTTCTCATGCGATCACGAAATTCACAAATTTATGTGAAAATTCAATGAACCCTGCACTTGAAGCTATTTCTTTTTACTGAGAACATGGGTTGAATATGGGTGGAATATGAGTTGTACGGGTAAAGCTCAATTTACGTCCGAGTCTCGCTAATAACCCAAATATATATATATTTGTGCTATATACACATACAGGCATATACCAAATGGTCTTATCTATTTATATGCGTAGAATTAAATATTTAAAGAAATATTTAAATGAAAGCTAAATCTGCACTTATTTTTGGTTTTGAGTTTCTTGCATACCTCATGCAGTTTAAGCTGACAACAAACAGTGGTAACATAATATACAAATACATTATAGTTTATACGCTCGCACAACTACGAAATCTATATGTGTAGACCAATTTTCATTAGTTCCACTCGAAGAGACTTGTCGACTAAAGAGTTCGTTGTGCTCGCCCATTAAAAATCTAGCATTTGAGCAACTGGAACTAACCCAATTCATACAGCCGGCAACCAATGCACCACTGAACGAACAACAACACACAGATGCACAGATGCCAATTAGGCAAACTGGAAACGGGGTGTTTCCACCAGCAGTCGTTGAAGTAGGTGCTCGCTGCAATTGTAAGAGTGGCAGATTTTAGTATGTGTTGGTTATTCGGTGATGCGCGTATCTGGACTCGAACATTTTGAATTTCATGCAATTCATGTGCATTAAGCAGCAACAACTAAATAAGTGAGTGCTGTGCTAATAAATTGTACCGAGCACACACACACACGCACACACACACACATACATGCAGATATGAAGCCACCCCAAATGTTGTTTTGGGCCGACAAACAGGGGGTTGATTTTTGGACCTTGTCGGGCAACATATAGCATAAGCATTTTTCGGCCAAGGGCGATCTCGGCCCAAAAATGCCAAAGGGGGCAGCAAAAAGCGACGGCAGCTGCAACACTCACACACACTCGCACAGACAAACACACACGTATGCATTGCTTGGATAAATCATGTGTAAAGGTATTTTGATTTTTTTTCTAGTTACGATAAGCGAATTGCGGCAGCTGCCTCACAATGTTGTCGATGCGGGCAACGACAATGCAACTTCCAAAGGAAAATGCATATATGAAAATAAAATTAAAAACAAAAAAACAACCAGAAAGAAAAGTATTTATGTTGCTATGAAAACAGTTGCCTGAAGCAATGCCAAACAAGTAAAGTGTAGTTTTTTTTCGTATTTTAATTGATTTGGCATGCTTCAATTTAACGCTTGGCTGCCACTTCCTTTTTGTGTTCGAGTCCTTCTTTTGCATATGCACGTGTGTCCTGTAATTGTCAGGTTTTTACTTTTCTGTAAAATTTTCAATATATAGATATGTATATGAATATATTTTGTTTTAGTGTAAAACAAAACGCGAGGAAAATGCAGCCCCTTGCTTTTGGCAGTTGTTTCCGCTGCAGGGCACGCCAAATGACTCACAGGACACGAAACTTATACGGCGGAACTGCAAGGCGACGACGTTGACGGCAGACCGACGATATCGTAATGAACGTCAGTCAAATCCTTCTCCAGCTACAGGTATGCCTCGGTCTACGTCTACGTCTACGTCTCAGTCTTATACCCGTTCTCATTCTCAGTTGCTGCCATGGCACGCGTCCGAGCTCAAGGAAACCCCTCGAAGCGGTTGTCGCGTTCTTAGGGGTTGTTTGCTAGTTGCAAGCCAGTGCGGCAAGAAATCCTAATAAGAAACATTCCTTTGCCCAAAGGAAGCGAAGCAACACGTTCAAGACATTGTTGAGTCACCGCAGCCCCTTTATTTTTTGTTCCGTATTTTTTTTTTTTTTTTGCGAAGGCATTTATGTGCTTCACTGGCGACCCTTCTCAGTTTTCAGAGTTGCCTTTTCTTATCGGAACTGCTAGGTGCCTGGGCTGGCTGGCTGCCTTTGCCCTTTTGGGTTTTCATTCACTTAATTGAGTTGCGGCGCCGCAGAAAAAGCAGAAAAAAGAGAAAAGGGGACAATTCCTTTGGCTGGAAAGTGGCAATTGTAGGTTTCACTTTAGGCAGCTACAAATTGAAATGCCCACAGTCATTCATTCATTCATTCCCTAGTGTTGACTTTTTATACATGCCACAATGATATTGCCTGTCTTCGTCTACCTTACCTTGAGTTTAGCTTCTTTTTATGGTCTTCTTGCTCTGCATCGGGGAAGCCATTAAATTGATTATAAAATGTCGTCATGAAATGTGTGTAAACACTCCTCACGCCAGACAGCCTGTCGCCAGATGCGGGGACTGCCCCCTTTTTAGGAACCGTCTCAACTGCTTGCGCTCTGGAATACTACTAATTACATGGGCGTTACAGAGCGCTGCCAACAAGACGATGAAGGAGCTGAAGAGGGGCATGGCTGGAGTTTGTGACTTGGGTTTCAAGCAGGCGAATGATTCCGACAATTTGTGCACACACAATGACAGCCTACTTAAGGGTTTATCAATGGCAATAATGGAAATAGTAAAAGCTTAAGTGGCGGGCGTGCCGAGTTGCGTATTGATCCAGCTCCTTCAGGAAAATCGACATTACGTTGTTAAAAAAAAGTCCAAGGAACATTTTTCTCTTAACAAATTGATAGCTGGCAAATAAGATAACGAAAATGACAGAGATAATATTCAAGACCTATAGGGAATTCAAGATTTCTTTGTTCTTAGTCAGTTTTTGTTTAAGGTGTTTCAATGTTGAATTTTATTCCATCAATATTTATGAGAGTTTCAGTTTTTTAATATATTTGAAAAGATATTTTCAAAGCTGACAATAAAGTGTTACTTAAATCATAATAAAATACAGATCAAAGCACCGACAACTGATTTAATTTGATACTTCAAAGGATTTCCATAGTCTTATCGAAACAGAATACACAATAATCAAGAGATCAAAATCAAACTTTGAGTTTAGCAATAGACCACAAATAGACTCTTGCTGCAAATTAACCCCTTTTGAAACAATTGCCCGATGTCTCTAGTCATTGGCCATCTATGCAACCTGACAGCTGCGGAATTACAATTGCTGTCTCGTGGCATGCAACTGATAACAATCCCTCATGGAAATCTGTCATGTTGTTCGTTTCATGTCTAGGACCACTTCTAATACTATGCTCTGGGCCCTCACAGGCATTTGCATGTTCACGGCTTGTTGGCCAGCACACGTGTTAAATTTCTACTTATTTGCATGAGGCAGTGAAACGAATGAGTAGATAAAGCTCGGTAACAACTGTGTGTTCTAATCAACAGAAAAGTTGTGCCTCTCGTAGCATTCTAGATATTTATTTATTTATGCAAATATGGAAATTAAGCTGGCGCTGCGCAAGCGCACCGACTGAGTTAGGGGCGCAGGGCACGTTCCAGGTCACGTTCCAAAAGGCAACCCCTCGCTTAGATAGCGGCACACAAATACTCATAAATGTGTTACACATTTTACATAACATTAGCAGCTCGACTGGGTTTTTGCTGCCAGCTGCCGTTGCTGGCTTGCAATGGCTTTGCCAAAAACGAGTTTATCCTTATATCCGAAAGGTGCGGTCCATAGGTGAGGCTCGCGTGCCACCAGGCCCTCCCCTTTTGTGCTGCAGTTTCAGCTCATTTCGATGCTCATAAATAACAACAATAGCGAAGCGGATGCAACAAGAACAACAAACAACAACAGCTCACATCCCCAGGTATTTTTCACGTGTTCGGCACGTTTCGCTCGATTTTCCGGTTTTCGATTCTCCAATTCGTATTTGTTACAATGCTCTATCTCTCTAATCCTTAGAGGCGGACCCGGCACGCGGCACACAGCCGACGAGACGACTTTGTGATAAATTGGGCTTTAAAGCAGGGGTCTTCAATTGAACCGAACCATCCGACCGACTCCTTTTGACAAATGGCCAAAGCTGTGCCAACGGACAGCTAAACTTTTGGTCTGTATTTCTTATGTGTCCCTGTCTAAAATCTATTGCCTCTTGTTTTTCACTGCATGGCAACATGCAATTGTTTACTTCGTTGTCAAATAAATCTTGGTTCCAGATATATGAGTCTCTTGTTTTATTTACAAAGTCGGGCAATTACATTAAGTTCACTGATACGCCTTAATCATTTATCAACGTCGCATCGGAGGGTTTGTTGGGCTTATTGTTTGATATCACTTATATAGACTTTGTACTACATAAATATTTATTTATTTCTATTCACAACAAAATTCTTCCATATCTTTATCTAATAGATTGCTTTAATCTATTGCACACAAATATTTACTTCTTTTAACGCAAACATGAAAATGTTTATTTTCAAGACTTTGTTTTTTCCTACGTTGAAATCTTATCTGAACATAACTATTTGGAATTCATTCATAAGTTTTTACTTATATGCATAATAATAACAACTTCAAATTAATTTATTATTATAATAGTATATTATTATGAAATCTCTATTTATAAGTAATTCCTTATTAAAAAGATGAGATTCTTTTCTGTTTATTGAGCTCGGAAACCATATTAAAGCTTTATCATTCATATATCAATTTATTTATTTATTATCAGAGATTTGTTCATCCCAAAATTTCAGCTTTTCCTTCATCTGTTCATTGCTCAAGCGTGGAGGCAGCGAACTCAGTGTTTTTGGTAGATCAGCGACTTGCAGATGATATAGAAAAAACTCATACATATCATAGTCGTGCATTTTGGTATAATGAAAACTTATGAGCGAATCGGAGCAGCAGTCGTTAGTCTAAAAAAAAAATAAAATCTTTTAAAATGTATACATCCTTCATATAAGTTAAAGAGTAACGACTTACATTCGGCTTAAAGAAATAGTATTTTTCCAGCCAAGTGCCGTACTGGATGTTTGGCATCAAATGGCGTGGACTCAGGGGCAAAAAGCGCTCTCGACCCAATTCATCCCTTGAGTCGCCTGCCACCACGCCCACATTAAGCAAACAGTGTCCAATTTGTCTGTCCTCCGCCATAGTGTTAAGTGGACAGAATTTCGTGTTATTTAGGGCGAACAGGTTCAAGCGACGCAGTGCGTCACGACTGAGGACATAGCCAGCACCACCAGACATATAGCCATGCGGATAAGTGGTGCGAAAGCGATGGCCAAAGAAGACAGCCGCCTCAGGATCGTACGGATAGAGAAACAGTCTCAAATTCTCCATTACCATATAGCTAAAGAGACCAAATGTGAGCTCAAATGGAAGCAGTATATGAAATCTTCGGCTTACGTGTCATCGTCCGCCTTGAGAAACCAATCGTAGTCCTCCACATAATGCTGATAGGCGTAGGCCAGACCCGCACGCACCTTGGCATACAGATGCTCACGTCGCTCCGTCACATTGAGATTCACTGCGCCCAGTGCGTCATCATCTTGGCTGCTCATAAAAATCAGCTTGTTGCAGCGAGCACCCCAAGTAGACTTTACCTTCGCGGCCTTTGTCTTGTGCTGCGTTGGCATCGTCAGCACCAGGCAAAGCACACGTGTCTCATGGTAAAGACGATCCGCTAGAGATGGCCCATCCAGCGCTGTGGACGCTGCTGTATCCGCTGCAATCGCTGTGCTCTCATATTCATCACTTATAAGTGTCATATAATCCCATAGCTCAGTCAGCTGTATGCCCACAATCAGGCCCAGCACCAAGCACAGCACATTCCGTAACATTCCACTCCAAAATCAAAGTCAAAAATCATTAAACTTCGTACACATTTTGCAAACCGATTCTGCATTCAGCTGTTGCACGACTGTTTCAGAGTTTGTGGCGACTCTAATTGCAAGTAAGTGAGTAAGTATTCCACAGTTAGCTGGGCTAAAAACGAGTTTTGTTGTGCTACGTTTCGCATAACAAATGAATCACAACTCGCCGAAGACGTTGTCAGACTGAAGTCAACAAATATTTTGAAAAAAGATTCGCTGCTATTGCTGTAATACACTTTCCAATTGAAGGCATAGTGGCCTATCCATACAGTTTGGAAACCATTGAAGTGTGAGCTACTTCGAGCAATGAAGCGTGTTACCAATCAAAACAGGTTTCAGTTTTCTGCAAATTAGGTAGATAACCTGAATTAATATTCCGCTTTCGTCTCAGATAGGGCATTCAGTTTGTGTCTTGCCGGAATTAATCTGGAAATTTACTCTTTAATATTTGGAGAACCGGTTTTGAGTGTCTTCAGATATTTGTCGAGATGATTTTGACCTACACGTGAAATGGTTTGGCGACTCTCTCAGTTGGCTCCTTTCACTTTCCACTCTTTTGATAACAAACAAAGAGTGTTTTTGGTAATGGTATTATTTATTTTATTGCTAGTTAATTTTCATTTTCGTTTTCGGTTGATGTATCATATTACAAATAATGTAGGTATACATTTAGCTTTAGTTAGTACAACTTTTTTCAATTCGTTTGTTTCTGCTTTAGACTAAATGTGGACTAAGTTTTTACGGTTTGTTGTTGATTTTTCTTTTATTTTATGTTTTATTAATTTTTTTTTTTTTTTTTGTGTCAATTTCGTTGAGTAAACGCCATTGAATTTCTTCTTCTTCGTTCCGTTTTCGTTTTCTTTTTGTGTTTTGAGTTTGTATATTCAAAATTGCTTCTTCTTTTCGTTCTCTTATTCCACCTTTTTCTTTTGTATTAGAAAATTATTACAAAACATTTTAAGTTTAACTTTAGTTCTTATGATGTTTTTTTTTTGTGTTTTTTTTTTAGTTTTCTAGTTTAATATTTACTTAAAGTTGCTTTTTTCTTGTATGTATAGATCTTATTTGTTTATCTTCGTATCTTTGATTATACAATTAGTAAGTGCACTTGCCAATTCTCGTTTATTTTATTTTCATTCCTTCTAGGGTCACAACATTTAACTCGAAAACTGGAAATCATAGTTTGTAAACAAAAATTGTCAGGCAATGACAACACAATGATTTTAAGATGATGATTCGTCTTAAACTTCGATTAATTTGTATTTAGTTAGTTACACAGCCTTAGAAACTACTTTACAACTAAAACATAAATGAAGGCAAACAAATTCGCCGTAGCGCCAAAAGCAAAACTCACAGAAGGCAACAAATTTAGCATAATACACAATTAAAAGAGAAATTATATATATATATTGAAATGATTAGGTATTAATTTGGAAACTTGTATGATAATAATAATAATAAAAAAAAAAATGTTTAATTGGTTTCGTGGAGTATTCCATTAATATAAGTATTCAACAAATTCTTGAAAATATATGTAAAACTATTACGTCTTTAGTTTCGGTTGCTATTTATATGCGATATATGTTGAACATGTTAATTTCGCTTGAAAAAATATATTAATATGTCTGTTTACTTAATTCAAAGTGAAAATTACACTCAATTCTCATTTTTAGTATAAATTTCATTTATATATGTATGTGTATGTATAATTTTGTTTACTTTTCATATGTTGTTAGCTTGGCTTTAAACTACTAGTCCTAGAATTATTGTTTTTGCTTTTGTTTTCCGTTACTTCACTATGCTGCTTCTTAGCTGTATTTTGTTGTTTTGTTTTGTTTTGTTTACATATATATATATATATATATATTTTTTTAATAGACATTAATCGTTTGTTTTATTCATTTTTTGTGTAATTTTCCTCGTATTGTTTAGGAACCTATTTTGTAACTAGCAAAGCGCAGACTCTGTAAAATTTCTATAGAAAAAAATGTTTTGCTATAATTTGGCTTACAATTAATTCATATATGTGTAACATCAAAATACATCTGCTAATATATAATATATATGTATTACAATGCAATCAATTAAATCTATACTAGAATATTTCAATATTTGATGTCGCCATTCGTTTTGAAAAGGTTAAAAAAAACACATTCATTCTTTTCAAAACATTACAAAAGAATTGGGGAGTGTTCAGTTGAAGAGAAACTATATAGATATTATTTTCAAAAAGTGGACGACTTCGTTAAATCGTAGTCCTAGCTATTTACAGCGCATATAGCATTTTCCTTTGCTATTTTATAGATTTTCCAGTTAATATTTGCATACATCGTTTATCATATATATAAAACTTAATTTAACAAAATTTCGTAACTAATTATTTTAACAATAATCTCTTGATAAGTCAACGACTGCACAAAAGAATCAAAATTTTAGTGTTTTCGACACTAACTTTTCATGTTTTTTTTTTTTTCCTTTTTTTTAATTTTTATCGAATTTTAACATTGGCACGTTATTAATATTATATGTGTGTATATATATATATGTATATGTATTAAAAAACAAAATATGCATGTATATCTATGTATTTCTATGTATATGCCTGTAAGTTAAAGCAACTACATATGAAACTAGAAATCTTGATTAGTTGCAGTTGTTAACGAAAACTGAAGCTTGACAAATTAATTTACATAATTTATAGCATATCTTAAAAAAAAATAATATTTATATTTAGCCGTAAGCCAATTTTGCGATTTATCGTAAAAGACGCTAAAATATCATTATGGATGCAAATAATTTGGATATATGTACTAATTGTATGGTTTTAAAAAGAAATGGGGATCGATCCAAGCAACAAACAATAAAATAAACTATGAAATGAACGCGCTTGTATCTTAAATGTGTGTTCATGGTTTGTTTTCTTTTTTTTCTTCTTTTTTTTGTGTCTTTGTTTGTTGAAATCAACTTACAACTTGAACACAAAATAATCCTATGTATTCCATATGTTTTGCATGTCGTGTATTGTATACAAAAGATTGGTTTTTTGTTTTGTTTTTAAAGCATATTCAAAGCATTTCAAAATATGGTATTTTCAACTCGATGCACGGCTGACTGTTTGCTCTGGCGCCTAAATGCATGCTGCATGCCATAAACAGTTATAAAAGAAATAGTATTCTACAGTTTTAAGATTATACCTATATGCCTATATATGTATCATATATGTATAACTATGTATGTACATATAGAGCTCTAAATGTTTGTCATATCGAAGAGGTCTACAACTATGTATGTATATATGTATATAATGCACGGCTCTGCTTGTTTGTGCCATTTAAAAAAAAGGTTGAGGAAGGAAAATGGGATTTACTGATATTGGCTGTTCAACCAGCAACTACGTTTATAGTATATGTATATATGGAGTTTTATATGATAATTTGCTCGCTCTGTTTAGTTAACTCATGCGCTATCTTTGTACACAGATTTCGTTTCAACGAATTGTTGGTTTGTTTGTTTGCTTTGTTGCACAACTAAACTCTTATCAACTTAGGTCTACGGCTAAGGCTTACAACTGAGAGTTTTGTTTATAACTTAAACTTAGACGAAACTACCAACACGCAACACACGCACACGCACACACACACACACACACACACACTTATAAAAACACAAATATACAACTACCATTCACACTCACATGCGCTTTGGACTTTGGGCTTAAACATATTTAAATATAATATAACCGTTAATTTGTATATGCATAGAAAACCAAACAAACTCTAGTTTGCTCCTAGGTTCGTCTTTTTTGTTTTTTGACAACTTGGTTTCATTTATTATTAGCTGAGTTCGCAGCCGATGTGCTGGAGGCGGTACTGGCCGAGGCATGAGCATTGGTGGCGCCCACAGTAGTGCCAGCACCGCCATTGCTCGTCTGCATCTGTGGGAGGGTATCGAAGCGGCGATAGTAGAGTAGATAAGGCACACGCGGCGTGTGCGGCTGCAACACTTGCTTCTCGCCGATCGGCTTCACCGAGCTATCATCGTAGCGCAGCCAGCTGTTATAGCCAGTATGAAACACGTCCGTTATATAATGGCCCTTCGACGCCTCCTTGCCATCATGGTAGACTACAGCGAATAGGCGATAGGCGCGCTGCTTTTGCGAGGTCTTCTTCGAGCCTAGTATCTCTGCGAAAAACAATTCTCACATGAGCTTGAAGGAGCACAGCAAGCTGAGCTATACTTACTGGCATCGATTTTCAGCTCCACAGGGAATTCAACCTTTTTCAGTATCTTTGTGCAGCCATCGGATCTGTAGTCGAAATATTTTAAATGCAATATTAGAACGACTGGCAACTTTTCCAGCGTCATTTGCTGCCAAGCAACAACCTCCTGCTTGGTCTTGCTGCCAGTTACGCCCTCCAGCTGATCACGACCAACGAGTATCTCCAAAGCCTCCTTCACCGAAGCGGCTTTCTGCAATCAAACATAAAGTGTTGAAAAAAAAGGTGATCTCTTAGTTTGACTTGGCCTACGCACCTCAATGTTCAGTTGCAGCGTAAAGAATGGCTGTATAACATCCGTGGAGTGTTCGCCTTCGCGCTGCAGACGCGAACGCAACTCACCGCGAAAGATGTCGCTCAGTGGGGTGCGTCCAAAGTCCGTTTGGCGTGTGACGCTGCCCTTGTTGCGATTGTTGCAGATCATCTATAAAAAGTTTATGGTTGAGTTGGAATTCAAATCAATACAAACTATTAAAATGTGGCAATGTATTTACCTGCCAAACATCGCCACCATCCTCGGGCTCCTGTTCCTGCTCCTCACCATTCTGCCGGGCATTTGGCTTGGCAATCAGCTTGATAACCTTTCGGAAAACACACAACATTTAGCAAAGCTATTTGATTGATTGATTGATTGCTTGCAACAACTTACCTCCAGCATCTCATCGTTGAGCTTGTTTAGCACATAGCCCAAGAATTCTTCAGCATCCTCTTGTCGGCCCTCCACGTGCTCCTCGCGGCTGTCATTCCACAGCTTGTATATTTCCGTGGGCTCAAAGGCCAAATCACACTGCAGATCAACGCCAGCAAATTCATCTTTGCCCTTGATCTGAGCCGCTTTGTTATTGTTGAAGCGCAACCGGGTACCACCGGGCAACGATGAAAAGTTGCTCATAAATGACATCCTAAGGAGAGTGCGTAAGATTTGAAATTACTCTAAAGCTCTTTGAGAAAACAGAAATATATAGATGTGCGTGCAACGAGGTCTACATGCTGCCATCAAAGGGCCATCCATGCGTATATACACAATGCACTTGCATCGGCCTCGACGTTAAGCAAAGCTTGCATCCAAAACGGAGGCAAGAAGCGAGCGTTTAAGAGGCCAACGCCAATTGTTATGCCACAGGCGTAACACAGACGCCAGCTGGTTTTGGCGCCGAGGCGTCTGTTGACTTGTCTGTGGCATCGTAGCATAATCAGGCTTGCAACTAGGTCAAACGGGGGTCACTTACATGGCATTCACGGTGGGCGTCTTCACCTCGCTCATCACCGCCGCCTGCTTGGGTATGGAGCGCAGCAGATTGTAGAATGGAGAGCAGCCAAGCAGCGCCTGCAGTATGGAGTTGATATAGCAATAGTTGGAACGATTGGTCAGACCACGCGGTCGCAGGCTGACCGGCGTAAGATTGGTTTTGTGACGTGTCAGAAACTCGGCATATTTGTTCGTCCACTCATCGAGTTGAGCGGCCCGCGATGGCTCCGCTTTCAACGGCTTGACCGCCAGCGAGGCGGGCGGTGCGGTGGCAGCGGGCACAGCCTGTGCCGAGGCAGCGGAATAGGAGAGGGTGCCGGGTGTGATTAGAGGTACGGTTGGCGCTGGCACTGGCGTTGGTGATTGCAATTGCTGATGCACGCTAGACAGGCTCTGTGCTGCTGCTGCTACTGTTGCTGATGTCGCCAGCGGCAATTGTTGATGTTGTTGCTGCTGCTGCTGCTGCTGTTGTTGCTGCTGCTGATGTGCAGACAATTGCTGTTGCTGTTGTTGCTGTTGCTGTGGTGGCACCGGTTGCACCTGTTGTTGATGTAGTTGCTGGTGCTGATGTTGCTGCAGTGACTTGTTGCCATCGTAGGGTGCCACTTTCGCCACGGGTTTCTTGCTCGCAAAGAGACTGGCCCACGACGGTTGTCCGCTCTCCGAGCTGGTGCTGCTCTGCGACACTGGCGGCGCTGGTGGCGCCAAGTTGAGAGCGGGCTGCGCTGGCAGAGCAGATGCTGCTGCAGTTGCTGTTGCTCCTCCGGCTGCTAATGAATCTTGGCTGCTGTGGCTTGTGGGCTGTGTGCTTTGCTTGTTTTTGCCAGCATGGCTTAAATAGGGCTTGGTGGTAGCTGGCGCGTTCTGATTATGGCCATATTGCGGCTGTTGCTGCAGCTGCTGTTGTTGTTGTGATGATTGTTGCACTGACGTATTGTTTGTGCTATTGGACTGACTTTCAATGGACGTCTGTTGTTGAAACTGATGCGGCGTTGCTGTTATGCTTGCCGTTGAGGTAGTTGTTGTTGTTGCTGATGCTGCTGCTGTCGTTGCATTATTGTTGCTCTGTTGCTGCTGCTGCTGCTGCTGCTGCTGCTGTTGCTGTCCGCTGATCTTACGCTCTAGCGGCGGTGCTGTGCTTGCCACTGGCGATGAAGGCACTTTCATTGTGCCATATGTGCGCATTTGTGGCTGATTGTTGTTGCTGTTATTGCTGCTGCTGTTGCTGCTATTATTATTGCTGCTGCTGTTGGTGTTACTATTGTTGTTGCTGTTGTTGTTGCTGTTGTTGTTGTTGTTGTAGCTAGTTTGATAATGCTGCTGCTGTTGCTGGTAGTGCTGCTGATTGGTATAGGTCTTAGTGGGATGGCTATAGACGCCAACACCACCGCTTGACTGCTTATTAAAGCCCACGTTCGGTGGAGCAGTTGTAGGAGTAGTTGCAGTTGCAACAGCAGCAGTCGCTGGAGCAGCGGCAGCCACAGCAACAGTCCCGCCATTATTTACAGTATTGGGCGAGGCGGTGACCGCCACCGATTGCGTGGACTTCTTGTGCTGTGCAGAGTTCGTCCAGGACATTGACTTGGTGGTTTGAATGCCAGTATCGCTGCTGCCCTGATGATGATGGTGATGATGATGTTGCTGCTGCTGCTGTTGATGATTATGCTCCGAGGAATATTTGCGACGCACTTGCTGTTGTGAATTGCTGTTGTATTGCTGTTGAGGTGCTTTACGCTGCTGCTGCTGTGGAGGCTGCTGCTGCTGTGGAGGCTGTTGCTGCTGTGGAGGCTGCTGCTGCTGTTGTTGCTGTGTATGTTGCTGATGTGTTGCATGTTGCTGTGTGGCTTGCAGCTCATTGTAACTGGGCTTATGTGGTGCTGGCTGCGTTTGTTGTTGTTGCTGTAGTTGCTGCTGCTGAGGTTGAGATTGTGCTTGCTGCATCTGCTGCTGCTGCTGTTGCTGATGTTGTTGTTGCTGCTGCTGTGGCACAACTGGCGAAGTTTGTTGCTGTTGATGTTGCTGCGGAGGCGCTGCGGTTGGCTGCTGCTGTTGTTGCAGTTGCGGCGCTACGGTGGCAATGGAAACAACCAAATTGACAGGCTGTTGTTGTTGCTTCTCAATTTGTTGCTGTTGCTGCTGCTGCTGTTGCTGCTGCTGTTGCTGCTGTTGTTGCTGTTGTTGCTGTTGCTGCTGTTGCTGCTGTTGCTGCTGTTGCTGCTGTTGCTGCTGTTGTTGCTGATGTTGCTGTTGCTGCTGATATTCCAGTTGCTGCTGTTTCTCGCTGCTGGCAATCAGTGTGTCATCCAAAGCCGACTCATTTTTGTTGTCGTTGTTATTATTGTTGGTGAGCAGCGCCTTATCAACTGTAACAAAAGAGAGTTTCCGTTGTTTAACATGAATAATGCATTAAATGAAAAAGTTTTATCTGTGGGTCAAATGCCGCAAGTTGACCTTTTTGAGAACATAAGAATAACGGCATAATCAACTAGATACTTAAGATGCCCGCCCAATTGGTGTGCAGCATATACAAAATAATTTACAATATCATCATAATTGATACCAATTGATGTTAAATGAGATACACATTTTTTAAATGGATCGGATGCTGTTGGCTGGACTGGACTGTGTTTGTGGCTGATGGATTTTTATCGAAAATGTACCCCTAAAATTTGGGCAACTAATTTCTTTTAATTGATTTGTTTATGTGGCTCGCAATTGAAGACTTCAGTTTCCAGTGGCAACAAAAAAGTGGTATTACATAATTTGTATTTACAAGTATTTATTTATAAACTTTTCAAAAGTAACTCACGACAGCAACGAGTCAATAATGAAACAAATAAGATCGAGAGAGCTCGCTATGAGAATACTCTAAACATTAGCTGTTAAATGGGTATGATATACAAAAAAAGTTATATTCCTAAATGGAGGGACCATCAGACTCGACTTTTGACTGCTGATCAAGAAAATATATATTTATGGGGCTGGTAGCTGCTTTTTTCTGCCTGTTACATAGTGTTCCACAACTTCATAATACCCTTCTTTAACCATTTTCAATAGTTTCAGGGTATAATTAGTTCACACAACGCTAATCAGGCGAGTCAATACAGATCTGCCTCAGCAGCAAAAATAGAGTATATATGCAATGCAAGCGTTGGGATGCAACTGCACTTTAATCGGACACGTTCAACTAAAACAACACAACTAGATAGATAACTGACGCTAAACAAATAGTTCACAAGTTGTTGCTGTTGTTGTGTGTTGATATTGGGCGAGTGATAAGAACATAAATACATATCGCCGACGGTTGCCAACAGTTGTCCAATCAATTTGTCAGCCAATGCAGCAAATAGAAAGATAATCCATGTCAATATGAAGTGTATGCGACTGATATATGAACAGAACAGAGATTCCGATAGTTCTATAAACTTCATTTGGACAAACAACAATATCATTACGAGTAAATCACAATCGGCTGCCTCATAAAGCACCAAGCTCTGATAGGAGCGACAAACGACAAATCCCCTTAAAAATGTTTTTTTTTTTTCGTTGATAACGTTATCAATAAATAAAAAACTAAAACAAAAGCAAAGCTACAACAATTTACACACGCTGATGCTGCCCGTTGCTATTTATTTGCCATTAAGAAATGCCCAATTAATAAACGCAGCTGATACGCGTATTTGAGAAGTTGCTGCAACGTGGGTCTTGCCCCAAGTACTTACAATTATGCTCTGTAAATATTAACAATTGATGAGACCCAATGCAAAGAAAAAGGGGCAACGACACAAGGCTGCTTACATTCTCATGGCCATTTGGGCATTGGGATGTGTATGTGGGACTGTAGAAATGTAGGTCAATCGAGCTGGAAGTTTGCACAGCTGTTCGAACTGCATAAGTCTCCCAATATTGGGAGCACTAAGTGCAAAGATTGCAGTCTCATCCAAGTAAAAAATGATAATATAAATCGAATCAGATTGCGTTATCAGATTAAACATATGCAGTATGAATTGAGATTATTTCAAAATGAGTGCAAACAGTACGTATAAATAATTTTACAACTGATATTTACACATGGGAAGGAACACATCCAAATACAGCAAATCTTTGATTCTCTAATCACAATGTACATTTCACAGGAACAAACAAAAATACTGTTTACGGAGCTTGATACATTATTCATATCAATACTGATAAAAGTGCACAAACAACAAGTTGCATTGAGCCCGACTTGTGAGCCATTTAACTATGCATTGGATGAAACACGGGCCTCTCATCGGGGCTACATACAATTAGTAAATATATATTAAATGCACTATTAACAATTTCTTGGACCAAAGCTGTTTAAAATTTTATTAGCGACTCTATCATAATGAAAGCTCTCAAGCGTACAATTAAAATATGTTGGTGCTAAATAATACTTAGCCCATAATGTCATATGACAAACAGTTCTCCCCCGCCCGAATGGGGTTGCGAATCGGAATCGGATTTCCAACCAAGCAAGCAGCCACCAACAAAGCAATGGAATTCAGTATTCAGAATTCAATGTGTTAATTAATTTCAATTAACGTCTAACGAGCACACTGCCAATAAATATATATACATATATACTCCAAATATGTCATGGAACTCTCACAAAAATGATATGGAAATTTTGTAGAGCAGGCAGCACAAATATACAACTGAGCATTAACTCAAAATGCAAATTGCACATAAGGAAAACAGAAAACATTGCTAGAAATTATAATATCAATAACTGTGTCAAGGGGTGCCAGATTCGTGTCAGATTCGGGTGAGACGCTGAGCGAGCTGCAGTGTCACAAGGTTGCCTGGATAATTATCGACTTGAGCGGACAGGTAAATTAAACCAAACAATAACAACTCAATCAGCAACAACAACAACAACAGCAATCCGAGTCGACAATGTTAGTTGCTAATAATAGCAGACAACAAGTTGAGTGCATCAATGCAAACTAGGAAATAATCGTCACGACACGTAAAGCGACAACAACATTCAAACGCGACTGTACTTAACTGTACTACTCTTAGGAGCAATAAAAGGGGAACAGATGCGTGCAAGTGGAAGTCGAACTGGAACAGGAACAGAAACTGCAACTGGAATGCATTGCTATAGCTTAACAAACATTCTTCCCACTTGACTGGACAATTTTGATTTCAATTTCACTGCGAAAACTGTACTACATAACAGCTAGAAAATATTGTGCTACACATATACAGCGTATGACAGTTATTCACTACGCAAATAAATTACGCTGCTACTCGATACGAATGCGGTTTATGTGAACAGCAATCGAGATTTTGTTGTTGTTGTTGGTGTTGTTGTTGGTGTTGTTGTTGGTGCTGTTGTTGGCGTTGTTGTTGGTGTTGTTGTTGTTGGTGTTGTTGTTGTTGTTGTTGTTGTTGTTGTTGTTGTTGGTGTTGTTTATTTGATATTTAATTGATTTCGCTATCCAGCAAACTGACACAACGGGGTCATCAGCTGGAGAGCACAGCACCCAAAAGGGGCTCTGCCTCCATCTAGTTTATTCTATTGACTCCTCTTGTCTGTCTCTGTCTCTGTCTCTTTCTTTCTCTCTCTGTCGTAGGCCTGTTGCCGGTCGCAGTGTTATTGAACGCGCGATTTTATTCAATTTTTATTAGCAAACAACAAAAAACAACATCAACGAATACAATAACGATTGCCACATTCAAGTAATTTGTGTTTGGCTTACAATTTATCAGTTTTGCCTTTTTTAAATGATAGAGAGAGAGAGAGAGAGAATATCTGAGAATATACATCAGTTTAAATAGAGACAATTAGCACTTGAGAGCTAAACTCAATTCCAACAGTCCATAAAAATTATATTAATAATCATTTTAAAAATTAAAGTTGAGCCAATTAACTAATGAAATCATACAACACATATAAATGATTTATTTGGCTTTATCTAATATTTCTAATCGACAAATCTAAATCAGGAAGTGGTTATATTTTAATCTGTTCTAAGTATAAGGTATTATAAGGTATAAAGTAAATCTAAACCTAAGCTAAAGCAGAAAATATATTGATAAATTATAGTTTAATCTTTTTTAATATTTTTTTCCGGAAAAGAGGCATTAAAACATATTTGTCGAAGGGAAGCTATTTTTGGATAGGTATTATAATTATTATTGTTATCGCCCTAATATTACCCAACACAATATAAGTAATTATAAACATACATGTATGTGGATGTGATCAATCAGTCAAACATAACAAGCTAAGCTTAGTCACTTTGTGGTTTGAATCACATTAAATACAACACAATGCAGAAAAACAACTCAAAGTTCAAAAGAAATATGACTGATAAAATATATGTTTTTAAATGAAAACATACGATAAACAAATAATTACACAATTAGAATAATAAATAAAACCATAAATGTGAAATAAGCTAATATGCAACTTTCAATCAAAAACAATTTGGTTATTTATCGCCAGCTGGGAAAAACTTGAAAGCAAAATGCAATAAATGAATAGAACGTGATAACGGTATTTATTGGCACACGTGGATTACTCAATTGTTTTTGTTCTTGTTCTTGTTCTTGTTTTTATTGCTCTTGCGTGTATATATAAATTGATAACGAATCTGGCCAACAATTTGTGGGGCGTTTTGTCGGCAAAACAAACACACAGAAAATGTCTAAACTTTTTGGTTACTGCCTGACGACAGTGGCAAACTCGTTGAAACGCCCTGTTATAATTGTTGCTGGTTGCAATTCAATTGAATTAATTTGTGTCAATTCACAATAAATAATAGCCCACGAGATCTGTCTCTCTCTATCTCTCTCTCTCTTACTCTAACTGTTTCTGGCTGCAGTAAGCAAAAAGCCAAAGAAAATTGCATAATTCTCGAAGACGACGACAAACAACGGCACGCGACCTTCGCCTATAACAAATACCGTAAAGCAAGCACGCCTTGCACACTACCCTCCCTTAAACACCACCTGTCAGCGGCACACACCTAAAAATAAAGTAAAAAGGAAGAAGACAAAACGAACAGAGGCAAAGAACTATAATAACGTTTTCTTATCAATGAAGGCGCACTAGCCAACAAATTATTTACGAACGAGTCCATTGGCAACGACGTAGCTATAAAGTGGGCGGTGATTGTGTTTTAGCCATGTTACCTACTCAATATAATTCAGATGAACATTGATATGCGTAATGGGTGATTGGGTGGGTGTCAGTCGAGAATCCAAAGTGACAGCTTGGTGACAGAAAAAGCAAATGGTAAAGTAGCGAGAGCAATGTCGGCACCAGTTACACAGGATTCGCAAGGATACACTGTATGTGTTGTGTGTGTATCCGGTTGGCATTAACATATAAATGCGTATAACAGTTGACGCGTGGGCAACAGCAGCAGCAGTAGCAACAGCAGCAGTAGCAGTAGCAGTAGCAACAGCAGGCAGCTCATTGAGCAATGTCAGCTATTAGATACAAATGTATCTATAGCAGGTACAACGAAGGCCAACAACAACAAAAACAACTACAACTGGGAAATGAGCAACGACAAACGATGCATACTAAAAGCAACAAGTAAAATACGAAAAGCGCAACAACAACAAAATAGATAAAAGTAGCCAGCGACAAAACTGCGTCATTTTTGTAAATATATATTGGCTACAACAGATGAGCATATAGCATTTAGATATATAAAGAGCAGGAAAAACTGAGGAAAAGCTTGCAGCGTAAAAAATGCACAGATAAACAAAAGTGGACGACAGACAGACAGACACAGACTGCCAGACGAATATGCGCAATTTCAATTTCATTTCAAAAACAAAGAAAACGCTGAAGAAGGTTGTTAAGAAATTCTTGAACCGGCCCAGAGGCGATGTCATTAATGTCGACGATATACAAAAGGCGCATTCAACTCATTGGCAAGCTGAAGAATTGAACTCAGTTTTCCCTGTTGCCGATCAAAAGCGATAAGCAATTATCTTTCGATTATCAGGTAGTAAATACTATACGATTAGCACTGCTATAGATTAAGGCATACTTATCAGTACGAAGCATTTAGTTTATTTTTATTAGAATCAGTTCTATTCTCTATTCACATTGTGGATTTTGGGGTCTTTTTGTTTTCTAGACTTCTGGCTGGGAGCCCAGAAAATGTCTTCAGTACTACTACATGCAAAACTGATGCAACTGAAACACCTGCTGCACACACAGCAAATCATTTTGTGGTTTGTGGCAGGACGCCCACCCAATGCCACTACCTAAATAATAACTTTGCCACGTGTCGGCCTGGTTTGCATCTCAACTCAAAGCCTTGTGCATTTTAATGAATCTATACAAACACACACACATACGAGAGAATATGTGGTGTGTGTGCTGCTTGTGGCATAACAGTTTAGTCGTGTGTGGATATTAAATTTCACTCTGGGCAAGAAAAACACCCGATGTTAACTAGTAAGACCAACTCTAAGTGTGCAATTTCCTGGCAATAACGACGACTACGCTGAGATTGAAATGGCCCAGGGTTGGATATGAGGGTGTGGCGGGGGCGTCTAATACGCTAATAATAATAGTACAGCAAATCAACTTATAAAAGCTGGAAAGCAAAACGTCAAGAGCTTCTACTACCCACCGCCGTTGACCCATAAGTCATATTTGCTTGTGTGTGTGTGCTGAAGCTATTGCGCGTGTTTGCGAGTGTGTGTAACTATTTTATGAATGACATTGAACACCCACAAGCACAGGCACAGATTAACAACGTGTACAACATCCCTTAAAGAGAACAACACACGCTACCTTAAGAGAAGCGCTAATTCAAATTCTCTTCAGCTGAAACTCTACGCACAAAATTATCTTTACCACAAATTCAACTGTTATAAAATAAACACACCGAGTCATTCCTGTATGTGACCCACAAGACTAGAAACATTCCGCTCTGGGAGCAGTAAAAAGTGTATAATTAGCTTATCACAAACAGCAATAGTCTATAGCTTTAGCGAGTTAAGATTATTCAGCCAGTTTGGACTCTCAACAGAAGCAGTAGCATTTTTCAGTTTTAGTTTTTGGCATGCTGACGGCGCCTGAAAGGCGGCACAGTAAAAAATTTTCAGCACACACTCACAGAGAGAGACACACGCATCCATACATATACATATACACACACACACACACAGATACATAACGTATGCAGGAAAAAAGTAAAAGTTTGAAAGTCACAAGCTAACCTTTAACCCAAATCACAACTAAGAGCAACAGTTAACGCTCTTTTGTTTTGCGTCTGTTATACTACAGACTACAGACTGCAGACATACTGTTATACAAGTGCCGGTTCTTCTTGGCCTGAACGACCGAGAACAACAACATCAATACAGGAATGTAACGGACATAAAATTAAGAAAAAGACAACAACCCTTAAGAAAGTGCGTCACTGTTGAGGGTAGTTTGCCCAAGGGGGGTTGCTGTGCGGATGAGATGAGCAGACGCTGTGAAGTTTATTGTCTCTTTTTTGTGTGTTAAATAAAAAAAAAAGCACGCAACAGTAGCCAAAATTGCTGCTGGCATTGTTGTTGTCGCGCTGCCCGTTGACAATGTGTAAATCAGCTGTTTTCTGCCAAGCGCAAACCTCGCGCCGCATACCAGCAAACCCAACGAAAAGAGAGCAGCGTACTTGCAAAGACAATGAGACCAGGTGGCCATCATCGATACGGTGAGCACATTAACAAAAGAGAGAGAGCGAAAGAGAGCGGAAGAGACAGAGAGCAGCAGCAGCAGCGGTAGCTTTTGAGAGCTTGCGCGCTTGAACTTCAAATGCAGTGCATGAAAAAAAAAAAACAGACACATTGGCGAGGCAATCGCAATGTCAGCAGCAACCGCGTGGCGAGAATTTTTTGTTGCTTTTGCATTTTTGTGTTGTTTGTAATTGAAATTGTGTTTTGGTTGTATGAGGAGGAGGTTATATATGTATGTAGTTGTTGCTTTTGCGTTTGCAGTCATCACATTTGGTGTCTTTGTCGCTGGCTATTTTGTATAACGTAGTATAACAGTTCTATGTCAGCAGCAACGTCGCCAGTCGGTTTCAGTCGTTTGCTGGTTACGACGAATTTTCATTTTATATCGAACAGCGCAGCAGTGACGACGATAAAGTCTTCTGTGTGTGGTGTGCTTTTTATTTGTTGGTATCTCTCTCTCGCCGCGCACAAAGAAAAGAAAGCAACAACAAATAAATAAAATTTTATACACCCCAAAAAAAAAATTTTCAAAAACAAATATAATAAATGTCTTATATATACCGAAGAAAGATAGCCATAATACTATGATGAATGCAGCTGCAGCTTGTCAATTGTTATACTGCTTGTGGTGGTAATGTGCTAAACACGTAAGCCCAAGTTCCGTGTGCGGTTGAGTTGTGCTTCTCTTCTTGTTGTTGTTGTTCTTACAATCGTCGCTTCTGCTGTTGTTGTTGCTGTTGCTATTGCTGCTACAACTACATCTAACTCGGCCTTTTTGTGATTCGTTCATTACACATTTTATCGATCACACGTTCGTTGCGGGGCCGTCGGACAGCCGAAGTTTTTTCTGTTTTCACTGCTAACACACATTGAATATTTGTATTTGTATTTGTGTTTGCATTTGCATACAGACAATTTACAATTAAATTTTAATGCTCTGCAAATTATACAATTGTATTGCCATCATCATCATCATCATCGACAACAACAGCAGCGAATACGACTACGTACAGCACCCCCAAAACGGCAGCGGCGCCGACGTCGGCAGCGACACCAATGCAAAAATGTGCCATACATAAAAGCAGCAAAAGTAAATCAGAGCAGAGCAAATAGCAAAGCAAAAAGCAAAAGTGCAAAGTCAAAAACAAAGACACCAAGTTCACTAACCAAAAAATTGTGCATCGCTTGCCCGCGCAACAACAACATAAACAATAACAATAAGACACAACTTTTGACCAGCCGTCAGCTGTATCCAATGTACAAATAGACAAAATTAATAAATGAAAGATATAAAATAAAAGCACAAGAACTACAACAACAAAATAAACGTGACAAATTGCAAAAAACCAACAAATAGATAATAAATAAAACTATGAATGTCAATAATACATAAGAACTTTAGGCAATAAAAAAAACAACGCACACACACACTTCCATTATACACATAACGGCAACTCAAGCTCCGCTGCTGCTCTCACGGAGTGAGAGCAGAACTTAAGAGTGCCTAAACGTCAAAATATAAAAACAACGATTAGTGTGGGAGTCGTAACAGAAAGTCAGACAGAGAGTGGGACAGAGAGGCGCCTGTTAAATGCTGAGAGCGCGCTAAGATAAAACATATCAGCAGCAGCAGCAGCGACGTCGACAGCGGCTGTCCTAAGACTCGCGCATAACTCGTAACGGCGGCGAGCGCGACACTTCGGGCCACGCATAACAACGCTTACAAACAAACATAGGACAGAATCAAATCGTTCGTTGACTCTGAAAGGGGGGTGCAGTGTGCCGGCGCGCGCAGAGGAGCAAGTGAAAACGAAATCGAAACTGAAAAGAAGTTCGGTTATAATAGAAAGCAAAAGCAAGAAGTGAGTGCGCCACAGTTAACGGCATACAAAAAGCACAACACAACTCGTAAAGTAAAACACAATTATGGTGGACAACAACAGTAATGCGGCAGCTGGTGGTGGAGCTGGTGTTGGCAGCACGGCGGCACGCCTGCGCAAATTCGAGCGCACGGAAAGCGAACTGGCCTGTGAGGAGGCGGCGCGTCTAACTGCCGAGCAGAACGACAACAACAGCCCAGAGGATGACAACGATGAGGAGGACGACGATGGTGATGGAGGCGATGATGATGAGGATGAGGTTAGCGTCTATGGTGAATTGCCCCCACCGCCGGACGGTGGCTATGGCTGGGTCATATGCTTCGCCAGCTTCATGTGCAACATGATTGTCGATGGCATCGCCTACACATTTGGCATATTCCTCGAGGAGTTTGTCGCCTATTTCCACGAGGGCAAAGGCACCGTAGCCTGGGTGGGCAGCCTTCTATCCGGCGTCTATCTGAGCGCCGGACCCATTGTCTCCGCCCTGGCCAATAAATATGGTTGCCGTGCCGTATGCATTGCGGGCAGCATCATTGCCTGCATCGCATTCGTCCTGTCGACGTTCAGCACATCAGTGAGCATGCTGATGGCCACCTATGGATTCATGGGTGGCTTTGGCTTTGGCATGATCTATTTGCCGGCTGTCGTCGCCGTCGGCTATTACTTTGAGACGAAGCGTTCGCTGGCCACGGGAATTGCGGTTTGTGGCTCCGGCTTTGGCACCTTCGCATTTGCGCCCCTTGCCACATATTTGCTGGAGGAATACGGCTGGAAGAATGCGTTGCTCATCTTTGCCGGTCTCATACTGAATTGCGCCATCTTTGGTGCAATGATGCGTCCACTTACATATCCCAAGAAGAAGCGAGTCAAACCGCTGATGCAGCGAATGTACGAGGAGAAACAGATGCAGCTGGAGCGTGGCTCGTTTGCCGGATCACATTTTATGGTGCAGCTGCCTGATGGCACCATGGAGCGTAAGCTGAAGATGCCTCTCAATGCAGATCCGGGAGTGCATTCCAGTTTGAATTTGGAATTGCTGGCCCAACAGTCTGGCGGTCTGCATCCGGTGTCAACGCTGCCAACGATTACCGAATCTAAGGTGGTGGAGGTGAATACTCAATCACCGCCCAATCAAAGCACCGCCGCCGATAGCAATGGCCAATTGTCGACGAGATCGGGTCGCCGTTCGCATCGCAACTCGGAGAATGAGCACAGTCCGTATCACTCGCAGGATGCAATGACACGAAATGCCTCGCAGCCCGCCTTCCTCGCTGGCGATCATCAAAGTCTTCCCAAGAATGGATCGGTGCCATCTTTCAGCCGTGTGCGCAAAACATCTGCTAGCGAGCGTTATCAGCCCTCGCTAGCGGCCATCCGTGCCTCCTCCCGTGGCGACCTCGAGGCGGGCACAGGCGGTGACTTCAGCACTTCCAAATTGTCATTGTCGCAACGACAGGGCAGCACTAGCGGCAGTGCTGGACGCATGGTGCGACCGATGTCCCGTAAGGATATCTTCTACTCCGGCTCCGTCACGAATTTGCCACAGTATCAATCGCAGAAGTCGCTAACTAACTATCGCAACTCGGTCCTTTCGCTCACCAAGTACGAGAAGAGCATGCAGAGCGTGCGACTCGATCCTCTGGCGGAGGCGGATAAGCATCGCGAGGAATATGATCTATGCCCGTGCCTTTGCATACCGGATTCGGTGAAATCTGTGGTGAACACCATGCTGGATGTTAGTCTGCTCAAGGATCCCGTATTCATGCTAATGGGTGTCTCCAACATATTCGGCATGGCTGGACTCTATGTACCTTTTGTCTATCTGGTGGATGCGGCTAAGGAGCACGGCATTGCCAAGAACGATGCCGCAATGCTGCTCTCCATCATTGGCATCACGAACACGGTGGGACGTGTCGTCTGCGGTTGGGTGGCAGACTTGCCACAGGTCAATTCGCTGCTGCTGAACAACATCTGTCTGCTGATCTCGACGGTGGCCGTCAGTTTGACACCACTGTGCTACAGCTATGGCGCCTATATAGCCATGTCGATTGCCTTTGGAATTGCCATCTCTGGTTACATTTCGCTAACGTCAATTATACTCGTGGATCTGCTCGGTCTGGACAAGCTAACGAATGCCTTTGGACTGCTCATCCTGTTCAGAGGATTTGCGGCATTGATTGGCACACCGCTAGCGGGCGCTATCTATGATTTAACGCACACCTATGATCTGCCCTTCTATATGGCTGGCGCACTGTTTGCCATATCGACGGTGACTAGCTTCTTGGCGCCGTGCATGAAACGGTTTAGTGGATCGGATGAGACGCCAGTGCATCCGGAAACGCTGACGCCCATCGATGAGGAGCAGGGCGAGGAGGATGCCGAGGATGAAGATGAGGATCAACCCATTACCATGGTCCCAAAAATCATCAAAACTCTGCCCAGTCCACAGGAACAGGACGAGTCCCGTCAATTTCCACCCACAACAACGCAACACAAAACACAAACATCGGAATCAAAGCTCTAAGCAACAAGAATTTAACAAAGAGAAGAGTATGAGAACAGAGTACAGAAGAAACTACAAATATTTGAATAAAGTCAAGAGAGAGACGAACGGAGTCAAGAAGAAGAAAGTTTAAAAACGAGAAAGAGTGTATGAATTAAGAGTAGAGCGCGATATTTTTCTAGCAACTTATACAAAAGGAGAGCCAACTAAAACGGGAACAGAAGAACAGGGGATCGGAGGAACAGGCGAGCAGTAGAACTGAAGAACAGCAAAAGAAATGAGAGAGCAACGGTTCAGGGGCAGGCCCAGATCCAGAAAGAGCACACTAAGAAAACTATATACAAAATAAAAGCGCATATATAAATATAGTTATATATATATATATATTGTATTCTATATATACAATATAACGATACAGATGCCGAAACTATGCCTAAGCAACAATTCAATATACATAAAACTAACTACATATATATATATAATAAATATGTATGCATGAATTGCATTGTATGCATACGTAGATTTGCTTTATTGCAAAGCAAAACGTGGAAATTGATGAAAACTTTGCTTAGCTTCGATAAGATTGTAGCAGAAATCTGCTGCCATATATATATATGTATATATATATATATATAAAATTAGCCATATATGTATGTACATTGTATTGTACATGTATACAAAAGTTACACGCTCATAAGTGAACAAAAAGCAAAACAGCAACAACAACAGAAACTAGCTAACTTCGATATACTCTGATTGATTATATGCATAGTATCCAACTGTTATACAATTACAATAGCAAAAAAATAAACACTAATGAACAGGAGCTAGAAACTACATTGTAACATATTTTTTATTATTTGTTTGTTAAATCTTACGATTTTTTGTATGTACTTTTATTATTATTATTGATTATTACTATTGTATTTGTAATGTATTATTAAAACTCTCAATCTACATATATATTATTATTACTATTACTGTTGTTGTGCATTCGTTGTTATACGGCAAGTGTTATAATGTGTCATACGCCCTAATTGTAGTAGGAAACCATGTAGCAAGTAGCAGAAGAAAAAAACAATTCAAACTAAAATGCAAATCGATTGTAAACCATTTTAGTAGTAGTTAGTTATTTTTTCGTGTGTATAAAGAAGGCAAAGCGATTAAAATGTAGAGCGTGTAAGCAAATTAAGAGAGAAGCAACAACTATTACAAAAAATAAAACAAATATACTAAAAACTAACTTTTATATATAAATATTGAAAGAAAAAAAAACCACTCAAATACAAATACAAGAAAAATAAAGACAACTAAAATTGTTTTCAATTTTAAACCTATTAATTAGCTAACAAAGAACGATAAAAATATGTTTAGAATTTTGGCTCATATTTTATACATTAATTAAATAAATAAATCAAGTGTGCAAATACTCCAGTCAAGTCCATAGCAAAAACAAAATAAACAAATTTTTTAAAGGCTTGTGCTTTTTGTTCTACACAAGAACTACAAACAAACAAAAAATATATATATATAATATGCATGTGTTATACTTTTTAAAACTAAACAAATTTATGGAAAGTGATTATCACATAAAGAGCAATTAAATGCAGTTTTACACCATTTATAACACTCAACACACATAGCTCCTAAGCAAAACTGTTATACGCATAAAGATACAAGAAAACAACAAACTATTGAGCGCCGAGCTATGCAAGCAAATGCAAAACAAAAAACAAAAACAGACACATAAAGCAAAGCAGAACAATAAATGTTAGAAAAAATAATAAATAATTTTTGCCATATATATTATGAGAACTTAACAAAAACAAATAACCGCCAAATTGCTATACTTTAAAGTTTCAGACTGTCGGTAAGTGGGTTTACGTAAAAGAAAAGAGCACTTTTATATTTTCAATTGTGTTTCATAGCTTTAAAAAGCATCGATCAAAGTGCAGATAATAATAATTATTGGTTGCCGGCCTTATCGCAGCACCTTGTACTCAATATATCACAATTAGAAACTTGAGCAGACCCACAAATCGCAACCCGATTATGGAACCACAGCGAAGAGAAACCTGTCGCCTGACAAGCAGAAACGATTAGCCTAATCAATAAATATCGTTCAAGGGAACACATCTAATATCTAAAGTGTTACGAATACTGTTATAGAATAAGAGTTATATGGCATATACGCAATCGATAAGCGTGAACAGCTTATAAGCTTAAGGGCTATCAAAGTATTGACAAAGTTGACGGCGCCAAGTGCTGTGAAAATAGCAATAAAATTGCTCGAGAGACTTTTCACACTCTCAACACAAATACATCGAAAATAGAACCAGCCAACTATAAATTTTACTGCACAATATAGTTATCTAGATAGTTGTATGTATGTGAGCTGATCCATAACGCTTTACTTTACTTTACTCTACTTTACTTGTCCACATTCCGTCGAGCAAGTCATTGGACAGTGGCCAACATAAATGTCATTGACTGGCTTTGATAAAGCGGAAGAAAACAACACACCAACCAAGCCGGGCGCCATGCATCAAACAAATGACCATTGACCGGGGCAATGGGCAAATGCAAAATGAAGCCAAAGTTTAGTTAGATAAATGCTGCATTACCACAGCGGATTTTGTATACTCTGTCAAAACTATTGGCTTGGATGACTTTTGACAGCAAGAATTTCACAAGGTAAGTAACGAAATTCTGTTTTTAAATACACCAACTCAATGTTGAAATCAAAGCTATTGTACTAAAGGATGTTTGAAATCGACGAGCTATGTTTAAATGAATGGTTTTATCAATGGTTTCAAAACTTAGAAAACAGTTTAAATAGCAACAAAAATAAAATCAAATACCAAAAATAAACACAATGCATAATGCCAGGAAATAGAGCAAAACGTTTACTTATTATGACCACTTTCGATTGATAAGCACATAGCGAACAAAGCAACAATGGACAAAGAGAGAAAGAGTAGCGACGACGTCCATTTGCACAGCTGATTAATGGATGAAACGGATAGCCAAGAGAAAGAGTGGGACTATGAATGTGAGTGCGAAAGTGATTGTGAGAGTGAGTGTGAGTGTGGAGAGAGTCCACAATGTCTCACCAAAAACACCTGTTTTATGAGGATTTTCGTCTAACTGCAATCAATTACATATATATATAAAAGAAAATACATAAATAAATATATATATATTTTGGCATTTGCAAGCAGTTGGCACTTAGCAGAGTGAGATAAACGATTGCAGCAACAACAAACGCTTAGCAACAGAGACGCATTTGTGATGACAATTACAGCAACTAAATGAAAACAGCAACAATTAACAAAAACTAAAGACAAATGTGTTGACAACGCATGAAGAGTCCCATACACGTATCATGTGATGTCGGCGTTGTCGAACACCTGAAACGAACCCAACTGAAACCCAAGTAAACCGAGTGTTCCGTTCAGCAGCAGTCAGCACAATCTGAATGCGTTCATGTATGTTTGTGGAGAATGAACGGACACAAAGTATTTAAGCGTAATTACCGAAACGAATCGACATTGCCAAGCATACATAACACAAATAAATGAAAGGTTTTAAAAATGTGGGCAACAAAGTAAATTTGAATTATAATATTGACGTTGTTCACAAATGCATTCATATTTATATTAAACTAATGTAAACTCATCTAACACACAGATCTAACAGAAGCTATCGGAAGTCGTTTAGTATTCACTTGCAAATCCAAAAAAAAAAAGCAAAGATAGATATCGACTGTTATCGGTTATCCGGCGCTATCGAGAACGTGAGCCGAGTAGAAAACAGCCTATCAGTGGAAATAATAATAATTGGCAGCACTTACCCAATGCTTCCTGCGGTGTGGGCGTTTCCACTTGAGGAGGGTGGAGAGGCAGTTGCTGCTGCAGTTGTTGTTGTTCAATGCAAACGGTTGGCTGAGGATGTTGCGGCTGAATGATATGATGTGGTGGTGGGGGTGCCTGGATTAGCATTGGCAGTGGCGGCGCATCAGCAGGCAGTGTCCAAGTTACGGGTATGGCACCAACGGGTGCAGCGCCACAATCCGACAGTTCATCCTCATACTGAAAGAGTGGTTGATACATAGGATAACAGAGAGTTATTATATACGAATGTCTTGTGTTGCTCACCTGTGGCACTGGACCGGCAACGGGATGCAAGCCCTGAAGCGGTGCCAGCTGGCCATCATCGTAGATCTGCATAACACCCATTTGCTGTTGCATCTCGTGCATATGCTGGGCATCGTAGATGGGATAATTGGGACTCAGCATGCTGGATGTTTCGGAGGAGGCCAGCGAGGAACTATTGTGATTCAGTTCGTCGCCGTTCACATGCGCCACCTCCTGATACTCATCGGCATACATGTGCGCCGCCGGATGCCACAGCGCCTGCGCCTGCCGCTCATCAACAACGCCACCTTGAGCCTGGCCACCATCCTCCGACACGTACTGATACTCGCTCTGCGGCAGCACCTGATGATAGAAATAGCCGCCATAGTTGTACATGGGCGTGCCGTTGTACAGTGGCATTGGTGATATATATAGAGGCGTTCCGGTGGCCTGCTGGGCAGCAGCTGCTGCATTCGGCGGCACTTGAATTGGACCGTGATGGGGCGCAAAGTAGGCGGCCTGATAGCCACTGTATGCCGCATATGGATGCGGCGCATAGTAGGACATTGGCTGCAGTTGCGCCTCGGGCGGTGGCGGATGTGCCAATTGCTGACCCATATGTTCCGGCTGCAATTGAATGGCACTTGGCACTGGGCTGGCGCTATCTGGCAGCTGCTGCTGCTGTTGTTGTTGTTGTTGTTGTTGCTGTGGCTGCAGCTGCATTTGCAGCAGTTGCTGCTGCTGTTGCAGTTGCTGTTGCAGTTGCAACTGCTGATGCTGCATGTGCCGAGGATTGTGGTAGTCATTGCGACGTTGTCCACCACCGCCGCGTCCACGCCCACGCCCGCGACCGCGTCCACCCATGCCGGGTATGTGGCCATTCGGATTACCCTGATGCAGTGGCATTGGCGGCAAGTGTTGCATCAACGGATTGCCCTGCAAAAACAAATTAGAGATGTGGTTGAAATGACACACCTACTCTAAACTACCAATCCAATACTCACCGGCTCAGGCGGCAGTTCGCCGTGTGTGCCCACATAATGCGGCGGTGCTCCGCTGCCCGGCATGTAGGCATGCGACCAGCCGTGCAGATTCACATTGGCCGTCACATTGTTTACAAAGACATTGCTGGACATGGGCGCTGGTATCATGCCCGAATGATGGAACACCGGACCGTGGCCACCTTGCGGCATGTGGGGATGATGTGCTCCATGGGCAGAGGCAGCTGCGGCTGGCATATACACCGCTTGGGGCTGTTGGTTATAGACGGGCACAGATGTCAGCACGTTGCTGCTGTTGTTGTTGTTATTGTTGTTGCTATTATTGTTGTTGTTGGTCGGTGACACAATGCTGTTGTTGTTGTTGTTGGGAGGCGGTTGCGGCGTAGACGGCGTGGACACTGGAGTCGCTGCTTGTGGCGGGTGTTGTTGCTGTTGCTGCTGTTGTTGGTGCTGCGGCTGTTGCTGCGGCTGCTGTTGCTGCTGCTGTTGTTGTTGTTGTTGTTGTTGTTGCTGCTGCTGCTGCTGCTGTTGTTGTTGCTGCTGCTGTTGCTGCTGAGCAACCGGCTGCGCTTGCTGCGCCATAATTGGAACGACCGCGCTACACTTGCAACGCAGTTGACAACGCTAGCGACTTGCGATGCAATCGGCGGGTTGTTGACTCTTTCTGAAAGTGGCTCAGGATATGCGCAGCACATGAACACTACAAACGCCAAACATTGAAGTTTTTGCTGTGGACATATAGACACAAAAAAAATTTATTAAATGTTAGCAAATGAAGCGCCAATTTTTGAGGTTAAATTGAGGCAACCGCAAGACATCTGGCAACACCGCACAGCTGTCGGAGCAGCAGCAAAAAGACCACACAAAAAATTAAAAAAGGCAAATAAACAGAGAGAGTAAGCGCTACAGAGAGAGCGAGAAAGAGAGAGAGAGTGCGGCCATACTGTACCGGGTGGGGTGACGGCCCCTCTATCCAACCCTCCCCTCCCTAACCCACAAGTGGCGATCAAGAGTCAAAAATATATAATTCAAAACTACACAATTTACAAAACTGAAAGCCGGCTGAGCACAACAATATTTGATTCGCTAACGTTGAACATTAACACGCACACACTACACACGCGCACACAAAGACACGAATGACACACACACACACCTGTACAAGAGGCGCCGCACTACGTCACTGAACTGGAAAAGATGTAAATGTTAAGGAAAAAAAATATAAAAGGAAAATACGACTATTGCAATAATTGCCGAAATTGTAGCAAATTCGAAAAGACTGCGTAACTTAAGCGTAGCATGTAAAATACACGACGCATTCCAATGTCCAAATGGCGGCGTCAAAGAGAACACCACGTTGACGGCACACACACAAAAAAACAAAAAAAAAAAAAAAAAAGAGAACGCGGCGGAATGTGTTGCAGGGGGCGGGGCAACGAGGTGTTGGAGGTAAAAGGAAAAAAGTGTGTTTTTGGTGACTACTGACTATTACTTACCTTTAATGGTTGGCCACAGACAATTCAGTTTTATAGCACGAATTGATCATGTTTTATTTGATGCGTGCGGGCGGCTTCTTTGACAGTGCGACGGGCGGCTGCCAAATAAATGAATTCGTATTTTAGTTTCACTTGCCGCTGCACTCTTCTTTCTTTCTTTTTTTTTTTTTTGCTTTTACGTCTAATGACACGACGAATTCTGCGAGAGCAACTTTTCCACACTGCACACTTTGACTGCTGCTCTAATTAGCACTGTTGCTTTCTGCTTGCGCCACCCGCACACGCACAAGTATGAAAATATATTTGGAGAATGTGAATCGTTAGCTTCATGCACAAAACACTTAATTATTATATTTGCATGTGCAACAAAAAAAGTTCTTTTATTTCTTTTCTCCTACTCGTGGTGACAGTGTGACCTGTTAGCCAACAGTGAGCTCAACAGCAACAAACAATTAACATTTGCTCATTACTGTTAACGCTTAACAGCAAACACAACATTATTCCAGGAGAAAACGCCAGCTCCTTCCTTTTTTATGATTCAAATGTACACGAATTATTTTCAAACAGTTTAGTCCAAAATTGTATGCATTTAAAAGTTATTTTAGCCGGCTACTGAAGCTAGCGGTTTAAATTAACAGCTGTCATTCGGGCCTTTATTGTAGCAGCCTAGTGATGGTGCTTAAATAACATTGGTATAACAGCTGCAGAAAAATAATATCATATCCCAGAAAATATCGATAGTGCATATAGTGGACGGTTTTTTTTTTTGTATATTACTTGCTTGATTAATGTCATTTGTAATAAAAATCACTTAATACATCTTGTTTTTGAAAATATTTCCCAGCACATCAATTTACAATGCAACTGCGACTATCCATCGATACTTTTCGCTAAATAAAGATTACTGTTGCCAGTTTTGAACAGACCGTCACCTTCTAAGTTTTATTACATGCATGTTAGTTGATATTGTTTTTATCGTATTATGATAACAAACACATTTCAATTATAATTTCGACTTGCGCATTGAAAAATTGAGAACGGCATGTACGAACTCATTGTCTTTGAAACGCTCAACCAGCGCCTCGCACTCCGCGTTATTGGACCGAACAAGGCTCTCCTGCACTGGCAACATAAGCAGGCGTTTGCATTCTCGCATCGAATTTGGCGGCAACTCGGAAAATTGACGAATCTTTGGCCACACTACGGAATCCAATTCACTTAGCTTAAAGATACGCGAAACGAAATTAAAATGATATGCTTCCTGTGCCGACATCTTCTCGCTGAGCACCAGCAGCTCCGTTGCCTTCGAGCGACCCATAATCAATGGGAACGTATAACTGGAGCAGGCCTCGGGCACAATGCCCAGTTTGCTAAACGGTGAAATGAAATATGCCTGCAATGAGAACAGTTTAAAACTCTGTTATACAGCAAAAACAACATCTTGATGAACTCACTTCATCGGCACACCAGGCGACATCGCTAAGGCCCACAATGGTGGTTCCGATTCCAATTGCCGGTCCATTGACCAGTGAAAAGATAACCTTTGTGCAGTTCACCAAACTGTTGATCAATGCTTTGAATGTGCCGGTGGATTCATTTACTTCGAAGTTTTGTGATAAATCATTGCCAGCCGTAAAATATTCCCCCACACCGGTGATGACCACAATGGTCACGGTCTCATCCTCGTTCACCTCGTTGAAGATTCGTGACATTTCTGCGTAGCCGGCATAGTTGACGCAATTCTTCTTGCGGGGATTATTGAATTTAATAATAAGTATCTTGTCCTCCTTTTGGACGAGCAGCTCCTGGAATCCCTGATACATCTTGCAACTTTCGTGTTAATCCGCTTTCTGAATACTGAGCGAAGTCCACCTCAGTTGATTGCTTATGTGCTTTATCACATTAACTAAATTGACTATGCCAAATGTGAAGGTTTCGAAATTTAAATAACTGCTGTTATTTACTCGCGCTCTCGCAACACAAGAAAATGTTTGTGACGTCAAGGGCATAATCACCGTTTTTAATTGAAAATGTTAATTTGTACATTTATATGTTAACAATATTATGTATTGTAATGCATTGAAATAATGTTCTAAAATATAATCTTTTCGTACGCATGTAATTCAGCTCATAATGCCATAAAAAACGATTCAAGCCATCGAAAACATGTAAATATTTGACATCTAAATATAAAAGCTACTTAATTTATTGAATTTTAATTTTTTAATATAAAAAAAAAAAATGAAATCACAATTTTGTAAATCAAATGCCGCATACAATCGAATAGGTAAAGAGTACCAGTTTTTGGTACAATTGTACCACAGAAGTTAAGATCTTTCAACCTTTTCAATTTTAGACATCTTTTACTAGCATTAAGCGTCCGTTGTTTTTTCTTCCATACAACATTTAGATTACAGCTAAGACTATTCGCTAATCTCATCAATCACGGGCACGTTTTGCAGCTCCGAGCATTTGCGTTTCCAAACGGCGAGCTGTTCTCGAAGCACCTTCTCCTTGGCGGCGGCGCGGGTTAAAAGCACTTTGGCCTTTTGCAACAATTGCGTCTTCTTCGAAAGCTGCTCCTTGATGTATTTCAGCTCTTCGTCCTGAAAATGTGAGTGAATATTTATTATATTAAATGCTTTATTTACTGATAGTGTATGTTCCAGCGATCGGTGAGAGTAAAGTGTAAATCACTGTGATTCTATATATTTGAATATTATACCTTGCCGCCTCCGGTGCGCTGCTTCAGCTCCTGCTGCAGTGCAGCAATTTTATTCAATGCATCGCCATGCAGCTGCTGCAGACGGGCCAGTTCCGCTGGGATGGGTATTGAGTCCGTGGAGCTGCGCGACTCTGTGGAGTGTCGGCCATCCTTGAGGAACTTGTTCTCCGAACGCAGTTTCTCCACCAGATTGCGCAACGAGAGAATCGTGTGCTCCGCGGACTGACCCTGATGCGTGTTCACCTTCAGGCCGCTGCACTTGCACAGCTCGCGACGCGACTCGGTGCGTGCCATTTCCTCCTTAAGCGCAATGATATAGCTGCAAAGGAGTTGTGGAATATGTGTTAGGAAAGGGTCAAAGCAGGCGCAGAGGTTGACTCACTCCTCGAGATGTTTGATGCGCTTCTTTAGGCGATCACTGCTGTCGCTCTGGCGCAGCAGATCCGTGTCCAGCTGCAGCTGCAAATTGCGCGCCTCCAGTCGAATATTTTGGGCCTCGACCGCCTGGCAGCGTTCCTGGAGCTTCTCCAGTTCGGTAGTCAGCGCATTGCTGCCACGCCCCTCCAGCTCCATGGCAATGATCTTGCGCTGCTGCATCTCAATGCGCGACTTTAGCGCATCAATCAGCTCTGACTGGCCCTGCTCATAGAAGCTGAGGTGATCGCCAGTCGGCTGGGATTGATTGTGGGCCGGCGAGCTGCACTCGCTGCTCGGACCCGTCGTATACGCTTCCGGACTCTCGGATGGTGACGGCATAAACTTTGATCCGCCCACATGCTGTAAGTTAGGACAGGATGGCACACGACAGCATTTCAATGCACTGTGATGACTGTGGTGACCAGCTGCAGTTGTTGTCGATGAGCCACTTCCTGCTGCTCCACCGCTTCCTCCTCCTACTCCAGCCCCTCCTCTGCTCAGCTTGGACTCCAGCAGCTGTTTGTCTTTCTCGAGACGGGCTATGGTTGTGCGTGCCGCTTGGAGCAGCGTACGCGTCTTCTCCAGCGCCAGCTCTGACTCGTCCAGCCTTGCCTTAAACTTCTCGGCCTGCTGCTGGAAACGCTTCTGCTTCTCCCAGAGACCCACCTCGTTGGCGCTGCGTGTCCGTTTCGCTTCTAGCAGCGTCTGCTGTCGCTGCAGTTGTGCCCGTGAATCCTCCAGATCCAGCTCCAGCTGGTGAATGCGCTTCTGCAGATTCTCGTTCTTGACGCGCGCATTCAGCTCCGTTTTGATGGAGACGACGGGACGCTTGAGCAACTGCTGGCGCAGGGATTGACTTAAATCCCTCGCTTGCTTCTCGCGTTGGGTAACATTGGCCACCTGGCGACGCAGTGCCTCCATTTGGGTGTGATAGATCTTGTTGGTGGCCTCGGTGCGATTCAGATCCGCAGCCAGCTTGGCAATCTGATCCGCCGAATAGTTGGAAGTGTCGTTGATATAACGCTGTTGATCGTCCTGCAAAATTATCATATTAACTTTAAGTTAAAACTATTGCCATGAAATATTATTGAATACTGACATGGAAGTTCTTCAGCGTGTCCATTAGATCACGTATGTGTTTGTCCTTCTCCTCCAGGAACACTCGTAGCTGCTCCAACTCCGGATTGCCAGTGCTCTCCATGCATTTCTCGCGATCCTGACAGAGCTTTAATCTATTTTGGTAAAGTTCAATTGTAAGCGTTAATGGGAGCTTTAAAGCTTTAAGCAAGCTGTGTAGATAAAATAACCTCGTTTGTAGCTTTTATACACTTGCAAAGGGTATTAACATTTTTGAAAATAAATTATTCTTATTATCTTTAAACTTTCTCCGACCATTATACAGGAAATTGTGTAGTATTTGGAGAGTATTTAGGACTATTACTTAATTAATATTCCCATTGGGTAAATTGTTCAAATACTATAGGTCGACGTTGTGTTTTCAGATCATAATATTCTAGAATCAATCATAACCAATCAATTGCGTCCCAAAGAATACTCTTCATTGCTCTTAAGAATCTAGTCTTCTACTCACTTTTCCTTCAGGATGTCAATCTCTTCTTCTCTCGTTACCAAATTCTGTTCGCAGTAGCTCAGTTTGTCTTTCATTTCTTTGATCTGCTTGTATAGCGTGGGCAGCTCCTTTAGCTCTTCAGTATCCTGTTTCTCCTGCTCGCCGGCTGGCTCGTCATCCACAGCCACAGCCTCAACCGAATCTTGGCCCGCCTCCTCCTGTTCCTGTTGCAATGGACTTCGAACATGCTCAAACATTTCCTCGATTCGTTCGTCACTCAGCTCATTGATGGAACTGTCGACAGGAGTGCCGCCAGTTGGCTTGGTCTCCTCCAGTTTGGCTTTAAGTTCCAATATTTCCAAATCTTTGGTTTTGATGTTGAAATTCAAGTTGTTTATGGTTGCCTTGAGGGTTTCAATCTCTGCTGTATGTTTGGTGACTAGCTCCTGGCTTTGTTCCCTCTCCGTTTGCAGCAGATCCACATACTTTTGTATGGACTGATCCTTCTCGAGCAGCAGCGTATGGAATGATAAAATGGTCTGCTCCACAACTCCACCACGTTGACTATCGGATTCACTGCTCGCTTTGCCCGTCTCCCGCTGTTGATTATCCAGCTCCTCAAGTCGCTTGTTCGCTGCTTGCAGTCTGATACAGTGGGTAAATAAGAGATTATATTAATAATTTGTATTTCGAGCCACTCACTCAGCTCTCAATTTCTGTAGCTCTTGGTCCGCCTGACTAAGATCCTGTGCGGTTTGCACTTCTTGATGCTGCTGCACTTTGCTGCCATTAGTTTGGACTGCCGTCTCCAGTAGCTTCACAGCAGCCTGCTCCGTTTGTGTGGCCTCATCCTGGCCAGAGAGTCGCCTGCTCGGCGATCCAATGGGCGATGACTGCTTATCGATCAGCTGTGCTGTACGTCTCATAGCGGGCACTGGCACCGCTGCCTCCGTATTGGTGGCCACATCCACGCCAGCTGCTTCCTTGCTACTTCCACTGCTGGGGCTATCTTCGAAGAGTGCCCCAATCATCTGCCAGTGCTCCGATTCTGTGGCATGCTGCACACGCAACTCGGTCAGCTCTTGTTGCAGCTGCAACTGCTTCGCCTGCAGACTCTCGCAGCGTTGTTCCAGCAGCCGATTTTGCGACTCCGATTTAATGAGCTTGATCAGCTGCTGGGAGTTCTCCTCATTGGGAGACAGTTTTCCCTGCACCGCCAGCAGCACTTGCCCCACCAGCTCGGATTTGTCTTTGGAGTCTTCCAACTCCTGCTGCTCCTGCACGCGTCGATTGAACTTTTGATAGGCGAACACAAAATTGTTCAGGAAGATCAATGGTGTAAATTTGGCATATTTCTCCTTGAGTGTGAACAGCGATCGCTGTAGGAATCTGAAAAAAATTAACAAATCATAAGTTGCACTAAAAAAGACGGATAGAATTCCGTAAAATTTTAAAATTTAAGGTATGATAGGAACTTCAGTAATTTTGAATGGTGATAAATCTTTTTTATTGTTGCACTTTAAATATTAATTTCACTTTTAAAATGCCATTCAAGTCTTTAAAGTCTCATAACTTTGTCAAAACTTAATCAAAGCCAATGCAAATTGGGCCATAATTGCTTCTCTGTATTAAAAAAAAAATGTCTCTTCATAGTTCTCAAGGGAACAATGCCTCTTCAAGGTGTCACTCTCAGTCCCACCGTATTGGTTAAACTATTTTCCATATTTTCAATACTAGTTGGACTAAATCCTAAACTAATCCTACTTATTTCTACAGTTGTTTCACTGGACTAGCGAAGCTTACCTCTGCTTAATGTCGCTGCTGCTGCGTTCCAGCTGGAAGTCCTGTTGTGCATGTGCCGCCAGCCGTTCCGCTGCCTGCAGCTGCGTCTCCACCATGTCCACGTGTTGCTGCAGACGCTTGCGTTCCACTTCCAAGCGTGCAGTTTCCGCTTTGGCTGTAGTATAATGAGTAATAACGGATTAACGAGCACTTCATTTCCTTAAGGAATACTCACCCGCGTCCAGGTCACGCTGCATTTTGGCCAACATCAGTTTGTCATTGGAGCTGCTCTGCAGATCAGCGACTAGGTGACGCAAATTGATGTGATTGTCGGTGATCTCGTTGAGCAGCTTCTGCTGTGACTGTATCTGTCCATTGGCCACCTGCAGCAGACCCTCGAGCTGTTTGTTCTCCCGCTGCAGCTCCGACTGCTGAGATCGCCAAGTGGTCAGCTCCTGGCGTTGTCTCTCAAACTCCGCGGCTGTCACATAAGCCAGTTGATAATTCTCACTAATAATGCCATAGTCCGCACATATATCCGTCAGCTTCAGCTCGCGAAGAAGCTGTTCTGTCGCCTGGGCCAATTGCATGCTCAGTTGCGCATTCCGTTGCTCCAGCTGCTGGCGTTCTTCCGCCGTGCAGGGATGCGTTCTTTGAATGGTTTCCAATTGCTCGCACTTGTCAGCCAGCTGGGATTTTTGCTGTTCCAGCTGACTGCTTAAGGCCGATGTGTCCTCAATGTAACGCAGCTCCTGTCGCTTCAGCTCCGTCAGCAGTTGATCGTAATCGGAGCGCATATATTTATAGGAGCTACTCTGCTCCTGCAGTTGTTTCTCGAGGCCGATCGTCTGGCCATGCAGCTCTTGATTGTAGCGTACCAGCTCGTTGCCATCGGCGGACATGTGCAGACGGAGTTCCTCATAGTGTTTGCGCAGAATGGTCAACTCTGCCAGCTCTGCAGACCCAGGTCTGAGCTGCTCCACATCCAGTTCGGCGATGACGGGCAACTGCAACCCGTCGACTAACTCATTTGGTGTAGTTGGTCGTGTCGCTGAATCAATAATCATAACATCGGACTGCTCCTCAGGCATCTCGGATACATCTCGCATGCTTTGCACTGAGGATAACTCTCCTGTTTCTGATTCGCTGACATTTTGCTGCAGCAGCTGGCAGAGCGCCTCCTCACGCGCCTTCAACTCCAGCAGCTGTCCATGCAGATTCTGTGGCATTGCTGTCCCACTTGGCAGTGCGTCGATAAGGCGACGCAGGAGCTCCGAATCTATAGTGATGTGTTCCGAGGTTGCTTTAAGAATTCAATTGAATAATATAACATGCAATAACATCGGTCTGGAATCTATATAGCCACATGTGGTATAGTTAATGATAGTTTATGTCTATTTGTATTACAGATGCCCGCTGAAAGCCCATTGTGCAGAAAGAATCTTCAGGATTGGCTGACAAAGTATTAAATAAGGAGTTCCGGGCTTCTATACAAACTAATAATTGAGATTGAGATGTCTTGATCTTTGGATATACTCTTTAGCAGGCAGCCCCATATCGGGATAGTATTTCATATAACAGAAATAGGAAGTATGTCTGCAAAGACCGGATCGGACTACCATATCATTTAAGTATAATAGGAAACATCCATCTGCAAGGGTATTTAATCTTTGGCATATTTTCTATCGTAGACTCACCATCGTATTCCCGCAGCTTCTCCAGTATCTCATACATGCCCATGCGCAGTGTTTCATTTTCGGCAAGCACATCTTCATACTTGGTTTGCAGCTCCGAGCTGGCGGCACCATCGCCTTGGCCGCGCCGTGGCGAATTCTCGAGCGGCGCAGTGGAGGGCACCTCGCCAATCTCGCTGGGCTGATGCAGGGACTCATCCAGTTGCGTGGGCTGACCATTCTGCAGCTCCAACAGCTTACGTCTGCAAATTAAACGATTTAATATGGGATGTGGCCATACTCGCTGCTTACTCACCTCAGCTCGCTCTTGTCCAGCTTTAGCTGCAACCGCAGCTCCTCGGAGGTGCGCAATTTGAGCATAAGTCTCTCAATTTGCTTGTCCTTGTTGCGTTGCTTGGCGCGCACCTGTTTGGAGAGGACGACCACGTCGTCGGGTATGTTGAGCCGACTGCGCAGCACAGCGTTCTCCTGGGCCACCTCATGCATGGCATTCAGCTCCTGCGTATGCTTGCGCAACTGTTTTTCCCTGTCGGACAGCTTTTGCTCCAGGCCAGAGCAGCGACGCAGCGCCGGCACAAGGCCATCCTCGCCACGCTTATACGACTCCAAGGCGTTGAGGGCGTGCAACGCCTGCTTGGCCTTGAGCACATTATCCTGCTCGGCGCTATCGAGCAGCTCGGATAGCTGCTGGACTCGGGCATCGGAGCTGCGTAGACGCTCCTCGATCAGCTGACAGCAGGCACGTGGCTGTTGAGAATTCTGTTTGCTTTCGTGCTGCACGCACAGCTGATTCATTACCTTCGTAGAGTTGACCATCTCATCCGACATGGATTGCAACTTCGTCTCCAGAGCCTCAATACGTTTCTCTCGCAACTCCAGCAACTGGACATATTATGCACAAAGTAAGTTTCTCAATAGAAATTTGGAAATTGTGGACTCACATGTCGCAGCTTGGTCTGCTCTTCGTCCAGGAGACTGGGATTACTGCTGGAAGTGGAAGACAGCAACGGCTGGCCCGCCGACAGGAACTCTGCTCTCTTACTCATCAGTGACAGCTCTTTATCCTTTTGATCTAACACTTTCTGCCAGTCGAGCACTTGAGCCTCATACTTCTCTATAAATTGACGCATTTCCTGATCCTGCTTCTCGCGCTCATCCTCCAGGAATGTTACATTGCCCTCCAGCCGGCTGATTTCCAAACACTGCTGCTGTTCCCGCTGTTTCAGCGATTTGCGTTCCTGCTCGAAGTTGGTTAGCTCCTTGGTGATATTAAGCAGTTTGGATTTGATTTCATGCAGTTCCTGCTCGTGCGCCACTATAGTCTTTGACTGGGCAATGTTCTGGTTTTGCAGCGTCTGCAATTAACAAAAATTGGCATTGGACATTGTTATGGATTTAATGACGAACATATTTGTTACTTCGATTTCCCGCAGTAGTCGTTTAATGTGCTTGTTTTTTGTATCGATGCTGTGCAGCATCTGCTCCTGCTTGTCCAGCTCGGACAGCGGATCCGAGGAGTCCTTATCGCTGGCCTCGGCCTGCTGTGCTGCCTGTCGCAGCTGCAGCTGCTGCTGCTTGATCTCCTCCCCCAACTGAAAGCACAAATCTTGAATAAGGTGCAAAATTCAAGCACAAATCGCGTACTTGCCTCCTTGATCTTGTGCTTGAGTCCATCTCGTTCATCCTCCAGCTTTTGCACCATGCGCTTCAGCTTCTCGTTCTCATCCTGCAGACGTCGCTCACCGCTCTGCTCGAATCGCTGCGCCACCTGACCCTTGTACTCCAAGACGGCCAAGGTTAGCTCCAAGGTCTTGCGCAGAGACCTCTTGGGCAGCTCCTCTAGCGTATCGGCGAGCTCCAGCAGCGTTTCATATAGCTCGTGCTTTTGCCGCGAGCTGAACTCGTGAAACTTTCGCACAGATACAGTATCCGGTATATCCATGCTGGCTCATGCCTGATATCCTTGCTTGAACTTCGTTCTCCGTTCGATTTGGCGGTTCGATGCGTTCTGAGCGAGTGAAAAGTTTCCGATATGCCACAAACTGCTCAAATCGCTCACAGTGCATTTTCAACAATTTTTATTTTTTGTATTTGCCAGGGGTCGTCATGACAGCTCGGTCAAAACAAACCCGCTCTCGGCTCGCACGATAGCTGGGTGCTGCTCCCAGCCAGGGGTGGCGACTCCGACTGACTCACGTGCTGCTGCAACGGAAACGGGGGGTGACCGGCGACTGGTAATGACCTGCGTTTGTTTTTGTTGGCATTTTGTTTTGCTACCAACTTCGGCTTGCTCGTTTTTAAACATATGTATAAAAGTTTTCTGACAGGATAATTGCCACCGGCCCGACGCCCTGCAATGGGGCGTGGTTATAAACAAGGGCAGGTAACCAGGAAAGTGTTAATTGGCAAAGTGTCAGTGTCAAAGAAATGCGCGAATTGAAAAACCATTCGAATGCCATTTTTTTTTTTTGACGTGAGCCAACAACAATAAAATACTTGTCCGTCCCTCCTTGACAGCTCGTTGAGTTGGCGTAACAATCGCTGTACGGTTGTCAGATTTACATTTGTCCAATTAATTGAAACTAATGGCAAACGACTTTGGTTACCCCCAAATTTGTGGATTCGCCCTCTGTGAACAGTTGCACTTGCCCACAAATGCCCGAAAAATACAATAGAATTGAAATGATATTTCTTGTGGCCAACTTAGACCGTTTATTACCAAAACAAACGAATCTATTAATAAAACTCTTTATGTTTATTTGATTTTAGTGGCATTGAAATGTGAAAAATAATTGAATTTGGAACTACTACCCATTTTTTGGTGAGTGCTTATGATTAATATTAGTTCAATTTCATTTTTTGATTAATATTTACACAGAGAAAATTGAGCTAAAAAACACCTTGAATTACTTCAACTCATTTAAATATGGTTTCAAAAGTTATTCGGCTTCTTTAGACACACAAATCGGGTAAATCCTTGTTGTTCTTGGCATCTAATTGCAAGAGCATAAACTCATAGTACACCAATATGGTCATCATCTAAGAGAAGAATAAAACAAAATTCGCAGCTTTTCTGCATAAGGGAATATGATCCCAAAAACTCACGCCAAAAAAACTCTAGCGCGTCAGATAGAACAATCGAGAGCCGGAGACTCCTATAAACTGATGGTTCACCTGACGCGTGAATCGTGGCACCACCTCCGTCCAGTGATCGCTGGGCACCATAGAAAGCACCTCAATTGGTAACAGCGAAGCATCGTGAATTCTCGAGGCACACATAAAGAAGCTGTACCAGAAATATGCATAATTGATGGGATAACGTAGTTTACTATAAAATAGAAAAATCTTTAATCACAAAAATAGATTAATAACTCAAAATGACTTACGGGAAGATAGTCAACAGCTTATTGTATATGAAGTAAATGTTGTTCAAACAGGATATCAATACAATATGCGACATATTTGCCTCAACCAGCTCCATTAGCTCTCATAAAAGTATGTGATGCATGCGTAATTCATGCCACACAGCAACTGTTTCATGCTGAAGCCATAACATGATGAAATAGTGACTATAATAGATATATTTATATAGGGATTCTTACACGATTTGCTAGCTATAAAACGCGTTTTGCAAACTGTTGAAAGCGTTGAGCCAAACCGATACTTACCAAAATTATAAACGTATATATAAAATTGCAAATGAAGGTGAAGGTGAAATTCAAAAACTGAAAACAAAAACACTGCTTAAGTTGCTGTTGAGTATTAAAATTCCAGCCGCACATACAAACGAATAGAATATAAAGACATAATTGTGGGGCACAATATCAAAGAAACCAGCGAATTCCTTATTCATATAGCCATGGAACGGAACTTGAGTCACATACGCTTGGCAGTTCAAAAATACGATGCAAATTAAGAATGTAGATTAAATTCTAGAGTTATACACTCGGGTACTATAAGAAAACAAGATGGAACGGAGCGCAATTGGAATGTGACCAAATGAGGATCATTGCTGAGGACATTCGCCAGCGGCATCATGCCAAACACCTGAGCCAGGCACAAATCTACAAATCTTTGCTTTGCTGCCTGTGAACAATATACGTTCTCATGATGCCAAGGATATCAAATTTCATTGGCTTAGTCTAGCTACCATTTTGATACTCAATCTATGCGACTGAGGACTGTCTTATTTTATGTGATTACGGTGGGCATTAACTTTCACACGTCCAGTACGCTGTCTTTTTTAGTTGTTTGTTTGCTGGAGCATATGTTCTTCTGGAGATTGGCATTCAACTGGCAGAGCATCATGAGACATTGGCATGATGTGGAACACCTTTTCCTCAGCGTGCACTATCGCTTCTATGATGAGTACAATATGAAACGTCGCATTCACATTGTTGGTGGCTGGGTTATGTCATCTGCCTTGGGTAAGTCGTTTAGATATTTAATTTATGCTTTGGTTTTTACTAATTATGTTATTTGTAGTGGAACACTGCTTGTTGTTGGCAAACTCTTTTCACTCGAGCAATCTGGAGCGCACATCTGAGGCTAGCATTCAATATTCATTTGATTTGACCCAGTTTTGACGAAAAAGGTTTTTAGTTATGGTTTAACCTCCAGACTCATCCACGAAAGTATGAGCTTTTGTGGAATGGGGGACACCTTAAAATAGCCATAACTTCGTCAAAACTCAACTCAATATATTACATACATATATGTATGTGTAAATATATTTGTACGCATAATTTTAAATAAACAAATTACACACATAAATATAACAATATACAAAACTAAATATATACATAAGTACACGTACACACATCCGAGCGCGGGGATCAACAACATCTTCCTTCTGAATACATGGTTGTAAGGAGCTACCCCCGGCGACGACATAGTCTGCAACTGCCTGAAAAGAAAAACACAAATAACATTAAAAGAATTTAAATAAATTATAATAAATTAACACACTGCCACACATAACTTATCTGGACCATCGGATTAATAGAAGTGGATGGGCGTGGCCCCCTCAACGCCTACAAGCTTCAGTGATAACTGGAACAAATTTACAATTAAAAATGCTGCACAATAATATAAGTATCAATAAAAGTAACTCACCTGACATACGGAGATCCTGTATCGTCCATAGCCAATGAAACCGCCACGACGCACCCCTGCTGCAGCACCTGAAAAAAGGGAGAATAAATAAAACAGAGTATTCCTGAGTATTCAGCTAGGCGAAATGTCCATCGGCGAGCGTCTCCAAATACCTGCAAGAATGGAAAACTACACATTATTAATTGACGATCATGCTGCTGCCGCTTGCAAAAAAGCTGTTGCGAAAATACTCACCCAAACATCCAGACGCGCAACAAACCACGGCTAATCCAGCATATGAAAATCAAGAAGACTCCTCGTCGACAGCTTCTCATCCAGTACTTAAAAAAAATAGAAAAATATATATTTTTAAATGTTTAATTATAAGCAAACAAATATGCAAAACAGCTGTTGCAGGCGAAACCAGCAGCCAACACAAAACAACTTACCCTGTCCATGGTGATCATCCAGAAAACATCTAACTGACCAAACGAAGAGGCGGAATCGTCCCACGGCGTCCATACGTCCAAGTACCACCTAAAAAACAATACTTATTATTTCCCCCTAAGCAATTGCAAAATGTAAACAAAGACACAGGGTGACCGAGTATGCTACTCATTTTGGCAGCTAGTGCTGCCAGACTGTTATAATACCGATAGTTTTTGTGTTACATGTATTAGTATTTAAAAGGCTGGCATTGTTCAGGCCATAGTATTTATACAATAAGCTGTTTGTTATTGTTGTAATTTAAATTCTGTATAAGGTTCCTACTGGTAATCAGACGAATTAAATAAAATACCCGACAGAGTCAAAGCAGGCGAGCAGGCGTTGCTATTCAAAAATTTTCTATTGCATACTTTTAACAAAAAATTTTTATTAACAAAATTTTCTAGTGCATACTTTAAGGCAGCTCCAACTTAATCAATTGTCTTTTCACTATATTGGCACGGGTGGTGTGCAATAACGCGATCCACTTTCAAAATGCCTGAAAATCGGCATAGGGGCATAGGTCGTAACTTCAAAATGCCATAACTTCGTCAAAACAAAACTTTTTTTAAAAATCAAGGGCGTTTTGATTATAGTTTGGCTCCTAAATCAATCGTACATTCAAAGGTAAAAACATGGTTTTCGGTCGGAAGATAAGCAAAAATTATAGCCTGAATATCAGCATATGGGCATAGGTCGAAACTTCAAAGTGCCATAACTGCACTGTGACTTATCATGATCTTTTGTGCCCCTTCTTAGCCTACAGCTGATCCATAAATCCCAGGTCCTGCTCGAATGCTAGAACCTGTGCCAGTTTGAGGATTTCTATGTCTTTGGATGCCAAAAAACTTATCCTTAAAATGAGCCTGGGTTTTAGATAACAGGTTGTAATCTATAAAAGGCGATAACATTATTTTGTTGGAAATTTAAATAGACGGACATCCCCATTACTGTAGCCCATTTAATTACACACCTGCACCCATTTCACCGAATTATTTTGTCTTCTATTTTTTTAAGCTTTCACTAATTATCAAATTTAATAAAACTTTACACAAAACTCTTTCGATCACGTACTATACTGTCAACAAAAGCAATGTCAGCCTTAACCACATTATAAATAGTCTAATTTTCATATTACAATTGCATGTGTTTATTTTATTTTGTTTTTGCTGAAGGTTTGGTTTTTTTTTACTCTGTAAACATGCTCACATTTGGGTGCAAAAATATTTAAAAGGGAAATTTGCCAATAATAATAATATTATATAATATAATAATATATATTTAACAGCAACGTTCAGGGTATATTGTATTCGAGCTCACTCGACAACAGAACTTTTACTTGATTTATATATAAAAATAAACTATTTTACACATTTTTTATTTGAATCATATCACTAAAATCTCTCATATCATTAAAACTTTTACACATTAATCAAATAATCGTATTATAATCATAATTTGGAAAATAGCGATAAAGGATTTCCGTCCGTATTTCCGAACCGATTTAATTAAATTAGAAAAATATTTTCAAATGACATTTAAATAATACACAGGGTAAGCATAAGTCGGTTGTGTGACGTGTTTTTAATTTTAATGTCTGCTGCTTTGATTAGATAAGTTTCTCTTAGAAATCATTAAATAACTGTAAACTTTTTTGATCGACTGTTTTGACGGGTTTGCAATCTTCTTCGGGATAATCATCAAAATTTCCAGTATCACCATCGTGTTGTACTTCAGGTAAAATTGGTGGCTGCAATACAAACAAAAATCAATTAGGGATTATTTGGGATCCAGTGTAACTTGTATAATGACAAGAAAGAAAACTTCTCTTAGTGACCAGGAAGAAAACCTCTCTCTAGTAAACAGAAAAAGACTCTTAAATATTTGACGTTTTCTGCTTCATTTTTAAACATTTAAGATTTTGTGGAAGATTTGCTTTTATTAATACTTTGTTAAGGAAGTTGGGAGAGTATTTTTGATTTGTGCAATCTTCGTCTTTGTCCATCTGTCCGTGTGTTTATGTATTAAAGTAACTTGTTATAATGCCATAGATGGTAGAGATATGTCTTATGTCTGCGTTGGAGTTAAATAAGTAGAGTAGTACCCCCCATAAATTCGAGACAGCCTATATAGCCAGCAATTTTGGAGATGGTCTTACAAAACTTGAAAGGTTGATTACTTAGAACCTCTTTAAAAATTGGTAAGAAAATTTCTTGGTCACGCCCATTCCATCACCGAAAATAGGAAAAGCATATATTCCTACAAAACTTTCGAGCTAGAATTACAAAATTTGAAAGGCATACTTTTCCTTTTAAGATTGTTAGATTGGTAACATTTCTAGGTCCCACCGACTATACTCCTGTACTCTATAAGCTTAGTTTTGTACCGCAAAGAACTCCAGGAACTTTAACTGTAAATATACAGATTTTTTCAAATAGCTTTGGAATTACATATTACTTTGCAATACCTCAGTCATTTGAAACCCAGTATCCAAAAAAACATTTTCCCAAGAATTAATACAGTTGCGTTTTTTGCTCAAATTGTTTTGTTGTCGTTAGTCAAAATTCAACTCCCACGCGAACTATTTTACTAAATTTAGTTTAGTTTAGATCTGCATAGTGGGTAGTGTATAATGGTTCCTTACCTTTAGTTTTTTGTTGTAGACATCTGTCCAATTTAAGTGCTTAAACCAGCGATGCCTTTTAACATCTTCAGCGCCATTCTGCGAACACATATTAAAATAAAAATAATTAACAATTGAGTCCGAATCAAAAATTCTAGGAATAATATAATACATATGAAGCTAATTTAGATGATCAATGTTTCGAGTTGATGTCAGAGATTAACAAGGTGTTTGCATGAAATTTTATTAATTATATAAATAAGAGATTTAACGTTAAGGTCTCTCTGATTCTTAGTGATGGTGATATACCTAACATCGCTCTTATTATGGAATTGAGTTTTCATTGCACTCTATTAGCATATCCGTCCATCCTTTTGTATGAACACACCTTTTTCGACACCCTTAAAGGTAGAGCCTTGAGGCTTGGAACATATACTAGTTCCCGTTTCAATCCACAAAACCGTATATCTCCCACAAGGAATGTTTCCAGCAACACACTTCAAAGAGTATTCTGCTTATGAATTTAGTTTTCCTCACGTTGTGTAAATTTAGAGTTATCAGACTACCTTTACTCTATATTCCTACAATGTATAGATGGCACACAACACTGAATAAATTATTCTTTTTTTTCCCGTTCAAAGCTGAAAAATTCATTATGCGGAGTAAAATTCAAGTGGCGTGGACACGTAAATGCTATTTTCAGAATGTGTGCCTCTTTGCACACTGTCTGCTCGTTTGTGTTTATTTGCGTATTTTGTAAACATAAATTTATTTTTGTTTGCCGTTTACGGCGTAGGAATGGTGACCGAAGAGAATATACACTTTAAATATCTATACATTTTTTTTTGTATTGGAACAATAAATTATATGTATATCAGACAGAAGAATGCAGAAGGAGATGTCTTTGACCCCATATGTATCTAAAATTGATCAGTATCACTAGTAGAGTCGAAAAAGCTTTCCCAGTTTCTCAACAAATCCGAATTAGTCTCTCAGCTTTAAAGTTATCTTGATGAGAAATTTATGGGTTCATACTGCAGACAGTACACAGGTCAAACCTGGTCAATTCAGATCAGTTCTGGATAGAAGAAATGGCAATGATAAAGCCATGCATACATTTAAAACCGCCACAGCATATTTTTGGCAATGGCAATATTTTATTTTATTATATTTATTATATTACATTTATTTTTTATTCCCATTGTGTCTTAGATAGACGTTTTATCTTGCAAATCATCCTGTTCTTTTTTAAATGGATGAATATTTTGAAAATGTGTGCGGTACCAAGTTGCACAACTGTGCACAAGCACTAACTAATTTTACGTACTGCATGATAAAATGTGTGTGGTCGTTTCGATATTTTTAGCTTCATGCACGACTAAGTAGTCGTTTTGCAAAATCCTGTTGCCATTTCTCAATCTTATGAGGCCTTGTGTCACATATTCTCCAATAATAACAAAAATAATAATAATAATATTTTACGTTTTGACATATCTCTGTTCGCCGAGTCGTTCCTCTGCTTGAGATGATTTGAGACCCTTTGCCTGGCTGAAACCCAAGCTTACGATTAGTTTTGGATTTTTCTTAACCTCTTTCATTATTTCAGTATTCATTTAAACTATCCACAGCGGTTGATAAAAAACCAGTCGTGACTGTTGTCCTTAAGATTATTCATTTCAATACTCTGTTACCGAAGGATCACCGAATATTGGTTTTGCGAAATGTCTATTATGCTGTCCGTCCGATTTTAAAACTAGATTTGTATCTTATTAGGGATGTTATTCAAATTTCAGCGCGGATCAAACTCTGAGATGATTATACCTTTTTTTACCTCTTATTGAATGTAAATCATCAAATAAATCTACATACTTGTGACGCCAGTGGTTAGTTATTCTATTATCCAGAAAGTATATTTCGAAAATGTATGTTTGCTATCTTCTAAAAACTACGGTATTCATTTCAGGGTGCTGTTTCCATGTGTGTACATTGAAACTGTTCTGTGCCCGCGTCAGACAAGGTGTAAGCATTGGAGTGCTACGAAATATGGATAAATCCATATATCTCACACAATTTTAAAGCCAGAGTCACGAAATTTGATTTTGCTAGTAACATCTTTCCAAAATCCCCCACAAAACGATAAAAATCTAAATCTCCCGTAGTTTAACAGCTATAGTAGGCAAATTTGGAAGGTAGATTACTGAGATAGTGTTCCCAAAATTTTTGCGTATACGCCTTCTGCCGCTCTCAAAATTCACAACAACCAATATCTACCGCAATTTTAAACGCAAATTTTGAAGATAGATAACGAGGAACATCCTTCAAGGATCGGTACCTTTAGGCTACTGTGGCTTCTGTGGCACCTGTTATCAGAAGGTATTATTTATGGTATCAGAGTATGTCTCTCTTGTTAGAAATGTATTTTTTAATAAAAGAAAATATTTAAAATGTACATATTTTTGGTATTGTCGTTTTAGGGCAACCCTTTTTAAATATTAGAAATCATTTTTTTTCGGTTTATCAATTATTTTAGTGCGATTTACATATTACGATTTACGATTTGCATATCTGATGCAATAACCCTCCTTAAAGATCGATAAAAAATGCACTGCTGACTTCCTTAAAATGTATCCGTCGCCGACAGCCAATCTAAACCGCAAATGCTTATATCTTTCACAGTTTTTGAAATAAATTTAAAGAGTGTTTATATAAAAAAAGATATATATATATATATATGAATATATTTGTATATATATTTAGGGAAATCCCGCATTTCTCGGAGATATAAAGGTGAAATACCACTTATTGTAAAAATATGTCTGGGTAATTGTGTACGTACGATTGATGACATATAGATTATTTCACGGGTTTGCTCACGCACTCCATCACTCCACATTCACCTGTCCACTCCACCCTGATTATCAAGTTCAAGTTTACTCACCTTCATATTGCCAAGTCGTTTAGTCCTATCATTCACCAACAACTTTTTAATTAAGTCTTTAGCAACAGCATCCATGTGTCGTTCCCATTCAATTTTACCGTTCAATATTTTTTCATAGATGCCAAACGGTTGCTCATCATAGAAAGGCGGATAGCCCACAAGCATCTCGTAGATTAACACACCTTTACAGGAAGTCAAGAAATAATATTATAATGAAATGTAATCGCAATGAAAACATACCTAGCGCCCACCAGTCGACTGCCTTGTTGTGACCTTTGGACTGTATTATCTCAGGAGCTATGTACTCTGGCGTGCCGCATAATGTCCAAGTGCGATCCCTTAGTTTTTTTGCAAAGCCGAAATCGGTAATTTTTAGATGACCATCTCGATTAATTAACAAATTTTCGGGCTTCAAGTCCCGATAGACAATTTGCAATGAGTGCAGGTATTCTAGAGCGCTAACAATTTCAGCTGCAAAGAAATTTGCTAGGGAGCAAAGAATATTTTACTTTGAATTTTGTAGTTTTTGGGGGTTTAAAATTATTGTACTTACAGGTTTGTGTAGTAAACTTGCCTGCATTTCGCAGATATGTAAAGAGCTCACCACCACAAACATAATCAAAAATCATATATAGATTAGTCAAATCCTTTGTGGACCATTCTCTGAAAGAAGTTAAACTTTTTGTTAGAATATCTACCATTTTAATGTTTTTAATGTAATAACTTTTTTTTTGTAATTTATATTTAAAATACATTTTTATCGATTTTTGGAGAGTGTTACACGAAATCTACTTTCTGAATTTTGTGGTTATAGCTCCAAATATAAGTGGGATATATGCGCAAATAAGATTATGAAAGTTGGTCAAAAAACACGGCTATATTAACTCGGATAATGATGCTGATCTAGAATGAGTATTCCTTATGGCATCTGGCATGCATAAAAACAAATGGTACTACAAGGGTTCTACAAGTTCTAGGAAGAAATTATGAGAACAATATTGGCGATTGTCTGTATCTCTTCGGATAGCCAAAGGCCTGCTGGTTGCGCAACAAGTGATAGAGAAATGAGGACTCTCAGACTCCCAATCATTACTCTCCCACACATAATCGGGATGGATCAGGCAAATGCATCATAGATCCAAGTAATTGCAAAATGTGTTCAAATTAATCGATATTATGATATTGTAACGCAAAACTGTTAATTTCTAATAGCCTGATTCCACTATCATCATTTGTTACATTTTCCGAAATCTACAAAATGTAAAGACTGTAATTTTCTCATAGGGGACAACATTGTGTACTTTCATTCGTAAAGTATGTTGCGACTTTTGGAAGTTTTTGAAATTCGCCGCGAGTATTTCATATCTTTTACGATGATTTATAGAATTTAGTAAAGATTTTATAAACAGTACGGGAATATCAATGTCATATGCATTGTAGATTTCAAGAGAGGCAACGATTGTATAAAATACAGCTAAAAATTAACTAATGTTATTTATTTTTCATAATTACTTATAATTAAACGCTGAAAGAAAAATACAAATGATTTATCCATCTTTTTCGCTTATATGTATATCGCTTGCCTTACATTTTAAATAATTGTTTTATTTTTCATTCCGCAAAGCCAAACAAAATAAAGATAATCTGATTATTTATTTAAATCACGCAGTAGCACAGACTTATTATGTAATCGCGAAACGTCATGAATGAGAATGTTCGAAATGTTAGGCATAGTGGCTACAATCTGATCTTTGTATTAACACTAAAAATTTGTTAGTCAGGGCGAGTAGTGCTTATAACCACTTCTTAAGTTGCGCATATTTGTACGAGGTACTTACAAGCTGATCAAAAATGGATGTCGAACTTCTCGCAATATATTTCGCTCATTCTTAACATGTTCAACTTGTTTGAGACGTATGACTTCTGTTATGGCCAAAATTTTCATTGCACAGTATTTTTCGGAAACCGTATCTTGGCAAAGACAAACACGTCCAAAGGTTCCAGTGCCTGCAAAAAACAGAGAAACAATGCCAAATGCATTAGAACTCAATTGGCTTAAGCACAAATGTACATGTTTTAGTAGTCTTTAAAATGTTTACACTATTTTGTTTTCAGTCCTACTAGCCAAGATTCTCGCTTTCAGGATTATCAGGCATACTCCCGCCCCACAAAAATCTTAAAATCCAATATCTCTGAGAATTTAAGGATACGAAAGTTGCGAAACTTGCTAGGTTTAGGTATTACAACGTTCTGCAAAGATTTTTAAGAAAAATTTCGCGGCTACACACACCATGTGATGCGCGACTGCAAATTTACCAATTGTTTTATGAGAACCTTAGTGCTACTTCCTCTAAGTCATGGGACATGCCATATAAATTCCTGAAGATTCACACCATTCCACCAACGAATTATCAGTGTCCTCTTATTCGACTACTCTCATATTATTTTTATCTCTTAATAAACTTCAATGATGTTATGCTATATTTATCTTATGCTATACTTTATGCTTGAAATTAGCCTTTGGATTAAACGCCGACATTCTCACTTAAACAACCTTAAATGTTAAATATTTCAATTGGTTTAACAAGTGCGGTTCAAGTATTTTCCAAATATTCTATAGCCAATTCAAACTTTTTTCATCAAATCTTGCTTGTTTGCTCTGTATCCTAAAAAATCTAGAAATTGTATAAATTTGTATTGCTAACTGATCTCTTCAGTCTTTCCATCTGTTGAATAATTTATCAACCATTTTCAAATAACAGAGGTATATTATTATATTAGGTCTCCTCAGTGTAAAAACTTCCAATATCATATTGATTTAGAGGAATTTCTTTCTTCTTACCTTACGTGGCTGGGATCTCAATCTTTCGTTTGCCACCGTACTCCAGTACGCTTCTTTTAATTATCATTGGTTAACCATGTGGTTCTCCTATTTAGAATTCCTCTTTTGTATTAGGTGGTATTCCTATTGTTCACCAACTACGAACTTTATTCTCTTTCAACTGGTTTGCACACTCCTGTTCGATTTAAGAGTACATCTTAACGCCTCTTGATCATATTCTCAGTAGAACTTTCGCTTCCTTTATACAAATTTTGAATACTCTCTGCGGGAAATCTCTGAGCGTGGTGAACTGCTGTAAATGTATCTTACTCCACAGGTTCATAAAATTGCTTATATCTTCGTTATATTCTCTCTCAATCTTAAACTCTTTCCTTCTTCACGTTTTACTTTCCTTTTCACTAAACTAATAACGTTTAACAATTTTCGTCTTATTGGATCTGTTTTTCCGCAATCCTTTAGCCAATACTTATTACTAAACTTCTAACGTTTAAAAAAAAAAAAGAAAAAACTGTAATTTTACTTGTTGATTTTATTTTGAGTGTTGCCTTAGCTAGTATCCAATTTTGTATATGTATAACTGCAACGATCTTAGTGTTTTTATAGGCTAACATTTGATGTTCAGCGTGTATGTATGGGTCTAGAAAATTAGAAAGTGCTTTTGCTGTCGAGCCTAACGTGTGTCTTGACCAATGAAAATCTAAAAATCTTTTGAGCAGTTAGCAAACAAGAAAAGCAACGCATTTTGTGCTGTAAATGCACACAACTGAAAGCCACCACCAATTAAAGTAAACTAATAAAACTAGTTGGTAACCACTACAGACTCGTTTTAAAAAATAGTCTTGCAGACCGAAGACAAGAAAATAGAAATATAGTGTCGCGACTTGGAGATACCCTGTACCTAACTCTTTACTGACAAAGTCGGACAAAGTGTAAAAATACGTCCACTAGCCTCGGAAATCTATATAATAAATGATAATAAAATCGATCGAATCGCAAATTATTAAAGTCACATATCTCCCACAATTTTAAAGCTAAGATCACCAAATTTGGTTGGTGGTCCATATCCCCGCCCATACCCACAGCACAGGAACTTCGACCCTATAAACCAGAAATGCCCATTCCCGCCCCCAAAATTCGCAAAAGCCTATATCTATCGCAATTTTAAGTTCTAACTTGGACGGTAGATTGCCAAAAAAAAAATCCTTCAAGGATCGGTATTCCATGGCTGCACCAACCGTGTTTTGTTTCAAGATGATATTATTTATGGCATCAGAGTATTTCGCAGTCCGTAATCAGACTGTATTATTACTAGTCAAACTGGTTCCAAGCTGAAGTTCAAGCAAAAATAAAGTTTACAAGATTTTAAGAGGGTAGTCTGCTCAAAGATCTTCTTATGATTTTCTCAGCTACACACACCCTCGCAGTCCTCCAGTTTTCAAGCTTCAATGTTTATATACTACTATTTCTAATATTAAATTACTATTATCAATATAAATGTAGTATAACTTAAAAGAAAGAAAATTGACTCTACAAAATCATTTATGTCCCCTAATTTTGTAGTTAAGATTATGAAGCTTGGAGGGAAGATTACCTACATCCAAGAGAACATTTCCGTTAATGCTTGTAAGCCTATAAATCCCACAATCTTAGAGCTCGAGTCACAACATATGGTTTCAACGTGGATAAAAGGGGTATGTAGTTGAGCAAATGTAATTGGCAGCTCCAACCCCGTCCATCTGAATAAATATGCCGATCTCAGAGACCATAGGAGATCGTAACTTAAGTTTTAAATATATGTGCTCCTATTAATAAAATCCCAAGAGGTGATTAATATTTTGTTAATGCATACTCATACTGTACGGAAAGGTTATTTGTTTTGATTGTATAATTTATTGCAATCGGTCATTTAATTTGATTAAAACTAAGAAAAACGGGGAAAGTTATAAATCAAATAAAATAGACTTAGTTTGCGTATATGGGAATTTATATTTTCAAAAATTGAGTGGACGGATAGTGAAACGGACGAACAGATACGACTAGATAGAATCGGCTCGATATTTATGAGTATTTATATTGTTTATGGAGTCGATGATGCTTATGTTGCCTGTTATATATTTACATATGTGAATACTGAGTTTTGAACTTACCAACAGTCTTAATGATTTTATAATCATCGAGATGATATTTGCGTATACCCTTTGCCGTTTGAACACTGCTGCTCTCGTCAGACTCATCGTCAGTCTCCTCATCATCGGATTCATTACCATCGTCTTGTTCACTTTTATCTGAATCATCGTTATTAGTGACATCGACTACTTCATCCTCCCTATCCTCATCGACGTCTGTACCGTTTTCATTGTCTACTGACAATCTTGTGGTGCTGTTCCTGTTCCGAACGTTGCATCTGATGTGTTCAGATTGTAACTGTTTTTTTTCTTGAAGATTTTCTTCTTCGGTTTCCTCGCTATAATCGGATTCTAAGGGATCTGATGACTCACTAGAGACCACGTCGCTGCCGACAGTGCTACGGTTTAATTTAAATGTAAATGTTGTCTCTGTGTTGCTGTCATTTGGTGATGTTGTCGTTGTTGGAATTTTGTTCTGCTGTACCGCTGTCGATGGTGTTATTTTGCTATCTGTTCCAGAAGTTAATTTTGGTGAGCCTTTCGATGATGCTGAAGTTTTTCTGACGCCTGCCAATGATGTGCAAAAGCGCGTGCAAGTTTTTGTCGACATTTTTGTTGGCTTTCGTCAGTGATTTTTTTTTGGTTGCTGCTGCTGTAAGTCAAAATATATAGATGTCGGTCAGCTTTTTTTTTAACTAATCAAATATAAGTAAACAAACTTTCTTCGAGTCGAGAAGGTCGACTAGTTGATACTTTGAAACCGCAAGTGAGAACAGCCAGTCGTAATCGACACTACTCTGAAACCAGTGTTATCAACTGAGACTAGCTAACTAGCTATAAAAGATGTATCTTTTCAAAATGTATGTGCGCGAAATTGAACGTCAACGGATGTATTTTTACAAAATTGTTAACTCAACCAATATTCGTAGGTGGCTGTTAGAACCTACCAACCAAGTTTGGTGACTCTAGATATAAAGTTAAGGGATTTATAAGATTTAGCGTTGCTTTTAAAAAATGTTTCGTTTTGTTGAAAATCTAAGTTGAACAAGATTGCTTTCTAGCTTTGGCCTTCGTCTTCTTAATCGTTAAGTTAGTAGACTATTTTATAAACTATGAACATAAATACTGTTCAGAGTTTTCTTAATACTATGACACTTTGTAATGAGCTGGCTACCACAACTAATAACTGTTATCAACTTTAACTTTCCTTATAGGCTAATTCGTATATAAGTACTACTACTACTAATCTACTAATCTTCTTTCTTTGGTAACTGTATCTCTTATACTGCGGGAGAAATAGGTTTTTCTCTCGGTACTTAAGGGCGATTACCGGTAATATACCATCAAAATCTGATGGCTCTAACTCAAAAACAGCCATTTCAAACTTTATTGGCTGTGGGGCCGGGGGGTCTGGATGAGTCGTAGGTTGGCGCGGCATATTTCGATCTTTGAAAGACATCGCCAACAACCTACCAACCATATTTGATGAAATTATAGATTTGATTGATTTTCTAGCCTTCTAGTGGACATGCTGCGATTAGAACTGTTTACCAAGCTGAGAAATAATATTGGCAGAACTGCGGTACAGCTTAAGTTAAGTTATAATGCGCCACATCAATTCATGGGCTCTGTCTTGAGCTAAATTTAAGAAGCTAGTTTTCTGAATCAAAAGAAATTAACATTGAAGTCTTTCTTTTACTTGCTGGTGACAAATTCGGACAAGTTCCTTATTATGACAAACAAGCTAAATGAGGACCCCCTGAAAAATATCTTTTGTAGTAAGGCAATAACGAAGACTAAAATCTGTCTGTGGCAATAATTGATGCATTTTAACGAAGAGTTTCACCAAAAAAGCAATACATTTTTGCAGAAGCTGCAGAGACGAAGAGGAGGTGGAATCTCCGGAACACCTTCTCTGCATCTGCCCAGTACTGTCGAGAAAAAGAATCGCCTTTTTAGGAAGTGACTTCCTATCCAGCCTAACACAGTTAGAGCGCATAGGACTAAACAGAATTCCACATGATTCACGCTCAGACGAGTGAAGTAGACAATTAAATGAGATCTACGGTATCACAACGGTCCAAAACTGGTCTAAGTGTGCCGACCTTGGTCCGTTCAAGCTAGCCTAACCTAAGGAAGAGTTTTGAGCTTGAGTAATTGTAACGAAGAATTTGTTGAAGAAGACGGTCTAAAGCATTCATTGATGATTGTTTTGGTGAATCTAATATGTCACAAATACACGAAAATTAGCAGGATGATTTGGTTTCTAAGCTTGGCTTTGATGAAAGGATATTTCTAGAAATTCTCATATTCATCTATTTTTTTTGCCTATGTAAGCTCGAAATTGCGGTCAATAGTTGAATGCAAAGCTAATTTTTCTATTTTTCTTAAGTTGTTTGAGGCAGAGTCCAAGAAGGTTGACATTCATTTTTTTACCATGAACCTATTAAAAAGGGTATAATGAAGTTGCTCAAAAGTTGGCAGTCAGCACCTCAACAGTAAGCGCTCAATCAACAAGGGGCTCTCCACAGTAAGGGGCTCTCTTCAAAAGTAACGACTTCCAATTGGTATTATTGAACAACTGGAAAATGTTCATCAAGATCGGATAGAGAAACAGGCAAGTTATCGAAAATGAAGTCACATTGATCCCATTACCATCAGCAGGTGCAAGCATTTTTTTTTACCTAAATATGGGTATATGTGTTAGAAGGGAGCAGCTTGATAATCGAAGTAGCTCCCCGGCTGGAGCCGATCTTTGAAGAAAAAAAATTCCAGTTTTAGTCCGCCTTAGTGTACATTATTATGTGTGAATTTAGTTTACTTGTAGCCGTCTTCTAGTCTAGTTCAACACTGTGGCTGTAAGTGTAACGAGTAACTGGGAGTATAATGATTACTCACCAAATAAATGTATAATACTATCTGTAGCAGATTTTTTTCTTTTGTTTTGGTTTTTGATCCGTTTTATTGTTATTGCAGTGGCTATGGCTGGTCTAGCAATCTGCCTATCCGTATAATTCTGAATTTTATATTCGTTTCACTGAAGCAAAATTTAAATGATTGCGAAATTTTTAAAAATAAATATTTTTCTTTAGCATTTACGATTTTCCATCGGTTTCATATACCCTTGCTGAGGGTATTATAATTTTGTCGTGAAATTTATAACTCGTTGAGGGAGGCGACTCAGACTCCTTAGGTTGAATATATATTGCCATTCTCGATCGTCCGTCTGTATGTGTCTATTCAAACTAGTCCTCCAGTACCAGTTTAAGTACTATATTGATAAAAGTTGGAGTATATATTTCTTTTATTTACACTCGTCAAATGAGTTAGAATCGGTAGATCGGACTTATAGCTATAGCTAAAATTTATAAAAACAAAAAAACTTGTTTATATCGTGCTACAGATTGTACCTATATATATATATATATGCATTATCAACATCGGACAAACTGTACTAATACGCACACAGGAAAATATCGTCGGCTTTTTATAAAATTTTTTTATGAAAAGATTGACCTAGGTCTGCAAGGGTATGTATTCTTCGGCAAGGCCTGAAATAAATGTTGATTTTTGTTATTTTGTCTATGCCTTTCCGCCAATTTGTTCCCTCGCAAACAGAAATAACCTCAACACGCGTTGCTCAACTGGCCGCAAAAAAAATATATGTGGGTATATACAATTTGTAGATTTTATATATGAGCAGTTGGTTTCGGTGTTTTCATTTTCTGTATTCTCATGCGGCAACGAAATGTTTTCGTATATAAGTTTCAAAAAACAAAACTGAATTTATTTTATTGTTTCTATTTGGTTCATTCTGACCTTTGATGAACGGCGACAGTAATTTAGAGATCTAGAATATCCAGTATAATTCGAAATACACTAACCCGAACTTTTCTTAACATGCACTCGACACCACTTTACTTAGCATATAGGTATACAAAATATTTCTCTCATATTCGCAATATTATGAAGTCAAGCCGATGTAAATTCAAATTTTGGAAATTCCGTTGTGAATTATTATTTTTTTGATGTGCAGCACAACACACTTCTGACCAGTTGCATCCAAGTAATTCACGAAACTAAAAAGTAAAATCAGCGAAATGCTACAGCAACTCTCTATGTTGCCGTCAACACAGACGTCGTCGCTTTCGTTGTTGTGGCTGCTGATGGACGCAAGGGCGTACGCATGGGGCGGCTGCCCCCCGGATCTTCACTTTATGGAGACACATAATTGGTCGGCGAAAGGTAAGCGGATAAGGTTAAGTTAACGTTTAAGTTTAGTTCAGATAAAAATGCAGTAGAAAAATTACAATTCGGACCCCCTTTTCGAAAAGCAAGATGCGCCTTTGGATACACGCATTTGTACACATATATGTTTATCTATATATGTACATATCATTGCTGTTTGTGCCTGATGTGGATATATGTATTTTTGTGCTTGCTCTTCGGCAATTGTGAGAACGTGTTTATGCAAGTGCGAGTGTGAGCAGTTTCTGTAATACTACGTGGGCGCCAGTTGCTCAAGTGGTCTTCTCTGGTTGACTTAAACATTAGAGAGCATCTGTACCCAACTTTCAATTGGCATAAACTTGAAAATTATTGACAAATAAAACTACTAATATTGATACCAAAAATCTTGCGTCTACCGCAACTACGGTGCATCGTAAATTACCTTTTTGTCTCTGATAAATCAAAATGGTCAAGTAAAAATGTTAAAAGTAGGAACGGGATTAATCTGCTAACATCCAAATAGGTCGAAATAAATGCATATATGTATGTATGATATGAATTTTCGATGGTGATGACGGTTTATTTCATTTTTTGGCAGACAGTTGCAACAAACATATTTCCTTTATATCTTGACTATAATTATTACACTCAGAAAAACTCTTACTGGAATAATATTCCTGAACTTTACACAGAGGGTTTTAATTAATGCAAAAATAATATTTTGGTAGACTATAAAATATCCTAATACAAAAAAAAACTAATAAATTTCGTCTATATATATTCAACAAATAGCGTCGACCTACACTACCTCAGCCTTGATATGGGTTTTCAAATCTCCAATAGTCGATGGTGAATTTTAAGTTCTTTCTAGATAAATTTTTATACTCTGATACCGAAGGTATATTGGTTTTGGTAATTTTTTTCGACACTCTAAAATATAGAGACTTGATACATGAAATATAAACTGGAATGTGCCCGTGTCAGACAAAGTGTAAAAACTAGAGTGATACGTCCACTAGGAGGCCAGAATATCGATAAAATCGGTAATTAACAAATCTACAGTAACCAAATTTGGTTCGTTCCTTCAAATATCGGCATATGTCACGCCTACCTCAGCGGCACCCAAGCCCCGCCCCTAAAAATCGGAAACGGCTATATCCTCCGCAGTTTTTGAGTTCGAGCCGTCAGATTTGGTAGCCGCCTTAAAGAAACGAGAAAGTTTTATGGCGACGCCCAAACCTGCGCTTTGGGCCACACTCATTTTCTGCCCAAACCGATAAAAGTCTATATCTCCCGCAATTAAAGAGCGACAGTTACCATACTTGGGAGGCAGATTTCTAGGAACCTTCTCTAATCATTTTTTTAGCCAGTCTCACTACCGCCCCCAAAATTCAATAACGCCTATATCTACCCCGAACCTAACAGTTTAGTGTACTCTAATGCTTGAATAAATTATATCGCAAGATGTAAAGCGCAAGTGTTTTTTATGAAAGTTCAACAACTCAAATTGTAACGCATTGCAAAAGCCAAAGACGGCGCGAAACTTACAAAACTAGATATAAGCGTAGATATACATGTTACCACTATGAAGACAATACATAGAAGCGTCAATGTTGACTAAATGTTGCTGACGTGAAAATCTGTGAGCATGAGTCGCCGGCAGCTTCTGGACTGGAGAGCATCGAATAGAGACGCAGCCTCTTATGAGTATACGTTTATGGGTGCGAGCAGGTGAGGAATTATTCTACATTGGCCAAAAGAGTTATGAATGTGTGAGAAAATATAAGCAGCTCTCTATCCTTGTCGCTCCGTGTGCATGCTGGTACTCGATTTTCGATTTATTAGTTTTTTGGATATATGCGATGCAACTTTTTGCAAAGTGGTTAAACTGTTGACCAATTTTGAGACCACAGACAGCAAAATGTATGGTGCAAATTTAAAAGATGATATCATTGTTTCTCAACGGGCACACATACACGTACACATACAATGCCAGGTCTCAACGGGATCGTGCCACATTGCGCCCACGTCTTTTCGAACAAACAATTTCGCATGCCGAAACAATGATACCCCTTTTTGGATTTGCAATACGTATGTTGAGTTTTCAGCAGAACGTGAAATATGAATCTTAAATTTTTTAAAACGTACAAATTACAAATAATATTTCAAACTTATAACTTCAATTAAAAAAATGTATGCAATTTTCGAAGTGAAGTCTATGCAAATTATATTATTGGTGTTGGCAGCATCACAAAAAAAGTTTAAGTCATAATGAATTGTTTTTGTACTTAAATTCGGAGCCCTGCGTGGCCTAACACAAATATTGATAGCCATATTCCCATACACATTATGTTAAGTGCAGTTTTAATTGCAGCAGCCAGCGTTAGCAGCCAGCGTTAGCAGCGCTCTCTCTCTCTCTCGATAAAGTGCGTTCGCTGATCGGCCGACTGCTGCTGCTAATCAGCTGTTTAGCATTTCTCCAGCTTTTCGTTATATACAATTGAATACAAATTATATCGAGGTGCAAAGAACTTTGTTTTATTATTTTGTTCTGTTGGAAATTAAGCTATCAAAAAGCTAATGGCGCAAACAATTGGTTTTTTAACGAAAGCGCACATAAAAACGCTCTTATTAGAAAACCCGTTCGTGTTTTTGTACTTTTGTATATCCATCCGTTCCTCTATCCGTCAGTCCGCACATTTATGAGGCTACAGTCACCACATTTTCTTGGTAGGTTGTTGGCCATGTCCTTCAAAGATCGGCATATACCACGCCTACCCCCGCCGCCCCTAGCCACTCTCCAGGGTGTCTATATTTTAATCAATTGTTGAGTTAGAGCCGTCGAATTTGGTAGACATGTTACTGGTGACCGCCTTTAAGAATGGATGAAAAAATTGTATAGCCACGCCCACTCCAGCTCCCATAATCGTCAAAGCCGCAATTTTGAAAATTGTAAATCGATAAGCTGCATATCTCCCAAAATTTTAAAGATAGAGGAACTTGAAAGGTAACTCGCTGCTAACTTCCTAAAGATCGGCATATACAGTTTCAGACCACTCCCACACCCGCCGCCTCCAGGAACTTCCGACCTAGAAATCTGAAATGTGCACATCTCCCACAATTTGTAAGCTAGAGTCTCCAAATGTTGAAAGTGTGTTAACGGTAACTCTCCCAAGAGATCGATAGAAAATTTGATGGCCACTCCCACTCCCGCCTCCAAATTTCCCAAAAGCTCATATCTCCCGCGATTTAAAGGCTACAGTTGACAAACTTGGAAGGAAGATTACTAGGAACCTTCTCTAACAATTTTTTCAGCCACGACCACTTCATCCCCCAAAATTCCCAAAAGACCACATCTCTCGTAATTTAAGACTACAGTTACCAAACTGGTAAGGAAGGTTACTAGGAAACACTCGCAACATATTTTTCGGCCACACCCACTCCCGCCACCAAAATTCACGAAAGCCTATATCTACCGCAATTTGAAAGGCAAACTTGGAGAGTATTTCTTGGATACACCCACCCTGCTTATTGCATCAAAGTATTTCGCAGTCGGTTACGCCTGCAACGTCCCTCTTGTTTCTTTTATAAAAAATAAAAATTATATGTTGGCAAGGACAAGTTTTTGTCTTTGTTCGAGATTTACTAGTTTGTGTGCAGTATCTTTCTATGCTTCATTTTGTGGATGAAATCAAAATATACAAAATGAAGAAAATAAAATATGAAAAAATTTATGAAACACTTTTACTTCTGTACATTTATTTATCTAGTTTGTTATTGGTGTTATAATTCTAACGGCGGTATCTGGTTTTACCTATTTATTAACCGCAAATATCTTCCATTAGTATTAAATAATTTACTCTGTTAATACATTTAGATGTTAAAGAAAAAGTTTGTGTGCTTAATATATTATTTTGCGGCATTTAACAAATGTAACAAATATAACAAAATTGTCAGTAAATTGATTGTGATTGAAATGAATTAAAAATTGGCTCAGTATTTTTCCTTTTGAGTATTTATAGTTTATTAAACTGACGCATGCGCAGTCAAACTCGACACAGGTTGATTCAATGCCAAATCTTATGCACTGTGCCACACTGTAAACAACCCCCGAAATGCTTTAAATGATAAGACAAACCTCACATTCCATGCAGCCACTTACTCGCTAATACAACTACAACCACTGCCACAAACTACTGCACGAAGAACAAAAATGTAATGTCAATGCGAAGAGCAAATGTTTCGACGCACCCTCTCTGGCTCTCTCACGTATGCAGGCTGGCTTCAAGGCTTTACAGTTACGAGAACTTAAAGGGCCTCTTTTGCACAATGAACGTTGAGCGCTACTACGTTAGTCTACGACGTACGCCTGCCGTGTGTGTTTCATTTCACAAACAGACGAAACGCAGAAACGCAAGACAAATCGCGGATGGCAAGGAAAATATATTAATTGTAAAAAAAAACGATTGTCATTCCACAATTCCCTGTGTGTGCGTTTGTGTAAAGTGTTAATTTAAACGTTTTGACAATATTGCAATAATCTGGTGAATGCTAGCAAAAACGCAGATTTCATTATATAATAATTAAAATAGTTGCAAACCAAAAACACCAAGTGGGTCTGTAAAAAGCACAGTCTGCTAGAAATATTAATATAAAGCAGCATTGTGCATGTTTCTGAGTTTAAGGTGTAACCAGTGCATGTATTTGTTAATGCGTTTTGTGAATGCAATGGCAATATTCATCTGGATGTGATTTGCATGACAGCTGAAATTTTACAACCAGCATGACACCCCCAACTCTCATCAATAAACACCAGTGAGCACGGAGCCTAGAGAAATTCGATACCACTTGGTAAGTAATAATTTGAACAACAATTCCACTATTTGTAGTTGTTTGGCATATCGATTTTTAAGCAGTCCAAGTTACGAACAACAATAAAAATAATACACATACATATAAGAGTGGTCTAGTCAAATGAAGTCGACTAGGAGAGTACCCTGGACAGAGGACTAACCTTATTGAATTTCGACAATGTCCTGGTTATTGGAACCGAATACTATAAATTACAAAAAAATATTTTAGCATCACTCCCTCACAGCGAACACATACCTGAGGACTAGCGCAGTGACATTAACTTATTTTACTGGACACTGCACCTATTTTTCCATGGCAAGGACAAAAGTGAAGTTACTTAATTTAAAGCTCAAGAATGTAACATAATACAATATCATTCAATTTTTGTAAATTGGTGTGGACAATTTCTGTGAACTCCATGAATGTGAATGTCCATCATGAGGCACGAAGGGTGCAAGGGCGTCTGGCAAATATACATATATATATATATACACCTACACACAGGAGGAAATTTAATTCTGCTGCGACAGACCGGTTAAGTATAATAAAATTCCGATAGAAAGATAGTATATTAGCTATAAAATGTATACTAATCCAGCTAGTTCATGATATATGGTATTATATTATGCATTATTCATTCTGTGATTTTCTTTGAATGGTGTAAGTTCCTTAACAATTAAATACTTCACTTAAAAGTTAAAGACCAAAATTTAGTTGTTTTCCAAAAAGGAACTTTATTTGTTTATTTGCTTTTTACTCATTGTAGATGTTTTTATTCTTTGATTGTTGGTTTTTGATTATTGAAAGAATGCGAGAACCTAACAGACTGCAACAAGGGGCCCACACTCAGAGTCGAGCGTAACCGACTGCGAAATGCTCTGGTACCAGCTGATAACAGGTGGCAAAGAACTGGGAATGAGGTAATCCACACTCTAAGATTGGGAACTTTAGTTTAAAATTTGCCGGATATATAGGCTATTGGGGCTGGAATTGGACTACGTCCGAACAAATATTTCTTATAAATTTGGAGACTCAAAGTTTTATCGACTTACTCTTTGGAATATATTGATTTTGGCAATAATGGAGCCTGGAGTGGACGTGGCCAGATAATTTTTTATCGATGCTTAAAAGCGGTTACCGGTTACCAAATTACCTTTCAAATAATAATAGCTCAAAAAAAGAAAGATATAGCTGTTTCCGATTTTTAACGCCGTTTCAAGGTTTAAGGGTATCGAAAAATAATATTTACAAAATCCTACACAATATTCAAGCTGGACAATTCCATTTTATTTTTTGCAACTGGGGAAGACAGCAAAAGGTTCTAGCATTATTAATAGCAGACTACTTATCAGTTTTTTTCATCTTGTAAACAGATCAGTGTTTAATTTTTAAGGCTCTATGGTATTTGTTGATAATAGAGACTTTTGTTATGGTATGAATTTTTATAATAGATAAATATACATATTACATATTTAAACTATAAGGTATTTCCCTGAACTATAGGGGCCCGACATTCGGTTACGTTTTATACAAAGCGCACCGCTTTGTAAATGAACTTTAACAATATCACACGAAAAATAATAATTATAATCGTAAATTCGGTTAATTTCTAAGCATTTTGAAAGCAGTTGTTAATGAATTTTCATCGTTTGTTCCTGGTTTTTTTATTTTTAATTATGAAATGTTTGTAATAGGTCAGGGCTAACACACCAAGAGCATAAAATATCGATCGAGCGATGTCTGTCTGACCATCTTTTTGAGCGCTCTGATCTCAGACGCCATTAAAGCTTGGGACTTCAAATTGCAAGTATTCAAATTAACGGGTTGACATAGATTACAATTATATTGATAATATAATAATATTGATAGATAATATTATTAATATTAATATTACATAAGCTATTAAATGATGAAATTGATTCTTCTAAGTTAATCAGCTAATTTAATTTCACAGTTTCGATCATGGTTCCGATGGGCTGTTTCAGGGTCGGTTTCATTGTTTGCTTTTTTTCAAAATCATATTCCTAGTCCAAAAATATATGGTTCACTAATTTTGGAGAAGCCACTCGCTTAGTAGTAAAAGATAAAATCGAATCTCGTTCAAAAGATATAAATTAACTTTGACAATGGCGCTTTTCAGCAATACATCTGTTTAGAAGAGCCAATATAAAGATTAAAATATATATAATATAAGATATATAGGCTTTTGAGAATTTTAGGACAGAAAAGCTGAATATATTTTTCTGTTGCTATTAAATTGTATGAGATATATGCTTCTATCGATTTACACCATCAGGCCATCCATTGAACGATCAATTAAAGGACCTACCAGGAACATACTTTCAAAATTTGATGACTCTAACTTACTAATTATGAAGGATATGCGCTTTTAAGATTTTTAGGACCGCAGTTCCTGGGAGCGGAAAATGTGGATGTGGTTTGAAAATGTATAGGATGATCTTTGAAGGAGGTTACGAGCAAGTTACCTTCCAGCTTTGTGTCCATATATTTATCGATACTTAAAGGCGGCTACCGGTAATATACCTCCGAAATTTGATGGCTTTAACTCAAAAACTTATAGGAATTTCCGACTCCGATGGGTGGGGTCCTGGAGATGGCGGAATTGAGCGAAGCCGATATACCAATCAAATTTGATGACTGTAACTTTAAAGTTGTGGAAGATATGGGGTTTTATTGATTTTCGCCTATCGATTTTATTGATTTCCTAGCCTCCTAGTGGAGGTAGCACTCCAATTTTGAAACTTTGTCTTCTTCCAGGTTTCTAGCATTTAAGGTGTCGTTCATACCGATATTTTCTTGATACCTAGCAGAGTATAAAAATGCAAGGAATCTGTGTACGTTTTGGTTTAAGTATATAAAACGTGTTTGAGTGTTGATAGGCAAAAGCTTGGCTTCAGGGTATCTCCTAGGCAAGCTCTCTCGAAAATAACACTCTTAATTATTATATTTTGATACGCACTCCAGTTACCCACCTACTGCTAAATCTGGGAAATCGATAACAATGATAAAAGCAAATCGCTTATGGTTCAACCATTAATGTTCCCACAATTTTGAAGAACGAGTCATTTGACCTTGATAGATCGGCATTTAAATTTCCTGAGCAAGCCAACCCCCACCTATTCAGATCCTTCAAATAATTTTATATTTACATAATTTACTGTTTCACAGCACCGAAGGACGACGCTAATTTCTTCGCTTATTCAAACTGGAAACTATCTTACTTGTAAGCCATGCTATATTGCAGTGCTTACAAAATTCCTGATAATTATAATAGGGAATACGATTGTCGGCAGGTTGGACAGTGGGCATATGGTTGTATCAATTTGAACAGCAACCCTACGTAGCACTGTCAAACAACAACCACCAAAGGTGAGTGTGCCAGAGAGCTGCATCATTTCTTGTAAGCTCTCTCTCTGGCTCTCAACCTCTTTCAAGCACTGGGCCTGCGTAGTGTCTGCGAACTCTTGCAATGTGGGTGCCCCGTTTCTCTCAGCATTTTTGTATGTGCTTTCATTTTGTGCCCAACCCTTATATGTTCCAAAACATAGATTTTCTATTTAATATACCCTAAATGGGTAAAAGGGTATAATATAGTTGTGCAAAAGTCTGTAACAGACGAATCCTGGGCCCAGGCTCTAACAAAAAACCTGATGCACTTTTTTGTGTCAATGTGTTGTCTGCTTAGTGATATTGCCGACACATACCTCTATCACTAACTCTCTATCTCTCTCTCTCTCTCTCTACTTTTACCACTCAGCAGACAACACATGGCGGCGTTAAATAGACAAAAAGTTGATTATATTAAAATCTGTGACCGTTGGTCGCCGTCTGCGTCTGGTCTTTAAAGCAGCGCGTCACAGCCTCTTTTAAATTTCCACAATAAATTTTGCGGGCTGTGTGTATAAAATTGGTCAACAGTTATATCACACCACATAGCGAAAGATTACACGTCAGGCACAAAAACTAAAAAATGTAATATTGTGTGCCAGCTCGCACACGAAAAGACAAGGATTGAGTGCTGCTACTATCTTCACAAACATTTAAGGGCCTGCGCGATCCACTAGTAAAATTACCGCTATTTTGGCACGCAAATGATAATTCCGTACCTGTTAGCACGCATGCACGCACACTCATAAAGGGCTGGGTCTCTATTCGATTAGGGAACATATCGCAACGACCACAAGTGAAAGAATGACTTGCGTTCGCTGCTCGACTAGCTGAGTCTGCAAAATTTTGGCTCGGGATTTGTCAAGTCGGCGCCCCTATGCATTGTCAGCTTAGGGCACTTAAACGATTAACAGGGGGCTGCCACTTGGTTGATCATTAGCATCTCCAACTATCGATAAGCGGGTACCCCACTGCAAAATATGGTTAAATTTCTTTGATTTCACAAACCAGCGACAAATAACATTGCTTCACTGGAGAGCGCTCGACTAGGAGAACAAAGACGAGTAATACATTTTACTTGAGTTTGAAATTATTTCATATACTGACAGTGCATCTTAACTTTAATTTATGCTGTCGGAGATGTTTACTTTTGTCCAGTATAACGGTACAGGGTATACAAATACAGACATTCTGTTTAAAGCTGTTGTTATGTTTTGAGATTGGCGGATCTATTCTTTAAATTGTAGAAATTGCAGTCCCAACAAATATACATTTTAAATGAACAAGCTTTCAAATAATATAAGATACTAACAATGTTTAAACGAAATAGCTATCATAAAAAAGTGAAGAAAATTAAAATTAAAATGGTCCAAATTCTATGTCCAATATAACATAAATAAATCGTTGATATCATGTGACTGTGCCGTGCCGTCTGTGCCATTAGAAGAAGACAAATCTAAGTGAATCACATTTGGAATTAAATTTATAAACTGTTTTTACAATAACCATACAGACGAAAACACTGACGCTGCCCTTAGGTGTCTGCTACATGATTCATTCTTATACCACTACATAATCGGCAGATTCAATATAGAGACAAAAGGTTATGTTTCCTTTCTTTTACATACCATTGCAGATTTCATTGTCGTCATGTGAGAATACAATAAAAGTTAAACATGTATTTGGAAAACTTTTAATGAACGTAACTAGGAACAGCAATTCTCACAATCAAAAAGTTATAACATAAGTCAGCAGAAATTGTATTTTGGAAACAATGTGCCAGTAGCAGGAGAAAGAGCAACTGGTCGGACGTCTATTAATAACAGATTATAGACAGGAATCAACAAGATCACAAAATGCAAAAGGAGAACAATGTGATGGCAGAAAACTGCCAATTTGTGGGTCCATATCGTTTGGAGAAGACACTTGGCAAGGGTCAAACAGGTAACCAAATAATCAACCAATAATTCAAATAATATTTTTCATTTCTTATATAGCATTTTAATAAAAAGCTTTAACTTTTTTGGACAGGTCTAGTCAAGTTGGGCGTGCACTGTGTGATTGGAAAAAAGGTAGCCATTAAAATAATCAATCGCGAAAAACTCAGCGAATCTGTGCTAATGAAGGTAAGCAGGCAGCCACCAAACCTTAAAGATCAGTTTTTACCTATTATTATGCTTACGATTTCTGACTTTCGAAAGATCCTTGCCATATTTTATACTACGTTCCAAAGAACAAGCAAATAAATTTATTCTTTCTGAACAAATCAATTTTTTAAATCTTAAAGATCTTTGATTATCGATTTTGTCGATTTCCAAGCTTCCCAATGAACGTAGGACTCCAAGTTTTGCACTTTGTCTGATGCAGGCACAGACCAGTATCAAAGTATAATAAATATAGTTATAAAGTTATTAGTTCCGGAATAAGGGTGGATATAAATTTCAACTAAGAATGTGGGAGAAGGATTGGAAATTTAACATCGGTGATAATCGCATACAAATCTTATTGTACATTTCTTGAAGCGATCGTGGATTATATTCGCAAAATATTAATTTATTCAAGGTTGAACGTGAAATTGCCATCATGAAACTAATCGATCATCCACACGTGCTTGGATTGAGCGACGTGTATGAGAATAAGAAATATTTATATTTGATATTGGAGCACGTATCTGGAGGAGAACTTTTTGATTATCTCGTTAAAAAAGGACGACTTACGCCAAAAGAGGCGCGCAAGTTTTTTAGGCAAATAATCTCTGCACTGGACTTCTGCCATTCACACTCAATATGGTAAGCAATCCCTTGTCTGCAAAATAAATCGTAATTTTATATCTGAACTAAATTTGCAGCCATCGAGATTTGAAACCGGAGAATCTGCTTTTGGATGAAAAGAATAACATTAAGATCGCAGACTTCGGCATGGCCTCACTTCAACCAGCTGGTAGCATGCTGGAGACTTCTTGCGGATCACCACATTACGCCTGTCCAGAAGTAATACGCGTAAGTATAGAAAAAGTTGATGTGGTTATGTGAGTCGAGCTTGAATCTGCTTCTCAAACCCCAATTCAGATATCTTGAATAAAATTGTTATTGTATGTGGAACCTTATTGAATGTATTAATTTCAATATACATTTAGATTTGATGATGCTAGGCTGTCACATATATCAAGCAAGACATCAACTAGAAGATATACAAATTAATTTATTATGTACATTATTTCCGATTCAATTTCTTCCACAAGGGTGAGAAATATGATGGACGCAAGGCAGATGTATGGTCCTGTGGAGTCATACTGTACGCACTGCTAGTAGGTGCGTTACCCTTCGACGATGACAACTTGCGACAACTCCTAGAGAAAGTTAAGCGCGGGGTTTTTCATATTCCGCACTTTGTGCCTCCCGATTGCCAGAGTCTTTTGCGTGGTATGATCGAAGTTAATCCAGATAGGCGTCTAACGGTAAGTCACCAGAATAAGCAAAATAAGGTATTAAAAACATTCGGCCTGGCAGCACCACTTAACATATCAAAACAAATTGGGAAGAAAATTATGGATTTTTCAAGAAAATAAAATAATTCAAAACTGGCCATCGATTCTCATCGATATTGGGAAACAGAGAAAGTCATCGATAAGCTAAGTATATAAAACTCGACAGGCGTTGGATATCCTAAAACTCTTATTCCAAATTTAAAGTCCGAAAAACGACATACATTCAGACGCACGAACAGAGAGATATACAGAGCTTGATCGAATAAGTTGTTGACACTGATCAAGAATATACTTTATGGGGTCGGATGTGGTTTCCATAAGAAACGGAAAACAATTCCATTTTCAAAGCTCTCATTTGTGAAAGTGCCTAATATATACATTTTGAAAACAAACGATTTAGAGCTCTGAATTGTAGTTCGGTCAAACTAATTTAAATGTAACTAATTTTCATCTGATCAGCTGTTAAATTATCACTTTATCGCTACTTTACACAAATCTGTTAAATCTTACTCACTAATGTAAATAACATTGTAATGTTATTAAATATCGATAGTTTTCACTATCGAGCAAGCTAGAAGCACAGTTTCGGTGACAATAAAGTTATTAATTAAATAGTTTAAACACCGCCCAGATCTGAAGTTTTATGTTTGCATAAATAGCGCTTTATGCATCGAACACTTGTTTTGGAACTATTTTGCGTAAATTTTAATAAAAACCTACTTATAATAATTGCAGTTTAAATCAATATTATGTGGCCCGCCGCGAATTTTACTTTTGTAGTTCTTCTGTACTTTGTCTTGCGATTTATCATTTAGTACAGTACGATAACAAGGGCAGCCGTGAAACGATAAATTTTTATGAAGCTCTCTTGAAAGCTTGAGTTTTTCATGATTGACAGTAAACATTCGAATTATTTGATGTAAACAGCCAAACAGATTTCACAATCTGCAAATTGAAAATATTAAATTTAGCATATTTATGTACAATATCTTGAATAACAAAAAACGCTTATTTAACAGATCTGATTTACAGTTAAAGATCTTTAAGGCTCACTATGCTAGTGTCGATAGTTAGCCACTCAGTAAGTCGGTGATTGGAACGCCTATGTCTCGGTACATGTTGGGATTCAGAGATTATAGATTCCTAAGGTAACGATCTGAGAGTCAATACATCGTCTTTTGAGGGAAAGACTTATGGCTCGAAAATCTATTGGTAAGCAGTGCAGCTGCACATGTGATGAGTGTTCTGATAATCTTTATAATTGTTTATGGGTGGTGAACATGTGATTATGCATTAGCTCTCTGAACGAAAATAATAGGTGTCCATAAGCTCTCTGAACGAAAATAATAGGTTTCCATAATGTCTGTGGAACTTAACGCAGTGTTGTGTCTATCAGTTTATCTCGCCCTAATGCTTTTGAGATTTTCAGCTGGCCGAAATAAATCGTCATGCGTGGGTCACAGCAGGTGGCAAGGGCGAGCTGGAGTTGGAGCTTCCTATGATGGAGGTAGTACAAACACATGTTATACCTACTGCCAATGCCGTGGATCCTGATGTGCTGAATGCCATATGTTCCCTGGGCTGCTTCAAGGAGAAAGATAAACTACTGCAGGAGCTACTTAGTGCTAGGTAAGCAGTCAGTATGCTGCCACGATTTATAAAACACTAACAAAATCCGACCTACAGTCACAATACCGAAAAAGTCATTTACTTTCTTCTTCTGGAGCGCAAACGTCGTCGGCCCGCACTAGAGGATGATGAAGAGTTTGCACAGAAATCACGCAGCGAACTGGAAGCCGTAGATCCACCACGTAAACGGCTGGACAAGTGTCGCATCAATGGCACTAATGCACCTAGCTATGGACAAATTTCGGAGGGCTCCCCATTAACGCCGCGACGACAGGCATTTAAGTGAGCTTTTCTTATTCTAGTAAGACCCACTCAATAACTTTGCTTTTAACCCTGCAATAGCTTCCGATCGTACAGCAGCACACGGAATCATCAACGACGCTCACCCACGACGGTATCTACGTCGGTGCGAAGCTCTTCATATCATAGTCCAACTCGTTGCAATACACCCATAAACTCAACGCAGCAGCAAGCCAATGTAATGTCGCGACCATCATCACCATCAGTGGGCTCACGCCATTCAACATACGGGGATCGAGAGCGTTCTGGTTCGGTGCATCATCCGTCGGTCAGTCGGACACCATCGCACAGCTCACAGAAAAGCATTGAGAATGATGTCGTAGCCATTAGGGAGACTCGCATGGAGCGTCGTGATTCAGCGCGGCAAGCGCAGGAGCACAGTGGCGGTGGGCCAACTCGAGAATATGGAGATTGCGTACCTAACAGTCTGGGTCGAGAATCAGGCGGCAATTCCGCAACGGCTTCACCTTCGGTGCATCTGCGCGCCAGCTCAGGTCCGACAATTGCCATTAGTATGTTCCACGATACAGATTCGAATAGTGGTGTGTGCATGCTCCAATTAACCCTTTATGGTATCCATTATTTTCAACGCAAAGCATCTATAATTAACCATTGTTTTTGTCTCTTACCTTTGCAGTTGTCAATCCAAATGTATCGCCTATGCTTAACAACAGCAATCCAGGCATGCCTGGCTCACCCTGCAATACGCCTGGCGGTCAGCTCTGGAAAACACGACTTACCAACATCAAGAACAGCTTTCTTGGCAGTCCGCGTTTTCATCGCAGGAAAATGCAGGGTATTTTGTGGCTATCCTTCAATAAACAAATTAGTACTTATAGATCTACCAACATTTTAGTTTCTGCTGATGAGGTTCATTTAACGCCCGAGTCATCGCCAGAGCTAACAAAACGCTCATGGTTCGGCAACCTAATAACTACTGAAAAAGATGAGACATTTACCATATTGGTCAAGGGCAAACCCATTGCAACAGTCAAGGCGCATTTGATTCATGCCTTTCTATCGGTAAGTACTTAGGCATAGTAGCGAGCATCGTAAAAGGGATCGCAAAAATAGAAAGTCAGAAGAGTATATTGGTTTTGTGCAATATCCGTTACGCTGTGTCCCATCTGAGCGTAGTTGGAAAATTAATAACATCGATAAATGCAGTTCGCTAAAACTCTCCGACAATTTTAAAGCTATTTAGCCCACTATGTATACTCGACTACCGCTATCCTCGCAAAACACCTTCAAAAAAGATTTAAAAAAAGAGTTCTCACTGTGAGTCATGGCATTGAAATCCTAATATTTGAAATCTTTACTTACAACAATAACAACTACCTGGAACCACTGAGCAGACAGAGATCTTGCCGTTAAAATTGTGGCATTTATTGCCATCGGAAATCGAAATGTATCGATATTCCAGAAACGGAGGCTGTTATCAATAAAAAAAAAATTAAACTTCATCTAAGCCGGATATATGTGAACCTTTATGCCAAATTTGAAGTCTAGTCTCTGAAATCCGCATGTTCATGCAGACAGACAAATCAAGAATATATATGCTTTATGGGGTCGAAGATGCTTCCTTCTGCCTGTTACATACATTTGCACAAAACCATTATACGCTTTTGATCCATTTGTAATGGGTTCAGGGTATACAAATTGGTCTTATAAAGGGTATAATTAAACAATATATTCTTCGTCGATTTGGGAAATTGCAACATTGACATCAAAGGTTATTATATTTATTATCTGTTAACTAAAATAAATACATATATAATTACAGATGGCCGAATTATCACATAGTGTAGTATCGCCCACCTCGTTCCGCGTTGAGTACAAACGTAATGGTAATGGACCCGTTATGTTTCAACGCCATGTCAAATTCCAGGTGCGTAGCAAGGCTCACGGTAACCCAATATGCTTAAAACTAATACGTCTTTGGATAGGTGGACATAAGTTCTATATGCAAGCAAGGTGATATTGCGGATATGCTATTTGCTCTAACTTTTACATTATTGTCAGGTGGGTTGCACCGTAACACGTATTTTATCTTCATATATATGGCTATATATATTTTTTATATATACCTATTGTATTTCTAATGCAGGCAATATTCGCCGCTTTCGACGTATCTGCGAACATATACAGTCCCAAGTTTGTTCAAAACGATTTCCGGGACCGAATAGTCCACCTATAGTAGCTTCAGTCACTCAAGCTGTATCGGAGAGCTCCTCGTGTGGCTCAGTGTCGAGCGAACGTTTGTCTTATAAGCGACAGGTGGTAAGTAATTCTATTTTTATCATAACAATTATTATGCTAAGGTCTGTCAATTGCAGATTGAAAATGATTTGGAAAATGATTCCATATTCTGCTACAAATCTGGAAATGGACGCCGCGCATCAGCGACAAATAACAACAATCCTAATCCTGTTGATATACCTGACAGTCCCATTGCAGTCCGTTCAAAGTAGGTCACCTTAGTCTAGATGAACTATCGCCTTAATAACTGTTTATATTTTGATCGATCCAACAGTTCCGAGACAGCTGAGCATGACCGCAATCGAGAGCAACAGAACGAGCGACAGGCGACAACGATGTCTGGTAGTGCAATAGCATGAGAATTATTTCTCTGATTTAGTTACATTTTTCTCAAACCTATTTTTTTTAACCTACCGCGAAATGCAACCAAATGTATTTATTAACTAAACCCATTTCAATGAACAACCGATAAACGGCAATAATTTAATCATTTTCTATATATCTACAAATTTAAAATAACAAGAACTACATGATTACATTCCCTTGTAGACTGGAGTTCATATGCTCACAAATATGTACATATAATTAATAGTTTAAAAATTTTCAAAGATATTTTAACAAGAGGAACGTTTATCGTTTCAACTGAATGTTCCTGCCGTTCCGTTAGTTTCTGCCGCCCTAAGATGAGCAAGTCATATGCGGCCGTCTCAGACATACTTATGTACTGACCCCAGTAAATATAGATAAAAAACAAAGAAACTAGTCTACATGGATGTAGACAGATTGTGCTTAATAGACTCATTTTCTCATTCTGATAAAGAATATATATATATAGATATATATTGCCATAATCTTCAGACAAAATTATAATAACCTCTGCAAAAGTAAAAACTTGCTTAAATATCATACACTGCTGCCCGAAAAGAAATCAGAAATGCTTAAAACAAGATTATGTTTCTTATTTACTTATAATTATTATTTTTTAAAATTGTTTTAAGTTAGTACATATAAATGTTTTTTTTTATTTATGAGGACATTGTTGTCGCCGTACCTACGAAGCATACAAATACAGTTAAATACCAGTAACGAAAATGATACCAAAAGCTTTTGAATACGCCCTAGCTTAAGTCACAATGTTAATATAGACATTTTTCATAATATAGTCTAGAATTTATATTAACTAAGACATTAGATATGCAAATTTAATAATACTTATTTAAAGAAAATGCCTGAAATTTTTATATTGTGTAAAAAAAAATGATGCAACAATGCTCTAAACATTGATTTAACCAACGTATTAAAATTGTGCATTTGCTTCGTGTTGCTATTGTATACAAATTAAGTCAAGCGCGATTAACGTAAAACATAATATTTTTCGGAAGCACTAAACACATGGACGTTACCGATTTCACAATATTCTTTTTGCTATGTAACATCAGTTGTAGGCAGACAAGGGCGTTCGCACGAGTTTAGAAACTACACCTCCAAATCTCCGCAATCTGAGTACTCTTTTGTTGGCAGATAAAAGAGTTACTGATTATAGAGTTAAAGAATCTAAAACTGGAACTCCAAGTCTGTGACTTTAAGTCTGTAAAATAAACAAACATCAGCTTTCACGAATTTCGGAAACGATTGTAAACTAATCCAAGTAACTTTTGTTTTATAACTGCAAGAGGCATTGATATTTTTAAGAAGCTGTTAATAATATTTGAAATTTGTTGCCTGTAACTGTAATGCTGCAAGAAATATCAATTTTGGCGTAGAGCCACCCACTTCGCTTACCACCAACCACAGTGGTGTTCTCTGCAAAAAATAATATTCATAATTAAAAATATGAATAGATATTTATAGATATATTTGCTGTTTGGAAACTTAAGCCTCAATAAAACCGAAAAAATATATTGCTGGGTTGGAAAGATTGCCCGATGGACAATCCACTATCACGGTATACTCCGATTTCGTTAGGAAACAGAAGCAAACAAGATAAAACATTTATCATAAAATCATCATTTAATATATATATATAAATATTATGCAAATATTTGTATAAAAAAGCTATCGTATAATCCAAGTCGTCCGATTGTTAACCAACATGTATCACTAAATTTTTGACTTAATATTCCCATGTCAGTTTTATGTAGTCTGATATGTGCGTTTCAGACTTATGTAGCACCTGCAACAAAAAGAAGCATTAGATTATTGCAGTGTATTTTCAAAAAGCTTAATTGCTAAACTTTTCTCTAGCTAACACTGAAGAAGTTTAGTTCTCCATCTGACTTTGATGTTCTCACATATGGCTGATTTAATGTCTACTGAAAACTAAATTGTTTAAATTGCTGAGTTGCACGAAAGCAAAGAAAAACCAAAATGTTGACTATTTGAATACAACATTTAGTTATTTTAAGAAAGCACAGAGCCAAAATATAGATGACTTTTCAAATTATTTGACAGTAAAAAAATATATTTCAACAGGCTTGGTAAATCTGGGAATTACAAATCTTGTCTAGCTATAAAAATCAACAGGTCATGCCATGCCACACACACAGATTCTCATACTCCAATTGGCGTTTCTAAAAATATTTGTTTTTGTAAATATTTTCTATTTAGCAAATATAAGACTTGAATATGAACATAAAGCAAATCCAAAGAAAACCGTCCATTTTTCCTGTTGAACATATGTAGGCAACTCACCAAATTAAACAATTTGCGCATGAGGAAGATAACAACTAAAACTCAGTTTAAAGCAATATAATATTTAAAGCAATTGTAAGACAGCAATATATAATAAAACTGCCGACTGCGGAATACAACACGGATGTTTAATATTTTCTTCTCTTCTACATCCCTCAAGAAGTTATCAGTAATCTAAGCGATAACATTTTTTATATGCGCGATAGAAATGACTGCAATTTGCGTAAACGCCCCTAAAAGCAAGTCATGTCTTATTGTCTTTTGGGAACAGTATAACATTTTGACGGAACAGCCTGTGAAGTACTACTTTAGAATCTGCTGAAAACTAGTGCAAGTGAGGGAAGCTATCTATTAAATTTTGGTAACGCTAGCTTCAAAACTATGGGAGACAAATATGGTCGAGATTAGTGCGCTCCAGGATACTTATCTACGATTATCCAGCCCTCTTTTGACTTGGTGTCCCAATATTGACACTTCGTCAGACCGAGACGAACATGCGGAAAATTGCAAGAAACCAATATAGAGTATATTAAAGTCGATAAAAAAAATTAACGCTACAAAAGCTTAAGAAAAAATTTTGAAAGTAAAATAAATAATTAAGTAAAAACATTATTTATTTATAATGTTGAAAATAAACAAAGAAAGAATCTTTAAAGATTACATACCCTTGCAGGGCGGAGTTAATTTGACATCCATATTACTTGAAGTTTCTTTCTGGATTGAAATACGCTTAGAACGACGTCTCATTGAAAGCTTAACTTTCGATTTGCACTATGGCAGCTATGTGATTTAGTGATCCGATCTCGTCATCTCCAACGTTTGTTCTGCCTTCAGCAAAAAGGCGGACTTATACCAAGTTTATTCAAGATTACTTTTAAACTTCTGCGCATATTACTTTATGGGGTCGAAGACGTCTCCTTCAATGCATCTCAAGATTGACAACAAAATTAAATTGCCCTCTACAAGGGTTTAACTAGACAACATCAACACATCACTTAAATAGTTGGCAAAATACTAAGGCGACAAACAACTCGTGCTAAATTGTGAAAATAAAATTAACTTTTACCGTAAGCAATAATAATAATAGGAATAAATTATTTACTTATCGGCTCTACAGAGCAGCGGCGTTTAAAAGTAAATAGCACTTTCCTTTTCAAAAATGTAAATAGATAGTAAGTGTATTGCAAATGCACAGTGCAAATGTAAATAAATATTGAAAACGTTTGCTTCATGGCAGCTCATTAGTTTTGAGTCCGACATCGGTAAATTTCTGACGTCGAAGCAAGCGAAAACACTAATAAATTATTTATTTTATTAATTAGCCCCAACAACAAGTGAGAACTTTGCAGTCAGACGTAACCAACTTCGAAATGCTCTGATAACAATAAGCTTTTGTGAATATTTGGGGAGGAAGTGGGCGTGGATCTTAATAATATACCTTTCTAGTTTGGTAACTGGTAGCTCTTCAATTACGAGAGATATAGGCTTTCACGTTTTTTGGGACGGGATTGGGTATGGTCTAAACATTTGATTCGCCTTCGGAGAGGTGGTATCATATATATATCAAATATATCTTCCAAATTTGGTAACTCTTAAAAAGCTTTCAAATTGTGTGAGACATATGGTTTTATCGATTCACACCTTCAGATATATCGGTTATGCGAACCGATCCTTAAGTGAAACTACTGGAAACAATTGCTCAAATTTGGCGAGTCTAGCTTACAAGTTGTGGAATATATGCGCATTTCAGATTTTTAGGAGATTTTTTTATGGGGGCGTGGTCTGACATCGCCCATAACCTACGAACACAGTTTGTTGGCTGTTGCTTTAAAATTGTGGGAAATATGTGGATTTATCGATTTGCTATGATCGAATTTATCGATTTTGGAGCAAGGCTGATATATGTACATACGTACCGGATACTACGATCTATGCACCCTGTCCCGAATACTTATATAAAATATAGCTCACTCCGCTCCAACATTAATTATATACATTAGAGTGGTATAGGGTAACTTTTTCATACAACTTATACAGTCCCTGACATCATCGTGATCATGCAGATAGACAGACGTACAAACGGATATACCTGCATCGACAAATTTGTGATGCTGCATTATTAAACAAAGAAACAATGAATTTTGTGAGCATTTTCCTTCGGCCCTTTCCAATTTGACTCGCGATTTGACTCTGATACGGAACTTAGCCCTACCCTCGCACTCACGCCGCCGCCTCCCTACTAAACCGTGTTTACCCCACCTGTTTTTAGCTGGTATCAAAGCCCTAAGCAGTCGGGATTGTCCATCTGCAACTTTCTAACTTGATAAATAAAATCTCTTTTTCTCACCCTATGAGACACAAATATTATGTTTTCCGTTTGCATTATGCATAGTTTAATCGTTTGCCAATATTTTTGAAAAACTAAAAGAAAGTTTGTAGAGAACCAGTCATATACCCAGAGGGAAATGGCTGCTACGATGGCATAAGCATATTTTAGGATCAAAGATGCGTCACACATTTCTCCATATAAATTATAATATTCTATGCAAGCACCGAATAAATGCTTCAGAAACTATAAAAACGTCCAGCCCACGCTTTACCTTTTCGAATCGCAAATAAATTAAAAAGTGTAGAAACCTGATATCCTTGCAGGTATGCATAAATATTTATTAAATTGCCTGTTTTTCTGATCCAATATTATTTATATATTTATATATATATATTAAAATCCTCAACAATGTACAAATATTAAACAAAAGATAAATATTTAAAATAAATATATTTCCTGAAAAAAGTCGCAAGCCCACCAAACTTATTTATAGCGCACACACAGTCAATCGATTTTTTCATGAGCAGAAATAATTTGGTTAGCATCGTATGTATATGAATATATAGACAAACACAAACATAATTTTAGGAAACTCTTACTTAAACTGCCTACCATAAACTTAGACAGTAATAATGTGTATTATACTTAACTTGGTTCATTTGATATTGTTTTTATTTTTAGATAGTTTTAAATAATTATTGATAATTTCTTATGTTAGTTTAATGCACTGCAAACTTTGTTTTATATTTAATTAAGTAAATCCTGATTGTCATTTATTTTCAACTTAATGCATCGTGTCGAAAGTGATGAGGAAGTGACAACAATAAATTAATAATAAATAAATTTTTAAAAAAGTAAGTCTACCTTCAAAGGAAACTCAAAAAGTAGGTTATATAAATTGATATTATTTATATTATTTGTAGTTTGCAACAAAATATATCATATATATGTATAAAATAAAGTCCAGCTTAAAAAATTAAAAAGAATGAACATAAAGCGAACAAAAATTATAACTGCAATTCCAAAATAAAAACATAAATATTTAATATAATTCAGTTCGATAATTCATAATGAATGGCCAAGAGTGGGCAGCGTTCATTGCCTAATTCGACTTTCAACTTTAATATCCCAAAATAAAAAAATAAAATGTTCATAACATGATTTCATTTAACTTTTACTTTTATATTAAGCGCTTTTGTGCAATGTCCGTCATGCTGTCTGTCCGTCTGTATGAACGAAACTTTTTGATACCCTTAGAGACACAGGCTTGAAGTTTGGAACATATTCTGGTCTGTGACCGCGTCAGACAAAGTGTTCAAATTGTGTTCTACGTCCACTAGGATTCTAAGAAATCGATCAAATTCGATAAAGCCAAACATATCATACAAAGGTCAGGTGCAGTCACCAACTTTGGTTGGTAGGATGAAATAGCTACATCTTCCTCAGTGTTGGAGTTAGTGCCGTCTAATTTTATCAGGTATATTACTGGTAGCTGCTTTTAGGAACCGATAAAGAAATTGTGTGGCCATGGCCACAACTGTGCCTATAACTACCAAAGCCGATATTTTTGGCAAGTGTAATCCAATAGATCCGCATATCTTACACATTTTTAAAGATATTCATTAAACTTGGAAGGTAACTTGCTGGCATTCGGAACTTTGAAGTCTGATTTGCTAGAATCTCAACATTTTATGTGTATATTACTGGTACTCCTCGATGAAATGATCGCGGGGTATCCGAGAATTTATATTCCAAATTGGAAGTCTGAAGCTCTCTGAGGTCACTGTGTTCATACAGAATTACATGGCTATATCGAGTCAGCTGTTAATCCTGATAAAAAATATATGTACATATGTACCAAAACTATAATTACCATTTTTAATACATGTTTAAATTCGACGACTATAGTAGGCAGCAATTATTAGAAATACTTAAATAAAATTAATATACATTACAACCTACCTTCCAAGTTTAATGATTCTAGCTTTAAAATTATAGGAAATATATGGGTCATCCTATTTAAACGTATCTATGTTATCGATTTCCCAACCGAGGACCTTTTGCAGATGGTGGTTGTTGTAGCTCAACTTCGTGAAACACTTGAGTGGAGGTGCAAAGAGGCATAGCGGGAGGAACTTTCGTATGACATAAATATTTCGCTGCTCTGTTAAAAGGAATTCTAGCAAAAATCTCAGAAGTGATAGCCTTTTTAGTGGTTTTTTACGTTTTGGAAAATTATGCCGAAGGGACTATTAAGTTTGCTATTAGTTAGTCGGAAAATTAATTCTTGTTTAATAAACTTTTATATCATTATATATGTGTGTACTAATCATTTTGTAAATTTCCTTACGTGGCAAGGAATGGAAATATATTGTTTTTTCCTAAATTCTTAATTTAATCTAATCACTAAGTTTTCTTGTATTTGTTCCTTTACAATGTGCTCATAATGCCAATTACGTCATTTTGCGCCACATGTCAATGTAACACAAAAACCAAACATTGGGGATGTAGCTTGTGAATCAATCAGCTGTTTCCGATACGCAGAGAGCGAGGGTGAAGAGAGAAATTAAAGAGAATGCATTAATTTAAATGCAATCAAGTGACAAGCTTTTCATACAAAGCTAACCGGAGGACTCGCTCTGAGCTTTAGTACGAAAAAAAGCTCTACAAATCATATCCGAAAAGCAGGGGCGCAACAAAGTCAGCAGTCTCGGGTTCTCTCTTGTGTTTGTGAACCGAAAGAAAACTGTGCCAGCTGCATGAGAACAGAAACTTGGACATCAACGCTCAGTTCGGGTCGTGTTTGCAATACAACAGCACTGCGAAAACGGATAAAAATTCACATTTACATACCAGCGAAAAGCGCAAAGTATAGGCGGAGTAATTTCGACAATACCTCTCTCTACATGGAAAACGCTCTAAGAGAGTTTGTTCTACGGAAAACAACAAAATACAACACGGTAGCCAAAGAACAATGCATATATTTCATCCATATTACAGAGCCTTAAAAAAAATTATTGAAAAAAATATTAAAAGCATACTTTCTTTCGTATTTGTGTTTGAATTTATAACTTTCTCTTTACAACTTAGGTTAGTTAATTTGTTGTTACGTTCGGGTACTTCGTGAGTGTTCGTACATTAAGTGAGTTATGTAAAGCGTGTTTTGGTGTGGTGCACTGGGTGAGAATCTGAAGTAACGACAACATCGACAACGATGTGTGTTCACTAGGTAACAACACAAATGCTTGCTTGCATTTTCTTGGCGATAAAAATAAAATAAGTCAATTATTAACATTAATAAAAAGTTCAAAGTGGAAATTTTAAAGTGTGCTAAAGAAACAAATTGTTTCTATATGATAATAAAAAAATATTATACGTAAAACAAACAAACACTTGGTAAATTGGATATTAAATTAGAATACAAAACAGAGTGCCAAGAATTTGTCTTTGTGTAGGATTTTATTACATTTTTAATGTCATAATCCAACCAAAATTATGCCTACTTTTGACCTGAATTTTATATACATACATATAACAACTCCATACTTTGAGAGTTTGTTTCAAGTATTTCATGACTGGCAGACCATTTTGGTCCTTCTATCATTGTCAGAAATACTTACTTACCGCTCAAATTATTATTAAACAAATTTGTATAAAAACGGAAACAAACAACCCTCGTGCGAATCAATTGCACTATTTTTATTTTTAGTGCACTTTTCTTTCAATATTAGTGTCAAGGTGCAGTCTATGCACAGAAAAACAGAGACCAGGCAAAGACGAACAACAACTATAAAGACGGCAATAACAACAACGACATTTGCAGCAACAACAAATTGCAAAGATTTCTGTCGCCACCAAAGCGAGACAAAAGTTTTCAGGCGAATGTTGCGAACCCAACAACAAAAGCAAACCAAATACTTAATACGAGACAAACCAAAAGGTGTCAGTCGAAACTAGTATCAACAACAGCAAAAGGAACATGTAAGACTACTCTAATTGAGAGAGCCAAAGTAGAAATAACCCTGTCACAACCTCCGAATAAGTATAAGCCACATTTGTACTTATTTAATGCCTCCTTCTATCTCCCATATATTTTTGCATAACTTTATTATACGCAATTTGTTCAGAGGTACAGGGGGTATCAGGTATCATTAATATATGTTTATATATATATGCTAATTAATCCATATTTCCATGTCTGTCCCTTTTTTGTTCGTTGGAAATATGAAAATGATTTGATTTTAAAACGGAAAACACATCATTTGCTCATTTGTTGTCGATACTCTGCTTTGGAGGTTAGCCAACCCCTGATTCTTAAAAGTATCTTTTTCGGGTCTAGCTTTCAAACTTAGAAGCTTAGGTTCATTCGGGATATATGTACGTGTTAGTAAATTTAACTTAATTTATGAATTAATTAACTCGTTTAATCAATACTATATTATTGAGAGGAGGGATGGTGGTTTCTCCTCCCTTGCTAACAAACGCCATAACCTATAACTTTAGTCTATTTAAACTATCAGTATTGATTTCATATTTCTCAACGATTTTTTGGCATTATGCTAATTCATATGTAAAATACCCTTTCATATGACCTATTAGAGGGTATATCATAAAAAATAGCAACTCGGCGAGGGTACGCAAGGTCCAAGACTCAACTTACTGACGACGACCCACTTTGCTTAAATTACGAGCTGCACGCAAAAGCACCGAACTGAAAGCCACACTCGTTTGGTTTAGAGACCTAACCAAGCGTCAGTCAGTCAACTCATTCTCTCAGTATTTGTCTGATGGACAGCCTTATGAGTCAGCACTATGTCGCACATTGCGTGTCGAGCTGGGTGGAGCCAGCCCAGAAATAAATATAAAATGATGAAAAGGGGGTGTTGAGAGTGCACGCGAGCGAGACGTGTTGCATATTTTTGGGCTTCTTGTGTGAAGGCAGACAGGAATGCGTTGCATTCCTATTAGCAATAAAATGTCAAATAAATATAGAGCTATGTTTACATGATCAATTGATCACAAAGTGCTGGCCACGAAAAAAGGCTTACACAAAAATGTCTTCGTATCTAAATCCAACGAGTCAAACAGTTTATACCAGTGTAATACCAGCTGAAAACTGATTGAAAAATCTTCTTGCATTGGAATTAGATTGTCTTGATTAGAATTGTTGTCTACCTTTATAAATTATCCCGTGCGAAGACGCTAAGCCCGCTAATTTTCGACACTTCTTTAGAGTACCCGGAATGGTTTAGAATCATTACAGCTTCAGCAAAAAAAGAAAAACATAGAACACAGCGGACATAGTGACTCCGAGGAATGCTGACATCCTTTAGCAACGACTGCTATTTTTAAAATTAAATACATGTTGTCAGGAATGTACTTACATCCAATCCTTAGGTAAATACTCTTAACCTGTAGTCCCTTACTGCCTATTATTCTTACCTTTAGTTTTCTTTGGTTTCCTTTGAATTTAATTCTGTAGAATAATGAATTTTATTCTCTGAAACCAAAGATATGGAAGTATTTTGGTAATATAAAATGTTCGGAATGTTGTCTGTCCGTCTATATGCACTCAACTTTCTTGACACCAATAAATCTACAAACTTAAAACTTGGTAAACATTTTCGTCTGTGTCTGCGACAGACAAAGTGTTCAATTTTTGGGGACTTTCTACCCCATATTAGGGACGAAGAAACCGATTGAATCCACAATCGCAAGCAATAAGACCACATTTCACTCACTTAAGTGGTGTCTTGTTGGCGGCATCATCATCAACCATCAGCACTGACTACGCCTTCCCCTGCCACCCGCAGACCCCATTGGAAATGTGTTTTTCCACTATTTGTGAGCTGGACTCACCAAATTTGGAAGCAAATTAACAATAAACAATAATCTTCAGCTAAATGCTAAAGCTAAAGTCACAAAACTTGGAACGTAGATTAGCAACATCCACCAAATATCGATATAAATCCAAACCGGGTATTGGTAATAATTTCATAAATATGTCAAAAGAAAACATCAATTTTATAGCTAGAAACACAATCTATTTCCTCCCTATATCAACAACACATTAAAGTTCTTTTCCACTTGTTATCAGCTAAAATTACTTTGGTAACATAATACAGCAACGTCCTCATTTGTCTATATTACTTTATATATCTTTGGCCCGTTTTAAATTTCTTTGGAGTTGAGTTTTCAGTGTATTCTGTTTAGTTGAGTCGAGAGCAGAAAGGTTTATCTCCTACTTTTTTCCACTTTTCCAGATCTTAAATGTTTGCCTGATGACCTAACGTCTACGAGCATGGAACTTATTTGCAATGCAATCACCAAATTACGGAGCGGGACCATTAACAAAAGCTGCTATTATATATTTAAATGCTTGTGAAAATCAAATTGATGTAATATTTATGAGAGGGCAAGACTGCGCGGTGCATCAACTTTTTAAAATATGTTTACTTTTACAATATTAAAAACCAGTCGACGGGTCGACTTTGCTTTAACTTACAGTTTTTAATGTAAGATACAAAAAGTGGTTCTCCACTCTCACTTCACTTTTACAAGCGTACTTGGCGAGTTAAGGATAAAAAAAACACACACACAAGCAACACTGTTTTAAATGGAATAAGAAAATACCCGTAGGATCATGATACTGCAATATAGACGGTCACGAAATATCACTTGATTTTTCTCATAGACATTAAACGTTTAACATTTAAAAAATATGATCGGCGATTCAATTTAGTATAACACAAGCGCAAAATAAAACCAAAAATGGACAATCCAAACGTAGACAAGTGAACGAATTTTTTAGAAAGGTTTGCAAAATACTTATTCCTATTATTTGCTGAATATATCTCAAAAACTGTTGAGCTGTGTATATGCATTTCTATTTTTTAGGGACGGAAATTTATATGAAGATCTTCGTAATTATCGTTATTATCGATTTTCTAGCTTCCCACTTGCAATTATTTATTATTAATTATCAGCAAATCAATAACTGATGGACTACCAGAAAACGTTTGCATCGGTCATATTATATAAGCTGGAGTTCCGATAGAAGTTATTTAATGTCAGCCAGTGACTTCAAACAACTAAAAATTACACCTTGTCATCCATTTAAATCACACTAACACTAAAGCCGAAATGATCAAAATATGCAATTAAACTGGCAGGTCTGTTCAAAGAAGTATTCAACCATTAATTGATTTATTAAAATCTGAAAACTTTTTATTACATTTTATCATTAAAGATAAATGATTAATGTTAAAGCGCATATCACTGTTTTTGTGTTTCTACGTGTTGTGCGATGCTCAACTGCTCGGCCACAAATCCAACGCCCATAAAATTCGAAAATAGCTATATCTCCCGCAGTTTTTGAGTAGGGCCATAACAATTGGAAGGTACATTACCGGCATCCGTTTTTAAGTAACGGAACAAAATTTATAATCGTCAAAAGCGATTTTTCTGAAAGTCGATAAGAGTAAATCGATAATCTTGCTGGTAAGCTTCTTCAAAAATCAACATATACATTTTTACGCACACTAATTTTTGATCAAACTCTCTTCAAAGATCGATGAAAAAATTGGATGGGCACGCCCACTGCCCCTCCCAAAACCGAAATACCTGATGTTGGAATTCGCGAAGGCCAACTATCTCACAATTGTAATGCTGTGTCGGCGAAGAGAGTTTGCGGTGATTTTCTCGAGAAAGTTATGGCAACGTCTTTCGCAATGACACGGCAGTCATCTCCTCCTTCCATAGAAGTGTCGAGAGTACTTCCCCTTAGAAAGTATGATTATGGCTTGTTTGCCGTAGTGCAGGAGTTGATCCAGACAGATTCCGTCTATTTCTGGGGCTTTGAAGTTTTTGAAACTTCTAATAGCCAATATACCCTAAGCCATCAAAGTGGCTAAAAAGAGTATAATCGTTATGCGCACGACTGATTTTTTAGATCGGATTAGGAACACTCAAGTTATAGTCGAACACGTATTCTGCATGCATAAATATGCGATCGATTTCAGCCAGGGATTGTGAGTAAATCTACGCGCTGCCTTATATTTTTTTTACTCTTTAATTCCTGTGCCGGCTTTAAGAATTTACAGCAACTCCATGCAATAAAACTAGAAATTATTTAATAGCTATGTTCAGGGTATATCGTAGCCGAGCACAAGCGACTACAGCATTCTGACTTGCCTTAAAAGACTATTGGTAAACAAATGTTAAGTGGTGACAGCTCTCATGCTATGAGATGCTGAGATGATGCCGGTCGCGATCTAATTGAAGTACAGTCTGGTAAGTGTTCACTTAGCAGAAGTCTGAAAGACACTTCGCTGAATGTTGTCCGTGTTTGATTGGGCTTCTTTAAATAGCATAGACTCGAGGCTGTCTTAGAAAAGGAACGATGCCTTTGCAGTGCTTGCAATACTGCAGTGATCAGATAAGAGTGTAGTTTTGCATGCACTTGTGAAATCCAAGCTTTTTGCTTGATTAAACATAGTTCCGGTACTCAAGCTCTTGAGTAATTCGAATTGATATATAATATACATCGAAATATTATTGATCAACAGAACGATCTCCAACGATTATAGCATTCTTAATTGTTACCCATATCTTCGAGCTGGGGATTCTAGTATAATTCCCTTTTGTTCGATGAATTTATTTCAGATAGTTCTGTATGTGTTTCTCAACTAAACTGTGCCTGTTTTTGAACGATGGTAGTAGAAGTAATAATTGGTGAATACTCGCCAAGACCCCATACAGTTTTGTAATTAACGGGAGGCAAGCGTGAGGTCAAGAACCGCTTTGCAATTTCACCTGACATCAGATATGAGCACCAAACTGAAAGTGATACGTTCCCGTCAAAATGAGAATCCATTTCCTTATTTAGTTCTTTACATTGTCATTTCAGAAGCATATAAACTATAAATAGTTATCCCTTATCTAGATAATCTATTTTCGCAGCATCTATCTCGGTCTCTCTTCTTGGAGACGTATATCAGACTATCCAATACATGAGACATATCGACTAGATCATTAATTTGCATTTTCTACGGAGAATAGAAAATATATATGGGAAACCATTTAACATCAAACTGTGCTGATATAAGTACAAACCTAAATAAATGTTTTACTGACTTTAGTAATATAATTTTCATTACCATTTGATTTGAATGTGCAAAACATGAAAAGTCGTTAGCTTTAAGTATTCAATTGTTAGGTGCTTCAATTAAAGCAAATCGGTTTTGATTACTGTCATTTTTCAACAAGTCTTCATTGTCTGTGTCACTTTTAGCTCAGGTGGCTTAAACTACAACGGCTTAACGTGTCTGGCTGGTTTTTCCATTAACATATGTGCACTTTACGGTTTATTCCGCAAGTAATTTAAATACACTTGCACTTGTATTTTATAGATTTAGCTGCGATGTCGCGATAGTTAATTAATCTTCGGCTTCAAACTGCAGCCGTATGAGCGCGACTTGGAACATGCACGACCCATTTGTAGTATGTGAAGTTTAGAGTGAAAAGTTGAATTTTTTCCATTTGATTAATACCAGCTGCTATCTTGATTGACTTTACTTTTACTTTACTTTAATACTCGGATACTAATGTAAGGAAAAATAGTCATGTGGCTGAGAATTTTATGTCTATCTTTTCAGAAATCTAGCCACCATATGTAAGGACTCTAGCTTTTAAATTCTGGAAGAAGTGTTTTTATCCAACAGTTTTAAGCTATTGATATTATTGATTTCCTAGCTCCCAATTGGTGTCTTGAGTCACTTTTAGCAATAAAGTTCCTCTTTGCAAGTTGTTGCCAATGTTATTGTTGTTTTGTCAAGTTGCATCAGCTTATTTATCCGAATGTATCAATTCTATGTGATAATTCTAAATATTTAAAAATGTTTAAGAAGTCTGGTTCTAGTATTGACTTGCCTTCTACTCGCTGAATGCTATGAGAATTATCTTGGTCGTTCCAAAGCAATTTCTTCTCTTGATCTTGGGATAGAAAAAGCAAGCAATGCTTCTTCTCATATATTGCTATAATTTTTCAACCCACTTACTCCTCTGTCCCACACACTTACATGTCTTAGCCCTATAATCATATGTCTATTATCAAAACTACAAGAATTTTATTTTACTTTTATATTCTTTTTAAATCAAGATTTAAGATTTACAATTGACACGAAAATGATTGTGCGTAACCAGTTGTGCACGAGGGCAAAAGAAGAGGACAAACTTTCTAGTCGGTCTAGTAACAATTGAAGAGCTTAGATCTAAGACAAAAACAGAAAAAGCGCCATTAATTGTCTTATGTAATTATCCTAAATAGTGATCTACGGCTACACAATGACGATTAATAAGAAGAAGCCCTTATCCATCTCTTAATTCCACAGTCTTTCCGTCTGTTTGGAAGTAATTATTTATTATTCCTCTCCACAAAAAACGTGGTAAGTATAATATTTAAATTACTAAATGTATAACAAAGTTATATGCTAGTGCAAGATATCTGAATAAAATCCTTACTTTAACTTTGCAACATCTCTGTATATCAGATTAAAGAATTGATCTACTAACTTGTTTGAATTAACTTCCCTTATAAGTGAAGCATTTCTTCAGAAAATGCAAGCAAGAAAATGCATTTACACAAGCTTGATTAAGGCACTCGATTAAGTTGTTTGGGATTCTAGGCGGACTAAAAGAGTATTACTCAGTTCGAATACCAAGAAACCGGTTCACGTTATTTCCGGTGTACCATTAGTCCTTTATTCTTATCAATTTTAATAATGACATCCCGACAAGCTTAATACATTCACATATTCTTGTGTACTTAGACACGTCGCTTTAGTCCGTCCGTCTGTATGAACAGGTCAAGTTTGTTTCATTTATCTTTAATGTCTTTTCATATATATACAAACTACTATCATCTAACCTACATGTGTTTGAAAGGTGGGTTCTGGGTTTATCTTGGTCGAGCTGTCTTGACTAATCTAACTAATTTCCTATAAAAATATATCAAACATACTTTTTTTGTGGATATGCACATTTGTGAAATTAGATTTTAAGTTATATAGGTAAAAATTTTTGCACTTTTTGTTTAGTTCCATTTGCTTAATTTAATACCAACACGTGCAAAATAAATATATATATATATATAAACATGCATTTGTGACATACATTTCACTTTCCTTGCAGTAGTCGTAACATGGGCTGCGTCTTTGAAGCATCCAGAAAGCAGCCCAAACAGTGCATAAAGCAACAAACGCAAAATCAATGCTCTCTTATCACAACATCGACAACAGTAATAGACAACAGAGTAGAGAAAATAAAAATCGAGGATAACTATCAACAAAATCATAAACCTCAAACAGCAACAACAACAACCCGCAAAAATATAAAAGCGACAACTCAAGTGCTTTTTGTGGTACCACAGCAACAACGGTTTAGTCAAGAAGCGTACGACAACAAAGATGCCTTAGCGACTCACGATATTTGGCCATCGACGAAGCCAAACCCTTCGCAAATAAATTGCTCGAATTGCAATAACCGCAACCTAAAGATTAACAAAGATGAGCAGCAGCAGCGCTGTCGCCAGCACTTGTGTCAGTTTCATGCTACCAGATTTAGCAGCAGAAACCACTATATTGCTACATGGGCGTCTCTGGCTGGCATATCCAGTCTACGGCTGCATAAAATGCTGTTGGAAGCGAGAGTTGCCCTAGCGACGCCACCAGACGAACCATCCGAAGAGCAGCGGAAACTGGAGGAGGATAAGGATGAGAATAAACCATTTGAAGAGCTGCCCTGGCGGCGGCACAATGTTGCCAGCGCTTTTGTACCCGCCACTATGTCAACAGCTATTTTATCTAGTCTGAGCGCCACCCTAGCTATCGCATGTCAGTATTTGGCTCAGCATTATAAGGCGTATAGTCAGTCTTTCAGCTTCTATGCGGCCTCAAGTATAATCCTGATGTTATGCTATCTGACCACTACATCCGCAGCCGCTGCCACGCAGTCGGAGGCGGCTGCCTTAGACAAGCATCCCATGTAAGTACAATTCAAATGGGTTATACTACCGCTATTGTATTATGTGTATTAAATCTGTAAATGTACCTTCAATTTGTTTACTTGTCTGTAACCAATTTCGTCGAAATTTATATTCTTTTAAAATTTTTACAGTCACGGTATCGATTGGTCGAAGTAAGTTTTTGCACCCACACCAAAACGTAAACAAAGCATATCTAACGAATTTTGTGTTGGTTTTAATTTAGTTTTATTTTCCAAAGGTAAATGAGTATATTGGTTTAGTGGTATGTCTTTCTGGCTGTTAGTTAGTTATCCAGTCCGTCTGTCTGTTCTAAAGCGCGTGACTCCGCAATATATTCTTGCTTATTCTTGGTTTAAAGTGTATCATATATTTCACACGTAGAGCCACCAATTTTGAAGTTTTCATCTTTCAATCTGGTCAAATGCAAATAACTAAATAACTTGCCAGTTCCTTTCTGGGGCAGTTCTTTAAGCAGTATTTACAATGAGAATAAAATATCGATTTGCCAAAAAATTCCGACTGACACATAAATGTAAAGTTGTCCAAAAGTAGACGCTGCCATTTTTCCAATTTAAATCCTATAAATCTTCCACAATTTTGAGCTGTGGTCAACAAATTTGAAAGGTAAAGGTGGATTACTAGGAACCAGAATTTGAAAATTAATATCTGCCATGCCAGTTATTTACAAATTTAAGCAGCACACACCTGTTGTGACCAAGAATATGTACTCTATATGTCGAACTCGATTCCTTTTGCCGATTTGGTCAATTTCATTATACTTTTATCTATTTTAATTGTGTATACTGAATCATTATTTCAATTCACTTTACTTACACACTCTTAATTGTGTCATTGGTGGCTCATATTGCCTGTTTTATACATTTGAAATGAAAATTATTATAATTTTGAAATGCGTTCCAGATGAAAAGACACACAGCAAAACCTTTATAGTTATTCCCGAATAAACTTTCCAAAATGCGTTCTTAAAATGTTGCTTGCTTTTTAGTTCAACTTTTGTTTGTTTAATTTAAAGCTTACTGTGAAACCCAAAAATTGCAACACAACAATTTTGTCTTAAATTTTAAATACACAGATATAAATTCGTTCTGCCTTAACGACCAATATTAATAGTACAATTTTGATCAAAACTCTATACACGCAGATTCGACGAATCCAGTTCAGATAAGGAGATTTTAGATTTATTACTCGAGAAGAAGCGCTATGATAAACGATTACTGCCACCTGTTAATGGTAAGGAACTTTACAGATTTTCTCTAAATTATCACAACATATACCTCTCTGTAAATAACAATACATAACACCAATAAGGACCAAGCATTGCAGCAAGTTTTGTCTGTTATTATTCCATTCTTAATTAATTAATGAATTCTGTAATCAACTAGCTCAAATAGCTTGCAATAAATCTATTATTACAATAAAATACGAATTTGTTGCAGTTATTTTGGTTTTTAGGTATTTTCAAAGGCGGCAGTCCAAAGTGCGGACCAGCTTAAGACCTGTGGAATATACAAACATTTCCAATCTTTCGATATTTGAATGAGGCTATCTATCTTCTCACATGTCAATTTTGGCGTATACCTTTCGGAGGCATAGGCAAACAATTATTCCAAACTTTAAATCATTATCATTAAGAACAATGCAAAAATACTTCTACCTGAGCATAATTCACAGCAGATGCAATGAGTTGCGAGTGTACGAAAACTGTTCTATCTAGTTCAGCTAACTATTCAAAATCTTGATAAGATTTTTTTCCTTTGATCAAACTAGAAAAACATTTTTTTGAGTGTTTAATTATTTTAGCCTGTTTGTAAATTTTACAGATGAAGACTTTTGCTGTGGCTTACAATCGCCTGATATGGCCTCAAATCAAAATGCCAGGAGACCACATAATCGCGGTTGGTGAAATGTCCTAAACAAATCACAAGCAGTATATATATTTTCTCTGATTATCTTACACTCTTTTTCTATTTTAATTATTTTTGAGTTATTTTCTAAAATACGCCTATTGATCTATGAGTTTCATACATTATCTTTGATATAAGCAGAGACATTATTTAGTTTACGTACTACCTATATTGAAACTCTAAATCGATTTATAGGAACACTGACGGTTAATGTTAATGTGTTGCTTTTGAGCTTAGCATCACCCGATGAGAGCAGTTTGGTAAGAAGTTTTCGAGAATTAATATAATTCATTATTTAAGTATGATTTTATTGCAGAAATATGAAGTTGAATTTCTATTGAATCAGCAATGGAACGATCCTCGCCTTCAATATGGCAATAAGTCGCATTATGATTTCCTAAACGCTTTGCATCATCATGACAGTATTTGGACGCCCGACACGTACTTCATTATGCATGGCGATTTCAAGGATCCCATCATACCAATGCATTTCGCTCTAAGAATATTTCGCAACGGGACCATAACGTACGCAATGAGGTGTGTTTCTCTCTAATTTGATTATAAATTAATTGCACATTGCACATATTTACTGTCCACTTTTTACTCTAGCAGCATAGCCATGTTAACTGGTCTGTTAATCAGATATATATAATATTCATACAAAAAAACCGTTTTCCTGCGGAAATTTTTTAATCGTTTTATTCCTGAGAGTACACCACAAATTAATTAAGCTAAGGTTACCCTTCTACAAATTTTTACACTTGTTTTTTTTTAAGTTGAGGTTGCATTAAATTTAAATAAAACTAATTGCTCCACCACTTAGCGCTACTATCTGATACACTATGTAACCTGTAACATAAAATATGTGTGCTAGTAGTATCCTAAGCTAAGGGTTTGTCATCGATAACACAAAGTATCGACACTAACGCGGATTGGCTGTCCTTAGTCGTTAGAATTCAGATTCCATTAAAAACAGATTAACGATAACTCCGATGTATTTATCGAGCAGAGCTTTGTGTTGTTTTGACCATAGACTCATTAGGGTCATTTCGTGAATATCATCCGTTTTAAGAGAAGTCTAGCCTGATGCCCTCTGTTAGGTCAAATATAAAGGTATGTCACAGAAGTTGATTTCAGAGAACAGCCAAACATATGAGAAACAGTCATTACATTACTTGATACGATTGCAAGCCTACAATCGAAAATCAGACACCCGTAAGCAGGTGTATGTGTCATTGGTGTTTGGTGACCTATGTTTCGTCTCAAGGTCAAACGTGAACTTTAAGCTTCCATCTGACATTGGAAAATTTATTTTATTTCGATTATCCCCTACTGCGACGAGACTGATTATCATAAATATTTTGTTTGAAGTAAAGCGTGAAAGGCTGCCATTTTGTCCAGCAATTGTTGAATCTATTTTAGGATAAAGTACTTGCGTGCAGGAAAGGAGATATCTAGACAGTAAAACATATATTTACAAGTAACTCGAGTTGCTTTTGGTATGAGATTGTGCATCTTGCGCTCCTTAAGTTAAGTAGCCGAACGATGGCGGAATTGTTTTCGTAGCTGTGCTGAATCCTGAGCTAGCACTTGTGGAAATAATTAATTTTATTATGCCCTGTACCACTAACACTTAAAGGCGTCAAAACGACTAAAACGTGCATCAGGTTTTTCACATCAAAATCGACAAATTTGAGCACAAGCTGCTGTTCTAAGAATACATAAATCTCTTGCAAGAACTACATGAATGTGACCATTACATACAAAGACAGAATCCTTTTCTTAATTATAATATTTTGTTTTTTTCTAACATTGTAGGCGTCACTTGATACTGTCGTGCCAGGGAAGTCTTCACATATTTCCATTTGATGATCCAAAGTGCTCTTTTTCAATGGAAAGCAGTAAGTACACAATGGATATAACTATTTAACTCAAGTCAAAAGTGTCAAAAGTCTGTTTACTTAAAATCAGTGTAATTTTTACTTTAGTATAACTAGACAGCGTACAATTGTAAGGGGAAATTAAGGCAGTCTGTATCCTACACACATGCATATAATTTTTTGCAATACCTTAAGTACCAGAAATAATAACTGTTTAAAAAATACTCTATACCTGGCTGTAAAATATATTAAATTAATAAAAACACAAGTTCAACTATTATTGGAAAAATATTTTTTTTCAAATTCTTTGTTCACTTAAATGTATGTATGCACATTTACCTGCCTATGTGCAAATGAAAGTCTTCTAATTATACCTTTATTGTAAATGAGCAAAAAGGGTAGAATGGTTTGGTGTAAATCGATGCAACAGGCAGAAGGACTCTCCGACCCCAAAAAGTATATATATATATATATTCCTGATCAGGATCATCAACAACGATATAACCGTATCCGTCAGTCCGGCTATATTAACACCCGGATTTCAGAGACTATAAGATCTAGAGACTTCAAATTCGGATAATAAGTTCTCGTATCCCACTCGCAGGTCGATTACTGCGTCCGTTTCTGGAATATCTATACATTTCCATTTCAATTAGTTATAACAACAATAATTCTCACTTACATAATATGCATAACAATATTTTTGATCAACTGGACAATTTTCATCAAGATTGGGTAAGAAACACCAAAGTATACGTCTAAATATATTTTCATACTTTTATCAGCAAATGCAACCATTTTCTGTATACATAAATTTGCTGGCGCATGTGTGAGACTGTTTGGATTCTAAATGTGTACATGGGTGTCTAATCTCTTGAATGCCTAATATAACGTTTCTTTATTGATTGATATATTTTCGACATAACTTTACTATAGTAGTTATGTGATATTGTGGTCAGATCCGGTCAGCTCCCACCTACGTACATCTTTCAGCAAAACGATAGATATGTATAATGATTTTCATCAAGATTGCTTTATAACTGAAAGGTTTTCTCACATATAAGACTACTTAATCGAACGGACGGATATGGCTATATCGACTCGGTTGGTGATTCTGATCAAGAATATACTTTATGGAATCGGAGATAGCTGCTTCAAATTTAACAATAAAACTAAATTACTCAACATGATCCGACTCTTAAGAAAACAAAATCAAACCAAATTACTTCTATATTCGGCGCGCCGAAGTAGACAATTCTTCGAAAAGCAAAGTCCACTTTTTCAAATCTGAATGCTAACGATTCACATATGAACAGCAGAAGCGGAATCGATAATTTTAATTAATTTACAGAGCTGTTGTGTGACGACGCTGGTTAACAAATGGTTCTGCGTCCTATATTTGGAGCAGAAAAGACAATGAGTTAACTGTTAAGAGTTATTAAAAAATTAATAGTTGACAAAAAAAATATAAGCAGTGAAAAAATTAATTTCTCAATAAGTTGAAACGCTGATAAAAACTTACATTTACAAAAAGCAGAAACAGCATAAGTAGAGAAAAAGTAAAAGAGACAAAGTGCAGTGGGTAGCAGATCGATAACAAAAAGTGCAACTCGATAGCCGAAACCAACTCATACATATGTACATAGAATATATATCGAATGTATATCCATGTACACTTAAACTCAGAAATCAGAAGAATTTTAAACTGTTCATATGACTTAACTACAACAGATTACAAAAATAAATTTGGCTACCTTGCCATCTTCCCGCGTTGTAGAACACATTTCTGTTTGTCACTGAGTGAATATGCCTCTGCATTTTCTTTAAAGCTTACAAATCATGCACTGAACTCTGGCACGATCTGTGCAAAACTATTCTGTTCACTTTGTCTGCACGCGTCTGCTTGTTTTTTTAATGCCAACATTTTAATTATTTGTTGCATGTTTTTAATATTAATTTCTTGCAGCTTTTTTTGATTTCCGAAATTTATTCTTCAACTTTTTCATTTGTTGCCATTTCAACTGCGCGACCGCCAACAGCACCTTCTTCTTCCAGATTAATATTTTCAGCCATTCTCAGATTTGCGCGCTGTGGAATGCGTTTCGTCGATTCGCTTTCGACTATCGAGTTGCACTTTTTTTATCGATCTGTTTCCTACTGCACTTTGTCTCTGTTACTTTTTCTCTACTTATGCTGATTCTGCTTTTTGTAAATGTGAATTTTTATCAGCGTTTCAACTTATTGAGAAATTAATTTTTTCACTGTACAAGTCATTAAATAAAGAAAGAATACGTGTTATATGTGAAGAAAATTTCTGCACTGATACAAATAGATACAGAATCGGTGATTGGCTATATAGTTGACGGTTTAAGTATTAAAAATGAATACAAATTTAATATGTTCGGCTGTAAATCATACAGTGATTTAAATCTATGTGAGCGCAAGTGTGTGAATGAAATGGCAAACAAACAACAGGTACAGAAATTTCTCATCAATTGTTCAATTGTGATCCACTGATCATATGAGGAAGGATTGTACAGCATAAACAAAATGTTTTATCTGCGAAGGCGTGGGACACATATCCAAGAATTGTCCACAAACAATGCAAAGCGTGTAATTAGCGCTGAAACAAATGAGCTAAGTATTTATAGCCAACAGCAGAGCAGCCAGCAGAAGTGGCAGCAGCAGCAAAACTGAAAGCAACAGTAGCTGCAGAGGGAGCAGCAACCGAAGGAACAACTGCAGCAGCAGCGAACGCGCAACTGCATAACGAGAGAGTCGAGTCTTAAAAGCGCAGCGTAAGAAGGTGTAAAAGTCCCGAGTGCAATAAGTTTTAAAGTTCTCGGTGCGTCGAGGAAATAAGTCATTATTTGCAAGGGTCCGTGCGTTAATAAGCCCGTGCTTGGTATAGTTGGGCCACTTGAATGTGCTGCTCGTTAGTACTTCAACGTCCAAACAACAAATAACAATAATTATAAAGTCGTACTTTGCTTTGCTAATCTAATACTCTTTATTCAATATAATATAGTTATAAGTATAATATTAATAATAAACAGGACATAATCAGGCCTACAAATATATATGTATATATATTTTTAAAAAATTTGTTTTGTCCTACTTACCTCCTCTTCTATGCTTACTTCAAGTTTCCTATGAGGAAGCCCAAATAAAATATGTTTGGAAGAATGATGAGGCTACATTACGCAAGAGTCCATCTTTGACCACGCTAAATGCATATTTGATAAAAAATCAAACCACGGCCTGTGATCAAAACAGTTGGCGAGGTAAGTTCTCAATTATTCAATACGCAAACTCATTGATCTGTTGCGTGTATATTGTATAAGTATTTGATTTTATATGTTTCTGTTTAGGCGTGTATTTCTTAAAAGTAATTTCTTAACTATAAGGGCTATCAACCAAATTTGCAGCTACAAATTTAGTTTTTTAGAATCTTAAAAATGAAGACTACCATTTTTTATTTTGTTCAAGAATGTTTTAGTTTGTAGTATGGAGCGTAGTAATTTGCTTAATTAATTAAAAAAATATATATATTTACATATTACCAACAAATACATTTCTGCATATCTAATGGTCTAATTTTTGTCTACCCCTAACCAAAATAAACAATAAATGTTACGACAACAACTACTTGGCCAACTCCTACTTTCTACAAAAACCAACAATAAAATTCCATAAACAAAATCGAATCCATAGGGAACTACAGCTGTCTTAGGGTCGATTTAATCTTTACAAGAGATCGTGCATTCTATTTCACCACCGTTTTTATACCTGGCATTATATTGGTGACGTCATCCTTTATAACATTCTGGCTAGAATGGAATGCCGTGCCTGCTAGATCAATGATAGGTAACAAAAACTAAATAAAAATACCACCAATATAAAAAAATAAAATACTTAATAAATAAAACTACCATTAACCAAAAATCCATTACTTTATCAAATTTATCCTCGCTCTTTTCACTACAAACTAATAAATTAATTTTTATAAACGCCATTGAGATTTGATTTCATTCGCCTTTGTAGCAATTGGCTTCCAAATATTTTGTATTGCCCTTTTCATGCGTCACTTATAGTCCTTTTTCATTTCAATTGAGTAATAAATTATATTTTACAATTTCTACCATATCAAGTAGTCTGTATTTGAAGACATATTTTTATATAACAAAAAAATAGAGAAAGGCGAATTCTATTTACAGGCTTTAATTTAAATGCGCTAACAGTAACTAACAAATATATGCGATACAACCGCCTTGTGGGCGTGGGCTCAGTTTTCGATATTGTATGCCAAATCTCGTTAGCAACCAGTCTCTGAACCAGTCAAATATCTTATTAATTTCTTCCACCTTCCTGAATTTCAGCATAGAGAAAAAACATAATTTGCTAGCCTAGGGTAGGCTAGATTACATTTAATATCCTGTACAAATATGTGTTTCTGTCTCCGTCTGTGTTTTTGTCTAAGAATTCAGCTGCGTCAACTGTTGTTCGCAGTTGCGTATTAAGATTTTTATTAATAGCCCCAAATCGAACGATTTTGGCATTGTACTTTAAGGTAATTACAGTTGCCTACAGGTCGAGTTGACATTTACCCGTGATCGTGCATATTATTTTACAACCGTTTTCATACCTGGCATTATATTGGTCACCTCGTCATTTATCACATTTTGGCTGGAGTGGAATGCAGTGCCAGCCCGTGTTATGATCGGTACGTAAATCAAATTCCAACAAGTAAGAACGTTTTTAGTCGGATGTAACCGACTTTATAATACTCTGATCCCTGTGCAATTAAAGCTAAAAACAATGTAGACTGCTTTTTCGTAAAGCAACTCCTAAATCTGTGAATCTACGGCTTAAATACAATGTCCATTGCATTAAGTACGGCGTGAGCTGACATCAGAAAATATGGCAAAAAAGAATTCACTCAGATAACTAGTTTGCACTCAAAGCTGACATTTTTCAGTCAGTAAAAAAAAATTCATTACGCGGTTTTCATCGCCTCCATCAAAAGGCTCGTTAATTTTTAATAAAACTGTCCTCTGTTTTCCATTCATTCCTTAAAAAGCTGATACATTTCGAGGTTTTTTTTTTGTAACTTTTCCATTCAGTTTCATCTAACTTCCAAAGCTGATACATTTCGAAGACTATAAAACATATATAGTCCATATTGTTTCATGTCTAAGTCTTCAAAGTACAGCAAAATATCATCAAAAAATAAGCTAGAACTGGTAGAAAAAGAAATCACATTAAGTACAGCGGCTAATGCGTTCTTATATTTAAGTATTATTTTTCTGGATTAATGACCACCCGCACGTTAATTAGAGCCTGTCTTCATCCTTGACGGGATCGGAGTACAAACTACAAACTATAAACTACATATACATCTTAGAGCGTAATCCAAATTACAAAAAAACCTCATTTAAAATCAACAAAATTGTGTCACGTGGTGACAATTTAGAATCCGTTCTTCAAGTAAGTTCCTGGCCAGTCTAATAGCCGTTTTCACAGATTCTTGGCAAATTTACCATAAAGTTCAGGATTAGTTGGCATTGGTTTCCCAAACAATCCAAATGGAATTGTACATGCAATATAGGCAGCACCAAACAATAAAAAGAAAACGGCTGCTTTTAAAGATCATTAAAAATAAATTGATCATAATGGGCAGCTGATCAAAATCATCTTTTTGCGGATAAATGTGTCTTGCCTCGACCTTGTGTAAATGTTTTCTTTTCTTGCTAGTTCCCTAGAACAGAGAAAACAAAAATTAATCATTAGTTTAGTCAAAACTATAGAATTTCTGTATAGAACACCTTATTTTGCAACAGTGTTCCGTCATCATATTCTTTCTTATTAAAATTAGATTTACTTTGATTTACTTTAATAGTTTGTTGTCTTCTTCAATATGACATTTTAAACTATTTAACATATGGTGAAATGAAATTTCCTCAAATTTTTGCACAACTTTTTCGAAAAATTCACAAGACTAATTGTTGTCTAACACTGCATGCTACATTCCTCTAGTTTCCTAAACTTCACTTTTGACCCTTTAAAGTAACGTAAAAATTTTTGTTTACAATTATTTCTAAAATGAATTTTACGAAATCAACGAAATACAAGAGAGAATTTAGCAGTCTGGCGTTATCGACTGCGAAATTCTCTGATATCAATAAGTCATACCATCAGATAACAGGTGCCACAGAACTGGGTGGGTTTAGCCAAGAAATACCGATCTTTGAAGGAGGTACCAAGTAATCTGTCTTTGAAGGAGGTTCCTAGTAATCTATCCCACAAGTTTACCTTTAAAATTGCGGTAGATATAGGCTTTTGTGAATTTTTGGAAATTATGTGGGTGTGGCCGATAAATATATTGGACAAGTTTCCTAGTTATCTACTTTCTAAGTTTGGTAGCTTTATAAATAAAATTGCCTAAGAGATAAGCCATAAAGTCGGCGAGGCCGTTGTACTTTCGCTTCTGTTTGACAATCAATATGATAAAACATAAATTGTATGTTTCTGATCCGATCTAAACGATATTTGTAGAGTGAGTCAATGATAGGTTAAGGTATATTATAGAAGTGATTATTTTAATTTGGTAGTTATCTATAATATCTTATAGCCTCTAAGTTCATGCAAAAGAACAGATGGATGGCTAGATCGGCTTAGTTGTTGATCCTGAACAAGAACATGTATACCTTATGGGGTCGGAAATGCTTCGTTCTGCCTTCTATGTACCCATTTTTAATATGATCAGAGTACTATAAGTGAATACATTTTTATTTATAAATATTTAAACAGTTTCTTTTATTTTAGTTCTTTTTTCTTAATTTCTTGAATTCCATATATGTTCAGTGGTCAGTTGATTGTGCAACTTCTATTGTGATTTGTCATTTTAGCACTCTATTCGCTTTAATTTAACTTTTGGGCTACAATTGTTGTACCACAAGCCCTTGAAATTATTTTATAAAGATTTAGTATCAGAAATAATTTTTTTGCGGTCAATTTATTTGCAACATTAACTATATTTAATGTTAACATAAGTGCCTTACTTAAAGTTATCAAAGTTATCGTATAAGCGTATGTGCAATAAATTTGTTCTTTTCGGAAAAAGAATCTTTTGCACAGAAAAACTATTACGAATAAATATATTACTTAATAATATAAACATCTGAGAAAGTTAGTTTTGATACTGCAAGCTAAAGCACCGAAAATAGAAAAAAGGCTCACCACTATAAGTTTTCTTTTTGTCATATACGATAATTTTGCGCAAAGAGGTCGATATATTCTTCTATGCCCCTGTGATACTCTACATATTGATGATGATTTTATTTTTTGAGTAAGCCATCACTCTATACATGTTCAGGAGCTGTATCTTCTTCGCAATGATGAAAACAAATAACATTTAAATATCATTCATCAAATAGATGTGCATTTGTATGGAATTTTCTGTGATTAGCATTGGTTATAGTGCCAATCTTCAAGATTATGATAATAATACATAATAATGGCAAATCTTTATTAATAAAAATAATAATAATAATGATAATAATAATAGGAGAAAAAATATCAGTCGCCCTCTGTTGCTGAAGGGTATATATTCAAGTCAATTGTCTCTGTATTCCACACTGTATTTAACACTCAGTATGGCCACAATTTTCCCTTAAATGCCCTATTTTAAATTCTCAATTCTTATTAAATATGGTTTAAATAAAAATAGTAATAACTTTTCAAATTGTTCATTTGATCTAAGTTAATAATATTATTGGTCGAGTTTGTGCATTGGATCTATTGCATTTATTGTGGCTCTAACTGATGGATGGCTATAGCTCTTGGTCAAGTCCTATAATGTGCAGAAGGCAATGATTGCTCCTGGTCTCAGAACTCTGATTTCCCTATCCCGACTGCAACGTTCTCTCTTGTTTACACTCTGATTCTTAAGGTACAAGGTTTCTGCAGTGTCCATCATGCTGTCCGTCTATATGAACTCAACTTTTTTAAGGCTAAAAATTACAAATAACCAAATTTGGCTGGTGGTTGCCGATGTTCTTCAAAGATCGACACATACCTTAAAATTAATTAAAATCTCAAATGATCATATTTTCCCAAATTTTTATGTAAAGGTTGTGATAGTCCTTTCTATTCTTTTTTCGTACTCTTCTTCGTATCTAAGAATTTATGGAAGTTAATTTGTGCATCGCACCTAAGATGTAAGCAAGCCTCTTGAGTTTGGTCAGTTGTCTCTCAGCTTGCTTCAGTTCAATAGGTCGAACCATTTCTATATACATTCACATTAAAATTGTTAATTCCACTTTAGATTCTGATCTAAAATTGCACTTTATTTCTCTAAAGCAGTTTTTAAGATATTTACGTACCTTGACATAATATCGATGGTCTTTGAAAACAATTATCAATATCGTTTGAGAATCACTTAGGAAAGCACGCGCATGTTTTCGCATGTTGACTTTAACATTTTATGATAGGTAACGGTTATATCTTATTCAAGATTTCTCATATAGAGCTTATTACTTTCCTAGTATTGTAAAGTCTCTAAGCTAACTAGTACAAAATATGATAAACTTTAGAGTGAGGCATTGGGATTGAGTTTGCGTCTATTATATATAGCTTCTTCAGGTAATGCCAACTGATAATTTCAGTGATTCCTAAAATCACTTATTTTGTAAAAATTCAGCTTCAACATTATTTTTAAAGATCTTTAAGTAAATTCATTATCAACTGTTTAGAAATGTTTTGGAAATTTTACAGCACTTGTTGAAAATCGCGCGAACAGTATAGTATAGGAAACTTTGATTTTTCCTGGAATTGTCACCAACCTGAAGCGGAACATTTTTATTTTTTTATTTAAAAATTTCGAAAATTTCTAGTCCATAAACTTAAAATAGTTTAACCTGTTTGGCTGTCTGCCACTGGCGATTGCCTATCAATGTAGGATCGAAACCAAAAATGTATTTCGCCAACTATGATAACACAAAAAAAAAAACTTTTGCACATGTTTAATATAAAATTAGCGTTTTAATGTGTTTTATTACGAGTGCATTAAAAATGTCTCCCCATATAGTGTAGTAGCTAATTAATTTAGTTTTAGCACACATTGCACAACTAAATAGTTACCTCGCCCGAGCCCTCATTAAATATTGACTCGAATACTCAAATTAAGCCGTGTGTATATACATTTTCACATCAAACCCAATTATACGTAAGTTGTAACCATCATGCAAAATTCACATTCCCTGAACTGCAGCTAAAGATACGCTGTCGTGTCCCCAGAAAGTCTTCATCGCGATTGTATTTTGATGTCAATGTTCTTATGACTAATGCAAATCTTATTTGTTTTTCTTAAATCCAACCATGCTATGCTCAACTACAACCACTTGTAACAATCTCAATCAACAATAATAAGGCGTGACAACAATGTTGAATTTCTTCACTACCTCCAACGGTTTTCGCAGCACCCTGCCAGTCGTCTCCAATCTGACGGCGATGAACGTGTGGGACGGCGTCTGCATGTGCTTCATTTACGCCTCTTTGCTGGAGTTCGTTTGTGTCAATTATGTTGGCCGCAAGCGTCCACTGCACAATGTCGTTTATCGCCCAGGTGAAAATCCCGTAACACAGGTAAATTAATTTACAAAAAAACAAAAAGTGCAAACTCAAAAGTAGCAAAACTAAGGCGCAATAGGCCACTCGGAATTTACAAATGTGGCTGATTTATTTTATTATATATTTCACAAAGAAAATATTTAAATTTTACATTGCCGTACATCGATAGAAACCATACAAAACCCTGACACACACTCAAATCAAACTATCCAACAAACAGCAACAAAATGTTTCATTGTTAATTTGTGTATTACACGCAGAACCCCAATTAATTCAAAACTGAAACTACATTAAATAAACACCTAAGCTAAAGTCATAGAAAAAACTCCAGAAACTCCAGTCATTGTATTGTGATTCGTGCTTTTCATATTCTAACTATTTAAATCTCCTCTTTTCCTTTATTCAAATAATATTTCTCTTGATATCTTTGTATCGCAGTCTTACGTCAAATTTAGTGCTAAGTCTTACATAAACGTATTAATTATAAATACCTTATCAAATTATTGCAATAATACTCACAATGTATTGATGTTTCTAAATCTAAGTGATCCTTATATATTTAATTAAACTTATTTGTCCATCTTAAAACGAATGCCCCATCTACAACAAAAGTATTTTATATGACAACGTAAATATCTATGAAAAGATATAATATTATACACATATACACAATATTAATAGATAATATATGTAAATATATATACACATATTGTATGTTTGTATATGTGATAAATATATATATATATATATATATATGTATATACATATATATATATTCATATTCATATATATATTATTGACAACTAATTGAAAACAAAGGAAATATCAGCGTTATTATTTTATTTTTAGATTAAAGTTTCCATGTACAACAAGAAGTATATGTATTTACACTCAGAAAAAAAATTACCTCAAAATGAAAAACGCTCTGATAACTAGAAATATTGTTTTTATAAATAATTTCTATACACGAAAAACAAATTCTTGAAATTAGAAAATATTTCTAATAAGTAGAAATGTAAAAAGCGATTTTTATAAACAATCTTTTCTGATTGTTTTCAAATGGTACTGAAATTTGCTATCTCGAGTAGCGCAGCTCGGATGGAAACTGTTTCTTATAACTGCCAAAATTGTTTGTGTATAAGAAATATATATATAGTAACTCCAAGTGAAAGTCGCCTTACAAAGTATATAGAAAGTATATTTAATTCCAGGGCAAATTTTCCTACAATTTCCTGGTTGTTTTTATATGTATATTCAGAACTATAAGTAATTGAGGACTGCTCGTCAAATTGGCTTTAACTTTTTTTCCCCCGTTTTTATTAAAAATGTGAGATTAACATACTTAAAACAAAATCGGGGCTCAACATTTTGAAATCATCGTCAGTTATCTAAATTTCAAATTTAGAAACTAAATCTCTTAAGCTCCTGGAATACAGATTTCGACGTGACTTTCTACCTTCCAAATTTTACTGAAGTTCTAAACTTATCAGAGATATAGTTTTTCGAGATTTTTGTGAGTTAAAGGGGCCTCTAAAATTACTAATATTTATACATAAAAAGTTGCTTTAAATTTAAAATTATGTGTGAAATAGGATTTTACGATTTCACTGTAATCTTTAAGAATGGTTACCACGAAGCTACTTTCAGCTGTGGCTTGTATCACTCCTACACTGTTAGATATTTACATAAACTTTCGCCATCCGTTGAGAAGCGGTGACTAGATATAAATTTATAATTCAAGAAAATTGCACGTGGGCATAAGCAAAAACACACTCTCTAGCTTCAAGGAAGACGAACGAACTTTTGGTTTCAGAGATTAATAGGAAATAATGGGCAGAAGATTACATCCCCTTTCAGGCCGGAATCCACCTGCGTATGTTTAAGTATTAAATATATTTTAATACACCGACTTGTTGTTTCTTTGGGACCCATAAAACCCAAGCGACTAATAATTCGTACATCGAGCATTTTTCTGATAGTATCAATTACACTGTCTGTATTCATCCTGCTCTTATTTTGTGTCATATTAGTGTAAACTTGTATGTATAGTCATCCCTTAGAGTTAAATAAATGCCTCATTAAATGCTCCATAGTGGGTTGGGAAGTATTGTATTGAAGAACCAAAATGTATTAAATAAAAAGTGTGATTTCAATGATAGTCATAGTCCCTACAATAATATTTATATATTAGTAATATCAATACCAATTTACTTATTTCCAATTAATTGTCAATACTATATGTATGTACTTTTTGTTTTAATTTTGCTGTTGATGATTTGCTTGTTTGCATTTTTAATAATAAACAAAATTAGAAAAAAACGAGAAAATATCTCATTCTCAAACTCACCGAATTTACCCGTTTTTAGTTTCTTCCCAAGTAATGAATTTTTCTGAAAAAAAAACACCCTATCAAAATGTTTTTTTTTTTTTAATATTTTAAAGATATACACGTTAATTAATGTGGTATGTATACTTACTCTATATTGAATTTTTTAGTAGATATGTATACTAAACTACTTATAAATAAATATATATATATATACATATATATATATTTAATTACTTTATTTAACTATACAAAGTATATAAGAACTGAGTGGCATGTTAAGAATTTTCATTAATGTTATGTAATGACATAAAATACGTACACTTAAATAATATATGTGCTTTTAGAAAGTAAGATGGACAAAGTTAAGTAAAAATAATACATAACTTAAGACTTAATATTTCCAAATATAACACATTTTTAAGAAGTGGGAGTGTCTGCCCAATTTGTTTTTTAAATTTTGTGTCTTTAGTTCGAAAATTGCGAAATTGGGAAATATAGGCTTTTCCAACGTATGGGGGCTGGGCTACCATAGACAACCCATTTTCTTTCTAATCTTCTGAGAAGATTCTTAGTAATCTACATTCCATGTGTAGTACCTTAGTAACTCTCAAATTATAATTGATATATGATATCTACATTTTTTGGAGCAGGTAAATTTTGGTGGCTCTAGATTTTGAAATCTGTGAGATTTTTGGTTTTCTCGATTATCACTATCAGGTATATCTGGTTTTGGAGGGAGAGTTAAAGGGCGTTATCGGCGAATTACCTTCAAATTTTGACGACACTTTCTCAAAAATTGAGAAAGATATGGGTATGTCCGATTGGCGATGTTGGCTCATAAACTCTGCAATATATAACTATTTCTAGTGGTTTAGAGGTCTTTGATCTTTGAAGTATATCTTAGACCATCCGTACCTGTGGGAAATTGCTTGAAATCAATAATTACAACATGTTGACCCGAATAACTAGACAATGAATCGAATTTATGAAAAAATTGGTGGCATTAGCTCTTGAATTGTGGGAAATTGATTGTTTTTAATAATTTACACAGATATATACATAGGTTTAATTCGGGTATCCTCACCGTAGTTGGCGGAACTAACTCGGATATATACGAGTATATATACGAGAATAGAGTTACCACTCCTTCCTTTGGAAGCTTTAAATACAACGAAAAACCAAAATATTTATATGTCAGATACTTGATTCGAGTCTGTTTTATGTACTGTCTGCTACAAAAAGGTTGATAATTTTTATCAAAACGGGTTAGCATAGAAATGAGCTATATTACAGATTTTGTTAACTTGGTAGTGTTTATAATTTTGTCGCAAAATTACAGTAATCTCAGTAAGCAAGCCCTGATCTGGTCTATAGTAACATTGGGTTAAATGTATAAATGCAAATAAATTTATAGTGTTTGTCCCATTCCGCGGTATAGAAAATAGTTTCTTAATCATTTTCTGTGCTTATTGTCCGATCATTATATAATATTTTAGGCATATGTATAAATATTCATATTTAGACAATTGTTCTGAAAAATGTGTGTTTTAAGTGTCTAGCCAAGAATTTCAGCACAAGATTTGAAGACCGCCTACCATTTAGCCATATGCCAGGTTCTTAAATATAATTTTCATTTTAAAATTAAAAAAAAAAAAAAACAAAGCAAAATACTAATTTACTTATTCATATATTTAAATATTATACATAAAATTTAAAATATAATAACGTAGTTAAATGTGTCTTGCTTTATACTCGATAAGCCAAAGAAAAATCGAACATTGTTCCCAATTTCTGTGATATTTTATTTATATTTGAGACAAAGCCTAAAAGATAAACAATATAAATAATTAACTTAATAATAACTAAGCCATGCAAATTGAAAGCAGGATCGATTCAATCAAAACTAAAATCAACAACAGCAATAAACAAACTTAAAGTGTGTTTTGAGTATGTATATTATTTTATGTACATTTTTGCAGCGTCTTCCAGCGGTACTAAGCAGGATCGGAGTAATTCTTGCAAGTCCTTTGGTAAGCTATTAACTACAAATCATGCACCTTCCCTTCAATTTTTGAACAGTCAATGAACACTAGTAACAACATATCATAAACATGATTGAACACAAATTCTTCAATAGTCCTGCCTTTCCAAGCTCACAAAAAATCAACTTAAGTAAACAAAAAACCAACATATGGCATGTGAATTCGCTTTTCAATTTATATGCATTAAAAATTGTAATCTTTCGGTTTTTTTTTGTATTTATTATTTGGGCTATTAACATAGATTACTTAATTTTATTTGCCTTTCAATCAAATAATAAACTTATATTTATAACAGTTATTCAAATTACATTATGTAGATGCACGCTTCATGCATTTATTCTTTTATTTTAGTTAAATATTATTATTTACGAAGTCCTCGATTATTTCCATCGTACTCCTAGTTTAACCATATGTAATCGTTCAAAATACTCTTTACTAGGATACACAAAACATACCAAACAAATAGCTTCAACAAAATTGTGCATAAATAAAAAATTATATGTAAATCATATGTAAATTAATTTAATATTACATCAATCACAATATTTACGACAAATTTGAGTTTAAAAAAATGAAGAAACAAAAAAAAATGAAAAAAGAAAACACACTTTAAGATCACTTACAATTGGGAAAAATGTTACGAGCAAAACTCGAACAAAACCGAAAATAAGAATATATTTATAATATGTTAGTCCTGTAAAAATCTGAAATTATAAATAAATAAGATGTATGATAAGTTTATTATTTCTGTGCACTTTTGTGTCAGTACATTGCCTTTGTTTTATGTTTGTTCTTTAGTGACAACTGAGACGCCTTCTGACACATTTCTGTACCACACAAATTATACAGAACATTTTTGATTTACGATTGTATGTTTGCCGCTTGCTTTAAAGTCCTTCCTTGAAATACTAATACTCATGTGCTTACTTATGTGCATATCTGTGAATATATTTTGTGTAGACTCACTTTGTAGTTCGGTTTATTGCGTTTCAGCTTTGTCTACATTTTTTTATAAACATATATGTGTTGTAATCGTGATAGTAATATCAAAAATTCTCAGCCGTGCTTATGTCACAATTTCACTTTAATCCCAATTCGACATGAAGCATAACTCTTTTACTAATTATTAGGAACCCGTCCTTATTTAGCTGGGGAAGATCCACCAAAAATAAAAGATAAGCCCACTTAAAAAACAATACTTACTGGTATGTTTTTTGGTAAACATATTTTGGGCAAAAAATCAAAGTTGTCATTTGCAGAAACCAACACAATTTGCTATTTGTTAAAAATAATTAAAATAAAATTTTACTTGAAGCTTAACAGTGGAACAACACATTATCACAAAGCATACAATATTGTCTGCTTATCAATAAGTGGATTGCAAATAAATAAATAATAATTATCATTAATTTTAAGAGAATATTTATTTATGCTCCATTTAGCGCTTCCGTCAAGCATCTCACATATGACCACATAATATGACCAAATAAAATGATAAGATTTTAAAGACAAGTTAGTACTAATTATGAATAATTGTTTTTTCCGAATAGTCAAAAATTATAAACTCTCTTTTCTGCTAAGAAACAAAATCCCAGGAAAATTTAGTATGCAAAGGTTTTTGGGAGAAAATGTGTGTACAATTTCTCCGTCGAACGAAAACAGAAATCAATAAAATTCCACTCAGAAACAAAAAAAAACGACTGCAAAAATTTCTCCATTTGGCAAACTATTAAAAGTATTTAGGTATCTAAAAATATTTAAAAACAACTAAATAATTAAACTCTCAATTTACAAAAGCTTTTTTTTTGTTTTGGACTTTTCTTATTACGAGAAAGAAGATTGAAAAAATGTGACAGACTAATATAAAAAGGAAACACACTCTTAAGTGTTTGCTTCAAAGGTTGCCAGACTCTAAATACATTTTTACCAGGATTATTTATTTATTTACAAAAAGTACGAAGCATAATATTTTATTAACGAGTACTAAACTAGACCTTCGACCATTGTTTTATAAATGGCAAAATAAATTTATATCACTCAACGATTTCGAATGGTTTCTCCTTAACAAGTCCGATGTCGTCATTAGGCAAATGTGTGTTATTCATTTTCTTTCTACATTAATATCATATCCCAATCGCAGTTTAGAGATTAATTAATTCAAAACAAACAATTCCAAAATATAAAACAGCATGAAGCAACCATAATGAAACTAACAACACCAAGAGTAATATCGACTAAGCTTCAATGAAATCCTGACTTTAAAGTAAAACTTACTCATCAAACGGAATATCAATATGTATTTCTTTCAAAGAACAACATGCATAAGCCAAAAGTATACCACCCAACCGTCCCATCCACACATCCCATACAGGAAATTATCGATCGAGAATCTCACGATGCTTTGTCGTCCAAAAAAAAAGGCAAGCCCAGTCGCCATGACAGGCAACACGCCGTGTGCAGCAGCCTCCGCACCCACGCCGGACACTCTCATGCACTCGGAGGAGCAATTCCATGGCGGCGGCATGCGGTGGCAGGAGGCGCATGGTGGCATCATTGGTGCAGCTGTGCAAAACTTGCGTGCACGTTCGATTAAACGTAAAAGTGGTCGAGAAGCCATAAGAAGCAGTTCATCGACATCCACATCGCCAAGTGGTAAGCCGCCTACAGAACATATCTATGAAGAGCCAGCGCTGGGTGAAATTGCGATGACAAATGTAGCAGTCACAAGAGTTAAGTTGAAAGATGAGCAGGAGGAAGAAAGCTCCAACCAACTACGTCGCTCTGTTGCCACAAGCACGCCAGCACTAGTAGTGCACATCGAGAGCGACACGAATGACCGAGAAAAAGGAGATGAGATGGAAAAATATCTGGGGAAGCTACCTTTGTCATCTATTAAATTGACCGAAGATTATGTTCAGTCTGCATTGCCGTTAAAACCACCACGCAGGAAATGTTCGCGGTCCAATTCCCCAAGCAATGCCTACTCAGCAGATGGGAAATCGATAACGACAACCACGTCAACGACAGCAGCTGCTGAAGCTGCGGTGAAAACTGTGAGTAGTTGCGAGTCGACAACCCAACGTGTGTTAATCAATTTCCCTTCGATGTTGTTATTTTTGACCCTGCACAACCGTTAACTAACCATACCAATGAAAAAATTGAGAGGGACTTAAACAAGTGTGCTCGGTAGCACTGGCTCCACAAGGGGTCTTCCGCTGTTCCCCTCTACTCAGTAGATAAACAACCAATTTTTGAGAAATTGTGTGTACACAAATATAAAAACCGAAAATAGTGTTGGTTAAGACTGAACGCCAAAAGGATCCATGTACTACGTGCTATCTTTGTCAATAATAACTTGTGAAATACGTAGCAAGGTGTCCAAAATTAGATATATTCTTGATCTATTGTTTTGCTGTGACCAGGTCTAATAATCTCTGCGTTTTAGGGAATATCAAAACTAAGCTTAACATTTTGAAGATAAGTTCTCGAATACCACACGCAGATCACTTGGATCGAGTTCGTCTAAATCCGTGAATATTCATATTCAGCTTTGGGTCTGTGAACCCATTAAAAATGGGTTTTAATTCTATCGCCTGTATAAAAAACGATACTAGAGACAACAAAAGCTAGAATCTACCCAGATATTTTGCAGCGACGCTTAAGGTTAAACAAGGGCAGTCAATCCGTTTGAGGACAACAAAAAAGTTGAGATTTGTTCCTATTTACACTAAGCCAAACCCACCTAAATTGGTCAAAATTTTAAATTGTGTAAATTTTCATCAGAGTATAATGCTTAAGTCATCCACGAAGTGCATTAGCCTATTGTCCCATCTTCCAAAGAGTTTTGCTCGACTTAAAGATGTCTATACTTTGTCTAATCTATTTTGAGCTCCACCATGGGAGATTGTGCAATTTTTGGTATTTCTATTTAAGATAGGTTTTCTCAATTAGATCATACAATATTTAAATCCATCCTGTTTAAAGGGGGCAGGGCTGGATTCTTGGTTGGAGAATAAGTGAATTCTGGCCGATTCTCTATAGAGGTTAAATTTTAAATTTGAATCCCATAGTTTCAATAGCAATGGAAAATCTGAAAAATTTCGTTCTACCTAAGAAACCCGTTACTGTCAAAATAAAATCTTGAAATTTTTTTTTGTATTTTAATTTCGTTAAGTTATGTAAGTGTAAGTATATAAGAAAGTATTGTGAAATTTGAGACAAAATCAAACATCTCCGACCACCTAAAGTATGTATATATGTATGTATTCTTGCACAGGCCGACAAGCTGAGTCCAGATATGTAATTCTATAGGTCTATATAAGCTCAATACTTCGTATATTGAATCAATATTTGTGTATACACTTACATAGAGTATCTTAAGTTTGTTATTTTGTGTGCAAGCGCATTGAAGGAAACATCCCGTCTCCATAAACCATATCTGCATAAAATGCCGAGTCAATATAGCCATTTCTGCCCGGCTGTTGCGATGCAAAATAGGTTTTGTCATTATAATCCTTGTATTTTTTAACATACTATAGCTCCCAACAGAGCAGTAAAGTGGATATATAAGCACGTAGGTTGAAATTAAACAATCTCATTCAAACTAACAATGAGATACACACAAAACTATCAATATTCACACTGTCTACCAAAACTCGTTGGCAAATATACTGAAATATGAGCAAGGGACTTTCATCTTGTCAAAACCCACTTTTTCTCGTTCAATCCATAAACTATATGAGGCATTTGACAGCGATTTTCAAGTGATTTAAGTTTAAGTTCTACTAAGTATAGCTGGATTGTAAATAAATTATCTAAACAATACCTACACCATAATTCGTTATAGTTTTATAAATGGACTGAATTTGTGACAATTGTTGGCAATAAAACAAGATTTTAAAGGAGAGTAAACACCGATTCAAATTACTATAAATTAATTCTATGTGGTTCAAATTTTCAAAATTTGTTGTGTTACATAAATGCATATTTGTTATATACATATAAATACATATACATAAATATTGCTATATTTAAGCAAGTAAGAACGTTTCAGCCGCACTTATCATACAACTTTATACTATCATACCAGTGGAAAACATCCTTAAAGGGTGCGATGAGAGCGCTACCAGTTATCGAGTCGCTCGTTCTTTAACAATACCTTTCTTTAAAATTTAGTAACTCTGGTTCTTAATACGTGGAAGAAATAGGAAGAAGCGGAGAATCACGCGATCATCCGGACAGAACGATGTTGAATATTATACATATCCAACTTAATCTTATACCTTTTAAACATTGTTTTTATTTGTCAAATATTTATCAAATTTTCTATCGCAATACTGCAATGACAGATTTATGTTAATCTTAATATTGTCCTGTGACTCGCTTATATTAATGAAGTTAAGAACATCTTGCACAATACCAAATTTAATCACAGAAAAACTTAATATTCACTGGTTTTAGTTTTAGTTTTAGTTGTATTATTTAACGAAACGCAATTGATGTGCCAGCCACCCTCTTCACAAAAGCACGATCCAGCTTAGTTTTTTTTTTTAATTGGAATTACGTATATATTTACAGAAAAGTATTATTTAACTTAAGTTAAAAGCTTCTTGTTCAATCCTTTGCTTGTTATATAGTATTCATATTATCCATATCAAATATTTAGCACGATTTGTGTATCGATTATTGTTGCTTTGAGTAAAACATTACATAGTAAAGAACAAAGGAGCGGAGACACTGATGTTATCTTCTTGCTTAGTAACATTTGTCGCAATTTGTCTATATATCTAAACTTCCATATCAAATTAAATTGTATTATATTCTAATATTAATTTGAGTGAATACGTAAAATAAAAAAATTCATTGCCATTACTCATCATGTCAGACATAACAAAAAATATAGTACTCAAATTTTCTGACCAAAGAAACAACAAAAACAAACAAACACAATACAACTAAAAATAAAAATAACTAAATTGTTATTTCAAATAAAACAACTTATTCAGCCGAATTATATGAGTACATTTTAATACTTTTTTCAATGCCGCCAAAAAAAACATGTATACTCGATAAATAACAGCCTGTAAGTATATTGTACAAATATGGGGATACTTTTTAAGTATATGGTTTGCATTTCAATGTATAAATAAAGGTTTATATTTTTTAATTTATGTACATACATACTAAACTTCTAGTAATTGAGTAATCAATATTCTTGTCATATTTTATGGTCAAATACAAACAAGACAGTTGACAGTTGAAAAACATCAACAGCAATATTTGAGCCTTTTCAATTCAATCTGAATTTGTGTGTAAATAAAGTCAGTTGCTTGCATTTAAAACTAACAAATATTTTTTCTACTGATCCTCATTTAATGAAATTATGTTTTTTTTTTGTTTCGGCTGTCTATCAGGGCGAAAAACGACGTGACGCCGGAGCACCGAATGAGATTGTGGCATGTACCACATGCGGCGGCAGCAGCAGCCCATGCACCCACTCGGTCAACAATGGCTGTGCCACGGAGGTGAGACAACAGCCAGAGTATATTCAACACACTGATTAAAGGATAATTGATTAATATTACGATTTTATATTTGCAGACCTGCTTCGTTCAGATGCGCAAGAAAGAGCCGCCGCATCCAATACGCGTTGCCAAGACGATCGATGTCATTGCTAGAATAACATTTCCAACTGCTTATGCTATATTTCTGATATTTTTCTTTGTACACTATAAGGGATTTTCTTAAAATTTAGCTAAGCCGACACTCAAAACATGCACCAAGGTGCACAGCAATGAAAACCAAAAAAATCATAAGCTAACCTTAAGTAATAGAAAAACTACTTAATTTTGTGAGAGACAAGTAAAGACGATGCAGTCGGACCAAACCGACTGCTTAATACTCTGATACCAATGCATTCGAGCGGAGGTGGTCAATGATTAACCTTTAATATAATCAATAGTCCACTTTCAAATTCGCTGATTCTAGTTTAAAATTGGAGAAATTATACATTTTATCGATATTCATTTCGAGATTTTACTAAATTGGCAGCCAGCGGTGAGCGAGACCTATATATTAATAATATTAACAATTTGTCTGACACAAAATCAAATCTCGAGCTGCATTAGCTTCAAAAATTAATCCGGACATATGGACGGCCTTACGAACTGCAAGAAGGACACTGCGCAAAACCAATTTACACTCAACTTCGGTATCAGCGTATAAAAAGTTAATGAAAGAAAGTTAAAGTTCGTTGAAATTTCACTTAAGTTTAACAAATGGCAACACAAAGTATCTATTTAAAATCTAATATTAATTACAATTCCAATAAATTGTAAAAAAAAAAGAAAAAGAAAAAAGAAAACAAGTGATAAGCAAGGCATATGTCAATATAACAAGAAAGAATATCTTCTTCAATGGGCTTATTTAAGTTGTTAATATTCAATTAATAATTTTTACAAAGTCAAACTTGCTAATTGGAAGTGGTCAACAAATGCTTTAAATAATTAATTGTAAAGAAATATTAAGCAAGTTTTAAAATATAGTTAAATACATTCATAATTATATTACATTTTTTAAGAACTTTTGCTGAAAGTTTGTTCAAAAACAAACATCCAAGAACCTTGCCTGAGAAAAATGCGAGCCATGAGATAAATTCTATAAGCATATTTTATAAATCAGTCAAACAAAAAAAAAAATACATGCTATCCGTAATTACATGTTTTAAGGAAAGATGTGTGCACAAAATTTTTACTATGACGCTTTACTTAACATTAACACATTTGGAATTAAGTTCTATTCTGTCTAACATAAGAACTAGATATGTCCGGAGTTCGAGATTTTATTACATTTTATATGTTTGCAACTAACACATATATATATATATATATATATACTAGAGTTCACTGTTATGCGTCTTGACTCTATGTCGACGCCTATTTCGACCCATTCAACTTTGTTTTCGCCTCAATTCGTCTTCGTCTTTTGCACAGTCATACAATTTCTTCAAATCTACATAGTAATTCATCTCTGCGCAGTGGTTATCCTCTTCTTTCATCTTTTTGTTCCTGTTTCTGCGCCTGATTCATTCAGCTGGTGCAGCAGGATGATTTTGAAACGATCGTAGGGTTCGTTCAACTAGGTAAACCTGTGCCAATCTTCAGCATTGCTTTTATTTATAAATGAATTTTTTTACTCAATTGGTTTTATCTTCAGTGCTTGTCTTTCGCACATTGCTTACAGCATGTTCTTAAGACTGCTTTGCATTGAACCATCTCACTATCCTTCAACATGTGCTAAAGCAGGTCCTTATTCTCCAGCAGCACACCTCCACTGTCCAAAATTTTTGTATGCATATTATTGGGTTTTAAGGATTAATGCGCCTACGACAAATGAAAGTTGCACAATTTCCATTACAGATTATTTTTGTGCGCTGTATTCATTGGATCAGAATTTAGATTTCGAATCTAGCTTAACACTTAATTCGCCTACATCCCCGACATTTTCACACATCAACAATTCAGCAAATGTTTGCAACCTGCAAACATTTCTGGTGTTCACCAAACCCGTTGCAATAATTTTGTTCCTTTCTACATTTTCATTATTGAATTTGTCGGTTCAGTTAGTTCAGTTTACACATATTGAGGCAGGCTAATTAGCAGATCTTATGTAAGCTATATTTGCATGAAATTCCTCAGCCTTTTTCGAATCCTTCAAATAATTCAAGGCCAAGATAAAGGCACTATCTTCCACTTGTATCGAATCAAAATGTATGAAGAAGAATGACATTACCCTCGTTATTGTATTTAGCATATATTTTATACTCGTAATGCCTTTACTCGTGACATCTCTAAATTTATTTAGTAAGAATACAGCCGTTGCTTAGGTCTTACCTCTTCGTTTTTGCTATCGTTGTTTCTAAATCGAAAACTGGCTCAGCACATAGCTCGAGATATTATTACATTTTATTATGTGTTGAACAAATATGAGTTCGTGTTTAGTGTTCCGCGTCTTGGCGGAGTTGTATTATTTAAGCACATATAGCATGTGTGTCTTTGCCTATCTCGATCGCACAGATATGTGTATATATTTACACATTTGGACACATATATATATAGTTGAAATTTAATTTTGTTTATTTACTTGATTCAAATGCCTCCATGTCAAAATACTGATATAAAATGTCGCTCAAAGCTGTTTATAACCAAATACTTAGAATGTTGTAATCTTTAGTTTTTAATTGGCTTTATAATTTAAATAAATATTATGTTATTTTCAATGCAGTTGCTGTGGCAATTTATTTGATTCTCTGTACTCCCATAAACTTATTTAAAAGGAGCTAGTTCATGAAAATGCATGAAAAGTGTAAGGAAAGGCATTTTCCCCATGTCCGCTTTTTTCTGTATGAAACCGTCTTTTTCAGAGAAAATACAAATTGACCTCATTAAAGATTTAGGTATTCTCCTATAACAACATCAGATACATCAGAGTTTTTTTTTCAGATTTCCAATTTTAGAAAAAATACACATAATTTATTTTTTACCCTTAGGGTTGATCAGTAACAAAAGTCGTCCATTCTCTGGATGCCTGTCCGTCTGTATAAACACTCCTCCCGCAGGCACTATAAGGGCACTTCAAATTTGGATTATAAGTGTTCGCATATGGGCATTTCCATGGTCTCTAACATTACTAGCACAGAATAAAAACGGATGGAAATGCCCACATACCACACGCAGTTTTATTTAGTCAAGCTTATTTTATTTTACCGATAACTCCCAAGTTTTGCAAATACCGATACCAGTAGCAATAATAGTCACAATTTAAAGATGTAGCTATCTTAAGCAGAAGGAACATGCGTTGGCATAGCACTGATGAAGATCGGTTAAGAAATTCAGAAAGAAATCGTATATTCATATTTATTATATAAAGGTGCACATAAGTAAATACAAGCAATAACTGTAAGCGTATATTTCAATGTGGTTTTTTTTTTAATATTTAAGACAGACTTGGCGCATGGTATCCTAATATTTTAATTTGACTTTTTAGACGAAAACTAAAGATAACAGAGCCTGAACGGTGCATGCATTTTCGATGTACACTGGGAGACATTAAAGTATGTCTATTTGGTACATGAGCGAGTAAGAACTTACGTTTGCCAACAGCCAACTCTTTACTTCAATTACTTTTTTCATACCTTAGCTAACCATATACAAAAGCCACAATTGCGCTAGCCGTCCTCAAGCCAAAGCCAATGTAAATAGGCAGATATTTTTGATTTTGAGGAGTGTATGAAGCAGTGCCGCAGACCATTTTTCAAAGATTTCAGTGCTTTATTTTGTAGATCGTATGATATTTGATGTATGCATGTAAGTTAAAATAAAACGTAATGATGCGGCAAATTGAAGCGGGGTACAGGGTACCATATATTTAGGAACTTATATAGTTTACTAAGATCAAAGAAGATATATATATTTTAATAAGCTTTTCCCATGTAATATAATATTATCTTAATCAAACCACATTTATTTTAATAGAATTGTTGTAATTTTCCCGAATTTCATGCCCTCTGCCGAAACTAGAACACTTTATGTTAAAAGCACTAGCAGCGGGAATTGGATTAGACAAAATAAATTAAAAGAAAACACATATCAAAGCTTAATGGACTAAAACTTATACACTAAAAAAGTAAACAAAAAAAAACATTATATAAAATCATAATATAAACAATATGAAACAAAACTAGAATTTATGCCAACAAAATTATAAAAAAAAAATAAAATCGCCCAAGTATTTTAAATACAATTTCTGTCAAACACAAATCAAGTCCTGCAATATTTACACATAGAAGACCAAAACTAGAGAACACTCCGCAAACAAAACACGTATGAATATGGATATTCATATTTTTAAATATGAAATATGAAATAAGCAGTTTTTAAAGCCTTGTGATAAACACAAACAACAAAAACAAAAAGAAGAAACCTTTGCATAAACATTTATTTAACTTAACTTAATAAATTGAGCAGGTTAATGAGGGCCACTGTTACAAATTATTTAAATAATATTTATTATATAACATGAATGCATACAAAAAGAAATGCTTTTTAGAATTTACATATTTTGCAAACAAAAACAAAAAACGTAGGTAAAGCCATAAGCCATTTGGAAAGTCTATAGGATATATATTGCATTTTGCTTGGAGCAGAAATGAGTTAATATACCTTTTCTATAAGCCCATCTTCTCAAACCACTTTAAGCACTTCAAACAGATTACAATTGCAGTTGTACCACCTTTAGTGCATTTATTCTCATTTGTACACAGAGCAGCACTGAGAAATAAGTAACTGAGACACATTCAAATATTTGTAACCATAAAACAACAGCTTGCAAATTACAGTTTGCACCTAATTAAACACATATATGTAAATTATTTTATTTAAATAACTGAGAATTGAATTAATTGATGAAAATACCAGATAAAATGTGCCATACATTTGCTGTCAGAAGAGAATTGACCTTCATTAAATTCGCTATAAACAAACTATTGAAGCGACAACGACTTCATAGAAAAATTCACTTGTCGACTATTATCTGTCAATACATATTTTAATAAAAAAAAATATGAAGGAATTCTACCATCTATCTCAACAGAAGACTTTTTTGGCGAAATTGTGAACTGAGTTTCATGTTTCTGGTTGCGCAAAATCAAAGGATGTAAAATTTAAAAAGGGTCCTTTGCTGAAAAACATATTTGAATTTATATTTTGTCCCTCTCTTCGTTGTGTCCGGCAAAGATTGATTTTTGTCGGACAGTTGAGTGATAATTGACTAACCTCTCCAAGTATTGATGGTCAACAGTTTATTCGTTTCTAAAATTATTTCATGACATCTTAAAAAACCATTGGTAAACACCAATTGATGAACTCACACGCAAAATGGGATATGAATTGATGTTCATAGATTGGTATTCCGGGATATGCCATGATTTTTTTATTTGCTAATCCAATTGGCAGGTTTACATTTATTAATCAATGATTATTAAATTGATAATTTTAAACATTATTGAGAATGTTCGATAAGAATTGCACCGCTGATTGTAAGATATGCAACTTATGGAGTTCATTTTGTGAATTTTAAATAGAACATAAATTTGTAAAATATTAATTCATGAAATCATGAATCAGTATTAAATGTGATAAAATTCGATATGATTAGCGAAGCCCTATTCAGTTTCCAGTAATTAAATAATAATGATAAACACCTGTGCACCAATCCGTCCGGCAACTTTTTCGACCCACTATGCCAAATCATCAATATATTTGAATTCTATTTATGTTTAAATACCACCAACGCTGTTTGATTATATCTTTTAACCCAAAACTACTTTTCACAATTATTTGATTTAAAAGTGCAAATATTATAACATTAAAAGCTCTTTTAATTTTATGTAAGTAATCAGAATAATAAATTAAATAATACGATAGATAAACCAAAGCCATACTGTAAATTAGTTAGTTACTGAAAATATATTTGGACTGTGTGTGTGAGTGGTATTCGATTGAGACAGCTATTTGAATGATATGATCTTAATTTATTTGTAATTCATTTGAAAACTCTATTTTTCTATAACAACAATAATAATGCGACAAAGTCCAAAGACAACCAAAGCAAGACATGATAAATGTTTAAAAATTAAACCTCTCCAAATATGTATCAGTGATTGCACAGCTTTTTGTTAACAATTACTTATTCAGGTTAACCATTGGAAATTTCCATTCATTTATCTATAATTGTAAAATAAATTAGAAAAAATAAATAAGAAACGTTGTTCATTTGGGGTCAAATCTCAGTCTAAGCGGTGATGTAAGCCATACCTACGATCAATACCGATGCAAAAAGGTTTCTTACATTAAAAGTCGCCTTTCGACCTATTTTCCCAATGTGAATTATTTGGTGTGCCGGTGCAAATACCATTTTGCTAATGCTATGAATACAAATATTTAATAATTTTTCAAACTGTTGAATATAGAATGTTTCGATTAGATAGATTGAAAATCATATTATTTGCATATTGCAAAAATAAGGATATTAATTACATTTTATAAAAGAGCAATTTCGTTGTACGTTGGTAACAAGCAACCTAAGAACTTAGCTGTTTGACAATCGGTGTGATGGCCGTAAATTAAGTAAACAAAATAATAATATTATCTGTTAATTTAAAAATTGCTATTCGGATATGCAAAAAAAAAATACAAAAAATAATAAGAATGAGTGCGGCATAAAAATGTACTTACCAATCTTCGGAGGAAGTTCCTAGTAATCTGCCTTAAAAATTTGGTAACTCTGGGTCTGAAATTGCGGATTTTATAGTTATTCCCGATTTTTGATGTCGGGGTTGGCGCGGCCAAGAAATTGTCTTACCAATCTTTGGAGGAGTTTTCTTGAAATCTGACATTGGCAACTACTTTCAAAATTGTCTGAGGTTTCCGATTTCACGATATACTCACATCGATCTTATAGCTTTTATCGATTTTATAGAGAATTAAAATGCCTGCCTTGTTTATTATCTTTATTTTTTGACCAACCAATATTTTTGCCAAATTTAATATTACATAATTTTGGGAACGCTGTAAATTCATTTACGGTTTTCAAACTCCAACAAAAATATATGTTTAAATTATATATACAATTACCAGATGGTTGAAAAGTTCCTCAAAAAACAAAAATAATGCTGGTTATGTGCTAACATTGAAATTAACCTATTGCTTTTAAATTAATTAATTTTGAGTCGATCCTAAAAGTATGCTAGTGGTAGTGGTAACGTGAGAACGCTGTAGTCGAGTGAGCTCGACTACGATATACCCTGAACCCAGTTGTTAAATATATTTTACTTTTATTGCCAAATTTCCCTTCGAAAAGTCTTGCACCCAAATGTGAGCAGGTTTCCAAGTGCACTCATTGCTTATGGCAGGCACAAGGACTCCAGAATATATTCTTAATCACATATACATTCAAACAGACATATAGATATATATATGTACACTCAACTGTAGGTAACGGGCTCTAATGAATACACACAAAAACATATTGACGTTTGCCTCGATTATCATGCCATCTCTTTCTCACACATGCGCTCGCATATTTATGCATACAGAAAATGCTTGCGGCTGCTGATAGAAATGAGATCAATATGAGAATATATTTTCGACTATAACTTGGGTGTTACTTATCCGATCTTGATGAAATTTGGGCAGTTGATCAATAATATGCATATGCATATTATGTATTAATTAGAAGATTATATCTTTAAAATTGTAGCAGTAATCGCTATCGAAATGTATCGATATTCCAGAAACGGAGGCAGTTATCGACAAAATAAAGCAAACTTGATCTGCGCCGGGTATACGAGAAGCTATTTTCCAAATTTGAAGTCTCTAGCTCTTATATTCTCTGACATCCGCGTGTTCATACAGAGAGACGGACGGACGGACAGACGGACATGGCTATATCGACTCGGCTGTTGATCCTTATCAAGAATATATATTCTTTTTGGGATCGGAGTTGTTTCCTTCTGACTGTTACATACATTTGCAGAAGACCATTATACCTTTTTACCCATTTTTAATGGGTTCAGGGTATAAACATGAAGTCAGTTTGTTTATTTTGTAAGATTTCACATAAATTAAGCCATTTTTAATAATTTAGTTTCCAATAACATTTATGTCAATCCTTCAAATAATTCAATTATAATTATTTAACAGCTACGCCAATAAGCATGCCACACATGCTTGTTATAATAAAAATATGTTATGCTTAAGGAACGAGTGGGTTCAATAAAGATATGAATATACTTTGGTGAACGGAAAAGAGTTTCATACAAAAACTACATTTGCGGCCGATTGTTTTTATCGGATACTCATGATATAGTTGCCCGATATTGATAATATTTTATCGCTCACTATAAGGAAAAATTTTAAAGTTTTGCTCAAAGTTTCATAGAGATAGTTGAAAACCCATTTCAACTTGGCTGTAAATAAAACAAAACAATTGAAGTAAAATTTAATTAGGAATATGCATAAAAATCTTTTTTTAAATTTTCTATTGAAATTTCATGATGTGCGAAATGAGTGTCAATGACTATTAGAATATAAACCGACAAATAATAGTTAAGATGGGCTTAACGCTTTTGGCGCTCTGAAGATCGACAGAGTTGACACGATTGACCAACCTACTTGTTGAGAACATTAAATATTATACTAAACTAATATCTCTGTATCTTTTTTTAAGTTCATGCAAACGACGCAATTTTCCTAACAAATTTATATATTTTTTTATTAATCTTAATAAAGAGAAATTTCCTACGGAAAAGATAATACAAGAGTGCTTCAGCTTTTCGGAAAGGGGGCCGACATGATTTTTTTGTAAATTGCGATTTTTTCAATTCCAAAAACCTACTGTGCCGAAATAGCCATGAATACCTGTATCCATTCATTCTTAATTCTAGTATATCATCCGCATAAGCTATTTTTTATTTTTTTTTACTTAACAGGGCGTCGAGGGTTAAAAACCTATGCAAATATATTTCTGATCTATGTCAAACATCTGTTTATCAAACAATTATTTTCTTAGATCGCTTTCAGGAAATAGTTTCTGGTTTGAATATTCAAAAATTAAGTTTTTGTGCTCATATATGTCCCTAAAGGAAATTGCGATGTTTTGTCGTTCATTGCATTAGTCATGCACCATTTATTTTTTTATAGACGTACGTATTTTCTGCAATAAAAATATAGATTTTTTAAAGACTGACATGGTTATACTGACTTGGTTGAATGGTTGCTTATGCTGACCAACAATAAATGAATACTTTATGGCAATATACCCTTTTATAGAGTCAATTGTTATATTTTTAGTTGAGAGTTCATCGATTCACACAAGATTTACGAACCAATTACAAGTACATAGGTAAAATACACAGAAATTCTGAAAGCTTGACTTGGGCAAAAAGGACAAGCTTAGAAAATAATTTGTGTAATTTTGAATAAGATATAAGAAAATTACGCTTTTCTGTATGCTGAAAAATAAGTAAATTGGAGAATATATACGGCTAAATAAAAGCAATGGTTATGATTAATCAACATGAAAACTATATACATAAATTGCCTAGGAACATTTATTCGTTTCTGTAAGGTCGGGTATGCATAGGCACCAAATATTTCATCGATCGTTTCAGAAATTCAACTAAACTGATATGAAATTAAATACTCATGTAAGCTTTAAGGGCTATTAAGAAACAACAAAATCTTTTATATACATATGTACTAACACAACAAATTTGCTAGTTTACACAGCTTAAAGTACTGCAAATTATTCTACAAAATGTAAATAAAAAAAAGCTTTATTAAGTAGTATTAATATGTTTAAGCAAACATATTTTAATAAATTATATTGACTATTACATTACAACTTTACTTAAGCATATTAAAAATATAGAACAAAAAAAAAACAGAAATTAACTGAACATTAGAAAGTTAATCTATAATAATATATAAATAATTATTTTTCACAATAATTTAAATTCATCACTTCATTTATCAATTTAATAAATTTATAGAAGATTAATTACAAATCCGACACGTACGCAACAAATTGCAATCTTAGATCTTTAATAAACCAAACAACAAATTGATGTAAATACACGAAATGAAAGCAAATGCACAAAAAACTAGTTTTAAATAAATGTTTTAATAAAAACAAACAAAAAAAACAGTTTTGCATTAGTAAAGATCGTCACATCAGAAATATTAATAAACAAGAAATGTACGAAATGTCTTCGGTAATCAATAAAGCCCTTTCTAATTGCATCGCCGATATATTAACAAAATAATATAAAAAAAAAAAACAAATGAGAACGTTACAGCAACCGACTGTATAAGTTATACACCTGCTTACAATTCTAAAATGATTGGTATCGAAAAAGGAGTACAAAGCAAATGCTGACAATGCTTATAGGCTTTGACAATCTTGCAAGCCAGATTCTGCTGTGACATTGTGAAGATAGTGTGTGTTCACTCCAAATTTATGATGCGTTCATATTATCTTTTGATAATTCCAGACAACTTTATGATATAGTGGTTCGCTACGGCCGATGCTGATATATATACGTACTAATCAAAAAAAAATACAATATATATTGTACAAATAATATGTAAGATGTGCCTTTGAGTTTATTTCTTATTGAAGATCGTATAAATTTTCAGGTCAATGCACACGCACAGAGCCAACGAACGGCATTGTAACGGAACAACCCCTAAAAACCAACAGTAATCATCATTGAAGCGAACAGCCTGAAAGCAGGTTTCGCCAACATGTGTTTTAGCCCGAGCAACAGCTTCCGCTTGTCCCTGCCCTGTGTTCTCTAGACTCATATCCGGTTCTAAGGTCTGAGTTTCGCTTCGTTGCGCTTGTTGCTATCAGCACCTGCAGCTGCAACTTGGCGGCAGCAACAGCGGCAACCGCCTTCTCACGCGGTCCAATGAATTGCCTTTGACCTCGCCCCGCAATTATTAATTGTCTTTGACAATTAATATTAATTTTGTAATGCATTCGTCTTTAACTCCACACAATGAATAAATTAGATATAAATGTATCTATATATTTTTATTTATTTTTTCAGCCTTAATTATTCTTCTCAGAGGTATCAAATCTTTGTCATGAATTCAAAAGACATAAATTCCTATATGTATTTTTTCGATACCATAATAATTACTAGACATGACAACCAGTTTTTGATTCCGACTGTTCGCCCATGGATCCGAAATGCTATACAAGCAATTAGTTGATTACAGAATCATGGCTTTCGCTCCAGTAACGTAGAAAAACTCTGTTCATAAGGACTGACGGAATGAACTGGCGGATAAACAGGCAAACGGATATTGCACAAAATCAATAGTTAGTTTAGTACAGGTAAGTGGATTTTGCATGCATGTTTGACTTCCTATTCTCGGTAAATTTGTATCTTAAAATCGTTGTAATTACCAAAAGTTCAGATAGAAGATGTAATTTGCTCTGTGAATACGTTAATCAATTAAAATGCTTACAATTTGCATTAAGTTACGATCGGATTGGACAAAAATGCATCAAAAAAGTATTACTTACTATTCTAAAAATTAAACTGAATATAAATGTATGTCTGCACATAATTGCATATGATCATTATACCATTAATACTTTAAAAATGGCTAAAAAGAGAATAATTAAGTTATGCAAAACTAAATAACAGCTAGATGCATGCAACCATGAAGTAAATACATTTATTCTTGATCAGGGTATCTCGTAGTCGCGCTATCTCGAGCATTCTTACTTGCCTAATTTTTTCAACTATGTAAGTATATAGTCGTAAATAAATAAAGAAAACCAAATATTACCACACGTATGTATAATTGTGTTTTTAATGTTTTTAAGGGTACATTTTTTTTATTATAGTGTCTATAAAAATGTAATGCAAAAGCTTAACAGAAGAATGGCTGCAGCATTGAGTTATGTCGCTCAGAAACAAGGCAGACAGTTTTACTCAATGTCAAGACTGAAATATCGTCCCAAAGATAATGCTCCGCCTGCACAGATCGATAAGAAAAGTGAAACGCATCCGACCACATTCATTGTGTTGTGTGACATAATTTATTAGCGGTCATTTGCAGTGTACATATAAAGCGTTTTTGTGGCCATTTTATTGAAGAATGGACAAATGCGTACAGAAAGACAAATTGCAATTGCAAATCCAACGTAGCCTTTGCTATCGGAGAAAATATAGAGCTTTGAGATTCAGGCCAGCAGATCGTGGCAATTAGTTGTTCATTTGCGAGCATTAATTGTTTCTCAGCCTCTCAGTTTTAAAGCTGTCCACTTAATGACAAAATATGATTTCTGAAAATAAAGACATTTTTAACTAAAGTCTGTAATTGTAAGTGGTCATCGGCTTGCCAAAAAGAATATTTTGTCTTTTTATAACAGTTTGAAAGGCAGAAGGTCACAAATTATATAATGATAAATTCATTTCTCATTATTGATTGATCTTAATACTCTCAGAAGGCGCAAGCATTTTCTGAATGCATACGCGCATATTTATTTTTAACTGCTTTATTTTAACTGCTAAATCGTAATCGAGCTCACTCGACTGCATTCTTGCTTGTGACTACTAGCCTGGTCGCCATATCGTGAACTTAGTGAGCCGCATCGAGCGGCAGGTAATTCCGGGGTTAAAATACTCACCCCTATAGCATAGCATAGCTAACAGTGGCTGTTGCAGGTACAGGTACAGGCTGCCCTATAACCAGCGGTCTTTATTTACTATTAGCTTGCAAAGGGTATTCTAATTGTGTACATAACGTATTTGTACATATACATGTATATATGTATATATAAATGATCTTTAAAATAGAGGTCAATTTTGTCAAGAATAAAAGACTTGACGGTTCTACAATATATATATAGAATACAAAATACACATGTCGAAGCTGACAGATACCGCTTATTAAGTGAAAGCACCGATCTGCAGGAAAAAACGTTGTTTGAAAAATGCTTTCATTTTTTGAACTTAAATTGTATATTTATAATACCCTGAGCCCAAAATTAGTAAAGAGGGTATAATGGTTTTGTGCAAATGTATGTAACAGTCAGAAGGAAGCAACTCCGATCCCATAAAGTATATATAATCTTGATGAGGATTAACAGCCGAGTCGATATATCTGTCTGTCCGTCCGTCTGTCAGTGCGTCTGTATGAACACGCGGATCTCAGAGACTCTAAGAGCTAGAGACTTCAAATGGAATATAGGTTCTCGAATACCAAGCGCAGATAAAGTTTGCTCTATTTTATCGATAACTGCCTCCGTTTCTGGAATATCGACACATTTCGATAGCGATTACTGCTATTTTCAAGACAGAATCTTCTAATTAATACATAATATGCATATGTATATTATTGATCAACTGCCCAAATTTCATCCAGATCGGTTAAGTAACACCCAAGTTATAGTCGAAAATATATTCTCATATTGATCTCATTTCTATCAGCAGCCGCAAGCATTTTCTGTATGCATAAATATGCGAGCGCATGTGTGAGAAAGAGATGGCATGATAATCGACGCGAGCGTCAATATGTTTTTGTATGTATTCTGCTCAGACCCGTTACCTATAGTTGCGTTTATATATATATATATAGATGCACTTATTGTAGCCAGCCAGTTCGGGTCAGTTCGGGTCAGTTGTGAACAAGAATATGCGCTGGCTTAATTTTTTTTACTGTGCAGTCCCTGTGCCTGCCATCAGAATAGACTGCACTTGCATACCTGCTCACATTTGGGTGCAAGGCATTTCGAAGGGAAATTTGGCAATAAAAGTAGAATATATTTAACAACTGGGTTCAGGGTATATCGTAGTCGAGCTCATTCGACTACAGAATTCTTACTTGTTTTGCACTACAAATTGTACGTAGTATTTAATGAATACCTTGATGAATTCTGCGTTGGAAAATTTCTAATGTATGTATGACGATGTTGTTGGGATTCGTTATTTAAATGGTGATATATCGCACATTAGTGTTTTGAGTTGTTTAATGTATTTACTGTTTATTCAACATTTTAGTGACGAGGATTCAACATAAAATGTACGTAAGTATGATGTTATCTTGGTCTAATTAAAATATTTAATATTTATAAAACAGTATATTGCGTAATAAATAAGAATCTTGAATACGAACAGTCAATGTTTGCCATAATTTTTCATTTTTTTTGTTATAGCACTCAGATGTGGATCAAACTTTGTCAAAATGCTTGCAGCACGATAGATCCAATAGTTTGATTCACTTACCTGTAATAATGATTATTTTAATTGTATATGTACGATGGTCGACAAATAAGTAGACAAGTTTTACTAGAAAAAATAGTTGTATCCCCTTTGAATAGTTTTAAAATCATTTTACATATACATAAAGATATAGGAAAAATGATAATCGCATTTTTTAAATTAAATTCACAATGTTTAACATTTAAATTGTTACATAAGCTTGACATAGCCAATTTCGTCTACAAAACAAGTCATTCAATTTAAATAAAAATTGTTTTGGCACAGTTCCATATTCTGTAGACATATGGCGAAGTCATATTGATGGAGTCACTTTGTCGTATAGTTCGCTAAAGACCATTGGATTGAAAATTCAATTTTTATGAGTTACAGGGTACAAAAATCGAATCAAATGTGTATACTGCCTATTAACAAACAGGAATAAAATACACGAATGGCAGCAAGCGCCAGCGTAGGTCCTGTTAGCAAAAAAAAAAAATTTATATAGCGCGTGTTGCTGTTACACGTTATCAACAATCTCGTTTTACCAAATAACGCGTGTGCATTGGTATTGGTACAAAAAAACCGAAAACAACAGCAATTGGAGAAGAGCGGAGGAGGGGTAGTCGTAGCACGCAAGGAAAAAAGACTGCGACGTGGATTGAGGGAGTGGTCGCATGTGGATCGCCTGTCTATAGAGCAAGTGGGAAATTGGTAACACGAATAAATGCGACTTCACTAGGTTGGTGGTTGTTGCTGGTTGGCCAAAAAACGACGTCGGGCCAGTTGTTAGCTATTACTACTAATACTACTACCAACGACAGTCGCTGATGACGACAGCAAATAGCACATAGCTACCCCTAGACCCTCTCTCCGTCTCCGTCGTCGTTTGTGTGATTGTGTCTGTGTGTCTGTGTGCATAAGTTGGTAGCAGGTGTATGTGTGAGTCGGTAACAGCCCGGTTTGGCTTTAAAGTTTTGTGCGGCAGCAAATAAAATTTCAGTTAGTCACATGTCGTCGTCAAGGATACGCCAACGTTCCATTTTGTTTGTTGTGCATTGAACGCGACCTGCGAGTTGCCACTGGCAACCACTGGCTACAGGACCAAAGAACTAAAAGACTCTCACTATTGCACTCTCTCAACGCCAGTGTGTACGTCAATATGTAAATCATTTGCTAGCCTAGCGACTATTTAAAGGAACACGAGCTATACATTCGCCTGAGCTGTGTTGTGCCGCACCTGCGGCCAAACAAGGACAGCAGCTTACTACCACCTAGCACCTGTCTAGATCTAGAAATATTAACAGTTTCCGGCAGCGCTGCCTGACGCTAACGTTTACAAGTACGTTACATAGCTGTAAATTCAAATTTGAACTTCAGTCAAGTGTCAAAGCTCAAAGGATTAACATGTGCTTCAGCTCATGATAACTGGTCACCAGCTTAGTGACAAAAAGCAAAGTGTACCCATCAACATCAATTTGACAAAACAAAAAAAATAAGCAAAACCCCAAAATTTTGTTATCGTAAAGCCTAAAAAGTTACGCAACAAAAATAGAAAATTGAAGCAAAGTGAATATCAAATAAAAAGAAAGTATTCGAAAGGTAAGTCTAGAAATGATCAACTCACTGAAAAATATTGTGGAAAGCTACTGCCATTACATCTTGGCACTGGGAGAATTCACAGTTGGTTACATAATATTCTGTGGTTCTGCGGGTGCCAAACTGTAATGTGTGGACATAGAAACAACCTGATAAACGCAACATTCCAAATAATTTCAAATATTAAGCCGTCTTAATGAAACTGTTGTACGGAAATTATATTCCAAATAGATATAATATAAAATACTACAAAATATTTATTAAGAATAGTTTTCATTATTTGAGATGAGTCATTTCAATTTGTATAACCTGAATCCTGTGGAAAAAGTAAAAAAAAAAAAAGAAGAGGTTATAATGAAGTTAAGGAAAACTATGTAATAGGCAGAAGTACGCATCTCCGACCCCATGTGAAACATACACTCTAGAAAAGGATCACCTCCCGAATCTCGTTATACACACTCTTATATGCCATATATACATGCTCAGTTTTACTTAGATTGATTAAACATTTATTTCTTCAAAAGAACACAAATGAAGAAAATATATGTCAATATTGTGGTTTTATGTATTCTTAAGCCGAAAATAAATCAATATTCTATTCTGTCTTAAAAGTTCTACAATAGATAGTTGTTTTAAAAAATATATTTAGGAAAGCAATTTATGAACCCAAATAATATCAAATTTTTCAACATAAATCTGACTTACACAATAATATTCAATATACATTATCCAAACGCTTCCAATACCAATACCAATAATATTTCCCTAGAACGTTCAAATTTTGTACAAGAATAGTTATTGTGATACGCCATCGAAGAATACATAAAAGGAAAAATTACAGAAAAAATGTTGTAGAAATACATCAGAAACTAACTTAATGGATCGTTGTATTAACTGTGCGAAAATCACCATCAAGTCTGCAATGTATTATAATACAAGCAAGGTAAAAACTTGTGTGTAATTAAAGTTAACATATCTAAAAATCTACCAATATTAATCTAACATGCAATTTAGTATAGCATTGGAAAAAATGAAAAAAAAATCCGTCTAATTTTGAACCCATATTAAAAAAGCAAAGTCACGCGTCGAGATAATTGTCCTGATATGGTGTCCAAGGGACCATTTATATTTAAGCTTATCTTAATTACTTTTTTATTTTCTAATGAATGCTTGTATTTCAAACAAAATATAATGAAAATACCAGATCTGTAGTAATAGAGTGGTAGTCGCTGACCCGACTACGATGGGAGCAAACTCTGCATTTATAGATTTTATAATAAAACAAATGGGATATAGCTAGGGGCTATAGGATAAATTTGTTGTCCTATGAATTTGTACCTAACTAAGAATTTGCTTTCAGTGTGATAACAACCAAAGCATCAAACCACCACCAACAAACAAAAGTCACTCATTGCTGTAAAACATTTTTTTTTATTATTATTATAAATGGGGAGAACCAGCACTGCGACCTATAAGGTCCCTCTCTAAGCCTACAGCTCTTCCATCAACCCCAGATCCTGCACGAATGTTAGGATCTTTGTTGGGTTGAGGGTTTCAATGTCCTTTGGACTCAGGACATGCTTCCCTAGGATGCTGCTTCCCTTTCTAACCAAGGCGACGCATTCTGCTAGTATGTGTATTGAAGATTCCTCCTCATTTCCACAAAACCTGCATACATCGCTATTGTAGATACCTATTTTGGTTAGGTGACTTCTCAGTCTACAATGGCCTGTCAATAGACCGGTGAGTATTCTGAGTCTGTTCTTTCCCATGGGTATTATCACCTAGGAGTCCTGGTGTCTCTGCCCAGCTCCGTACCCGCATCTGTCTTTCTTCATCCCTGATTTGCAGCCGTATTGTGTGTCTTCCCACGCCACAATACGGTTCAGGGCCTGTAAAACATTTACTAACCACAAAAATATATTTGTAATTTATTTTTGCGCATTTGCCTCAAAATAACATATTCAAGGATCTTTTAATGGTGGAATGCTAGGGTCCCGAAAAATTTCCAATCAACTGAGACGCCGACCAGCAGTATTCAAATGGATACAAATCTAGTTATTAAAACATAAAGTTTTTTTTTAACTTTATCTCTGGCTCTCTTATGCATACAAACCGTACTCAATATCCAAATTCTAAAATTTGAATTTAGAAATGTTGTTTTTTCAAGCGAATGTAGTTCCAAAAGTATTCCTTTAATTGCATTTATATACAAAATTAATCCGCACAGAAGTGTTCTTTTTGGAATATCACTTATAATGAAATTTCAACTACAATCGGTTCAGAAATGGTTTCTCATATGAAAAACATATTTACCAAGATGCACTTGTTACTTGGGTTATATTCCTAAGAAAATATTATCAATATTTGACTACCATATTATAAATTTCGTCTTGGAAATGTAAATAAAAAATTCGAATTAGGTATTCTTCTTTGTTTTTTGATTGGCTAGTACAAAATACCTAGCAAAAAAAATTTGTTCGACGAAAATGATGTAAAGACAATGTCAGGAAATGATAGCAATAATGGTTATGAGTATTTTTTTGAAATCCCACAACAAAGCAGTTATATTTGCGTGTGTTTTTCTACCAATACGCATAGGACTTGTAAGCATGGTAATGTTGCTATGCATTGTGAAACTTCCTGCATAATTTATTTAATCGCTCACAGCAAATCTAAATTGATCGTTAGGTGTAGGCGTCTATACACCATCAACCACCAACCACCACAAATAACATGATGTATAACAGCCATTTTGCGTGCTTATAGAAATCAAAATAAACCTAGCCTCTATGTACATACGACCTTATGTACCCCCACCCATTCAGGTGTACATAAATACTAGAATTACAAATGGGTTTTACTTACTTTCATTGCAGTGCCAATTAGCAAGACGATTCCGGTGAAATGGCGCCACAACAACAACAACAACAAAACTCAACATTCATTAATGACAATTCTGACACATGTCCATCGCTATTAAATTTGCCTGATAGCCCAATAATGCCGCTCAAACATCAACATTATCGCCAATGTCCAGACAACACCACCAATAATTGTGCTGAGCATTGGATGAATACAGAACTCACAACTCCATCTGCAGCAGGAAATGAGCAACCCAAGGATTCCAGTGGCCACCCTCGCCGCCGTTCCATATCTCTATACGGCGCCAACAGTACCAAGGTAAGTGCCCTACCAACCATTAGTAGTGGTAGTAGCGGTCGTGGGCTTTTACAAAAAATCAATCAAATTAGCTTCTTAGGCTTGGTAATCATTGATTTATTTGGAAAGTGAAAGCTGAGTTTTACCAATGATTTGCCATACTACGAACCAAAGGAGATGCTCTAGTGCGACCTTTACCTAGACCTTACATTATTTCTAGTCACATGATCAATATAACATCTCTGATAGCGTCGCCTTCAAACATACGGACCGATAGTCGGGCATAGTATATCGGCATTTGGTGCATTCTACTATTCTGTTACATAAATGCATGACAACTTTTTTTTTAATGGGAACAATGAATAACTTAAGCCTTCCTTATAAGTAAAATATTCGTATATGAAAAAGCCTTAATGGTTACTTACTGGTAAACCTATTCATTTACTACCAGCACCAGCAGAAACATTATCATAAGGAATTGCCTATTTGGCTAGACGATAATGAACTGCGATATGTATCAGGCGTAACATACAAAACCACATGCAATGACATAATCAAAGCGTTGATTGATGACGAGCTTGGAATTGGTAATGAGTACAATTCCAATATCGGCAAAAAATTACCTAATGACTGCAACAAAAAGTTAGGTGAGTAAAATCTAGATAACAAAAATCAGAAATGTACTTTGTAGGAAACCAAAACGTTTTAGAACATGTACTAAAAAGTAAAATCGTTGAGTATTTTATATAAAAACAGACTACCTGGCTTGAAGAATCGGAATTACTTGCATACTCACTTAATGGATTACATGCAGATAGATACAGATACACATCCGTTCGACATCAACGCACTTGCCAACTTTTACAACTTTCTGATATTATCTATATAATATAATATATATGTATTATGATAATTTGAGTGATCCCTCGTTATGTGTCTCCGTTAGTCTGTTATATTCGAATGTCTTATCGTATAACTATAGTTGGAAATATTTATACATTTTTAAGTCCTAATTTCTGATTTTATTTGATATCAAAAACCAAAACTTATTTTACTTCGTAATTTATGAATTAAGTTGGCTTGAGCAATATGTCCTACGAGAAGGTGGACTCCGGTCTATAAAGCTATGTACTCTTCGGCGTACCGAAAGTTCCTTTCTACCCTGTTACAACTATTTATTGTTTTTTTTTGTGTATTTTTTATGTTTGTTATGCCCGAAAAAAAATGCGACCATGGTTCAGCAGCAGAATTGCGTGACTACAATCATTATGTTATAACGGAACGTTGGCGTGGTATCGAGCGTGGCTACGACGGCAATATGGCCATTTTGCCCGTTTGGCGAGCTTGGAGCCGTGTGCACAATGAGGTAATATTCGATAAGCCCACGCCCAAGCATAAAATCCTATCCACATGCCGTGCAAAAGCAGGAACCAAGGCTGCAACTAAATTCGACAGTGATTGCATAATAGGCGTTTTTTTTAGTGTCTGCTCGTCCGTCTGGCGCCGCACGCAATAAAAAAATTTGAAATACTCTTTTAGAACCGACCAACTTCCGACAACCAGACACGCCTCCGGTACATATGTGTATATATGTAAATATACATATGTTCATATGCATTTATAAGAATATATCAGTGTACTATAAAGCAATACACATATACGTATATGAGCAACGTTGATATATGCTTATGGAATTTTGTACCCTTGTAGATAGTATTTTAATTTTATCAGATGTATAACTATTAAAATCAGGGGAGGAACGAAAGAAAAGTCAACTTCCCCACAACTTAAAGCAGTTTAACTACCTGTGTGGACGGGAGCTAACGTTAAGTAATTTAAATTTTGGGTCGGAGTTTGAAATATTATTGTCTGTTCGTACTTTAACTTTTCGATTTCTCTACGTATGTATATTCGCATTCATCAATATCGGAATATAATATTTATATATTATGCTTACAGCCGCCTTCAAATATCACCATCCATAATTTAGTAGCCAATTGTTTTTTACTTACGTCGACAGCACTACAACAACATGCATACTAACATGTACTAACTTTATTTTTATACTCGAAAATTGTTTATATTTAAATTTATTCATTTATATTTTGTATTTTCTCTTGTCTTTGTAGTTGCGTCTGTCACTAAAACCGCGTCAAAATATCAGCGAATCAACACCTGCGCAATTTATGGAATTTCCTCGACCAGCGCTTGACAATTTCTCTATTTTCAAATGGCTTAAAAGGATTTTGTACTTTGGCAATAAATCAAAGCACAAGACCAATGGTAAAACAAAAAAATCAGCCAAAACTGTCAATAAACTTACAGAGAAATGTTTACCAAGCAAAATAAAAAAAGAAAAGGCAGATGAACTGCTGCGGGTTATATTACCTGATCAGCATTACGAAGATCCACATACAAATCAAAATGTCAAGACTGAGTTGAAACACATGACCGAAAACAAGCCAAAACAGCGGGGACATGCCCAACAAAAAACACTTCTCAATGGTAATTGCATTAGACGTCGTCGTAAGGATGCTCCTTTGCGAAATAGTGTGCGAAACAAACTGGCAGCACTCCAAACAGGGATGAATATTGGATACAACAGGGAATACAAACCTAGGCGGCAGCCAACTGTTATGTACAAGCATTACACACTAGAAAACAAGCTATATTTGCGTCAAGAAATGGAACTTTCTGTGGATCATCTACAGCAAAATATTGAAGGGTATACCATAGATATTATTAAAACGGAACGCGACCTTCTCGAGCTAAGAAACGAAATCAAACGAAATATATCGTTAATAAACAACATGAAGCGAATGACGATAAAACAGTACTGGGGTAAAAAGCCTACACCAATAAAAATGGTTGATTGCACATTAGGGATGCTATCTGAGAATTCTCCAGATATAACTCAAGATGCTAAAATTACAATCGAAACACCAGCAGCTAATAACATTTATGAATATTACGATAATAATCCAAGCATGTTACTTTAATTTGTTTAATTCTGAAGCCTTTTAGCTATTATTCATACTATTAATATTTCTCATAGTATTATTATAACTATTACTATTACTATCACTATTACTATAACTATTATATATATTACTATTACTATTGCTCAATTGAGATAATTGGCTCAAAGTATCACTTTTGCACTACCAGCTCCTTGATAGCTGTAGTGTGCAAATAATCATTGTAAGTTATTTGAACAATATTATAATGTTTGTTAAATATGAGGCTTGAGGTCTCAGTCCTTCAACAAATCGAAAAACGAGAACGACAATAATTATTGAACTGCAGCTGCCGGCTGATATGCAAAGGCTTCTTGTAGAGCGAACGAAGCTCAAGGGCTGTTTATACCGGCGGCTGCACATTAATGTGGAACACTAGGGTGCACAAAATACTAAACTAAGTTGTACAAATTTGGAGTTGTAAGCGGACAACACAGTGCTTAGCAGTTGTACTAAGCTATACGAAGGCGCATTCAGCCCTTTTTAATTCTACAATCACATTTTTTGTACACAAGTCGACACCAGTGAGTTAAGTCTGTAGTCTTTGAAATCCGGAATCGAATAGCGTATAACAAGTACATATTTTTCGTCCCCGAATCGTTATGCGGGGAATCAAGCATATGAGAATGCGAAAAGAGAAACCTTAAGGCATGTCGTTCATCGTAAAAGTCGTGCCCAATCGTATGATTCCCTTCTGGTCTAAGAAAGCATTCAAGCTGATGATGTCGCCGACTTATGGAACTGAATGCTTTTTAAGCAGAAACTAATCGATGAATGTATTTAGATAAAGAGGTCAAAGACCTCATTGCTGCTGAGTTCATCTGAAAAATGTGTTGAAACTTATCCATAACCTAGATGAAGTTGTACCTTACAATACATGTTAAATATGTGATTATTTTCTATTTGATACAGCTAATAAAAAATTGTATTTCGAATTTTATAAGGAAAACGGATTGTCTTTAATTGAATTTCTCGGAGTGTACATATAAAATCAACATGTCAACATGTAACAATTGACCTCCTGTCGGGTAACTAATTTAGCGTATGCGCAAAAAAATTGATTCTTATTTTCATAGGCGTCCATACAAAAAAATAGCGTCATTGTCTGTACTGCATTTGAATTTGCATTGTTAATGGCAAAAGTCGCATATTAGCATTTTGGAGATATGCTCATTATTAAAAGCTAAAAACCAATTGTTCTGCAAAACAGTGATCAAAAAGATGTATTCTCACTAATTTGGAGTAAATATAAATAACACATTATCAACTGTGCAAAAATAGCACTTATGTCAAACTATTTCTTACAAACATTTCCGTAATAAATTATGTATATTTGATGTACATATTTTGACAATACGCAAAGCTGATGCTGGATCTAGCTTTATCCTGAATTCAAGGTTCGCCGTGCCGAAAATTCAGCACCATTTCTGCATTTGCCTGGGATGACTATAAATAATTTTGTTGCATTCAAAATTCAGTATTTTTGCAATAATTTCGGAACACCACTAAAAATATTTGGCAGTTGCTGCAAATATGTAAATAAACACAGTTGAAAATATTGAAATTACAATGTAAAAATGGCCGGCAATCAAGGATGTAAGTATAAAATATATTTTTTAAATTAGACAAGGATAGAGTGTTGCCGATATCTTCGCAAACTTTCAAGACCTGGACGATCCGGTAGAAATATGGCTGCTTTTTCCGCACACGTTCATAACCCATTAGGGCCTACTAGAAAAGGTGCGCATCTGTTCGCACCCACGCACGCATGCTCATAAGACGCTGTATTTTTAATTTTTCCGCTACGTTGTCGAAGTGAAGTCAAGTGAAATAATGCCCTGCGTTCGCTGCTCGACGCGCGAACCCTGCAAAATTTTCGACGCGTCGCAGCCTGGGCTCTGCAGAGACCCAGGCTCAGGGAAATAACTTGATGCACTTTTTTTTGTCGATTTGACGCCTCAATGTATTGTCTGCTTAGTGCTTTCATTCACAACAAGAATAGCTAACGATCGATTAGCGAAATGAAGGTGTGAAGCCACCGCTAAACCTTCTCAACAACGAGAGTAAACCATAAACACGATCGATTAGCTAGAGTTATACTAAACAACTGATTAGCTGCAGCAGCCGGCCGATTAACGAACGCTCTTTATCGAGAGAGCGCTGCACCATGAGAGCGCCGCTAACGCCGGCTGTTACAGCTAAAACTGCACTTAACATAGTGTGGATATGTAATTAAGACACAATAAGCTATTTATATTATGAAGCGCAGGGCTCCAAATTCAAGTAGAAAAACAAATGATTGTCAATTCAAAGATATTTGCTGCTGCTGCCAGCAACGATTGTTTAGGAAAAACCGGTTGTATTTCAATGTATTGAAAATAAATCTATTATACAATTATATCGAATATTGAAATAATAATATCGATGATTGTGTATTATCGATTGTTAATCGTGCCATCACTATAAAAATTTATCACAACAAAATTAGAGGCCTAAATTCCTAATATCATTAAAAAAAACTACATCACGAAAATTAAAGCCTAAGAAAAGGTGACAAATCGGGTATTAAAAAGAGTTAGTGTTCCCTCATATCTGAAAGCGTGAAACAACTGCGTCTTGCATCCAATATCACACTATAAAATTAAAACTTAGGTAAAGCATAACCAACGTGCACGCTGAATTTGCAAAATGTAAAACGGATGGTTAAATATGGCGTGGCAATATCTGTATACGTATCCTACCTTCTCACAGTGGCTTTATTAATGATAAATGACTATATATAAAACGCATTTTGAACCATTACCTGTACTTTCACATAAGCGAAAGAGAAAGTATAGATTTCACAATAATCTACTGCAGATGTTGTTAGCCAAATGAGCGTGTTTTGTGTTTTGATGCAGTGCATACATTTGAATCAAACAACAGTCTAATTAATGATAGTAACAGATAATACAAATAATAATTTCTTACTTAAGACGCCTTATCAACTATTGTATGATAAAGATTTTAAGCTTTTAAATTTTCAAATTTTCATGGTTAAATACAGACGTATTGCGCTAAAATGGCACGCGGTCATCAAAAAATACAATCGCAAGCAAAGGCTGCCGACAAACAGGCAAAGATGAAAAAGCAGCAGGGCCACAGTGCCAACGATCAGAAGAAAGCGGCCCAAAAAGCACTAGTGCATGTATGCGTCCTGTGCAAGGTAAGACAAACGCGAGAAAGAGTGGATACATTCATTTAATTGAGAATTCAATTTGTTTCAGTCACAAATGCCGGATCCTAAAACTTACAAGCAGCATTTCGAGAACAAGCATCCTAAAAATGACATGCCTGAGGAGCTAAAAGACTTGTAAGCTTTGGGACAGTTTCAATTATAACATGAAAATGTCATCAACGAAACGAGTTGCCTACCTGTACAAAAAATAATGCAATAATAAAAATATAAACAATCAATATTTTGAAAAAAAAAAAACAGAAAAAATGCTACTTTGACCCCGCAATATTAATTTTTTTTATAAAATACATTAAATTGATTTCATTAAAAATAAATATTCCATTTGGATTTATTAACAATTCAGATATATAGTTTCATACTTCTAAAATAAAATGGTGAATTGGTTTTTGTACTATGTATAAAAAACAAAATTGATATTAATGGGCATTTATTAATCAATAAATAAACAAAAATTAAACATTGTTAAATATATGTGCGTGTCAAGTATTTTAATTGTATTTCCCCAAATGCTGTCATTGCAATGTTTGTGCTGTCTGTTGGGCTCTTGGCTCAGTTAGTTGCATGAAAACTAAATCTTCTCGGGCGGGAAAATCTGTAAGGACTGTTATACCAATATTATTATCGGGCAAGCGTGGCGTTTCTTCATGATAGCCAAACCAATAGATAATGATGCCAGGTCCAAAGCTAAGCGAAAATAAATTTAATGAAATGTGATTTAGCAGTCTATGCCAAACAATTACCGAATGCAATAGCTATATAACTGTTGTTGTATGTTCGATTTGTGACTTTTCGGATCTCCGAAATTAGCCTTGCTCTCTATCCAATTTACGACGAATCCCTTATAGAGGACTGGCAATATCAACTTTATATCGGGTGTCTTGTCATATCCCATGCGGCGCAAATCATGCTCATCATAAAAGTATATGCCTGCTTCCTTGGCCAAGTGCTTCAGCTTTAACTCGTACTCTTCACCAACTAACCGTCTTCGTAGATCCGTTATTGGTCCCTCTTGATTATCACTGTACATGCACTGTTGTACGTTGGCTGCCAGAAGTGAATCGTTGATCAAATATGGATGCTTTAAGAGTCGCGAAATTTGAGGCCTTTGCTTCAGGTCGTTATATTTTTTTTGCAGAAGCAGCCGGGACAACGCAACTGGATTCATTGCCTCCACACACGCCATGCGTATTAGCAGAGAGTTATCGCTATACAAGTGGCACTGATCTTCATAGCTAAACAGACAAAAATAAATATTTATTTATATATATATATATATATATATATATATGCATATGCAGACATAAGTGAAATACATTCATAAAGATTTATACATACGTTGTCAGCAGGCTTTGGGCGCGCTGTTCCCGGCGCCAATACTGGCCCCGAGCTTTGTTAATCAGCTCGGTTTGCAAAATGCAGCTCAGTGCCAAAGGATCGACGTCAGTAAAGAACCGATGTACCATTTCCAACTCACAGTCCATTGGAAGGCCGGCGTTAAATCCGTTAATAAATTGACAAATGCGTTCATATTCACCGTTACTCAGTATCTTTTTCTTAGTTGTGTCACTTTTGGCCATTATTTTAATTTTTTAACATTTAACTTAACTCACAAATTCGAACACCGTATTTAATGAGTGAATTGGACAAAGAGCAGTTATGCTCCAAATTGCGATAGTTCTATTGCATCGGTTATCAATAATTTACCAATTACTTGATATGTATGTTTTAGCTACAAGCAGTTGAAAATTAATAAAGTATTTTTGTGAAGACAAAGCCACCTACGCATTTGTATTTCTTTGACGAACGCTTGTCCGTATAAGCGATCTCTTTTTTTCTTTATGTTCAGGTTATTAACACCAAGCGTGTAATATATACTCTTTGTATTAATAATTATCTTCCCAATATAAAGTATTTAAATTTTTAGTCCAATCGATATACATAGTTTATATGTTCTTAATTAAAAAAAAGTGTATGTAATCGTAACATATCCGTCATTTATTTATGAGGTCCATATGGCTGTTAGAACCGCTCGAATCGGCCACTAAAAATGAGAGCAAGTATACTCGAGTCTTTACGGGTATGTAATCGTTGCCTAAGATGTCTATCACAAAATGTATTTCACATGAAGCAAAAATCCGACCTTATAAAATGTTCAATGGGAAACCTGAATAATAATTTTCTAATAACCACGAGCTGTACATTATATTCAAGTAACTAAAAATTTGCTTTGCTGGTTTTTGGGATTTCGATTTTAATGCGGAAACCAAATGTATGCGTCGATGTAAAGTTATGCGCAAAATGGAGAGTAGGGTTGACACTTTTCCTATCTGATTGATGATGATGCGCTTAATAAATATATCACAAATGTTTATTATAATTTTATTTTTTTATGCCTGATGTTTCCTAAAAATAAATTAGTGATGCACAGCTATGGATCGATTTTAATCACCGAAAGATCCGATGTATATCGATGATTTTTGTGCCAGATGCAAGTGCATCCTGTATACAAAAATGAATATAACAAATATCTATAAGCGAATAATTAGAATCAAATGCAACAATTATTATTAAATTCGATCGTTTTTGTTTTTTGCAAAAGCATTCACCAAAGTAAACAGTTATTTAAATACGCTTAAAGTTCGTATGCAAATATCGATATGTTTATGGGTTATTTACAACACTGACATATTGACATTATTATTAATTATTTTGTCAGACAAACTAAAATCAAAGTGGGATGTGAGATCGGAACTGTTACTCTTCATATACAGTTACTGTGTATCAAGGTATTTGTCAGTTACAACGACTCGGTCACAGCTGTGCCAACGTTGCTCAACTCTATTGAATGCAGACACGTCAGAATACATTTCAATATTGAAGTTATTTACACAATTGTTTTCGTCTTTGAAAATAAGTCGGAAGTAAACATTCCAAAAACCAACAGCCATGAAGTGGTTACAGGTGCTTGTCGTGCTGACGTTTGCCCTGTCAGTAATCAGAGCTTTACCTGTGACGCAGAACAAAAAGGAGGAAAAGGTGCAGGAACCAGCAGCAACAGCAGATGTGGGGGAAAAACTGGAGTATGAGCGTTATTTGCGCGAAGTTGTAGAGGCGCTAGAAGCTGATCCCGAGTTTAGAAAGAAGCTGGACCAAGCGCCCGAGGCCGACATACGTGTAAGTATTTGAATGAACTGGTTGAATAATTTTTCACTCTTAGAAATTCATTCCTCTAGAGTGGCAAAATCGCACAAGAGCTTGACTATGTGAATCATCACGTGCGCACAAAGCTCGACGAGATTAAGCGACGTGAATTGGAACGTTTACGTGAATTGGCCAATAAAGCATTCGATCTGAGCAATAACATTGATCGGAATCATTTAAAAGTTCCACAGCATTTGGATCATGGCAATGAGCACACTTTCGAAATAGACGATTTGCGGAAGCTGATACAAAAAACTTCAGACGATTTGGCTGAGGCGGATCGTAGGCGTCGCGGCGAGTTTAAGGAGTATGAAATGCAAAAGGAATTTGAACGTGAGGCTCTAAAGAATGAAATGGATGAGAAGTCACGAAAGAAATTCGAAGCAGAGATAAAAGAAAAGGATGATAAACACAAGCGTCACGAGAAAGTGCATCACCCAGGCAACAAGGCACACCTAGAAGAAGTTTGGGAGAAACAGGATCACATGGACAAGGATGATTTTAATCCGAAAACCTTTTTTTCCATTCATGACGTTGATAGCAACGCATACTGGGACGAGGCTGAAGTAAAGGCGCTTTTCGTCAAGGAGCTGGACAAGGTCTACCAGAGCAATCTGCCCGAGGATGATATGCGAGAGCGCGCCGAGGAAATGGAACGCATGCGAGAACACTATTTCCAGGTATTTTTAATTTCTGTCAAAAAATCTGTATAAAACCCAATCACATTGTTTGGATAGTCAATGAAGAACTAGGTTGCATGAGCGAATGTTTATTTTTTGTCTGATTTGCGTAAAATTACTTTTAGGAAACGGACACCAACCATGATGGCCTTATAAGCATAGAGGAGTTTATGCAGCAAGCCACGAAAGAGGATTTTCAAAAGGATCCGGAGTGGGAAACGATCGATCAACAACCGCAGTTTTCGCACGAAGAATTTTTGGAGTTTGAACGAAGACGAAAAGAAGAAGTAGAGCGCATGGTTGCCCAAGGACAACTGCCTCCGCATCCCAATATGCCGCAAGGCTATTATGCAGCACCACCACAAGGTGGAGTGGCTTATCACGCGGTCACGCCAGGCCCTCAACTACACTACCAGAATCCAAATCAATTGCACGCGCAACAGCAGCAACAATATGCCCATCAACAACAACAATACGCCCAACAGCAACAGCAGTATAACCAACCGTACCAACATCACCAAAATGCACAGCCACAGCCCGTTCAATTGAACCCAAATCAAGTGTATGAGCATGCTAAACAGACGCCAGAAGGAGTCCCGGTGCATCAGCAGCCTATACAAATGCAGCAACAGCAACAACAGCAGCCTGTGCAACAGCAGCTGCAGCAACACCCCGTGGGTCAAAATCAAGTACATTTGCAACAACAGCAACAGGCCAACAATCAATCATCTCCACCTGCGCAAAACCAACAACCCCAACAAATCCCTGAGACTCAGATCCCCCAGCATAAATAATAATAGCAGCCACAAAAAAACGCAACATTCCTGTCGCATTTTGTGCTAAAGAAAGAACCATATAAATTCACGGTAAAAACTTTGTTTAACCAAAAAATTATCAAGATTGTCTCATTGCAGAACTGTTTTCCCATTACAGCATTTTCATGCTTTTTTACATTCGATTAACACCTTTTGTACATAAAACGAATATTAAGAAAATAATTTCCACTCGTTCATTTCATAGAATAAACAGGAGCGAATGATTATTTTTATTTATAATAGTTGTTTGTCAAAATTATGTCAATTTGTTTGATACGGGGGAAACGTTGAGCACTTTGTAAGTAATTCCCACTTTTTCTAATATGGATGTAACCAGCCTCGTTATTACAATGATATCAGAGCATGAGAAGCTCTACTTGGCTAGACCCACCACGATCTTTGCTATTACGACTGCAACGTTCTCACTTGTTTAATATTTGACTAAGACAAAAAAAATAATTAAAAATATTTGTTAAGAACAAATTAGAATGAAATACGAAAAATGGTTTACCGCTTACGAAAATATAATAATATTTCGAACTCCAAACAAAGATTTTTGTGATCTTCAGCATGCCAACGCAGCCGTTCTCCATTGTTTATATTTGATTTGCTTATTAAGCAGGAATGGAATAAGAGTCGGAAACGCCCTCAAATCAGTCTCTCAGTAAAATACCAAACTTACCAATTACGAATATTATTATTCTAAGCTCTAGTTTATATGTTGTATAGCCAGATGAAACTGCAAATACTTCCGTCTTGTTGCCGCAGTCTGTAAGTTTGCCAGAGTTGACCGAATCGAATCACTTTATATCATATACCTCGTAGGAATGTAATGAAAATAGAAAACATTTTCGATTATTTCAATTTAGATTGTTTATAAGATATAAGATACATGCATATTAGTTTCATTTTGGGAATTGATATCCATTTTATTAGATGTATAAATGTATTTGTAAATTGATTGTACAGTCAGTTAGATGTGCTTCTGTGTGTGGGTTTCAAAGATCATCTAGTAGTAAATCCTCGTTGAGCAGGATCTCATCATCGTCTGAGCACCATAGCGTGTCATCAACTTCATGATCCAGACCGACTCCAGACGGCTGTAGACCTAGTTTGGGCATTGAATTGCTTATCTCCTCCAATTGGGAGTCTACACTGAGTGACTTCTCTTCATCTGCTGAAATAGCTGTAATTGGTTGATGGGTCAAGTTTTGCCGAAAATTGTCTTGTCTTTCAACATTCAATGTAATCGTCAGACTATCGTTGGTAACCACCCATTTGTCATTGAACACTGGACGCATGACAATCTTTCGGAAAAAGTTACGCCATTGCCATTCCTCGTCGCCGGTACGCTCCATGCAAGGGCCGGATAATGTGAAGATGCGTAAGCGATTGTTATACCTGAGTACGTCCAGCTGCGCATTCTCAATAGAAGTCTGCATATCGGGCAACTGCGAAATTGTTTCAATCACAGCCTGCAAGCCAACACGTAATTTGCTGCAGCGAGCAAATAATGATTGCCGGTGCAAGTGATTGCGATTAAATAGTGTATAGCTGCGACTGCAATCCGGGGAGTGCAACAGTTCCTCAGGCACACACAGCGAAAACATGACTTGAGCATCATAAAAATTTTTTAGCTCCGGACGACGAGATCTCTTATCAAATATGTCGAAATAGAGTTTTGCAAGCCCAGTGCAAAATTCCACGCATTCATCATTAGGGCGTTGTGATACCAGCTGCACCTCTTCACGCGTTTGCGTATTACTGCAACCTTTTATTTGCACTTGTGGCAACATGGCGCTCAGCTGCCACAGCGGGCTCTTGGCCAGTGGATTGCCGGAGATATCCAAAGTCTGTAAGTGCATATTTTTCAAGTTCTTGAGTTCCATTATGTCCTGTATACGATTTGCGCCTACATCCAAAGTCTGTAATTCAGGCATATTAGGATGTGCAAGATCATCAAATGACAGTAATGTGCACAAAAAGTTATCCCGTAATTGGAGCACGCGCAAATGTGGAAACTCTTGAGAAATCATTTGAAGAATTCGCTGCAGCATTGGCACTGCATGCAGAGCACACAATTGGTCTACGAACTCTGGGGCGGCATGAAAACGCGATAAATTGAGTGTTTGACTTTCAGCATCATAGCGTGCCAGGAACGCTGCCTTACATAGGGCCAGCAATTCAGGCGCAAAGTGCGACCGCGTTAACAAATTTGGCGGAAGACCCGGCTCCACATTTAAATCGATATTTTGAGTGCTAAACAGCACGCTAACTTTGCCATTTAGACGCTTCAAGCGATTGGCCATCAACTTATTGTCTACAAGGAATTGACCACGAGAGCCGTCGTTGCTGCGTTGAAAATCGAACAGATCTACCTTCAGTGGCAACATGGCGTATTTCAAAGCCCATACAATGGAGCTATTTGGCAACTCCTTGCAGTTGGATACGGTCACAGTGTACCAGCCGGTGACATTAACCATTTTGCTTGTGTCTTCGTGCTCCCGCTCACATTTATCCAGAAGGCTGCATACGTGACCGAGAGTCAGATCGCCAATCCAAACACCAACACATTCCATAAATTTGCTCGGTCCGAAGTTTTTATGATTAGTTTTTAATACATCTGCGTGTCGACGAGCTTTCATTTTATAGCGACGACGATTATTTCCATAGTGTCCTTTCTCCTTTATGTTTTTGAGACCCTTCATTCCGAAAATCTGATATTATATACCTGCTTTGCTTAATGTTTTTCGCAGCAGAAGTGAATTACAAATTGTATCACCCAATTTGACATTTAAGCAGTGTTGACAAACTGCAAGACAGCATCTAGCATTTTGCATTACGCTCCGTAATTTCAGCATTAGTCTGCATCTTCGGCAAATGTTCCTAAACCATTTTGTTTCATCATAGTGTCAGTATTTATACTTTAATACCGAAGGTATCATAGTATATTAGTTTGTGCTGTCTGTCTGTCTTTCCTTCTGTATGAACGCAACTTTTTTCGACACCTCTAGATATAGAGACTAGAAAATTGGAACATATACTGGTAACATATAAGTGTAAATATTTGAGTGCTATGTCCACTAGGTGGATAGGAAACGGCTAGAAAAATAAAATCGATATTCGCAAATCGATATCTTCCACAATAATAAATCTACAACACCCAAATTTGGTTGGTATGTTATTGGCGATGTTCTTCAAAGATCGGGATATGCCACGGCCGTCTCCGCATTTAAAATGGCTATGTGTTCCGCAGTTTTTCATTATGAGACTAAATTTAAAGCCCATAACGTAAGCTGACCTTAGAAACTGAAAAATACATGAAATTAACGAACTTACTATTATGTTTTCCAGTTCACTTGCTCAACACTTTGCTCCTTATCCCCTTTGTAATTTTTTCTGAATTAACACTGAAGGCTCACTTTTATGCATTATTTATTTTTTACTGCCTAGTCTAGTTCGACAAATTTGAGTTTAATTTTTAATTTAATTTTAATTTTATGTGAGTCGAAGGCCTATGCTTAGTACCTATTGTTAAATCATAATTTTGTATATAAATAATAATTTTACATATTGTTGTTATTTTACCGTGTCAATTATAATTTGTACTTCCTTGCAGAGGGTAAAGTCTGTAAAGCATTGAATTGGACACATTCAACTATTTTAAAATACATTTACTCTTGACTAGAACCGATAACCGACAACTCGATAAATATCTGTCTGAAGATCTGTTATTGGATAAGCAACTTTTTCGTTAACGAGCGTTATAAATGGTATTTGTATGTTTTCATATAAAAGCTGTTGTTTAAATGTTAATGTCATTTTGTTGTTAGGAAATGTATAAACCACATTAAGCCCCGAATTATTATTAATTCGTGCTGGAAGACTAATTTACAAATTTCTTCTTTTTGAAATAAATACTATCTTTTACTTCGATCGGTACGCAAAAGCGTAAATATGCCGTCCATTTAAAAAGCTGTTATATAATTGCTGTGATATAATTAGAAATACCAATTTATGATATTCATCTCATTTTTGTGCCTGATTATTTCTTATAATTTACATTGGTGTCACTTTTTGTCATAGCCATGCATTACTTGCATTATATTTTAAACATATTATTCAGTTTTTTAACATGCTTTATTATTAATATTTTGAATGAGCTTTTTTGTTACATATAATCAATTACCGCGTATTTAGTGTGGTCAAGCCACAGCGCAGAATCTATCGTTATAAATATTATAGTATGTATATTTATTTGATTTCAACTACAGCAAGTAACATTCATATAATTGTTATTTGTTCTTTAGCATAATTTATAAAAATATACACCAATAGTTCCCGTTTCGTCAATAAACGGTTTAACATGGAGATTTTGTTTTTCGATTAAGGCAAAGTGTGTTTTTGATTCGGTGTTGGGTATGTTTTGTTCACATAAGTTGACTTTGCTTTCAACTAAATGCAAAATTCATAATTCTTACATATCTCTAACATAGTGTGGCAAAACATGTAATATAAAGAATGTAGGGGAAGAGTATATACGTACAAAAAAATTTTAGAGCGAGCACAAAACGCAAAAATCTTTAGGTTAAAGGAGTAATTACAAATCAAGCATTTTTAATTTATATGGTAGACTCAACGCCTCACTATGGTAGAGGGTCGCGGCAATCCACTGCGTTTCATTTGTGTCGGCTGCCGTAGACCCGACGGTTTCGGTATGCCTGTTGCACCGGTTGTCACTTGTGTCAGCTTCAAGCTAAGCGCGTCTGTATCAAACGGGTCATTTTGTTTTGTCTCCTTAGAATGCAGACTGCAACGCGACGATGCTGATGAAAGACTCTATTTGAAAATTTGATTAAAAATTAATCACTCCTTTCAGTATTTTGATTATTAATTCACCTCAGGAGTTTCAGATTCCCCAGCTGCTTTCACACTCAGACTATAATAACCGGACGCTGGACGGGCAAGCCCATTAGCCGTGGCTCTCTTGGCACCTGCTGTCGACGGTGCACGCAACCCGCTGATCAATTTGGGCACTTTGAATACGGAACTTTTATCCTGCTAAATAAACATTAAATTAGCTTGTACTAAACCTGTATAGCCTACATTATATGCACCTCCTTTTGTTGTGTGGCTTTTGGTCCACTAATGAGCTTATTGGCCTGAACGCTGGGTCGTCGTATGGCTCCACCAACACTGGGTCGGGATACCAATGCAGTAGCACAACTACTAGCTCCCACATAGTTGCCTAGATTGGATGAAAGGTTGTGAAACGACTTCGATTTGATACCCATCGGACTTGTTAGCCCTCCAAAGTCTCCAAATGCAGGCACAACTTCCGTCGCTGTTGTTGTTACGTTAACTACTGTGGTTGCATTCAGACCAGCGCCAGCGGATGTTGCCTTACTCACACTAGTAAGCTTTTGCAGATCGCCGATGTAACGTGGTCGAGACAGCGATCGCGGCTGTGTTAACTTATTCTGATCAGATTCGGGAAGCTTCTGTCGTTGTCGCATCATCCATGATGTCTCCTTAGGCTTTTTGTAGGTCAAGTAATTGTTGCTAGCTTTGGCATTGCCCGGTGACTCGTTCATATTATTGAAGGATGTCTGATCAAGACGTGAAAGTCGCCTATGTGGCGACTGTTGTCGCTGATCTTGTTCTACTGTACCCAAAGTCTGATGATGGTGCTTTTCATCATCAATACAAGGGACTACAATGTCGCTTAACTGCTCATTGCGAGCGCGCATTTCCTCAGTTATTTTAATTGTCTTAAAACGGTCGCGATCTCTGTTTCGACGTCCCACCACCTTATAGCTAGAAGATTCTGTGTCTGTAGCCACCGGCTGCTGCACATCGGCCTCGTGCTCCTCAGTCTCCTCTAGTGATGAGCAAACCTGCAATATATTGGGTGGGTCCTCCTCCCGTCGATGAACAATAAACGATGTTGAATTGCAACTGGCGGTACTGGCATTACTGTTTTGCATTGCGCTCAGATTGACATCGTCATATAGGCGACTCCGTCGACTCAGCAAACGTTCACCGCTGGATTGGCTATTGCTATGACTGTGGGTGCTCACTAGTTGGGGCGATGTGGGAGTGACATGATCAACATCCTCTACCGGTTGCTGCTGCTCAACCTGTGTGCTTTGCTCCTCATCTTTGTGGAAGCGCCGCTTGATACTGTCAAGTGATTTTTGCATTTTTAGCTGCTCAGCATTGAGTGCGTTTACTTTACCGAGCTCAGCCAGCATATGCTCGAACAGCTCTTCATCATCTTGCTGTGCAATGAACTCTACATCCTCCTTACCCAGTTCCACAACGCACTGATTTTGCTTGTGCTCCACGGACATATTGTAGGTGGCATCTAGCAAAGGTTGCTCGATTTGCTCGAGCAGTTCCATTTTGCTTCGCAAAAAATTTTGGTTGTGCAAACCATCGCGCTCACCATCAAGCCGCAGGTCTTTAAATACTTCTGTGGGTGGCTCAAAGGTATGATTAAGCAGTTGTCGGCTGTTGAAGTTGTTGTGTGGCGTTGTGCTCACTATTGGAGATAAGTTAATTATTTCGCCACGATTTTTCGGCGTATGGTTAATCTGCTTATGGTTATTATTATTGTTGTTATAGTTTTGAACACGTGCGCTTGTTGTGGTTAATGGCGTTGATTGCATATGTATGGATGACAATTTTTTCTCAACATTTTCTGGCGTCTCGCAGTGTGCAGCCTCAGGGGTTAGACATCCTTCTGAGAAGGTGTTATTCACCTGTCGGCCCGTCAATAACTGTGTCTCATTTAACAGTGGAGTCTGTACCGCCGTTGGCCGCTTAAATGTCGCATTTTTCTCCCACTCACCAGGCAATTCTGTTATGGGCGATGTCAAGCTCTCCACCAGGCTGACTGTGGTATCGCCAATCATATCTTCGTATAACACCATCGTTTCGCCCAAGAGCGGCTGCGTTTGGACTTGTGCCAGCATTTGCTGTTCATTTGACATAGACACGCTGTCGGTGCTGTTGTCCATTGTGCTGCAGGCCGAAGTGGTTTTACTTAATGTTGTCAGCGATATGTCATCGATCTGGCCAATATGCGAATCCTTGATTAATGTGCCATCACCGGACATGCTGAGCGATTCGAGAGCTTTACGATCTCTGATCATGTCTTTAAGCGTGTAGCCTCCGTCATTCATTAGCGCTGTCGTCGTTGTCAAATTGTGGTCCGTTATTCCAGTGCCATCGATTGTTTCCATGCTGTTGATCGATTGCAGAAAGTTAAGATTTGTGAAATCTGCGGAAGTGATAAGCGAATTGTTCATGTGACCGTTGTTCATCGATGAGCAAATGGACGATGGTGGCGAGGTATCTTGCAAAAAGGATTTGTGCATATTGGTGACTAATCCACCAATTTCAAGGCTGAGCATTCCCGAATTTGTAGAGGCCATCGTGTTATTCTGTGCTTGAGCCAAATGCGTCTGCAATACAAATTTGAAATGAAAAATCAAATAAGGTCTTTAAATTATTTATCGTAAAGAAAAAAGCTAACGTAACCTTGTCCACCGGTTAATCTCTTTATATAAATTAAAAATGGTTATAAGTACCATCCTCTACTTGCATATACTTTTAAAACGATTTTTTACAATAAAACTACAATAAATTTAACAGTTTTCTTTATGTTTTTTTGTAGATATTTAAGTATATTATATTTTTTTTATCGCCTATTCCAAAAGTCCAGTATTTAATGTTCAGAACTTTTTTTTTGTTAAATTACATTTTTTGACAGATTTGTACTTACAAATTGGGTCTCCAGATTCGTTGCAGCCTGTGATCTGCGTTTGGGTCGTGTGAACGTCTTCGAATTATGTTTATATGCTTAATAAATGAGATACATATATTTGTATTAGCTTTAATTGGTAAATTTGCAATAAAATTAAGTTATATGAGTTATATGACCGTATTTGTAAATAGTTTTTTACGGTCTGTTAGCTCAATTTTAGCTTCTGCGTGGTTTTGAGAGATCGTCGGTTTCTAGCAGTAAATCCTCTTTGTTGATCAGCATCATATCATTATCTGGGCACAATTGCGTATTATTAATTTCATGATCCAAAATTATTTCAGACGGCGGCAAACCTTTAACTGGTGAAATTGGCTCTAGAACTAGTTTGGGCTTCCTCCAACTGGTAATTTATACTGCGTGACTTTTTTCTGCTGTAATTGGTTGATGGGCCAAATTTTGTTGAAAATTCAACGTAGTCGTCAGAATATCGTTGGTAACCACCCATTTGTTATGGAACACTGGACGCATGACTGTAGGAAAAGTTACGCCATTTCCATGCCTCGTCGCCGGTACGATTGTTATATGTGAGTATTGAGCGTTTAACTTTCAGCATCGTAGAGTGCCAAGAGCGCCGCCTTTATTAGGGCCAGCAATTCAGGTGTAAAGTGCGATCGCGTTAACAAATTTGGCGGATAACCTGGCTCCACGTTTATACATGTATTTTGGGCACATTAACTTCTTAAGAAAAAAATCAATAGTCTAGTTTTCTAAATAAAACCTATAAGTGTCATATAATGTAAATTTTTATACTTTGATACCGAATGTATACTGGTCTGAGCCCGCGTCAGACAAAGTGTAAAAATCGGAGTGTTAGGTGAGATATTAATATGTGAACTGATTTTTAATAGGAAAACATGCGGTTCCAATTCCAACTTCCAACACCTTAGCTCTTATTAAAAAATAAATTTTCGAGGGCAAACCTTACAGGAAAATGCAAAACATAATAGATTATTCTAAAACCATAATCCAGAGGCAAGAGAACTATTACATTGTTAAAGTCAAAGAAAAGGGCAAAAATACATTTTGAGAATAGATGAATTTGACGTGATCAAATGAATCAAAAACAGTTATGGGTAACGACAAAGAGTACCAAACAGTTAGGTTTACCCCAGATAGAGGAAAATGTTATTATTATCTATAACGATCTGAACAAGTTTTTCATACTATGATATAGGGTTATATTTGCAGCCAACTTAAAAAAACAATCGAATCGTTTTTGAGAGCACAGAAGAAAAATACTAAAAATAGTGTCATAACCCAACAAACCCATATAATAAGCAATTTATATCCAATAAGAAATCCCATTATTTTCAGCAGACATAAAAAAACACTTTAAACATACGAGGAACAATTCAAACATTTATTTTTACCAATGTTTCCAACAGCACTGCTACTATTTTGAGTATATATGCAAGTTTTGTGCGATTTTGTGATTACTACAATAACATTAGCCAAATATAGCAATAGCAACAATTGGCATCCAATCAAAAGGGGCTACACAAGGTGGTAATCGGATTGGTCTGCCTACACGCATCGCAAGAGTATATAAATATTAAAGTCATTGCCGTCGGTTTAACCCGCTAAAATGCGGTTTTTAAGGCTTCAAGTGCGCAACACTGTTTGTATTAAGATAAATGCACTGTATTTGTGTGTTGGTATGTCCCACGGTTCGACATACATAAGTATGTGCATGTGTTGAATTGAATGCTGCATTTACGTACCTTGTTCATTTGTGGGTTGCTGCGATTGCGACTGCTCTTGATTATTTGTTTTCCACTGCTGAAGTATGTTCGATATGTCATCGTTCGTTTTGTCTGCGAGAAAACTATAGTTTTCAAGGAAACAGATGGCGTTAGTATTTTTAGCATAAAAAACAACTGCAAAGGCAACCGCAAACGTGAACGTCACTTACATATATGAATCATCCTTTAATGCTTCGTCAATATCCAGTATATCCATGTCCTGTTGCGGTGACAGTATTAAATTTACGCTATTCTTTAGACACAGGAAACAAATAATAAATAAATAAAACACTGGCATATATTGGTCGGCTATATGCTCATAGACAAATTATCTTTTTTTCAATTGTGGTACGGCTGCACAACTGGACAGCCACTCAAGCGAAAAACACAAAGAGGTTTTGTTTCTTTTTTGATATTCTCATACTCAACAATCCTTGTTATAATATTAAGGCAATTTTTTTACAAATACTTACAATTACTCAGTTTTTATAAATAAATAGACGGCCGCTCCGAGCAATAGGGCTGGCGAACAATCGATGACACTATCGACATTATTGATCGTTATTCGCCAACATCGATGACTTTTTATATCAATAATGTGACCAAAACCAAAATAATACCAAAACTATCATATCAGAAAGCACCAGCAGAAAAAATGTTGATTTTTACAAACCAAAATTGCTGCAGCGGATGACGTTGTCATATCTGGGCGATATTACAAAATTCCACAGAATAGATGTACTCTAAGGATATTCATAACATTTCAGTATTTGAAAAAAAAGATACTTGTGCACAAGGGCTATCGCAACCGCGTTAGAAAAAGTGTTCAGAAAAGCTGATGATCTAATTGCTAATCGACGATGATGCTGTAAAGTTAATGTTTATCGAGTTTGTGTGTATTACTTGCAAAGTGATCTGCCATTCCCAAACATTTTGAAGAAATCCTTCCTCGACTTTGCAACATCTCTGTAATTCACTTGTCACTACAGCTTTGAAATGTTAGAACAAACAAAAAAATTTGGATCACAAATGATCAGAAATTATTCACTTATATTAAATTATGCTGTCTCAAGTGGTGTGGATCAATTAAATGTGGAAATTTGCTGACTATATAAGTCGCTAATAATTAGCAAGTGTCGGAGGAAAGCCTGGAGACAAATATTTTTCTTAGGGGGGGCGTTTATTCATATCCAATCACGCAAAATTAAATGTATCCTGTTAACATTTGCACGTACTGAACCAATTAAAATGGGTAGTCGTGCTAACGATTGTAATAGGCAGTCCACCTTTTTGAATCATCGAAATGTGGACGTTAAAGACTTCCAATTTCTGTATATAAGTTTGCGTGTATCATACGCAGATCAACTTGATTATATTTTATCAATAATTGGCGTTCCTCGAATTTCGATATAAATCGAGTACAGATAGCAATAAAATATAAAGCAACAGTGAAAAACTGTAAAAAATTTCATTAAGATCGGAAAAGAAACTGATTTTATTATCAAACTGATAGCCTTCTATGATTGAACATATAATACTATTACGATATTGTAAAACTAAGTATGCAATATACTCATAGGCCTTACCGAAAAGCCATCGTCTCATGCGTATGCGTGAAACATCGAATTTCATATGTCGTGACAATGATATCCTATTTTATATTTGCATTTTACAATATCGTTAGAAAAAAGATTTGCATGATAACCCAATGTTAAATTAACATATTCTAAACTTGATTCCTTCATTTGCATTCTTCAAATATATTTTTGAAGAAGTTGAATAGTTGAAGTTGAAGTGTGATCCCAAAATTGGCCAAAACACACTCTGCAAAAGCGTATATTTTTTTATATATTTTTTTATATATGTGAATATGTGGCTTTAGGAAGTTTTCAAATAGATCTTTTGAAAAAAGATAACGTCTGCTCAAGTTTACAATTTGTTGACTTATTGCATCTTGCAAGCTTCAAGCGAAGCTTTACAATTAATCACAAATAAGCTTAATTAGCATTTAAGCTTTCAATAAATGCAGCTTGACAGGTTTCTCATTCTTTTATATTTTTTTTCTCAGAAAGTTTTGTGCATGGAAATATTGGGTTGCAATTCTATTATAATAAATGCAACTTCGTCATGGGCTGGCAAATTTTGCTATGCTTTTTTTCTGTTTGGCTTTTATTCAAATGCCAAAAAAGTGTTGCATATGAAATACCAATCGTCGATATAAATATGTTAAACGATCGCGGATTTAGGGTTTCAATACCTGGTAAGTAAACGTGGCCGGTTGCAAGGTCAGCATTGTAACTAAACCAATTATAGATGAAATGGGCATGCATCGTGTCTTCTACATGCTGCAAGTGAATGACAAATGTTCGCCTCTAATGGACTACATAACACAAGCAACAAATGGCTCCTGGAGTAGCACACAACAATTCAGATTGTACAATAATGATAAGCTTCATATCGCAATGTTGGTGCAGTATAACGATATTATCTATGAAAAGAGCGAGACACGAGTGATACTGAACAGTCGCCTGCTGACCACTCACCAGAGCTTATCCCACAACATCAACTATCCAAGCAATCAAGAAGAGTGTCAGGTTCATCTAAAGTCAAAAACCCCATTAGAAACTTGCACACCAGCTCGCAGCATAGTGAGCAGCAACCAAGGTACTTGCCAAGGTGAATTGCTCTTCGAGGACAATTTTAGTGAGGCGCAACTTAATCGTAGTGTTTGGACGCATGACATACGTCAGCGCATGTATCAAGAAGAAGAGGAACTTGTGGCCTTTGACGACTCACCACGGAACTCATACGTGAAGGAGGGGCACCTACACATTGTTCCAACAGTAGCAAGCGAGGTGAATCAGGGCGACTATAAACTGGGCGATCGCTGTACGGCTGTGGAAAGTAAGGATCTCGAGTGCAAAATTGAGCAGCTAAGAAGCTTCCATAAGATTAATCCGCCGGTATATTCGGCTCAGTTGCATACACGTGAGTCCTTTAGTTTCAAGTATGGAAAAATTGTGGTTCGTGCTAAACTGCCAAAAGGCGATTGGCTATTTCCATGTAAGTTGTTTTTATATTTTGTTGTGCTTCTATATTTTGCTCTCACTACAAGCAACATTTTCACAGATGTGATGCTACAGCCAGCTTCAACGCATGTGGAAACGCATTATGCCAATCAGCTTCGTAAGTACAGTTGTCTTCACAATAACGGTGTCTTAGCACATTTTGAAACGTTGAAGATTACTTACCCTTGCAAGTCCACTTTAAATATTAATTATTAATTTTAATAAAACAACAAGAAAGCACAGTTACCTCTAGTACGCCAAAAATTACATACCCTTGTAGACCGAACATTATTTAATTACATCTAACTTACCTTTAGACCATTTGTTCCTATGGCAACATCTATATTTTATTACTGTGGTCCGATGATTATGATTTTTTTTTGCCAAATGTGAGAAACTTAATTACAAGTATATTTTGTAAGTTTTGTGCTATGGTAGAAAATAAACATTTTAATATTCCTAAGATAGCTGTAAATTAAGGAGGAGAGACCCGGTCGACTGAGTGAGTTCTGGGCATATACATATATGAATATGTCGACTAGCGATGCTAACAATATACATACATATGTGCATACTTTATGGGGTCGAAGCCGTCTCCTATATTGGTGTCGGCCACATCTGCTTTGGCTTAAGAATTTGATATATATATATATATGTATACTTTTATATGCTGCCTACCATGCGTACTGTAAAGTATATAAATTGTGTTTATGAATATCGCATTTTATTTTTCTATGATTAATCTAATTTCACTTAATAAATTACAGGCATCGCGTTTGCTCGTGGCAACTCTCATTTGCGCAGCACACAGAAGGAGGACATATCGGGCAGTCGCTTATATGGCGGCATGGTCGTTTGGAATCAAGGAAGCCCTCTGCAATTTTTAAAGGATCGACTAAACACAAATCATTATGGTAATGACTTTCATAATTACACAATGATCTGGCAACGGGATAAGTTAATTCTCACGGTGGACGAAGAGATTTACGGAGAGCTCTACGATGGCTTGCCATTTTTCAACGAAACATGTTTCATAATTTTTGGCGTTACAGTGGGCGGTTTTCTTAACTTTGATGATGACATTATATCTAATGATGTAAAACCATATAAGAATCGTGAGCCGCGCGCCGCTCTCTCATTTTGGCATCACCGTGATACCTGGGCTCCCACTTGGGAAAATAGCAGCGCGATGATTATAGATTATGTTCGAGTGTATGCTGATTAGTATCAATATATAAATGTGAATAGTTATAGAACTTATATGATTTATATGATGTGTATGTTGGTTTTTTTTTTCAGAAATGAAATTTATGTTATTATATATATTTTGTATGTTAAATATAAATTCGTGTTTTATTTTCTCTATCAGTATTAGATTTGAAATACCTCAAAAAAATTAAATAATTATATATATAACAAAGCTGTACTATGAAAACAACGAAATTGAGTAAAATTCATTACCGTCAATATCTATTCCTCGAATTTAAAATTATTTTCGAATTTTTAATGCTTTGGAATACGTCAACTTTCTTATACAAATAATTAAGTAAATAATTATATTTAACCTATTCGATAATTAGTTTATCGTATCCAGGCAATCGTACATTTTATTTATAAGCACCTTTGGCATTCTTATAAAAACAAGTAAGAACGCTGTAGTAAAGTAAGCTCAGGGTATAAAAATACTTCTATTCAATTTGCGAAATTAACGTCAAACTCTTGCTCAAAGTGCTCGTGCGAACCGAATTAAATTAATGAATCTGTACATATGCATGTCATTTTGAGTAGAATTAATAAAATAGTAGTAAATCGGTCGGTCGATTTCCTATTGATAATAGAGGAGGTGCTCGACCAAAAACGAAATTGAAAAAACAATCTTTTGCGATTCACCAGAATCACGAATCGTGCCTTTTACATGTGTAATATGTGTGACTCTATGTAAGTTATCGATACATTTTAACCAGGTGCAGAGTTGCCAATTATAGATTACAAAAATCGGACAGATTGATTAGAATAAAATGCCAAAGTGTAGCACGTCTATTGTTGGCAGTGGGCAACCTCGGCTAGTTCAGGTCTCTCAGTGCGGGGTAGCTCCAACCCGGCCCATAGACGGTACAAATATTCAAACAAACTCGACCTACACAACACTACATATCACCCTACATGCATACACAAAATAAATGGAACAGTTGGCAGGCCTGGTGTAAATGGCCACGACGTACCCGCCCTTCCTGCAATGTACCTGTTGGGATTTTGTAGGTACATCGCCCTAATATTGGAATTGGCGTCTAATCTACTCCATGCCCCCGGCGATTCTCCCCTCCAAACAAATCTACTCACATTTCATGTTTACTTACTCTAGTTTATTTACATTCTTTGTTGGTTTAATATCTACTGCGTGACTCAAAAAAAAATCGCTTATATATATTATTCCTTTTCTTTGCAATTCAGTTCCGATGTGGCTTCGGAGTCTTGCCAAACGCACACAAAAAAAAAGTTAACAAAAATTAATAGTCCTCAATCCCTATGGTACCCTATCAGAGCTCTAATAGACGTATCTGTATGGGGGGGTTTATGATGCTAGATTTACCTTATTGCTTGGCAAAAAATCCGGATGCCAAATCTTACTTGGTTATAATTATTATGCGTTGGAACTTATTTCATAAAATATAATATAGTGTACATATATGCTTACAAACTAAAGGACAGTTTAACTACAAACAAAATTTAACATTTACTACAGAAATTTTTTTTCATACAACATTACTTTGACACTAAAAGTGAGAGTGAGGAGGCACTACGCCTTAGGCGTTGGAGCGGTTTCCAAATTCTTACTGGCGGTGACAACACCTGTTCCTTCTTGGAACGGACTCACCGCGTAAACAAAAAAACAACGGATGGTGGAACGTGTCGCCGCACACGTATCTTCTTTTTTTTTATTGGCGAATCTCAAAACGATCTGTTGGGCGGCTGTAGCGGTGAAGCAGACGAACGAAGGGGCAAAAATCCACAAAAAATTGGCGTGATCTGCTCGGTGACTGCTGCACTGGCTCCGACGAGCTAAGGTCAAAATCCACACAAATCGTTGGCGTAACCTGCTCAGTGGCTGCTGCAGCGGTTCCGACTAGCGAAGGTCAAAATCCACAACAATCGTTGGCGTAACCTGCTCAGTGGTTGCTGCAGTGGCTCAGACGAACGAAGGTCAAAATCCACAACAAATTGGCGTGGCCTCTTGTCGGCCACCTACACATATAACACAACATTAAAATCAATTCACACAAATTCTCGGACACACTTACGCCAACTCCAATGGGACACCGTACACACAATATTGTTTGAGGTTTTATTTATTGTTGTTCCCTCTTTATTCCTGGTCGTCACCCAGTGGTGTTACATTCCGCGACCTGCCTCAATTTTCCTCGTGTTCTTGAAAACTCTCTCTAACCCCCACAAAAGCAGCTGTGTGGTTACGCAGAATGTGGCGGTACTCGATTAGCGCTATCGATGTTTGCCTACGAATGCAACAACACACGGCAATTTAAAGTCATGCGCCGGCCTGAACTTTAAAAATTGTCGTCGCATTCTTTCTGGACGGTTGCCCTCTGCCAACACTCGCCCAACGTAGGCCACACCCACGCTACACCCAACTTAAAAACGGAGATCTATCCTCGAATTCGGCACTTCCGGAACCCTCTCGCGAACATCGAGTTAAAGGCCTTGCTGAAGTCACCAAGCACGAAACTCCTTCTATAAAACTCTTGCCCGCCCACAGATCGCAGCCTCCTTGCGAGCCCATAACAAGACCCATTCACGAACACATGCTGTCCAAACACCGCAAAAAATGGTGTCACCTCGGTTGCCGAATGGACAGCATCACGTATCGCCATTTTAGGCCAGTAAAACTGTCTGCGCAACAAGTGCCGCGTTTTCGCTACGCCTCCGTGAGAAGCCTTCGCTTCCACGTGAGCCTGTTCTATGGACGCCAGAGATTCCGGCACCCACAACTTCCCCAAAGTGCCTTCGACTTCATCTTCCATTCTGTCAAAATCGGTTGTGCGCTGTTCCGGGACCGCTCCCTGATTCAACTCTGGCTGCTCGAACTCAGGACTATCTGTCGCTGTCGGCGTCTGGCTTCCCATCGTTGGAGTTGGCCTTGGTCTAACGATGTCATTGATGGCCTTCATCATTTCTTGAAACCCTAGTCGCATTTCCTCCCGGATAACTTGCGCTATCCCAGACTCCATTGAATTCCTATACGTCTCTTGAGCCTGGAGAATCGCAACGTTTATCGCGGAAACTACCTCCGAACCGATTTTCGCCTGAGGCCTTTTAACAACATCCCTATTCTCCGGCATGGCTAAATTTGATCAATATCGACTTAACTATTAGTAATAAATAACAAAACAATTATATACACACAACTACCTCTATATAAACAGATACAAATACAATCAAACTTAAACTTGTAAGGGGGAATCACCGGTGGCCGGTATCAATCGCCATTCCAACCTACGTCGTTAACCAAACTGTTCACATTCAGACTAACAAAAAAATTTTACATAATTTACTCGAATGATATTAACTGGTTCGATCGTCAGCTATGCTGACGGTCCCCAGTTGAATCATTCTTTCTTGGTACGTTTCCGGTCTAATTTGCCTGTCGACTCGAGATCTATTGGCAGGATGCAGCGCATGGCTACGTAATTGTCGTACCATGGGTCACCCCGTCCAAACAGAACCCGCTGTCGACACGCAAATGAGTGGAAACACACATAACACAAAGACTAACGACCCCCCTAACTGTACATGCATCCTAACCTCTATATAAACAAAAACTTTAGCGCCGTATCATGACCGGTCGCAAACTTCACTGCCTTGCTCAAAGCGTGAGTGACATACCGTCATCGACACGGCTCCCTCAACCCGTGCGTGGTGCAATTGTCCTGCTCATTACGGAACGGACAAGCCACCACTGCTCTATAAATTTTTCTTATCGTATCCCTGCGCTACAAAAAAAAACTTCAGGGTACTCCTAGTGTCGCCTCCGCCGCGCGATTACACTCTGAGAACTATCTCCACAGTAAGTCGCGGTTTCGTACGGCACACGGAGTAGCCATCCATACTGCGAGGACTCGCCGTTTTCAATTTATTTATTTTTTTTTTCTTTTTGTTTTTGAAATCATCTTGCTGATCGTTCGAACCTTCGTGCCTAGCACCGTTCTCGCGATCCTGATGGTTTCAAAAAGCCATTTAGATTGGGCGCCATCTTGTAGCACGTCTATTGTTGGCAGTGGGCAACCTCGGCTAGTTCAGGTCTCTCAGTGCGGGGTAGCTCCAACCCGGCCCATAGACGGTACAAATATTCAAACAAACTTGACCTACACAACACTACATATCACCCTACATGCATGCACAAAATAAATGGAACAGTTGGCAGGCCTGGTGTAAATGGCCGCGACGTACCCGCCCTTCCTGCAATGTACCTGTTGGGATTTTGTAGGTACATCGCCCTAATATTGGAATTGGCGGCTAATCTACTCCATGCCACCGGCGATTCTCCCCTCCAAACAAATCTACTCACATTTCATGTTTAATTACTCTAGTTTATTTACATTCTTTGTTGGCTTAATATCTACTACGTGACTCAAAAAAAAATCGCTTATATATATTATTCCTTTTCTTTGCAATTCAGTTCCGATGTGACATCGGAGTCTTGCCAAACGCACACAAAAAAAAGTTAACAAAAATTAATGGTCCTCAATCCCTATGGTACCCTATCAGAGCTCTAATAGACGTATCTGTATGGGGGGGTTTACGATACTAGATTCACCTTACCGCTTGGCAAAAATCCGTGTGCCAAATCTTACTTGGTTATAATTATTATGCGTTGGAACTTATTTCATAAAATATAATAAAGTGTACATATATGCTTACAAACTATAGGACAGTTTAACTACGAACAAAATTTTACATTTACTACAGAAATTTTTTTTCATACAACATTACTTTAACACTACAAGTGAGAGTGAGGAGGCACTACGCCTTAGGCGTTGGAGCGGTTTCCAAATTCTTATTGGCGGTGACAACACCTGTTCCTTTCTGGAACGGACTCACCGCGTAAAAAAAAACAACGGATGGTGGAACGTGTCGCCGCACACGTATCTTCTTTTTTTTTATTTGATGAATCTCAAAACGATCTGTTGGGCGGCTGTAGCGGTGAAGCAGACGAACGAAGGGGCAAAAATCCACAAAAAATTGGCGTAACCTGCTCGGTGGCTGCTGCAGCGGTTCCGACTAGCGAAGGTCAACATCCACAATAATCGTTGGCGTAACCTGCTCAGTGGCTGATGCAGTGGCTCAGACGAACGAAGGTCAAAATCCACAAAAAATTGGCGTGGCCTCTTGTCGGCCACCTACACATATAACACAACATTAAAATCAATTCACACAAATTCTCGGACACACTTACGCCAACTCCAATGGGACACCGTACACACAATATTGTTTGAGGTTTTATTTATTGTTGTTCCCTCTTTATTCCTGGTCGTCACCCAGTGGTGTTACATTCCGCGACCTGCCTCAATTTTCCTCGTGTTCTTGAAAACTCTCTCTAACCCCCACAAAAGCAGCTGTGTGGTTACACAGAATGTGGCGGTACTCGATTAGCGCTATCGATGTCTGTCTACGAATGCAACAACACACGGCAATTTAAAGTCATGCGCCGGCCTGAACTTTAAAAATTGTCGTCGCATTCTTTCTGGACGGTTGCCCTCTGCCAACACTCGCCCAACGTAGGCCACACCCACGCTACACCCAACTTAAAAACGGAGATCTATCCTCGAATTCGGCACTTCCGGAACCCTCTCGCGAACATCGCGTTAAAGGCCTTGCTGAAGTCACCAAGCACGAAACTCCTTCTATAAAACTCTTGCCCGCCCACAGATCGCAGCCTCCTTGCGAGCCCATAACAAGACCCATTCACGAACACATGCTGTCCAAACACCGCAAAAAATGGTGTCACCTCGGTTGCCGAATGGATAGCATCACGCATCGCCATTTTAGGCCAGTAAAACTGTCTGCGCAACAAGTGCCGCGTTTTCGCTACGCCTCCGTGAGAAGCCTTCGCTTCCACGTGAGCCTGTTCTATGGACGCCAGAGATTCCGGCACCCACAACTTCCCCAAAGTGCCTTCGACTTCATCTTCCATTCTGTCAAAATCGGTTGTGCGCTGTTCCGGGACCGCTCCCTGATTCAACTCTGGCTGCTCGGACTCAGGACTATCCGTTGCTATCGGCGTCTGGCTTCCCATCGTTGGAGTTGGCCTTGGTCTAATGATGTCATTGATGGCCTTCATCATTTCTTGAAACCCTAGTCGCATTTCCTCCCGAATAACTTGCGCTATCCCAGACTCCATTGAATTCCTATACGTCTCTTGAGCCTGGAGAATCGCAACGTTTATCGCGGAAACTACCTCCGAATCGATTTTCGCCTGAGGCCTTTTAACAACATCCCTATTCTCCGGCATGGCTAAATTTGATCAATATCGACTTAACTATTAGTAATAAATAACAAAACAATTATATACACACAACTACCTCTATATAAACAGATACAAATACAATCAAACTTAAACTTGTAAGGGGGAATCACCGGTGGCCGGTATCAATCGCCATTCCAACCTACGTCGTTAACCAAACTGTTCACATTCAGACTAACAAAAAATTTTTACATAATTTACTCGAATGATATTAACTGGTTCGATCGTCAGCTATGCTGACGGTCCCCAGTTGAATCATTCTTTCTTGGTACGTTTCCGGTCTAATTTGCCTGTCGACTCGAGATCTATTGGCAGGATGCAGCGCATGGCTACGTAACTGTCGTACCATGGGTCACCCCGTCCCCCGGGATAGCGCAAGTTATTCGGGAGGAAATGCGACTAGGGTTTCAAGAAATGATGAAGGCCATCAATGACATCATTAGACCAAGGCCAACTCCAACGATGGGAAGCCAGACGCCGATAGCAACGGATAGTCCTGAGTCCGAGCAGCCAGAGTTGAATCAGGGAGCGGTCCCGGAACAGCGCACAACCGATTTTGACAGAATGGAAGATGAAGTCGAAGGCACTTTGGGGAAGTTGTGGGTGCCGGAATCTCTGGCGTCCATAGAACAGGCTCACGTGGAAGCGAAGGCTTCTCACGGAGGCGTAGCGAAAACGCGGCACTTGTTGCGCAGACAGTTTTACTGGCCTAAAATGGCGATGCGTGATGCTATCCATTCGGCAACCGAGGTGACACCATTTTTTGCGGTGTTTGGACAGCATGTGTTCGTGAATGGGTCTTGTTATGAGCTCGCAAGGAGGCTGCGATCTGTGGGCGGGCAAGAGTTTTATAGAAGGAGTTTCGTGCTTGGTGACTTCAGCAAGGCCTTTAACGCGATGTTCGCGAGAGGGTTCCGGAAGTGCCGAATTCGAGGATAGATCTCCGTTTTTAAGTTGGGTGTAGCGTGGGTGTGGCCTACGTTGGGCGAGTGTTGGCAGAGGGCAACCGTCCAGAAAGAATGCGACGACAATTTTTAAAGTTCAGGCCGGCGCATGACTTTAAATTGCCGTGTGTTGTTGCATTCGTAGACAGACATCGATAGCGCTAATCGAGTACCGCCACATTCTGTGTAACCACACAGCTGCTTTTGTGGGGGTTAGAGAGAGTTTTCAAGAACACGAGGAAAATTGAGGCAGGTCGCGGAATGTAACACCACTGGGTGACGACCAGGAATAAAGAGGGAACAACAATAAATAAAACCTCAAACAATATTGTGTGTACGGTGTCCCATTGGAGTTGGCGTAAGTGTGTCCGAGAATTTGTGTGAATTGATTTTAATGTTGTGTTATATGTGTAGGTGGCCGACAAGAGGCCACGCCAATTTTTTGTGGATTTTGACCTTCGTTCGTCTGAGCCACTGCATCAGCCACTGAGCAGGTTACGCCAACGATTATTGTGGATGTTGACCTTCGCTAGTCGGAACCGCTGCAGCAGCCACCGAGCAGGTTACGCCAATTTTTTGTGGATTTTTGCCCCTTCGTTCGTCTGCTTCACCGCTACAGCCGCCCAACAGATCGTTTTGAGATTCATCAAATAAAAAAAAAGAAGATACGTGTGCGGCGACACGTTCCACCATCCGTTGTTTTTTTTTACGCGGTGAGTCCGTTCCAGAAAGGAACAGGTGTTGTCACCGCCAATAAGAATTTGGAAACCGCTCCAACGCCTAAGGCGTAGTGCCTCCTCACTCTCACTTGTAGTGTTAAAGTAATGTTGTATGAAAAAAAATTTCTGTAGTAAATGTAAAATTTTGTTCGTAGTTAAACTGTCCTATAGTTTGTAAGCATATATGTACACTTTATTATATTTTATGAAATAAGTTCCAACGCATAATAATTATAACCAAGTAAGATTTGGCACACGGATTTTTGCCAAGCGGTAAGGTGAATCTAGTATCGTAAACCCCCCCATACAGATACGTCTATTAGAGCTCTGATAGGGTACCATAGGGATTGAGGACCATTAATTTTTGTTAACTTTTTTTTGTGTGCGTTTGGCAAGACTCCGATGTCACATCGGAACTGAATTGCAAAGAAAAGGAATAATATATATAAGCGATTTTTTTTTGAGTCACGTAGTAGATATTAAGCCAACAAAGAATGTAAATAAACTAGAGTAATTAAACATGAAATGTGAGTAGATTTGTTTGGAGGGGAGAATCGCCGGTGGCATGGAGTAGATTAGCCGCCAATTCCAATATTAGGGCGATGTACCTACAAAATCCCAACAGGTACATTGCAGGAAGGGCGGGTACGTCGCGGCCATTTACACCAGGCCTGCCAACTGTTCCATTTATTTTGTGCATGCATGTAGGGTGATATGTAGTGTTGTGTAGGTCAAGTTTGTTTGAATATTTGTACCGTCTATGGGCCGGGTTGGAGCTACCCCGCACTGAGAGACCTGAACTAGCCGAGGTTGCCCACTGCCAACAATAGACGTGCTACAAAAGAATGCTACATTTGGCTCTCATCAGAACTTTTATTTCTTGGTTTTACAAACCTGAGCGATATTTTTTTCGATCTGGAAACAGTGTCACAAAACTTTTGCAATATCGGCAGCATGCCTTACTGTGATCGCTGCTACCCTGACCTTAGATATCTGTCTAGTTTATCCAAGCTTCACGAAAGTTTTGCTTTTACAATTCTCTTGTCATCTTTTAATATACATTGAAGATTACAACAAAGTAACATTTAACATTTAATAACACAACCGATAGTTGAAACCGATTAACAGCGTTAATTTCAGAATTTGTGTATTGCTTATACATCAAATTTTTTTTTACTAAAAGAACAAAAAAATATGATCTTGTTGAAAAAATTCTTGGTTTCCATACAGGGAGCAGATTTGTCCGCTATTGGGCCAACACGGCCACAATCACCTGCTGTATCTAAAATCGAAGTTCAGAGATCGACGCGCTTATATAGAGAGAGCGATAGACAGGCCTCGCATGCATGTTACATAAATAATCTCAACTCAAAATATGTACCTTGTATAAAAATAAGCCGAAACCGGTTTGAGAGCTCCAGACTCAGTCAGTAAATTGGAGTCGGGCAAAATGTCTGCAGATGGTAGATTACAGAGAGAGAAGCTGCTCTTCAGACTGCTACTTTGTATGTGGATTGTTCAAATACGATGCTACAAGGTGCCTGCTGCTATAGTGGAGCCATTGGAAAACGGTTTTCGTGTTTTCATACCAGGTAAGCAGTTAACTTAAAGAATGTAACAACCAGTTTTACTTGCCGAATTTCATTTCAAGACGAACCTGGCGTCAAAAGAGTTGACTTTAATGTGAACCGCAATCGCAATTTCACAAACTTTGAGGAAGGCGAGTTCAAGGCTCAGTTGCGTCAGCCGCAGAATGGACGCTGGCAACATGATTTTGTTAGAGGACCTTTGAGAGCGCATGATACGGTCTACATTTGGACAAATGTACAGCATGGCAATGCAATATATCGCGATCAGGCTCAGCCACAACATTTTTGTCAATTGTTTGACGATAATTTGCCAACTAACTGCACGAAGCAGAGCACTGATCAAACTTTAACAACTACACCCGGAAGCAACTTAGTATATGTCACGTCGCCAGCTTTACTTTGCGTTGAGGAAAGCGAAACTGTGGTGTCACCACCACCAACCAATCCGATTTGCAAGGGCACATTGATATTCGAAGAGGAATTCGATTCTCTCAATGAAAGTCTTTGGCTACACGAAGTTCGGGCACCACTTGACAATGCAGACGCTGAGTTTGTGCTGTACGATGGCGAGGCACGCATTCGAAGTGGTCAACTAATCATCGAGCCAAAGCTGTGGTCCAACTATCGACCAGACTTGCACATAACAAATGCTCATCTGGATTTATCTGACCGTTGCACTGGGACTCACAATAGGCAAAAGGAGTGTGTGCTGCTCACAAGTGGGCCTCTTATAATGCCCCCGGTGGTAGTGCCACGCTTGAGCACTAAGGAATCTTTTGGCTTTAAATATGGACGTGTGGAGATACGCGCTAAGCTTCCAAAAGGCGATTGGCTGGTACCACTGTTGCTGCTGGAGCCGCTCATGGAGTCGTATGGCCAAACTGGCTATGAATCTGGTGCGCCCACATTATTTAACTTGTATTTAGAGTATTGATAACATTTTATAGGTCAGTTGCGCGTTGCCATGGCCCGTGGTAATGATCAACTACGTCTGCCCCACGGCAAACTTATCGATGGTCGGACTATATTTGCTGGTGCCGTGCTGTCCACTGAGGCGTCTCAGCGTGAAGACTTCTTGGTCCAACAGCGGCGGAGCATTCATTTTGGCGATGACTTCCACGTGTACGGCCTGATATGGAGTAGCCAAAGTTTGCGCTTTTCAATTGATGGTCAAGAATATGGCGAATTGTTAAGGGGCTTCGCGGAATCGGACTTAAATGCCAGCTGGCGTCGAGGTGGGCCAATGGCGCCCTTTGATCGCATGGTAAAAGCACGTTGGCTTCCACACTCTTTTAACGCATCTCCCATTTTAAACTGACTCTTACACTCTGTTTCCATTACAAATACGTCCATTTCTCCTCGAGGTCTTTGTTCTTGCAGGCAATAAGAGCCTAAAACCATGCGCACTTTTTACAAACACTTCAAAGAAGGTAATTACCTTGCCAATAGCTAATGAAACTGTATTGTCTGAAAGCAAGCTTGGAATTGCTTTCGACAATCAGATTTTAAAAATTAAAAATGGGTAACAATGGGTACAATGGTTTTGTGCAAATGAATGTAACAGGCAGGGGGAAGGATCTCCGACCCCGTAAAGTATATATATTCTTGATCAGGATCAACAGCCGAGTCGATATAGCCATATCCGTCTGTCTGTGTTAACACGCGGATCTCAGCGATTACAAGAGCTACAGATCAAATTTAGAATATGTGTTCTCGTATATCCGTCGCAAATCCAGTTTGCTTTATTTGAGCGATAACTGCCTCCGTTTATCGGATATCGATATATTTCGATTTCCGATAGCAATAAATACTACAATCTTAAAGGAAAAATGTTCTAATTGATACATAATATGCATATGCATCTTATTGATCAACTGTCCAAATTTTATCAAGATCGGATTAGAAACACCCAAGTCATAGTCGAAAAAATATTCTCATATTGATCTCATATCTATCTGCAGCCTTACGCATTTTCTGTGCACAAATATGAGAAAGAGAGGGCATAATCATCGACGCGACTGTCAATATGTTTTGCATGCATTCTGCAGAGACCCGTTACCTATGATTGCGTGTATATATGTATCTAGTTGAATAAAAATATGCGCTAGCTTAGTTTTTTTTACTCTGCAGTCCCTGTGTCTACCGTGAGTAAATAGTGCATTTAAAGACCTTCTCAGATATCTGTTCTGCGCTATTTACCCGGCCAATAAAAATCGATAATAGCTACAGTTTTTGATTTAAAGTCACAACATTTTGAATCTTCTTTTAAAGGTCGGTGAAGAATGAATGTTCACGATATAAAAATATATCCCAGTCAATTTAAGAGTTAGTCACCAACTATGAAATTTATATTAATAGTAACACCCTTCAAGAATCCGCCCTCGCCAACTTCTGCCCAAAAAAATGCCCATACCTATCTCAATTACAGAGATTGAGTTACACACTGATTTACACTGATAATTCATAATTGCAATTATTATTTTATAATTTTTGCCAGTCCAGCATGTTCAATAATGAATTACTATCAGTTCCATTCCATTCTGTCCCATTTTTCCAATCTTGCTGCACCATTTTGCTGTGATGTATAAGGCGTCGTGAAATGTGACTAAATATATGCTTGCGCTAATCTTTGTTTAAACTACTTCCTTATATTCATCGCACCAATTGGATCGATAAAAATATCCAACATTACTTACATATTACAGTTTTACATCACACTGGGCCTTTCAGTTGGCGGCTTTGGAGATTTTGTTGATGCGTTACGTACTGCTCACTTTGAGAAGCCATGGATCAATAAACACCCACAGGCGAAACTTAAATTTTGGCAAAACCAGGATCAGTGGCTACCTACTTGGAAGAACCCAAATTTGATCGTTGATTATGTTCGTGTTTATGCAATTTAGATAATAATGGCATAAAGATTGAAGTAAATCTACAAATAAAAGAAATGCTGACTTTTGTGTACTTTTGTGATAATCATAATAATAATGCAAATTGATATGAAATTTTTGCTATTTATATTTTCTTACTTTATTGGACTAGGCGCTTATGACATTGAAAAAATTAATAAAGCTGTTAACTGAGGTGAAGGTGCAATAGTATGGTAAAAATATAGTTCTATTTAAAAAACTATCGGTCTGCAAATAAATAAAGTAATTTAATTTAAATTATACATTAACAAATGACATTTCTCTATAAGATGAATAACCAAAGATTCAAATCAACGAATGCTACGGATTAACGCTGTTTAAAAAAAAATTGTCAAGGAATAACGAAAACTTATGAATTTAAGATTGATGAGTATGGAAAAGTCGTCAAAAATAAAAAGACCAGAGTGCGATTGGTTGCAATCTGAAGCGGAGCAGAATAGCAAGAATCCTGCTGGTAGCGGAACTCTTATCTTTGAGGAAAATTTCGATACACAGCGTCTACCCATTTGGATTTGTGAACTATGCTGACTTGTTTTAGCAGCAGAAACAGAACAAGAATTCGTTGCCTATGTGAATACAAATATTATTTTGAAAGACCTTTTGTATATAATTGCAACCAGGGTACACGGTAGCAAATCATTTGAGTAAAAGGGCTGTACAACCAAAAAAAAAAAAAACCGGGTTTCATCGCGTAAACGTATGTGGACCTATAAGAATCATGAGTGGGCGTTTTCCACATGTATATTTGGCTAAACTGCATACTAAGAAAACTTTTCAATTTAAATGGAAATACTTGCCCTTTGGCGATTTTACGTGTCCTATTTGCGTATTGCTGTCACGTTTAATCTAGTAATAAAACTTCTTTTTAAAATTAATATTTCAGATCTAAAAATGCTTATTAGCATACACATCCTTATTTCATATGGGAATTATATTTGAATTGTCTTCCATGCCTGGTCTACTTATTATATATACTTCTGGTTCCGTGTCGTATCGGCGAAAGTCATTTTGCATAGGCGTAACTCCCAATTGAATCGAAATGGTATTATTATTACGCGGCTTTTTATCCCTATAAAAATTTTAATTTTGCAGAACTAATAAATTTGACGGGATGTAATGCTTTACATGATGATTACGTATTGCCTGCGACGAGGAAATAGTTATGGCGTTGCTGCTAACAAATTTGTTGAATCAACCCGATTCTCGTCCTGGGTACAAACCAAGCCTGATGATTGACCATATGAAATTTTGCACTATTCATGCAAATGAAGAATAAATTCATTTATGTATGTGCATAGGTATAAAGGTGTACATTAAGGTATAATTTACAGCATACTAAAAAGTTTTCCCATTATTCTTCTTTGATCCATTATTACGTGAGCTCTGTGTAGATTTTTTTTTTCTCTTATCGGAAGACCAATCCACGTCGTCTTCGTCGTCAGTACCACCAGTATTACCTGACTGCAAATAAGTTGATGTTGAGCTTGAGCTGGCACTAGAGCCTTCCTTGGTTGCCAATCGTCGACTAGCGATGCGAGATGAGATGCGGCCCATGCCCATGCACTTCTCCAAGTGTGGTGCAAATCTGGCTGCAGCCACTAATCTTTCACAATTTGGGCAGGTGCAGTCCATCTGCTTTTTCGCAGTCGATATGCCAAAAATGTCCAAATTCGGCATCTCACACATGTGAAATGCAGACTCTCGATTCTCCTCGCCGACTCCATCAAGCGCTGCCAGATTGCCGGTCTTACGTAAATGATGTGTTTCTATAAAAATGCCGGCCACAACATCATCTAGTAGTGCCTGATACAAATAGTTGGAAGCCTCGTCCAATTCTTTTGGTTCCTTGATTAGTTCTCGGAAATTGATTGCAATGGTGGAAGCTGCTGAATGATTTGAAGCCGTTGTGAGCGTTTGAGATGTTGTCACACTCAATGGATTCAACTGATTTGTATTTGAATTGGCCATGTTTCGTTTAACATATAGTTTATAAATTCTTATTTTTTTATTTTTGCAAAATATGCAGACAGTTGATGCTCACTATCAATGTAAAACCATCGATGAATTTGTACCGGAAGCAGAAACATCAAATCTTTATCGATATTTCTTTTGGAATTGGAATACAATTTAACAATAACCCTCAAGTATGTAATATCTATTTACATGCTCCTTAAATTAAATAAGCAAGAAACAATATCGGCTAGAGAAATTAGTTTTCAGACAAACTTGCCTTAGCTGTTGCGTGAATAAAAAAAAACTTCATGGAAGTCCTTAATTAATTATTTATTTGAATTGAGAAATAGCCTGTTGAATGTATGCTCCACAACTTGTCAGTGCATGTCGCCTATTGTTCGTTGCTCTGTGAACACAATTGCTGACAACTGCACATTCATTCTTCATTTCTATCATCATGACCAAATGTGCAAATCAGTGCAAATCATAAAAACTGGAACAAGAGATATCGATAGATTTTGTTTTCTTTCACCAAGAAGTCATCGATGTTTTTACATCGATAGTGAGCATCAACTGTCTGTATTTTTTTGCAAAATTAAATATAACAAAAATTAATAAACTGTATGTTAAACAAAACATGGCCAATTCAAATACAAATCAGTTGAATCCATTGAGTGCGACAACATCTCAAACGCTCACAACGGCTTCAAATCATGCAGCAGCCTCCACCATTGCAATCAATTTCCGAGAACTAATCAAGGAACCAAAAGAATTGGACGAGGCTTCCAACTATTTGTATCAGGCACTACTAGATGATGTTGTGGCCGGCATTTTTATAGAAACACATCATTTACGTAAGACCGGCAATCTGGCAGCGCTCGATGGAGTCGGCGAGGAGAATCGAGGGTCTGCGTTTCACATGTGTGAGATGCCAAATTTGGATATTTTTGGCATATCGACCGCCAAAAAGCAGATAGATTGCACCTGCCCAAATTGTGAAAGATTAGTGGCTGCAGCCAGATTTGCACCACACTTGGAGAAGTGCATGGGCATGGGCCGCATCTCATCTCGCATCGCTAGTCGACGATTGGCAACCAAGGAAGGCTCTAGTGCCAGCTCAAGCTCGACATCAACTTATTTGCAGTCAGGTGGTAATACTGGTGGTACTGACGACGAAGACGACGTGGATTGGTCTTCTGATAAGCGAAAAAAAAAACCTACACAGAGCTCACGTAATAATGGATCAAAGAAGAATAATGGGAAAACTTTTTAGTGTGCTGTCATTTATACCTTAATGTACACCTCTATACAAATACAATGAATTTATTCTTCATTTGTATAGTGTAAAATTTCACAAGGTCAATAATCAGGCTTGGTTGTACGCAGGACGAGAATGGGTTTGATCCAACAAATTGGTTTTCGGCCTCTACATCGCCACAACTATATTTCCTCGCCGCAGGCAATAAGTAATCATCTGCGAAGTTGAGAACGCCGCCTGCAGTCAGATTCAACACAATGAAGCATTACAAGGAACATATAAATGATATTCTGAATTAAAAAAATAAAAAAAAAGTGAATGTCTTAAAATGCGATTAAGTATTATTTATTTTAAATGAGAGTGGTCCAATGATCCCATGCACTTTATACAACTCGTCCGGCTGTGGCAATTTTTTATTCCTCCCTGCACACAGTTGCCAAAATATCCAGAATAGCATACATATCTTGCAAAACACTGCAGACAATGAAAAATAAGGCCTAAAACGTCTAATTCCTTCTTTAAAATTTATTTTTCAATACATTTTTTGCAATAAAAATTTATCAATTAACAGCTGCAATTTATACGGATGCTGATGATGCCCATGCGAAAAACGTTTCACGTCTTTGAAAAATTCCCATTCGTTCTGTAAGATGTTCTGTGTGATTAGCCTATTAGCATTACATAGAGAAGTAAAATCGACTTATAATTGTATTTTCTTTGCTTAGTGCTGGAGCACAATTTAATTTTTATGGTCATACTCATATAATTTTTTCTAAACAGAAAGTAGTTCGTAGCCGCTCTCGGCATCCGCTGTTAGCACCGTATTACATCTGGCTGCATATATGCCGCATCGTCAATGTGTGAGCCGCCGGCTGTGGGCAGCGTGGATAGCGCATCCGGTGTGCTGCTGATTATGTAGCCCGAATGCATGCTGAAGGGAGAATGCGTTGTGGCCTTGTCATCGACCATTGCGATGGGACTCTCCGCTGGCTGGTCCATCGATGTGTTGTGCTCCATGTTCGATTTGTAGCCCTGGTATTCGCCCACACGTAACGGCGTTGTGGCATCCTCACCATCCACATCGGTATCGAGATGAGCGCCCGAAAAGACATCCACTTGATTGCGCTCCTTGCGACCCTTCTCGCGATACTGCACACCCGCATCGGAATAGTAGAAGGCGACCTCTTTGAAGTTCGGATCAGATAGGTGTTCCAAATAGCTAATTATATCCAGGAACGAGGGTCGCGATGTCGGTCGATGAAGCCAACAGCGATGCATTAACTTGTGTAACAGCTCCGGACAATTATCCGGCCGTTCCATAATACCTCCATCAATGACATAGCGTAACACCTGCTCATTGGACAAGCCCTGGTAGGGATGTGAGCCCAACGTCGCCATTTCCCACAGTACAACGCCAAAGCTGAAGACATCACTCCAGCTGGAATAGACGCCGTCGCGCAAACTCTCCGGCGGCATCCAGCGGACGGGCAGCAGACGCTTTGTGCTCTTACGATAGTCGTCCGTCTCGTTGATGCCAAAGTCACCAATTTTCACGGTCAGATCGGCGGCAACCATGCAATTGCGTGCAGCCAGGTCGCGATGGACAAACTTTTTGGCTGCCAGATAGGCCATACCATCAGCGATTTCGATGGCCATCTGATAGATGCGACTGTATGGCGGTGGCTGTACGGTGCCCAACATTGCTCCCGTGCTATTGGTGAGCCCAATCTGCTGTTGGTAGGCGGTCAATACGTCCTCTCGTTCGTCGGGTCGATGGGCGCGCAGGTACGACTTGAGATCGCCTTTTTTCATCAGCTCCATGACGACCAGAGCGGGCGGCCCACGCGAACAGACGCCAAGAAGCCGCACCACATGGTACGTGTCGAACTCCTTCATCACGCTCGCTTCGCTCAGGAAATTGGTGCGCTCCCGATCGGTCGCATTTTCATTAACCGTCTTAATCGCACACGGCGTATCCTCGCCATTTTGACTCTTGAATATGCCCTCGTAGACCATGCCAAAGGAACCCTGACCCAGTGAGCCCAGCTGTATAACGTGATCGCGCGGCACTTCCCAATCATCGGGCACATATTGTAGGCTCGCAATGCATAGATTCACTTCCTTCTTTGGTGTAATACAGCAGTAAATGGCGGCGAATATCCCTATAAGGCCGAGGCTAACCAGGCCGCTTATAATTGCAATCATTGTTGAATTAGCAGGCGGCTATAATAAAAAGGGCAGAGTGAAGAAGTTTTAAAATGGAATTAAATCAGCTTAAATGTGTAAACTACTTACCGGCACTGTGACGTAGACAGCGTCCGTTAGTTCACCCTCACCGGCCAATGAAACTGCCCTTATGCGGAAGCTGTATTTGCCTGCATTCAAGTTGGTCACAATGTAGGCGCTCTGATTGCGATAGTCGTCCACTATGACGCATTTCTTATGAATCTGGTTATTTTGTACGTACGCTTTTGCCGTGCAGAATGCCTTACTGGGATCGCTGATAATATAGGAAAATGTATATATTTTCATATATAATTGGATAAATGAAACAAAAATCGACAGAATCGTCCGATAAAAGGTCAAAACGGGAACACTGTATATAATGACCTTAATTAGTTCTTTAGAAACGGCAATGTTTACACCCATCGATATTTTTTGGGAATGACATCGATGATTTTTAGAAATTTCAGAACATCGATTTATGGATCGGTGCTGCATACGAACGTAAATGGAATGACGCTTAACAAAAAAAAAGAAATTTATAAATTGCTCGTGGAAAAAATGTACAACAGATGCCAGCAAATACAATCGGAAAATGAGCGAAGCGTTATGAGGTGAGTAATGAACCCACAATTTGCTTCATCGCTGAAAGGTAAGACCATTAATTGCAGAGTAAATTGCATAAAGAAGATACTAAACCGACGCACATATGATGTGGAGCTGTTAAAGAAACGGCTTGACAAGCATGGTGACAATTGGCGCTCGGTACCAATGGTGACGGCTCAGGCAAGGGGTAAGCCCGAACAGAAACGTCGTGGACCGAAACCTAAGAACATACCGAATGTAACAGACTTATCAGCTGAAATAGAACATAAGACATTCCGCAAGTCCAGGAAAGAGCGTGTGAAAAAACAACAGCAAACAGAGCTCGGCGCAACTACATCGACACATCAATAATCATTTAACTTAGATGAATTGATTGATAATCGATGGTCCATTTGATTATTGGACATAAAAAAATTTGCAAAATGGGTAGTTTTATACACATATTTTATTAAACTCTTACGGAAATATTAAACAGCAAAATCAAGGGGATTTTTTTTAATGTTTATTCGGCCTGTCGCAGACGGGCCAGGCGTTGTGTCAGCTCATCCTGTTCCTGCGACACTTGAGTGGAGGCACCAATGGTAGCTGATTGCACGCCGGTGGGCAGTTCCATATTTAGTTCGAGGCCAGCCTCGTCAGCAACCTGTTGCAAGAGGTTATCCACATCTCCTTGGGGCACAGATGTGGTCACCGTGTCAGACATTGTACCCTCCATCACTGAGCTTTGTACATCCAAGTCTTCGAACTGCGATTCGAATTTCTCCATCAACGATGAGATTTTTTCCAGATTCATACCTTTCATGGCAGCATCCATGGCCTTAACCACACCGGCCATTGAGCCAGTGACTTTACGTGTTGTTAATGCCGATTGTACCCGACTAGCGACTGCATCCACGCGTGCACTCATACGCAGATAATTAACAGCCTGATTCTTTTGCCTGATGGCATTCTCAGCGTGTATGCGAGCCACATCCATGTTACCCTTTTGTATGGCCTTCTTGGCTTTGACCTTCTCTTGTTTTTCCTCCTTTTCACATTTCTTGGAATTGCGCTCCAGCTCTTTTACGGCAAACTTTAAATTAAAAAGGTGCTCTATGGAGAATTGTGGGTGTGTTATTCTGATTGAGTGCGACTGAGAAATGGCGTCATAGTTTTTACTTACTTTCCATTGAAGAAGTGGACATGTCGTTACCCAGTTTGATGCTTTTATTTTCAATGTTAAATAATATTTGATAGTCCTTTCGGCATACACTCGACCTCTTTTTTTATTTTAATAATTTTTTCCACCTTGTATGAATCACTTTTGTATATTTTTTTTAACAGCTGTTTTCCGTCAGAACATGTACATATATATCGACTCGATAATTATGATACTTTTTCGTTACAAGTCCCACATACGGAATCGATATGCGAAAGTAGTTATCGTATCAAAAATTTAATATGAAGAAATACTAGTTGTGACAAAAATGTCAAATAACTACAGATAGTTGCGAGAAGAGAAAGCAATTCAAAACATGCATCTAACAATTCTAGATTATCGATATCAATTATTATCGTATTTGCAATTTATTAATTTGTCCCCAATGCAGTATTTTTACATTAAGGTAAAAAGAACCAATTCTTGGGCATTTTGATAATCAGTGAAACTTTTTGATGCATGGAATGATGCTGAAATTTCGCCATACCAAAACCTTATCTTACAGTTACACGAGGATATATCTCAAGGCCTTATTTGTTTTCATGTTTAATGCTTACGAATTATTGAATGTTATTTAGAGTCGGGAATTTCTCACGACGAAAAACGCTAAGATATATAGGTAGGCTAGGTAGGTATTTTAACCATCATTTATATGAAAATAGGCAATTACAGTTGATTTAAGGATATTTAATTTTTGTCGAAGCAATAAAACGTTTGCCTTCGTTAAAGATTTGCAGCTGTTGCAAGGGCTGGCAGGTAGGCTGAAAAATATGGTCCTGAATAGGTACTACTTGGTCGGGCGCACGTAGTTTTGGATTACATTTCTATAAAATCTCAATATCACATCGTCATGTCAGTCAATATTTCATTTTCAGAATGTCAAGTCGCAACCATTCGCGCTTCATATTTGAAACGATGGAAAATATGCGGATCTTTCGCCACCAGCGTTTCGGAGTAGAATGCCATAATTGTCTCAGTCGCGTACGGTCAGACGAGCCGTATAGCCACCATTGGCTCAATAACAAAGCTGATCAGCACATTAAATTAGGACTGGAAGAGAAGGTGCTGCTCAAACGCATCGAACGGGAGCACATTGAAACCTTTTTCCTGTGCGATGAGAGTGCAGTGGGGCGTACTAATGAATTTTTACTGGAAGCAGGTATGGAGGCCGTACCACAGCTACTGCGCTTTCTTAGCTACGAGGCCACTCGGCTGGAGATAACCATTGGGTTCTATGTAGAAGCGACCAAGCACCTTATGTACTACGAGAGCATACCTGTTGTAATAAACCATTATTTGGATATAAAAGATACGGTGGACATGGTGTTTTCCCTATTACTTGAGAAGATAAGCAACTATGTGCTCATGAAGCAACGAGTTCCACTCGAGGCATGCACCATAAAGCGCGTAAAGCTCATTGTAAAGCGGCAATGGAACGGGAAACTCGAGCTTCCATTGCAATACCGAATAAAAAACAATACAAGGTGTCTAAACCCCAACAAAGCGCCACCTGTGGACCTGGCGGTGCTCACCGACAGCTACATGAGCAATGGACTCTTCACCGACTCATTGATAGTGAATTTATATTGCTTGCGTGTGTGCGCAAGCACAAAGGAGCTATATGCGGTTCCATATCTGCTCAAAAGCGAGGATGTGGCAAACACACCAACATTTCTTATACTATCAGATGTAGAAGGTGAATTTCGCGGCATGCATGAAATACGAAATGTGCACCGGTTTCTGAGAGCAGATTCACAGGATCATTTATTTGAGTGCCGAAAGTGCAAGACGCATTTTGCTGATCGCTTACAGTATACATTGCATAAGCAAATGAATTGCGGGAGTGGCTTTATGGTCTGGCACATTGATCGGGACTCGACGGAGTTTTATGAAAATTGTTTGTTGTTGCCCAGACAGTTCTTCAAATACGCATGGTTTGGTATTGGGAATCAATAAAACGAATTTGTTATATTATTTTTGTTATTGTTTATTTATTATATTATTATTTGAATGGTTTTAAAATTTATTTAAAATATTGAAACATTTAATTGCAATATATAAGCTACTGCAAATGGCGCCATTATATCGGTATTTTCGATATTTATATGAAAAATTCAATTAGGCGACTTTTACGAAACTTGGACCCAACTTTACAAATACACAATTGTTGACAAAAAAATACAAAAAATGTAATTTTACCTTTGACGAGGAATTGGATGTTGTGGGGTGGGCTTATGCTCATCAATGTTTTGCAAACTCCGATTGTCGATTTAAACAGGACGATAGAAATCGAAAGCAATGAAGGCGATATAATTAAAGAGAAGAGGGTCAAAAATATATGCAGAATAACTGTGCAGCAGATGGTTAATGTGTAAACTGAGCAATATATATAATATCATAATTATAAAATTTTAAAAATTGTTCGATGATTGGTTTTCAATTTGGACATATCTACCAGGTTTTTGGCATTATTTTACTCAGCAAATACAGCCTTGATGGAAAATCGAAATTTTTTCGTGGCCATAAAATGCAGTTTTTTGTTGCCTGCTTAAATACTGTTTATCTAATATTAAATAAATACTTAAATATAATTATATTGAAAATAATATTTTCTGGTGAATTGTGATTTGAATATTTCGCCCTGAGCATGATTACATTTTCGGGGTGAATGTCAAATATTATCAGTGGTGGACCGAAAATATCGCGAAAATACTCAGTGGAACTATATGAATTAAGGTGAATGGCGGACACAAATTCACAGATGTCGGCGTCATGGGAGAATGGTCAAAGCACAAATTATTAATAATCCTGCAATTCTTCACTCCAAAGTGATTTCAAAAGAAAAGGTCGTCCCAATTTTAAAATGAATCCATTGGATAAAATACACGCATTAGATGAAATCGAGAAAGACATTATACTATGCATGCAGAGTGCAGGTAAGTTGCAGTCAAATGTGCATTTATACGGAAACATAACTTAGTTACCACAAAATAGGGCAAGCGCTGCAAGAGCTCGGCAAAGAAAAGTCGTCACAAAAGAGTGCCGAAACGCAGTCACAACAATTTTTAAAAAGCCTATCTAGTGTCGAGTCCAAACTCTCTGAACAAATCAACTACCTCACACAAGTATCTACCGGTCAGCCGCACGAGGGTTCCGGCTACGCGTCCGCCAAAGTCTTGCAAATGGCCTGGCATCGCATACAACACGCCCGCTCCCGGGTACGAGAACTGGAAGAGACGAAGGCCAAACACTCGCATGCCGCCAGACAACAACAAAAGCGGCAGCAAGAACATGCAGCCGCACAGCAACAACAGCAGGCCGCCGCTGCAGCCGCGGCTCAGCAACAACAGCAACATGCTTCTGGTAGCGGCGTTGCCGGTTCAGGAGCTGCTGATGGCGGTACAGCGGGTATCAGCAATAGCGCTGGCGGTGCAGCTAGCGTAGATGCTGGTGGTGGAATGCCAACAAATTAATTCGAAACAATTTCAATAAAATTTATATTTATTTTTTGTATCTACATGACACATTTGGTTAGTTGCACACATCTTTGCTAATATTAATGGATTCAGTTGTGTGAGAAATTGCGCTATTGCAAATATCAAAGAAGTTTTGCTCGCACACGTATCGCACACACTGCAAGAGGACATTCCGTTCGTGACGTATATCAGACGAGAGCAGTTTGGACAACATAGTATTTTGCTTGCTCGTCGCACGCGCACGCTTGTAATTTAGGCCATAATAAGGTTTCTGGCGCCCAGAACTACACCTAGTAGTTGGTCCTGAGCTCCGTTCAATTTTATCAATTGGCGATGATTTTTTTTGCGATGCGCTGGGAACTGGAAATGCTTCAACTTTTCTTTCAAAGGGTAATTCTTCAGGTCCTTCATCTGATGAGTTGGACACATTCTTTGAATCTGTATCTATCAATGCCTTGGCAGAACATTCTTGCGTCAATGTCTTGGCAGAACATTCTTGCTTAAGGTCAGGCAAAATTGTTGTGATTTGTCGTTGTTCTTCCGTTGTGCTTATACTAATGCTTGAATTTACTACAGTTATAGGCGAATCAACTACTACAGTATTATCCTTTTCTATCGGTTCATTATCATCGTCACTGTCCGATCCGTACATGCCCAACATGTTGCTCAATGCATTTTGATTGGATTTGACTTTTGCCTCAACATGCTCGTAGTCTGTCATTCGACCGGTGCCGCAAAAAATGCGCACTAATGTTGATTTAAGGTCGGCATCCTTTAATAGCGACGTTTCTCTTTTGTCCGATTCCGTTCGTAACTTTTGATGTTCTATTTGCCCAACTGGTATTCTTACAGGACACCTTTGTCTTTTAGTTTGCCTTGTGCGCTCTTTTGAAAATGCTTGTGGATTGCTGCGTGGTCTGTCGCCCGACTTAGCAAAACGCAGTTTTGAAGATTCCAAGCGTTCACCTCGCTTCAAGCGCTGCTCCTTCGCGAGTTTGGCTTTTTCAACATTGGTCGCTGTTGGAAATCTGCAACACCATAAATAGTATTTAGTAGCAGTATTAATCTAAATCTCAATAATTACCGATTGCATCGTTCTGCACGCCACGCAGAAATGTCCTCAGAAGTCCACACTTTCCTTACGGTTTTGTATAAGCCCGTTATGTGATTTGCCTCAATATGTCGTTCCATGACACTGGCCAAGGCGACAAAACTACAATGCTCAGCGGGACAGGACTCATGCTGTTCCAAATGTCGCCTCATGTCATGAGCTGTGGCCAACTCCATGCTACAGTTGGCACAATATTCGGGAGTCGGCGGTGGTGTATATACTTTTGATGGATCCTCAGTGGTATCCTGTAATCGAAGTTGAAGTAATGCATTGGTTTACTTAAATTTGAAATTTGTCATACTTGTTGATCACGTTCAATATATTTTGAGGGCACAGTGCTACCGCGTGGCCCATACATGGGTGGTGGCTGTTTGGTGCGTGGAAGCAGCGTCATACCACATGGAGTTAAGTAATGCAGGTTATTACTTTCGGGTTGTTTCTTATTTTTATTGAAATTTGGCGAAGGCAGAAGAAATTTGGGACCCATTTTGTTTTCAAGATTTACGGCATTTGATGATTATAAGAATCGAAATATCGATGTTTTCGAGCACATACCCTTCTTGACATATCAACAGATTGTGACATTGATATTGCCATACTTTTTATAACATCGATAAGAAATTCGATAAGCCATCGCAAACACACGATATAGAGCGAATTTCTAAAATTCATTACATACTGTACACGTTTCAGAATGTAAAAAATGTAGATGGTGGAATCGGGCAATAAGTGTTGACGACTTTTGCATGGATCAAGGGTACTATTGTGACTATCGCAACAATGGCAATAGTTTCTCAAACGTATTAAAATAAATATCGAGAGTTATCTGTTCGACATTTTGCAGCACTGCCATGAGCGATTTGGCAATTTTATCTGTCTCTTATTTTTAAAAAATACAAATTTGTTGTTGGTAACTATAACACATATGTAGTATATAACATCACCTGTATTATATGGCTTAGAACATAATGTAGACCTTGATTTTTGCTTTAATATACATGGTTCTTATGATATTTAAAATGACTAATTTTAAATTTGTTGTAACTGTTTGGAGCAACTCTTTTTTGGGATTATTCAGCTATTTTCGTCTATGAATTTCTGGTAACACGGTAAGCACTGCAGTGTTACACAGTGAGCACGTATAGCAAAATAGAGAAAGGAAGTGAAATTGTTGATACATATTTGCATAGCACGCATTAAGTCTTACCGTTGTAGAAGAACAAGGCAAATACTCATATTATCAGCAATGCAAAGCGTGCTAAATACAGTAAAGGGCACAGCGCTAAATGTAGCAGAATACTTGACACCAATTCTTAAGGCAAGTACTAACTTATGTTTTGCTTAAATAATTAATTTACTTTTGTGCATACTCATTTGGTAAATACACAAAGTGTTATTTAAATTCAGTGAATTGTGGCTTATCAATTCATTTGCTGAGCTCTATTTGGGGCGCTGCCGCCTGAGCTGCATTCAACTGTCCATTATTGAGAAATTATTCTTCACATAATTATTAATTAGGAATCGAAATTTCGAGAAACTGGCGTTTTAACACCAGAGGAATTTGTGGCAGCCGGTGATCACTTGGTACATCACTGTCCCACTTGGCAGTGGGCAGCGGGTGATGAGAGTAAAACAAAGCCATACTTGCCAAAAGGTAAATACAAATTATATGTCCAACAAACAGCGAATCAAAGCTTATTCTAATGTAGATAAACAATTTCTGATAACACGCAATGTGCCATGCTATCGACGCTGCAAACAAATGGAGTATGTGGGCGAAGAGACACTGGTAGAGGAGGAGTCCGGCGATGGTGGGTGGGTGGAGACACATCAATTAAACGATGACGGCACCAATCAACTCGATGACAAAATATGCGAATTAACACTCGACGAGAGCAAGGTATAAAATAAAACAGCACTTACTAACTAAAAGCAGAAAACTTATGGTTTTTATTTAGGACGAAATGCACACTCCAAATTCCGACAAGATGTTGCCTACAGCGGCAGCCAATGATGAGAATGATGACGATGAGGAGGCCATTGACATGGACGCATTTGAAGAAAGCGGCATGTTAGATCTTGTTGATCCCGCAGTCGCCACCACAACCAGAAAGCAAGAGGCCGAAGCACGTCCATGCAACACAACGGCATCAGTTGTTGCAAGCGAGACTGCTAGTAGCGGTGACTCCGTATTACGCACCCGCACCTACGATCTGCACATCACGTACGATAAGTACTACCAAACGCCTCGGCTATGGGTGGTCGGCTACGATGAGCAGCGGAAGCCACTTAATGTGGAGCAAATGTACGAGGATGTATCGCAGGATCATGCCAAAAAGACTGTTACCATGGAATCGCATCCCCATTTACCAGGTCCCAATATGGCATCGGTGCACCCCTGTCGCCATGCTGATATTATGAAAAAGATCATCCAAACTGTTGAGGAAGGCGGCGGCCAGCTCGGTGTACATTTATATTTGATCATATTCTTAAAATTTGTGCAAACAGTTATACCAACTATTGAATATGATTTTACACAAAACTTCAACATGTCCTAGGAGCTTGGTTATAAGCTTGACGCAACACAATAGCAATATAATAAAAAATATTACTCATAAAACCATAATCCACGGTGTAAGTTGTTCCACAGGCAAATATAGTAGCAAACTATATCCTCGTATAATAAATTTGACAAAAGGAATGCAAATCGTTGACAATGTCACATTGAGTATCTACTGTTGGCCAAGATGATAAGCTGAGTCGGCATATCCACGTCCGTCCATCTAGACTATGACAAACGTAAATATTTTTGTCGCAATTATTGCTAGAGATTTTTATATAGATAAATTCGCAAAACAAGTCACAGGTTGCCGCCGAATTGGAAAGGAAACCAGAAATATTTATGTTCCACATTTATTGGCAATCGAATGTATATGCAGCAGCATCTCTTTGTCTGCGTCACTTTGGCTTTATTTTCAATGGCCCAGAAGCTGCTAATTCGAATACACACGCAGAAGGAATTCCTTAAGTGTGTAACGCTTTGAAGGATAGGCTACCGACCCCATAAAGTATATATATAATGTTGAACAACATCACTAGTCCCACAGCTTTGAAGCTATCTTAATAAAACTTTAAACATAGTTGTGTTACAATCGATAATGTCAGGGTCGGCCACATCAGATTAGTATTTCATATAAATACCAACAAAAAAATAAAATAAATAAGTTAATGTATGAAAACACTTTTCATTGCAAAGATATTTAAGACACTCTCTAATTACTTTTAAACTGTATCTTTCGCTTTTTGAAAATCCAAGGGATGAGCAAAAGTGTTATTTGCCTCTAATTAAATTTGACTTTCTTTTTGAAATGCTGCAAGCAAATACAAAATTATGAATAATTTACAATTTTGAGACCGATATTACCTGCTATATATATATATATATATATAAAAAAAATCTTCGGAATGCCAAAAACGTTGTTTCTACAGAACTGAAATGTTTTCTTTTTTTTTTATAATTACTTTTTATTATATTTTTCTTCTTTGTTGGTTGGTTGGTTGGTTGCTCGTTTCGAAACATCTCTGAGACGCTATTAATGTGTTAATGTAATAATAATAAACATAACAATTATGCATGTATTTTTGTGTAGCTATTGGTGTTTTTTTTTTTTGTGTTTTTATTCCTCTGGTTGGTTGCTTCAACAATTTAAAAACTTAAAACGGCTGTGTGTTTTTCAATATGCATAAGCTTTTATCCAAATATAACTTCAATTTATATTGGTTATACTTTGTTTTACATTTTTTATTTGTTTTATTTATATAGATATATATATGTATTATATATATATAAATAAAACAAATAATTTATATGATATATTTATTTTATTATATTTATTATATTATGTTTTCTTAATAATTAAAATCACTTTTCATTTGCAATAACAGGTTCACATCGTAATCAATTTTACAATAAACATACTTAACGTCATTGCCTATATAATAAGACCCATTACACATTTTTACTTCATGCAGAACCGCACAGTATGTCCCATACGTATATATATATATATATACATATGTATGTATACATATATACATATTTCTTTAACTTGTTTTAAAAAACATGTCACCACTTACGTTAAACGTATTACATATGTACATATACATAAATATGTATAACGCTCAAACCTTATCCTAATCCAAACTTTGCTCATTTAATTTCACTTACTTTCGATTTTTAATTTTTCCTTTAGATATTATACATTTTACAATACATACAGAACTAACATATACATATACATGAATACCTGGGGAGGAACCTACAAGGATTTTGTTTCTTTCGGTATTTGTTTGACTCGCTTCTTATGCCCACCAATTCTTGCGTCTAACAATAATATTCAAAACATGCATAAATGTAGCTTATTTATTATATGTTAAAATTATTTCTTTTTTTTAACAGTTTTTACATGCTGCCTTTAAATTTTTAATTTTACTGCACTTAATTTATGTATGTGGGTTTAATTTTATAAGGTACATTTAGTTTAAGCGCAATGCCAAGAAAACTGAGGCCTCCGTAAAAAAATTAAGTTCCCAAAAAAAAAAAACAAGTTAAAATAAATTTTTTAAAACATTATCTAACATATATAGAATAATATTCGATCCATACAGTTTAACTTGATTTTTTTCATTAACTTTTTTGCTCTTTCTTGCTACTATCCCCTATATTTCTAGCTGAACGTCCAGTTTTTCTTTGTACTGAAAAGAATTTCGATTCTTATTATTAGCCATTTATTGGTTTTGGAGTTTTAATATCGTTTCAGAAAGAGCAACAATAGTTTTGACAGTGAATGTGTAACCAATCGAAGGAGATATAGACGAATTTAAACAATTTTATAGAATGTTGCTACTAATGTTGTTGGTTGGAAAAAATATTTTGTTTAAGCTACTTTGCATTTGGCATAATTTTTTTTTAACATGTAATTACTTTAAAGATTGAATAACGGTTTCATATATATGTTCAAGGATGTTCAAGCGCTTGGACTCTTTTTTTATAACATGCATCAGAAATAAAATACAATATGTTATGGGTTTACGGTTAGTTTCTTCATTTTTTTGTTTGATTTTTTTTAGAAATAAGCAGCTTTTACACGTTAAACATTAAAACAATAAAATTAAAAACATTCAAACATTGTAATATACCTATGCTATAATTATTTATAATATCTCATTGTTTTTTAAAGAGAGTTTCTTGCTCTGGTTTTCGATTTTGTTGTTGTTGTTGTTGTTGTTTTTGTTTTCCTTTGATGAAGGTAGTTGTTTGCATTGTTTTTTAAACATTAGACTTAAAGACAAAAAATGTACAATAATTCATTTAAATATACGTGTATCTGTAGTTATACTTTAATGAACACCTAAAACGTTTTTTGTTTATCATATTCTTTGCTTTAGTTTTTTTAGTTTTTTAGTTTTTTTTTCTTTTTAGAGTAGACGCAAATACTATGTAAGACAATTGGCGCGAATAATAGCAGGCAACATGTAACAAAAGTTTCTTTTTTATCGGTAAGAGATATTTCAACATATCTTACATGCATATAAAGGAAGAGGAGGAAGGGGAGGGAGGGTAGGGGGCAATGTTAAAATTACTCAAATGTTCTTTACATATTATTTATATATACAAATATATATAGATATATATATATATATCTATAATTAATTCAATTTGTTATGCTCTAAAGAAAGGTAGTTTTGCGTAATTTAGTTTTGTTTTTGAACTGCTTTATCAGAGGACACGGCAAAAGATGTAAAACAACTTAAATTAGGACAAATTAATTATTTAAACATACAAATAAAGCTAGGCATAAACATAATAATAATAATAAACATTGAATCAACAAATGTGTGTATGTGGTAGTTGGTTGTTGGTGGTAGTGATGATCTTTCTTCTTCTTCTTCTTCTTCTTCCTTATACATACAAATATTCATATTTCCATCATATATGTATAATTCATGTTCTCCCCCGCATGGCAAATAAGATTTTCTTCATTCTTTTGTTTATTATTTGTTTCGATTGTTTGCCGTTTTCTATTCTTTTTTTGTATTTTCCTGGAATTGCTTAAGCTTGCTGCCTGCTTACACTTTCCGCTTGGCATGCAGCATCTCCATGAGCAGCGTCTGTGTGGGTGCACTGCCAGCACAATGCTTTGAGTAGAGGTGCTCCTCGCCTCGTGCGGCCATTGCGTGTATTTCCGGAAGGATGTTAAGTAGCCTCCTGAATTTGTCCTGCAATATAGAAATGTAAATTTTGCTTTACATGACCATTGGGCAAAGGTAGTCCGAGTTAACCCAGAACCAAAAAACATTTGGTTGTCCGCTCTTCTTAAGAAAGTTGCGTAAAATATAAGTAACAGAAAAACAGTAGAAGAATCTCCAATCTTAAAGTGCAAATCCTTTCATCGATCGGACTAAAAGCACCATAAGTGATCAACATTCAATAAATTTAGAGGATTTACTAGGAGCGTAAATAATCAAAGATCTCAGATCTCAGATAAAGGTCACTTAAGGTAAAGAGAAGAAGTAGCGTCAGAACTGAATAATTTGATATTGGTAGTTTTTATATTGAGCAGACCATAGAAAGGGGGCAGTTTTCAAGAATAAAACTGAGAACGAGGAAACAAAAATTGAAAAGGGTCTTTAATTTTGTTGCACCAACTTTTAATGAGGCTGAGTAGTACACCCTTGGATATTTTAATAATTTATATTTATTTTATTTATTTATACTGGTGGCAAGAATAGACTAGAATTAAGATGCAAGTGATTTGCAAAGCACTAAAGCTGCATTTAGTTGAAATCATCCGATTGATGAGTATCATAACTCGGTGCCTGATTCATAAAACATCATCATCACAATAGCTAACTAACTAATTTTCGAAATAGTTGATCAAAACCAACGCTCATCTTATATAAGAGGATCCATAACATAAACAAGGAAGGGAATTACAACAAACAAAAGCTTATGGTTAAATATAAATCGCTTTAAATTATTATATGCAACGAGTTAAATTATTCTCATAGCATCGTGAGTTGAGAATAGAAAAGATTAAATATCACATGGAATATTTAGTCGCAGAGATCGGCATGCTCGAGCAAGTCGGACATGGCTTTATCGAATCAGCGTAGAATAACTCTATATTTATATGTATTTCTCATAAAGTATTCTTCCGTCTTCTTCCGAAAGAGTCCGATCTGCAGGGTATAAAATCTTGGACATGCCGTGCATTCTTGATTAAACTTAAACTACATAATTGTTGAGATTTTGTGTTCATAATTCACTCACATTAACTGAGGGATAACAGGTCAGTGTGTAATCCAGTAGCGCGGCCTGAACATTCTCATGTCCCTCCAAGACGGTCTTCTTGTTAACAATGCCTCGCACATCTGAAATAAGAAGAAGCAAATTTATGACAAACGTTAAGCGATAGTCTGTCGTACTAGATACTCGCCTGGATTTAGCAGTATTAGGAATTTCATGCAAACATAGTCGCCCATATCGAACTTCAGTTCCTGCAGCTTATTCTGCAGCTCGTTGAAATAGTCACCCAGCTGTGGCACACCCAGCAGACCAAGACTCATCAAATTGAAGACCTGACCGTTATTCAGCTGAGTCTCATCGGGCAGACCGTTGTGAATGCGATGATGCAAATGATCCAGCACGAGCATATCGGACCAAGAATGCTGAAGCAGCTTCATCTGATCGTCAACCTGCAACAAATAGTTGGGATAACCGATTTAGTCGCAATTATTCAGCGAATCCAAGTGAGATTGAAATTGTTAAATAAATGTTGTATTTGAAGTGCTGCAGCGATCATTTATTATATTATTATTTATTATACGCATATTTAGTAAGTTTGGTTAGAATATATACGATTTGATCGAAAACTTCGACTTATTATACATTTGGCGGCTCTGAAATGCGCTAAATAATGATCAGGATATCGATAATATATCGATTGATTCCAATGGATGCTAACCAGAGTAACGAGATCACTATATATATAAATGCATATTGTGACCGAATCACAATAAAATTTACTTATAAGGATGGAAATTCAATAAATCCATTTCCTATACATATTTTTTTGTTGATTTCAGCACGCGTTGCGTTTTTCTCTGTCTGCGCTGTATTTCAAGTCGTTCTTTCTCTTTACTTATGTGTGTGAGAGCGGCGTTGCTCAGTTGCGTCACTGACGAACAACATCGATGCCGGCGTCGACGTCGCGTCGCTGTCGTTGTCATCGCTGCTTGGTCTGGGTCTGACTGGTTCAGCTTTGGTTGCTAAGTAGGTCAGACGCCAAATGAAATCGAAATTCAATGCAGATTTAAGTACCCGTCATCGCTGTCGCAGTCACAGTCGCGGCCGCAGCGCAGCTGCTGCTCCGTTGCTGTGTGCGCCGCTGTTGGTTTACGTTTTACATAACTTGCTGCAGACTTGGCCCCTAGCTTAAAAACTGGTTGTGGTCGCTTGTGACTGGCGATTGCCCGGTTTGTGGTTGTTAATAGATACATGTATGTGTGTGTGTGTGTGTGTGTGTTGTACTTGTATTCATTTATTATGCATGTATTTGTATGATTTATATTTGGCATACCTTTAAATCCTTAAAGAAGACGGTGTTTCTTGCCCAATCCACTTGTGAGAATAGATTCTGATCAAGCACTTTACACATTAACTCAAAGAGATCCACTTCAACTTGATTGTACGTCTGCTTCTGCAGTAGCGCAAAAAGTTGCGTTTGCCATTCCCGATCATCGATCGATTGCACAAATTCGCGTATCATTGGTGATACCCTAAATAAAATAATATAAATAAAAAAAACACACTTTTAGTATCAAAAAATCCATCCAACTGCTCCAACTGCTCACCTGAGTGGCTCAATAAGCGCGTCGGCTGTGCTCGATGGATGTGTGCCAGAATCGAAGCTTGAAGTGTGAGGTAAAAAGATAAATATAATGGTAAATGCGTCTAAATTTGGGTTTACATGTGGCAATGCATAACTATCGCTCTAAAGCCAATAAATATTATATTAAGTACGAAACAGTTTTAAGTTTACTTTTGGAGAATCAACTTTTGGCCAATAATCATGAATTCATTTTAGAGCCAATTGCGAAATTTTGATCTTTAGTCTATTCTCAAATCAACAATTTTGTTGCACTTGCAAAAACAAAAAATAAAACTGGACTTTTCCGATTTGTTATATACATACACATGACTTATACCTATATATAGTAATTGGTTATTAATCTGACTAATTATTAGATGTAAATACCACAATTTCGCTTCGGCTGAGTTCTGTAGAGATCCAGTGCCGATTTCGTGGCAACTGCTGTTGCTGTTGCTATTGCTGCTGTTTCCATTGCGTTGCAGGCCATCGGTGATGTTGTTGTTGCCACCAGTATTGTTGCCTCCCCCACCAGCCCCTCCTCCTCCTCCTCCGCTTCCGCTGCCTGTGCCGCTGTTGTTGGTGTTGTTGTTGCCATTGCCGCCATTGCCAAGTGAGGAGCCACCATTGCCATTGCCGGCATTGATCGGCGTGGCTATCACACCGCCCCCGCTCGCATTCACCTGACCCAAGGCAATAGCAATGGGGCTGGGCGATGAGTCTGGCGATTGTGTGAGTGAGGATACCTATATAAAAAAAAAGGAAAAACAAAGTATAAGATTCAATATTCAATCAATCCCCTCCACCTTCCCCACTTACCTGAGGTATTTGAATTTCTTGCTTAATATTCATATTTGGATATGCTTGCTGATAGCCCGGCGAGAGAGGCGTCGGCTTTATGTCCGTGCCCATCGAACTGCGCAACGCCTGCAGCGCCAGTTGCCGCTGACGCATCACTTGCAGTTTTCGCGCCCGATCCCGTTTGTACATGGGTCCAAATTTATTGCGACCGCCACGCATCCGGTCCGCTCGAACCGCTTTAAGTATAAGAATGGGGATATCCATGGATTCATTAAATAGTCATAGATTAAATATGTATCAATGTTTTCAAGATTCATAATTAAATACATATATAAAATGACTTGCACAATAATATTGTACTAATATATATATAATAATAATAATAATAATATATATCATATAAGATTATCGAACAATTTACAGCTGTTGCTTTACGAGTCATGTATCTGGATTTTCAAAAAAAATATATATTCATCGATATAGTCTAGGATGTGGATGTGCTGCTGTTATCATTGTAAGCCCCTAGTTGTACGCTTGTAGGACAACATTTCCATTTTTCCATATATTTCTACCCCAAACCAATTCCAAATGGGTATAAAATAATTAAGTTGTGCAAAAGTATGCAGCAGGTGGAAGAAGCATATCCGATTATATAGGATAATAATAATAATTTATATTGTATATATATATAATAGCCGATCTCAAAGATTATTTGAGCCAGAGTATTCAATTTTGGAATGTAAGTTTAAGTTTTAAGTTTATTTCGTTTTATGACTCACTTTCCCCGTTTTGCGAATATCATTTCAAAATTTAATCAAAATCAATCAATATCTAATAAGGACTTTGGTCTAGAGTATATCTTAGACAAGCTCTCCCGACTAGCACATTCTTATATGAGGCATACCTCTAAGTCCTTAAAGAAATCAATTAAAATTTCAACTGATGGAAGGTCATTGGACAACCTCAATACTTGGCAAAGTTTGTTTTAACATATCGAAAGAAACATAGCTTTTTATCGATTTGCCCGATATATATTTATATATTCCAATGGAACAAGGACATTGCACACAACCAATTCCATTTAGTGGTCATTATTAATCGATCATGTCAGGGACTTATTGGAAATATGTTACTCTCTTATTAACCAAACTCGGAAGGGAGTAAAAGCTTAGTAAAAAATACTAAAACAAAAGTGAGAGTTTTCGTACTCAGATTTATCTATAACCAAATCCTATCTAAATCCTAATCTACACTTTTCCAGCATTTTTTAAATCAATTATGTACAAATGAAAATGCATAACTTTAAAATTTCAAATAAATTATAATAAATAAATATAAATATATATATAAATTATATATCTATATTCACCTTTAACACCGAACAAAATCACTCCAAAAAAACATACAAATAAAACAAAATCAGTTTTGTAAAATTAATTTTTAATTTGTAGCGCAAGTTCTGTGCATGTCCCTTTCGGATCCCGACTAAGATTTAGTTAAGGAAGTCTAATATAGGGGTTTCTAAAAATCGAATCTGGATTTAAGTTTCAAACTTGGAGGATTACAAATTGAACAGTACAGTATTCAGAAGAGAAGTAGAAATGTCATTCAGAGTCAGAGAAGTCCTTGAAGTTGAAAGTTTTATAATGCAGACGAACACAAAGTACAATTTTGAAAGGCATCTCTAGACAGAAAATAAATTACAATTTTAGTAGTACATTTTAGGAGTACGTATTGAAATACTCAATACAATATCTATGTTTTGGTTCATTAAAAAACATACAATTTTGGTTAAGTGTCTTCAACTTATAGGAAAGCTATATTTTTTCGAAAAATAAATTGAACTGTGACCTTATTCCTAGAAATAATTTCCGTTCTTCTTCTTTGGCTTGTAGATATTCCCGGCTGTATTCCCAACAATCTGATACAAATTTAGAACCACAGGAAATTGCAATTAAAGGAACAAATTTTAAGAATAACTCAATGAGATGAAACTCAAATTAACAAGCAAATTGTTTGATAAGTTTTTTACTTAATCTGTAAGAATAATAATTATAAAACGGTTTGTTATAGTAAGAGTTCCTTATATATAACATCCTGTAATCATTCATTTTTGGATATGGGTCAGCGACATAACCAAGTAAACAATTTCTAGAAGGTAATTCCTGAGTTTGATTTTTGAGATTTTCTATATTTACTAAAAAATCAACGTATGCAAATTCAAAAAAACTGATTTTGAGTGAAAAACTAACAAGTTGCATATAATAATTCCAGCATTATTTTCAATCTTAGAAGGGATCTCAAAAATTTCAAAATCACGTATTTAATACATCAACAACAGAGCTGTTTGGTTAGGTTATATTTTGACCAGCAGGTCGATTTTATACAGATGTCAGTTGAGTCTTAATGGTGCCTAGCGATAGACGAAAAAAAATGAGGTTCAGGTTCCAAGCTTCTTTAAAACAAGTATTTCTCAAACAAGGAAGTGTTAACTGCTTTTTGTCGTCTCTTCATTTGCAAAGCTTTTACAGAAGTCATGACAGAAAAATGGCATCCCTTTAGCTCAGCGACGACCCTTTTCATTGCTAGAGATTGTAACTTTGGCGAGGAACCTTTCCTAAGCCTATGCGCTTTTTGGATGTTGCTTTTGGGGATATCCGACGACAGAGGCTTAATAATTGCCTGGCAATCGATTTATCGATTATTATGATCCTTGAGCATTTCCACCAGAAAATCACTCCATTATTTCAATCAGGTAGAAGAAAGAAACATACTTATATGTGGTGATAAACATAAAAAGCTTGTTCCTTCTCTCAGCAGTAACACTTTTCCCCTCTCCAGAAATCAATAACTTTAATTTCACTGTAAACAAGTATGTCCTCCGCGAAGGATGCAGTTCATTCGCCTAAAACACTGATAAAAAAATGTTTCATAGAACTGTATTTTTTCTACAGAAAATACATTATCGCTCGATTGTTTTTTTGTTTGTTTTTTTTTTCCACGAAATACATATTTAAAATATAAAAAAATATAATAAAACGTTCAGAAGAATTCATCTAATTCCAAAAGCACCTTCATATCCAATATGGTCAACCTTTTTAAGACAAAAATGTTTGTACCCAGTATGGATTTAAATAAAAAGAAGACTTTGATATTATTGTTATTCCAGCGGATAACAAATTGCAAATAACAGGGTGGGTGTAGTCAGGAAATACTGTCCAAGTTGCCTTTTAAATTGCGGTAGATATAAGCTAGTTACCTCCCTTCGAAGTTTGGTAACTGTAGCTCTTAGATTATGGGAAATATGGGATTTTGGAAATTATGAAAAAAATTATGCAGATGGTTTCTTGTAATCTTCCTTAAAAGTTCGGTAACTGTAGCTTTATCATAGTAATCTACCTTCCAACTTTAGTAACTGTAGTTCTTAAAATGCGGCAGATATAGGCATTTATCTTTTTTGGGGCGGGAGTGGGAGTTGTCCACGATTTTTTTTGAAAATGTATATACCTATCCTTGGAGGAGGTTACCATCGAATAACATTCCAAGTTTGGTCACTCGATCTTTAAAGTTGTGGGAGATATGCGGATTTATCGATTTACACTTTCTGAAATATCAGAATTGGCGATTATGGGCGCAGGTGTGGGCGTGGCCGTACAAATTTGACATCGGATCTTAAACATATGCCGATCCTTAAAGGACACCGCCAACAACGCACCGAAGAAATTTGATGACTGTAGCCTTTAAATTGTGGGAGATAAGTGGCTCTATCGATTTGCGAATATCGATTTCCTAGCCCCCTAGTAGATGTAGCACTCAAATTTTTACACTTTGACGCTGGCACAGACCAGTAAATGACCTAAGATTCAAGTCTCTATCTCTATGATACCTTCGGTATCAAAGGATAAAAACGAAATTAATGAAAGACGTTGAAAGACTGCGGGGGGTGGGTTGAAACGGCAGGTGGCGTAGTTTCTAACATACTAACGCTGTCTCACTCACACAACAGGCAAATGCTTATGTATGTACGAACGAGACCATTAAATATGCATTTCAGTGCAGCAAAACAAAATTGCAGTCGTTTTTGTTTCTCCTAGAAACAAGTAACTGTAATTTAGGTCAAGCGTATTGTTTACAAATAATCACGCGCGTGTGTGAGTTTGTGAAACAAATACATACAAACACAAACACAAACACATACACCAAACAAATGCATAGAAAATTGGCGCTTGCTGCTCTTAAGCGTCAGCGCCAACGTCGCTGCCATCATCAGCGTCAGCGTTACAGCGCACAGCGTCACATGTCTAAACGCACGAGAGCGCAAGAGAGCTCTCTCTCTCTTGTGTTGCGTTCGCGCGCTCATTATGCGGCTTGCGTGTTGCGGCTGGCATGGCATGGCATGGCATGTTATGGTATGCCATGGCATGGCAACTCAAAAAGCTTTCTATTACGACATTTGCTCGCCAACTCTTTTACACGCATACAAACACACACACACACATAAACACTCTGCCGCATTAGACAATTTTGTTGAATGGAGTAGGTCAAGGACAGTTTTGTGAAAACTGGGACAACATGCGCATTGTTGTTGCCGTCGTCGATTGAAACTCTTGCTCTCTCACTCTCACTCTCTTCCTCTTTTTCGGTGTTAAACTCTCACTCTCTTCTTGTTGCTTGTTGGACGAAAGTGAGCTTGTGTTTTTTTTTGTTTGTGGGCACGCTTGCAAAGCAAAGAAAAGCGAGACATCTTGGGGCAAGCCAATTTATATTGAGCCTATGCGGTTCGTAACGGTTTTCTTCTCTCTACGTGTGCTTTAATGTTCGTTTTTTTTAGTAGGTTGCGTTTACTTTTATGAAAAGCTGGCTAAAACATTTTTTTTTTTATGTAGGCGGCAGGCAGAGCTGGTCTTCTCCGCTTTGATAAATTTATCTATGTTTCACGTAAATTTATGCAGCTTTTGTCAATGTATTAAAAACCATATTGCTAAACTCCTAATTAAGGGAATTTCCTATCACCTATTATCATATCATAAACAGTGACTTCATCCTCTAGAGAGATTCGTGAGTCCAGCGATTGTCCAGCTGATTTCCGCTGTGACACTTATTTACACTTTTTTTTTATCAATCGAATTTTTTGACATGTTGTATGGGAAAATTGTAAAACTATCGGTGGTCTTAGTGGCACTTTTGCTTGTTTATTTCTTTTTCTTATATATCCTGAGACCAGGAAAAATCAATAAATGAATGGCCTGATAGTTCTTAGTCGTTTAGTGCTTGTGCACCCACACTCCGGCAAAACCAAAAGTATAAATAAATGTAGGTCAATTGTGCGTATGAGTAACAATTGTTGTACTTCTTAGTGTCATCATCAGATAGTTCCTTATGTTTATGTTTGCACATATGTAAATTACAGAGGACAGCAAAGAATATAGGAAAAAGAAATGTATGCAATTGGAATTTTAAATCTTTAAGTGAATGGAGAATGAAAACCGTTTCAAAAACACAACTCTATGAAAGTGATTTGACATTTGTTCAAATCGTATTGCCAATGGCTAAGAAGCGTACAGTCCAAGTGGTAAATGTAGACAGACAGACAGAAAAATAGGCAATAATAACAATAACAACCAGAGCAGTGCACAGTAACAACAACATGTGGCTATGTGAGTCATACGTCGTCGATTTCGGCACCGAATTTCCATTGCTTGAAGTTGACAAAAGGCAGAGGGGCACAGACACTTAGCCAATTCCGTGCGGCCGTCTAAGTTTAAATCAAAGCTGCCACAACACAGCACCAAAAACTGCCGTAAATATAAAATCGTTGCGCTTGGCAAAGAGCGAAATGACGACGCTCAATGCTCAACGCTCAACGCTACTGCTATTGCTATTGCTGCTGCTGCTGCTGCTGACGAAAGCGTCAAGAGATTACGACAGAGTGTCAGCTTCAGCTTCAGCAGCAACTACAAGTAAAACGGAAGGACGGAACGAACGAACAACGACCACTATGGCAAAGCGCTTGAAATAATTCAGTGAGTATTAAAACAAAAAAATAAAAAAAAAAACGTGCACAGCGACAACGCCAAGTACAAAGCAAAGCGAAAAGCAAAGAAACACAGCGCTCTCTACATGTTGCATTGATTGCACTCATACAGTCACAAGTTTATATTTATATATCACGTGCACGCACACACACAGACGCTGCGGAATCTAGGTCATGAGCGCAAGAGATGGCACTATGTCCCAAGAGCGCCCAAGTGCAAAGGAGATGGCAATACCACTAAATACATACATATGCATGTTACAAATAAACTTATGTGAAGCTTTTATTCATGTCTGTATGTGTGAGAATAAATGCGAGAGCGAACGCGCTTCTCTTTGTGTGTGTGCTGTTTGTTAATTTGTGTGAGTGTTTGTGGGTTGTGTGGTTTTGCGTTAAGGCAGAATGGGCAGCGGCAAAGTCTAAGCCAAACTAAAAACAAAGCCAATTTTTGTTTTTCTTTTTAGAGAAGGAGGAGAAGGAGGACGGAAACAGTTGGTGTACAATGGTAACAAAATAAACGAGAGGGAAAACTTATTTCCAGTATGCTGAAATTTATATTCCAATCCTTTCAGACCATTTAATCTGAAAAAACATTTTACCGATGCAAGACTTAGTGTCAAGAGCCCGTTCCGACTACCTCAATGCAACATTAACGTCCTTCTAACAATATTCATTAAAGTATTACATATTGACCAAATTGTGTGAAATGCAAGGACTGCAATTATTGATTATCGAATGCACTTTTAGTTCAGAAAAATCATCAAAGCAATTTTCGTTAGGAATACGGGTTAAATTAACACTGTTTTTCTTGTCGCCTATGATCATGTCTACTCTTGTTTACTGGAATAGAGTATAATATAATAAGATCATTAAAAGAAGCAACGCTTATTATTTCACATGCAATTGTTATCTGTAATGACTCAGATATCTCCACTTTATTTAGTATAGATGTATATTGTGTACAAATATTTATTTATATAAACACTTTTCACACTTTTCTACACTCGATATTAAGAGCACTTTGCATAATAATTAACGGCAGTTGGTTATCAATTGCTAAACCCCTCCCCCTTCCACACTTGGCTCACTCTATGGCCTATTTGCAAAGGCCTCACACTTTGAGAAAATGATCGTACAAATGATAAAGTACAAAAATTGCGCAAAGCATATGAACAAAACTCAACAAAAAATTATTACAAAATTCAAACAATGTTAAAAGAGCACGTACACACACACACACACACACACACTCACACATCGAACAAGAGAGAGAGAGAGAAAACGCTCTCTCACTCACACTCTCGCAAAAGCTTGAGCAAAGTGAACATACTCAAAGTGAGACGGAGCGAAGCTTACAATAGCAGCTCAGCTCAGCTCAGCTCAACTCAGCTCAGCCTCGCATGACTCAACTCAACAAGCGGCCCTTTTGTATATTCTGTTACACTAAAAAATGTTGATTTTACTTCAATTCCTTGTAATATTTATTTATCTGTCATTAAACAAAATTATTATATTTATTATTATCTTTTACTAAAGCGCTTGACAATCGTAACTTTATAATTAAAATGATTAATCGAGATCATTTACATGCTTAAAAATTTGTGCTATTTTCGAAAATTAGATCTCCGAATTTTAAAAATGATTTGTTTTGGAAAATTATATGGACGAAAGTTTAATTTTCATAGTATTTGAGGCCTATGCGAAGTCGGAAAATACTTTCCATACCATATCGGAAATTTCAGCGACCCACAACACTCTAATTCAGTCCACAGGGTATAGTTAAAAAAATAAATACAAATTTCTAGTTATTATAATCACAGAGATCGGAGTGTTCACGCAGACGGATAAGCGGTCACATGGACAAAGCAGATGTAGGACAACTCGACTTTTGATGCTGATCAAGAATATATATGTACTTTGTGGAGTTGGATATGGTTCCTTCTGGCTATTAACTAATGTTGCTCAACTTCACGAACTTTTTTAATATTTTCAATGGGTTCAGAGTATACAAAAAATAAAATTAACTCTAATCTCTGCTGAAAATTGAATATATACAACTCATCAGAGCTGAGAGCGGGGCGCACTCTGCTAAAGATTATATTTTATATTCATATATATTTTATATTAATAAAGCTTTATTTCGAAATAAATATTGAAACTACAAATAACAAAGACTAACAATTTCAATTTGATTTTCTATTTTTTGTTTCGTACGTTTATAAATAATAAGGAATATCGATTTAATTTCATTGGTCGCGTTTTGTTCGTCGCTGTAATATTGCCTATATCTATAGATATACATATACAAATGCATATACACATACACATACACATACATATACATACACATACATATACACATACACATACATATACATACACATACATATACACATACATATACATATATATATACACATACACATACACATACATATACATATACACATACACATACACATACACATACATATAGATTTTGAGGGAATTCATCAAGCCTACGCTGTGACCAGTTGGGAATTATAAGCTAGAAGTAATTGTTATAATATCCTTGCGCACTTATCAAGTAAATATTGGTAGCTAGAAAAAAAGTGTTGCCAACTTACCCTCTAGTTTCATGCCCACCTCTAGGCACTTCTGGAATCGACAATATGGACAACGTTTGCGCTGCGTCTTGTCGATGTGGCAGGAGCGCTCCGCCACGCAAGTGTAGACCTTTTTGTTTTGAACGGTGCGCTTGAAGAAGCCCTTGCAGGACTCGCAGGTGAGCAGGCCGTAGTGATAGCCGCTCACCTTGTCTCCGCAGACGGGGCACAGCTCCTCGAACAGATGCTTAAAATCGATGGCTTCGCCGCCGCCAGAACTGGCGCTGGTGCCGCCATGATGACCACCGCCGGCAGCGGTTCCACTTACGCCCGCGGCCGGATTGCCGCCCACATTGCCGGACATATGGGCAGCGGCAGCAGCAGAGGTGCCACCAGCGCCCGGTGGCAACAGCATGTAACTATTACCTGTCGAGCTGCTGCTGCCACCGTTCAGGAGCTGGCCAGAGTTGCCAGCTGCTGCGGCATTGCCGGCTCCATTTGCACTTTGCTGCGAATGCGATGAGTTCGTTTCCTGATAGCCTGTCGGGAATATGTACTGTGAATCGAAATTGTATATATACGAATAGGAGGAAGCATTGAATTGATTCGCCGCTGCATTCGCATTGTTGTTGGCAATATTCTGTTGTTGTTGCTGTTGGTAATGCTGCTGCTGCTGTTGCTGTTGTTGTTGCTGCTGCTGCTGGTGATGTGTATGATGTGGGTGTTGCTGCTGCTGCTGCTGCTGATGACTCCCCAGTTGCAGCGTGTATGCACTGTAATCGTTATCGGAATTGCTCAATGCATTTGTATCGTTATCATTGTTAGTGTTGTTGTTGTTGCTATTACTGCTGCTGTTATTGTTGTTGTTGCTGTTGCTACTGTTGTTGTTGTTGTTGTTGTTGTTAGCGTTGTTAGTGTTGCTGTGCGCCGGACTCGCGGGCTGCTGTTGTTCGAGTTGCATGCTAAACGGCGACAGATTCAGCGACGATATAAACTGTACAGTCGCCTGTTGTTGATCCATTTCTAATAACATTTCATGAATTTTTATTTTTGTTTTTAATTTGTATATTGTTAATTGTAAATTGTTAATTGGTGTTGCGTAATTGTTATTTACGATTTGGACGGTTTTAGCAAAGTCAATTGCCTTTTACTTTTACTTTTATTTGAATTTTTTTGTTTTGTTGTTTTTTTGGTTTTTTTATTATCGGATATTTAGTATATTTTCTTCACTTAACTTTATTTACAATATATTATTTAAATTCTTAATATTTTCATTTATTTATTTATATCTTTGCACATTGTTATTGTGGTTGCTGTTAACATACGGTGGATTTAACTGTCGAATTATTTTTATAAAAAACATTATAGTTGTAACACTCGAAGATTTAAACAATTTTACACTTTTACAACATACAACATTCGGTTTTACCGATATATTTCAATATTTAGCTATATATTCAATAATTTTATTTATTTATTAGCAACTGCTTGCGATGATCTTTTACAACATTTTCTTGTTGAATGTTTCGTGCCTATTTCAAAACTTAGTCCATTTTTGTTTCAATATATTTATCGTGATTCTGTAACATCTATTTTTTTAAATTTTGTTTTTAAACAGTTTCCCTTAAAAAAGTTTGCAATAGTTGTGCAATTTGAAATTGAATACTTTGATTTGTATTTGTAATTTTTTAAACTGTATATTATTTGGATATTTATTGTTGAGAAATCCAAGTGGAAATGTGTTTAGATTATATTTTGTGGTTTTTGCAGGTACTTTTTCGAGGTGAGTGAGAAGTATTTGCTTGCATATATAGAAAGATTTGAATAGATGCGTTTTTTTTGTTGTTTAAACTTATTTTTACACTTTGTAAAACTTTATACTTGTTGTTTGTGTGCAGGCATTTCAACACCAACACCCTTGAGTTGCCACTTTTGTTGTAGTATTGTAGTCACTCATTGGTCACTTATTATTTACATTTATTTCTCATTATTATTGCACCTTTGGGCAGGCAACAAAAATTTTGCATTGTTCTTTTACTCTCTTAGCGGGTAGACAAAACACACCAGAGCAGAGAGAACATAATCCTTGGGCTGTTCCTGCTGTGGGTGCAAATTGCCATTGAGAGAAGTAAAAGTAGCAAATGCAATTTTTTTTTTGTGTTTGTTATTGTTTTGCTGTTAAGTTATATTGATGAATTGCGGCATTCAAAGTTTATCATTTGGCCAAGACAAAAGCGTACGCATTATTTTTTTTGTGATTTCGACACACAGACAGACGCGCACTCACACACACACATTTGTTGTTGGTAAGCACATTTGATTTTGCTGTTTGGCATATGTAATATATACTATATACTATATGTATATGTATATGAATTATAATATTTTTGTATGTAGGTTAATTGCTATGCGAAAAACACGACCAACATCAACCACGTATCTCGATTGACTAAACCCAAGCAAATGGCGAGGATACCCGCCATACACTAAAGCGTCGCTGTCGATGCCGCTGCTACTGCTACGTCAGCGTAGGCAGCGACAGCGCAGTTGGCGCAGGCAGCGTTTTACTCTCGCTCTCAGCAGCAACATTGCAATATTACGTATGCGACACTTGTGTATGTTTACATGTGTGCTTGTGTGTGAGTGGGAGCAAGTTTCACTTTCAATGCGCGCGCTCGCCGTCTCTTTTTTGTTTAAGCTTTTTTGCTTTGCTCGGCTTGACTTAATGCCCTGCTTTTCTGCTTCTTATTGTTGCTGTTAATACTACTGCATTAAAATTACAACTGCGCTGAAAGCGAAAGTGAAACTTTTTGGCATAGCTTTTGGACCACTGTACAGTACATGACAGCGACTCATTCTTTCGGATGTAGCACCGTTAAAGCTTCCACTGTTTTGAAAGCGCTAAGCTTTGCTTAATGTGCCTGCTATTTTGTAATTGGTACTCACTTTTTACTTCATTTATCAATGTTGGAATTGTTCAAGTTTGTATTGAGTTGAGTTAGTATCTCAATGCTTTTCCTTCATATTGCTAGTTGGCGGTTTTAGTTTTCGTTTTCTTGATCATTTATTGCTGTGCTTTCGCATCTTCTCTTTGGACTCAATTGTTTGTGGGTCTCTGTTGTTGCATTTGTTCATGACACTGTTTCTTTATGGCGTGTTTTAGTTTCCTCAATTTGTTGATTTTTTTTTTATTTATATAAATACATATTTAGTTTTTGTTGTCTTTTATTTATTTAAATTAATGTTTTGAATGAATGAACTCTTTATTAATGTTTATTATCTATTTTAATTAAAAACCCCGACTGTAAAACGCCTTCATTTGATTTGACTACATAAATTGTATAATTCCATTTACATACATATATATGTATATATATATTTACATACGCTCTGGTCTGCTGTTCCCCTTTTTAAACACATTTTAGCAATAAACTCCAAAGAAGGATGCAACATGTAAGACATAAAAAAAAAACCAAGAAATTTTAAATTACATAAGTTAACTTCGCCGCTGAAAGGAGCGTAAAACCCAAACTTTCACTCAGCTTTGCATTGCCCATCGTAAAATTTGGTTCCTTAAATAACCGAACGGAACTAAAACATGGCGAACAAACTGCAACAAGGCGTATGCAGACAGACAAATATACATACATACGTATATATATTATATATATACATTAGTCGACAAAATCTTCGTGAAAAAATACACTTTATCTCGCCCTGACCTTTAAATTAATTGTCGTATCACTTTCTCACTTTATTTAAGATCATTTAGAAAATATTCAAATTTTTTGTTAAGGCCGGTTTGGGAAACGATAGAAAAAAGATCCACTTGAAGGAAGATGATGTAGTGTATAAAAGAAAAATACTCTAACTGAAAATTATACTAAATGAGAAAAATATGTTTTTTATTAAGGAAACTCGTTTGTCGACGTTTTGACGGGGGGATTACAAATTAGAGAATGTCCCATTTTCAGTGACTTGCGAAACTGCAATGCACTGGAAATCCGATTCGTAATCTAAAAACCAATCACATTTAAGACCCAAAGGTGATTTTAATTTTCTTTCACACATTTGATTGTAGCCGTAACACACAAAATAAAAATTCAGACTTTTCCATATGGCCAAGGCAAAGGCAAAGGTAATATGGCCAGTTAGTACCAAACCACAATGCGTTTTGTGAGTATGGCAATCATCCAGCAGACACACACACATATATATATATATATTTATATATATACATATACATTTACAAATTTCACTCTTGTGTTCCGATGTTAAGTTTTTAAAACCTGCTAAAACAGGTTTCACAGTTTCGGCAGCGAAATATACCAGGTACTCAAGCAGCTAGATATATGAGCCATACTGCGGCAACTCCGGTTTCAACTCCACTTCTTCTCCATTTAAATGGAGGGTATGTAAGTGTGCCTGTGCCAATTTTGTCTTCTTAGCCACAAAACAAAACGACAGAACTAAAACTTCCATTCACCGATATAGAATCGATCCTTTAGCTTTGGTTTTCATTTATGTCCTGTACCCTGTAACAATTTCAGATTAGCTTTTTATCCCCAAATTATACAATAAAGAGACTTAATTCAGCATTTGGGAATAAAGAAAACAATACTTGAATCAAGTATGTTCAACTTTGGAACAAACATTCATATGACAGTCGAAAAAGTCGAATATATTCCAAGTTTCATTAAGATAAGTTTAAAATTGAGGAACAAGTAATGGGGTCGAACTTATCTCACCAAAAATATATCTTTTTGGAAGTGTATACTAATTTAGTATTGTTCGAATAACTATTGATGCAGCCAATTTTTGACTCAAAATATATTTATTTACACTAGTCTACCAAGTTTTTTTTTTTTTAATTCTCCCAGAAACATTTACGTACGTATATAATATGTAACAATATAATTTTTGTAAGTTGAAATTTTTAAGATTTCGATGAAATTAAAAAAGATTTGAATTAATATTGCACTTTATTCGTTGTTAATTAAGTTAGTGTAAATCGGCTATTTTCCAAATTGATCCTGTTTTCCAACATTTCTCAACATATAATCCATCAATGCAACAGTGTTCTTTCAATCTTTTTGGATTAGTGCATCATCTCGCTTACAGTCCCAAACAAATTTCAAATGAGGCAGGTCACTTATTTGACAATGGGCGCACGCCGACATCGTCAACATGAGCAAGTAGCGCTCGCTGAGAAGAAAACAAACAACAAACAACAAAAAAGCACAAATACTCGCAAAACAACGACAACACATACACACACCAGCAATAAATACATACAAGCGGCGGCTAAATTTAGAAAACACAAAATGTTTTTATGCACACATACGTACACACACACACACAAGCACTCTAACATATACATATGAATGTAAATGAATACATGCATGCATACATACATACAAACATATATTATGTGTTTAAAACTCAAACCACGAAAATAATAACAACCAACCAGCAGCAGCAACAAATGGCAAGAGACCCAAAAAAAATATATAAAAAAAACCAAAAAAAAACTCGTCTTAACCTGAAACGAAACCTTGTAACATTTTTCCCTAGCTTGGCGACGCCGCTGCTGCGCTGCTTCTCAAGCTTAATTGACGTGCCGGTTTACACACGCTGGTAGGCAACAAGGAGGGGGCGCTTCAAGTATGTACAGACGCGAAACTGCAACGAATGCAAACGGCAGCAACACAACACAAACACACATATACAGCAGCAGCAGAGACCGCCAAATTGCTTGCTGGTTTGTTAGCTCTCTCAACAACGTTGATCACTTTTGCTTTCAATATGAAATAATCGACAGCGTCGACGTCGGCGTCGACAGCGGCAGCAGCAGCAGCGGCAACAGCAGTCAAAGCAGCTGAGCGGCGAAGCAAATGAGAGCGCACGAACAAGTTTTCGCCCACAAGCTTCGTCGTCGCCCTATTGTCGGAAATGGAGCGCGGCGAGAGGCAAAAAAACCAGCACGCCGTGTACGCTCGCTCAGCTCACGCTGCTGCCGCGCAGTTACTTGTCGGCTGCCGAAATTTTGTCGCCTGGGTGCGCTTTTTGGGGCCCGGCGCTTGCCTGGCATCATTGAATAATGTAATAAGTGAAAGTGTAGCGAGCGCTGTTTGCGCTGTGTTGTGTATGACATCGTCGCTCGCAGTCGCTGCTGCTGCTCGCGCTGCTTCAGCTGACCTACATTTTTGTTGTATATATTCAGGTCTATGTTAGAGAGATAAATTTCGATTTCGTTTCATTACGTTTTACGTTTTTATGCTTAGGCCTACATACACACAAATACATATGTATGAAACACACTCAGCGCATGTGGTAACAACAGTGTGGGGCGCAATGAGAAAGGAATGATGATAATGGCTCATGCCGCGTATGGTAACGCAAAACTATTGCCATGCCAGTTTAAGCTGCTTGACGGCGATGGCGACGGCGATGACGATGAACTCCATCATCCATCCAACAATGCATGAGCAGCATTGTGAAGCACTCAACTAAAAAACCTTAGGATAGGCCCGCTATTTGTTTTAATGGTCTGCAAACGTTGCTGCTGCTGCTGCTGTTGCTCTTGGTTTCCCTATGACTTTGCTTTTAATGTGACGTGTCAAATGTTTTCGTTTAGGTGTGTTCCACATTATTTAACATTTATCTGTCTTTGCACAACACATACATGCGTATTTGAGTAACTGATGTTCATATACATATAATCAAGACAAAGAAAACTGCTGGGATAGTTTTGCTTTAGGCTTATGAATGCTAAGCGAATGCTAGCAGAGCAGGCAGCAGTTCTTGAATAGATTCGAAATAAATTCGAATTAACTGTTTATGATCGTAACAGAACATTTGTGTGTTTGTAAGACTGCATTCAGCATTCGATAAATTTGTTCGATAAATCGAGTTTGCAGCTCCACTTTGAGTAGTTACCAGAAGTATTAGGCTTTTATGTATACCCTGAACAGAGTGAAAAACATAAATGTGGTCGGGAATTTCAAATGGTTTGAAGCCACTATGGACAAATACAATTATCTTGAGATTCCAAGGATGTTCTCATAAGGCACAGATTTCGATCTTGTCAGCACAACTATGAGAATCATTTGTTGGGTTTAGCCCAAATTGGGCCCACTTGGAATTGTCCTCATGTAATGAAACCGCCGGCACATAACTGCAATATAACTTTGTGTGTTTGAATCTACAAGAAAAAATTGTAGAGCGATTTTAATGACTTATCGAATTAAAGCAATTTTTAAAATTTCCTACATTTATTTATTTAAAAAATGCTTTCCTCCAAAATGTTGATTAATTAATCAGGATGCAAACTTTTTTTTGTCAAGACAACTTCTATTGACAACTTCACCAAAGATCACCTCATTTTTGATGCGAACATTTGTTAAGCCTTAGTATACCCAATGTTGAGCAATTTTACTGTTAAAGGGTACACCCCATATACCAAAATTAATAAAAAGATGAGAAGACACAAAATGAGTAGCGGCCGCCGCACACATACAGTGAATGCATACACAGCAGCTTCGGACAGAAGAGAGAGCGCACCGAGCAGCGCGGACTATGATTACAACAGCAACAAATCAAAAGCTTAAGGAGAGCCGCTGCTGCTACGCTGCTGCTGTGCTGCCGACGTTGTCGTGTCGCTTCTGTTCGTAAACGTTAACGCTGCACAAAATATTTTTCAAAAAACCTTGACACACTTTTGTGCGCGCTTCGCTCACACACATATACACATATACTTATGCTCATACACACATGCATACATATGTACATACAAACATGCTCACACAGAGATACTCGCCCAGGGACGGTTTCGACCGCAATTCGCCGACGTCGTCGTTGCCTCAGTGAGGAGGTCAGTTCAACGAATGTACGTTGTTTGTTTGTTTGTGTGAGTGTGTGTGTGTATATAGAAATATGTATGTACGAACATACACATATGCATATACACACACATACATACATAGTGCAATTCTGAGCGATGCGCAATAAATTGCATTTTGACTCACAGCAACAACAAACCCCAACCCCAACCCCAACCCCAAACCCTTGTTGTCCCACTCGAATTTGTTTTGTTGCAGCTAATTAAATGAATTAACTCATATAAATTGTACAATATCTATATATTTGCTATACATATATATATATATATATATAATATAATTTTAATTTTTGCTTATTAGCACTCATTGCAATTCAGGTCAGCGGCAACAAGAGGCCTGTAAATGGGCACAGACCTCAACAAAATCACTCGGTTCGCATTTGTATGTTTGTGCACACACTTTATTATATGTGTATTTATGTAAATATTAGTAAACACATACACATACACAAATACACATTTCTCTTGTAGATCGAGCGACGGGTCGACGTTTTCAATATATATTGTTGTACGTCTTTCCGTCAATATCGAAAGCGTAACAGGTGCGGCGGCCTCCGATTTGAGCAACGCTTGCAGTTTTGATTGTTGCTTTTGTTGTTCTTATTTTACTCGGTTTTATTTTGCTTTTGATTCATTTTCTATATCTAAATGTACGAATGTGAATAAAACTGTTTTTGGTTTTGGAAAAACGCGTTACCTATGTGGATGAAAACTGTAGAAACATCTGTTATACGCTACATTTTATCCCATCAATTTGACCAATCGGAGAAGTGCCTACTTTTTACGGCCAATCCACGCTACTCAAATTGCAAATTTTTTATCTAAGCCACATTTTATATATTATAAACAAATAATTGGAAATGTCTTTGGTTTTTGGAAAACTGTAAATGTAAATATAATTCGAATTCTGCGGCTCTTACTAATTCATTATAGAAAAGTTTATTACCTCACATCATATATGTAAGATATCTTCAATTAAAATTTAAGAAATATTTATTAACTTATACATATTTAAAAATAAAACTGATCAGTATGTAATTTTTTATTCGTTACAATTGGCAATACGCTGAAATTAAAAATATTCTCTGATTAGTAAAATGGATTTCTGCCGTAGTTCGATATTTTGACTAATTCGAAGCAATGCGATATCTATTTCTCTCTCTCTATCATTCTCTCTCACTTTTCCTCTTTTCTTATTTTCTCTGTCTATCTATAATTCGTTTATCTATATCATCATTTTCCTCAGGGTTACTTTTTTTTTTTTATTATTATAGCATGTCTTAAAATTTGCTTTTCGCTATTTTTTTGCAAAAAAAATATGCACAAAAAGCATACGACTGAAGCAGCAGTTCTCTGAAACAACTCCCGACGCGCGCGTCAACAGAGACAGAGGCAGAGACAACGCTGTGTCGCGACGCAAGCTTGCTATTGACGTTGTCGTTGCAGTTGACGGAGCTCAAATCTAGGTCACGAGGCCACAAAAACAATTGCAGCGCAGCAGCACCAGCAGCAGCAGCAGCGGCGTTGGCGGTATGGCTGTGTGCCGGAGGGTGGGCGGCAAGCTAGGAGAGGTCGCGGAGGGGTAGCTGATAGGGTAAGACCCAACGACGCTAACTGTTAAAAATGCAATGCGCGTTTCTGTTGCTCAAGCGGACGAACAATCGGGTGGGCTGATGACAGTTGCAGGCCATCTGGGTGGGCAGTGGACGATTAATTGAGTCGTCCAGTTTGTCCGTTCGCATATGGACAAATGAGTTGCAGTCAGACAGCCCTGCTGGTAGGCGAAATGCATAATAGGTTAACACCCACCAAACACATATTTGGTTGAATCTTTACTTTAAGCAAAACAAAAACAAAACCCATTTAAAAAATGTATATTTTTTAAGATTACTTCTTGGGAACATTTTTTTGAGTGTAAGGATAGGGTAATCGGCAGCATGATAAACAGTTGTATATTCGTAGGGGAACGAATGGAGATGAGTGATTTGTGTATTTCTTACTGGCCACAATGTGGGTCGGTCGTTACTGCAACTCAGTGATTCATTAAAAATGCGAGCGAAACAGCTGCGAAAACTGGTGAATACTCTAAATTATTAACGTAAAAATTCTATTTTTATACTATTTTTGAAAATAAAATAATAATATGTCCAATACGTCCAATAGTTAAGCCTCAATCTATAAAAATATATACATTCATATATACAATTAAAATGTTATTTACTGAAAATGATCAATGATGTGTGCATGATATGTGTGATATCATATGTAACGAGAGAATTTTGAGAATTATAGTATGTCTACGATCGGTGAAAATTATATTTATAAATTTTCATAATTACAAAGAAAAAACTGTGTTCAAGAAACTACGTTACAGATTTTATGAGGTTGACGCGTCGGATGTGTCTCCTTAATCAGAGTACTCTTCTTAACCTTTTTAATCGGTATAGGGTATATAAAAAGAAAACAAATAAATACAAATGTGCTTCGTCTGTCTACTGACAAAGCTGAGACGCTGACGTCGCTGTCGACGCTGCTGCTGCCAGTTGTTGTTGCTGCCCCGTTGTTAGATATGGTGACCCACTAACCTACTTTTTTCAAAACGCTGAAGCTTTTTACGTACACACACTCACATATACTTATGTACATATACACATGTTTATATGTATAAATATATTGCTCACTGCTTCTTTTTTTTCTCTTTTTTTTTGATTAAAATTATATAAACAAAGTGGAAATATTCAACAACGCAATCGACACAGAAACGAAAACAAAACCAACACGAAATAATGAAAATGAAAACGAATAAGCTAAAATGCCTCTCTATCTTTTTTGCTCTCTCACTTTGCGTATGCATTCATACATACTTATACATATACATAACGAGTCTGTGTTTATTTGTTACGTAGCGCACTGCGTAGAGCGGGCGGAGGAGTGTCGTACATGCTCATAAAGCTTTTAATACCCTATATTCAATAAAATTCCAAAAGTACATTATAGCCAAAAGGAATTATCTTTGACCCCATAATGTTCATAAATTATTGATCAGGACGAGAGAAGTTGAGTCTACCTACCTAAAAAGTATCAATAAAACAATTTGATTTGATGTTTTGCATTTCTTTCTTTTCCCTCCTACATACATATATGTGCATAGGTAAATGCGAAATACCGAATGCAAGTTACGGTACTTACAGGGTATCTCCTAATCCGACCCTTTCGGCGAATGCAAACTTGGTTATTTGTTGTCTTTGCCTTGGGCAACGTTCAAATCGCACCGAAAGATTCACACACGGCGACGCTTCAGTGGACACACGCACATAATATACATACACGTATTGTATATATATAGATATGTATACACAAAACGCAAGCAATAGTCGAAAAAAAAAACAAACTGTTAACCCAGCTATACAGCTATACAGTAACAATTCACGCCTCGCACGCACAAAATTATACACACAGACACTACTGTTTAATATTGAACCTAACCCAACAAAACAACAAAGCATACACATAGACACATACATACATATGTATATGAGTAGATGGGGTAGAAGCTATCGCACATTATTACACTCTTTGTTTTGTGCGTGATATTTTTTGAAGCTTTTTATAAAAAACCAAAACCAACAACAACACACAATGTATTCTCATATTCACGATCTTTTGCTCAATTTTCAATTTCAATACAGTTGCAGATTAAACAAAATGCCTCGGACGTAGCCGACTGCGAGATACTTTGATACCATATGTAATGCCAGCCAATAACACCGTTTTTATAGTTCTTGGGGGCGGGAGTGGGCGTACAACATTTTTTTAATAGTGTTCTAGCAATATACCCTTCAATTTTGGTAACTCTAGCTTTCATATTATTTGTTAGCTTTCATTTTCACATTGATTGAGATATATGGACTTACTGATTTACACTAACAGGTGTATCTGATTAGGGAGCCAGAGTAGGCGTGGCCATCCAATTTTTTATCGATCTCTTAGGGGAGTTACCAGTAACATACTTCAAAATTTGGTGACTAGCTTACAAATTGGGTGGTCTAAAAATGTGTATGCCGATCCTTGGAGAAGGTTACTAGCGTTACCTTCTAGGGCTGGTAACTCTATCTTTAAAGTTGTGGGAGATATGCGGATTTATTGATTTACACTTTCTGAAATATCGGAATTGGCGATTATGGGTGCATATGTGAGCGTGGTCATAAAAATTTGTTATCGGTCCTTAAAGACGGCTACCAGTAACATATCCACCAAATTTGAAGGCCTGGGGACGGCGGAGGTGCGCGTAGCATATTCCGATCTTTGACATCGCCAACAAGCTAACAACCAAATTTGGGGACTGTAGCAGATATGTGGCTTTATCGATTTGCGAATATCGATTTTATCGATTTCCTATACACGTAGTGGACGTAGCACTCCAATTATGATGCCTTCGGTATCAAAGTATAAAGTGAGTAACATATTGCACAATAATAATAGCAGTAGAAAAGGTTGAGTCTTCAATATGTAAAATTGAAACTACGGAAAATCTGAAACACGAAGCAATTGATATCTTTGGGAACTATAGCACTAAAACTGTGGAAGTTATCAATTTTTGTGTCGAGTCATAAAATTTTAAGGGCATAAAAATTAAAAAAAAAACAAATTAATCAATAAGTCAAAGTTAAAAAGTTCAAAAACGTTGTTTCTAAGCTTATTAAGCTCTTAACGATATTTATTACTTATTGTAAAGGTACTTTAGGTACACTCCCCATACTATGCAAGTTTTTTGTTTCTCATCCGATGCGATCATATTTTCAAAGATCTATTAAAATTGAAGCACTATCTAATCTATTGAAGCACTAATCTTATGAAACATTGGGAGTCAATTTTCAAATTGCGTCTTATTGGCTTTACACTTAATTATAAAAGCTTAATAAAAAGAGTATACGTCTCTTGAATTTTAAAAAATCTAGCCCAAAGTCACTTTTAAAAATCTACTTACATATATACAATTCTTTTGAGGCAATCTACCCTCCCGATGAATAAAAAGTACAAGTTTTAAAGTGTTTGAGTTCGGTACTCCGCATGGGGTTTGTGGGGTCTTCCTTAAATTGTTACGTATTTAAGGTCAAAACGAAAAATTTAGTTTTCTGTTTTTGCTTAGTTGTTGGCAGTGTGTGTGATTGCAATTGCTATTACTGTGTTTTTTAATTGCTGCCATGATCTAAATTTCCCAACATAAAACATATTGTGCAAATTATAAGTTTCATAGTAGTATCAGAGCCAACCACCAAGCACAGCACAGCAGAGCAGAGCGGAGTGCTGCGTATGAGTAATTTAGTATTTAGCATGGAGGCTTATCTACAAGCAAAAACAAAATAAAACGTCTTAAGAAATATATACCATTTTTTATTTGCGTTTTCATTATTTTCGACCGGCTCGCTCAATCGTCACTTTGGCAGGTGAGCGAGCGAGACAAAAACTTGGCCAAGTGCAGTAGGCCATGCAAATGGCAAAGTAGGTCAGCTATCAACAACGCACGCGTATTTTAATACTTTACGACAACGACAACAACGACGACGACGACAACGACAACAACGACGACGACGACGACTATCAGTAAGAGTGGCCGACACAAACACGAACATCAGTTCGGCAATAGACGACGCGGTACAACACAATGCAAGACAACGACAAATACACAAAATAAAAAAAACGAACAACAGCAAAAGCAACAAGTCAGGTTGCTCTACACGGGAGTAGTCGACTTATAGACCACCTGCACACAGCACTAAAATACATACATATTTAGAAACAAAAAACCAAAACATTTATATTATGGTGTATGGATTTACAGTTGTGACAAGGCATACTACCAAAGTCAACATAACCAAATACCTTATTTTGTAGTTGGGCAATGCAAAAGTTATATTAAATCAGTTTTCATGCATATTCATTTCCTTTTATATAAATAAAACATTCATTGTCACAAAATCATCACAAATTACCTTTTCTCACTAGCTTCTCGAACGCATTAATAATTCTTAACAGAAGGTTATAATGCAGATGTAAGTAACAGTAAAAGTAACAGTAATTTATATTCTTGTTCAGAATCTGTCCGCCTATATGAACATTCCGATCTCATCGACTACAAATATGCAGTATATGTACTCGTACAACATACGCAGTTAAAGTTTATTTTACTTGCTGCGTTTAGCTGATAATACAATACAATTATTGTCTGCTTAGTGCCAATATCTATACAATTCGATAACCGATAGCAATAAAAGCTTAAAATTTAAAAAGAAATACTGATCAGCGCTGAAGATTTCATTAATAACACGGAAAAAATAAATAAACATATTTCAGCTTGAACATCTAAGATTTATGGTAAAGATGTGGATTCAGAGTATCTCCTAGCGAGCTTTCTCGACTAGCGCTTGCGTAATTACCCATATTGTTGAAACAAACTTAGATGTTGCTCAATTAAACTCCTGATCAGATTCCAAATCACGCAGACTTCTACAAGTGATCTGCCTTTGGTGGATTATTGGTGGATCTCTTTAGGGAGCACATAAAAGTGTGTTCCTTTCCTATTTAGTAATACTCCATACTCATTAAATATAATACTTGTTTTGTCTAGATACCTTGATAAACCATGAAAAAGCTCGTATTTCACCTGATAGTCGCTATGGCAGCTTATAGTAATATACATATATAAATATATATATTAATAAATAATAGGTTCAACAATAATATTTAAGCATTTGGCAATGTTTTTTTTTGCATGTATGAGAATATTTTTGACATAAGTAAGACGTACCAATTCATTCAGTAGCATTATAGGCAAACTGCGTTGAGCTTTCTATGGCAAAAGCTCAGTTATGCGTGTGCACTTGAATGCATGCATACGCGATATATATATACACATGAGCATGAATGTGTGTGTATAATAAATGTTTACATAGATATAAATATAAATGTGTGTGTGCAAGAGTTGTAAATAGTACGCTTAAGCTGCTCGTATCTGCTATCTCTGTTGATTTCGTTCTGCGCTCTGAACTGACTGAAGATCGCTACAGTGTTTATATTGTTTTTTAGCGACGTCCGACTACTGCGCACAGACTCAAAACCCGAACTCACCGCTCAAAACTACAAACGGAAAGCACGCGCACTCATTCTGAACTAACGCTCTCACATGCAGGTATAAAAGCTTCCCGAAAGCTCTTTTGTTGTGTACCTATTGCGTGAGCTGAATTATGTTATTATACCCTTGCAGAGGGTAGTATTATTATTCTGTTGTTAGCTTATCTCGTAATTTATTCCTATTTTTTTTACCTACAGGTACAAATCGGAAAAAAACAGTTCACATAGGAACAATCGGTCGAATGATGATCTTATCACGATATTATAATTAAACTCTATAGTTAAATGTTATAGTAAAACGGACAAGTACATCATAATCATACAGTTTCCACATAATGCAATTTAGATGTGAACAGGTGGACTCAGGTCACTGAAGAATTTAAACTTTTTTGAGATAGAGTTTGATCTAATGGTAAACCGAGATCACATCCAGTTTCCATCTGTTTCTTTGCGAAGTATTCATTCATATAGCTCACTCAAGAACTACATTAAGATGTCGAACTAACCGCACATAGCAGGTTGGGTGATAGGTATTTTTTTTTATCAGTGCCTCCTAAGTATTTATTGTTATCACCACAACGTAATAATAAGACACACATAGTATATACATGCAAACATTAAGTGATATATACGCAGCAAAAACCCCAGACAAGGAGCTAACCTATAGCGACATTTTGTGGCTCCCAAATATACCGTAGGAGCTACGAAGCTGAAATCAGCTCCCATTATGATGATGGGAAAAGGTCTCAAATATGGATCACATTTGTCAATACTTTGTACAACCAAATAAACAACGTCTGCCGTTATGGAGATATATATACTTATCGGTAGTTTCCAAGAATGTCCGACCCTGCCAACTTCGAAGCAAAAAAGTATATAATTAAAGTTTCTTCAAAAGATTTTTATATGCGGAATTCCTTAAAAATGGGTAAATTGTAAATAATCGTGTAAGTCATGTAAAAGTAAATCATAGACAGAAGGAAGGCCCACCGATCCTATACAGCCGGAAACACATTTGTCGATGACGGGCGGATCGAATCTCTATACAATATGATCCTGCCTAGGAACAATAAAAAACTGTTTGTTCTAACAACGTATCTGGTTCAAGCTCATGTAAGTTTAATTATGATCCGAAAATTCCTAAAATGTTAATCAGTTCTAATGAATATATTGTTTTCTGTACGAATAAGTAATTGTTTTCATATTTTAAACCCATTTAATATGGATGAACAGGCAGAACGAAAGATCTTCGACACCCTAAAGTATATAAGTATGTTTATTCTTAGCCATGTACGTCTGCATAAATCAACGGACTTCAGAGACTTTAAGATGTAGAAAAATGTTGGGATATAAATTCTTGTATAACAAATCAGATCTGAGATTAAGATTTATTATTTTTTCGATAACTCTTTGTGTGATCAACATGAGACAACATTTAGAATCGATACATACTTGAACACTCTTTCTGTTTCGGAAATATTGTTGTATACCGATAGGTTAGATATCGATATTTTCTATAGAAATAAAAGTCCTAATATTATAATTATAGCTTTATAATTAATTTTTCATATATGTTGACAAATTATTGATCAAATATAAATTTAATCAAGATCGCATAATAAACATTCTAAATCGTATTCTCATAATGATTCACAATCATTTTCTTTATATATAAATATGAACATGATATATCATAGATACGGTAGATATATGAGCGAATTAATAGTTGGAGTCAGGATATACCTTAGATGAGCTCCCTCGACAATAGCAAGTTGACTTTGATCGTGTTTGATCAACTATTTTTTTAGGGGTACTTTACAACTCGAGTAAAGTACGCATTATAATGGTTACTTTATAACGGAAAAGGAAAACATTTGCGATTAAGCGAATGATGTTTCAGCAACAATAAGAATCTGTATCGAAATACTGTCAATGGTTGAAACAATCACCATCGATGAAGCTATCGAGTGGGCGCACTACTATCAATGTCTTTCCGCTCATACAACAGAATAAAAATATAATGCATGAAAATGTAACTGGGTCAGGGTGCAAACCGTCACACCCGCACAGACACACACAATAAAAACAAACCACGGTGGTAGGAAAATCAATGCAATGCAAGCTTTTCTATGTCTCTCTTTCGTTCGTTTCTTGCACCCCCACAAGACTCCAGAGCGCCAACCCCGTTGTTCTCGCATGTCTTCGCCGCCCTCAATGGGGAATCGAAATCGCAATCGCAATGCAAAAAGCTTGTGCATGTGGCGCCCCGTTGACGTTGCCGTCGTCGCCCCCATCCATCACCTTCGTCGATTGAAATGTGGCACAGGGTCAACTGGCGACCTATTAGCACACTTTTCTACACTGACCAAATCGCAACACCCCCCTTCTTATGCCGCTGATGCCTGTTATACTATCCAAATTGCAATGAGTACATCGAAACTGCAGCTACTCAGCCAAACTCTCAATGGAAGTTTTTATCTTCGAGCTAAGGTCAACAACAAAATGGCCAATGCAACGAGAGAAAATCGTTAGCAAAAATAGCGAATAAAAAAAAAAACAATCGATAGAAAAAGTTAGTTGTCCGCAACAAGTTAAACCCCAACAAAAACTAAATTGGATTCAAAGTTCAACTAATTAGCAGGCGTATCTATAAATGGACTATTTTCTCCTTGATATTAGAGCTTACGTTCTATCTTCTATCCTTAGGTCTGTGGTGATAACCTTGGCCTATTCAATTTTATTTGATAGCTCAGTTAAGCCTTTATTATAATTTTTATTTATTTATTTAATGTCAACTAAAGTCAGTCGACACAAAACATATACAAAGTAAAAATTTAAATCAAATTAAATTTAAAATTATATTTAAAATTATAGATTTAAAAAGTATAAATATTTATAAGAATTCTGGGGGTATTTAAATGCCAAATGAAAAACCCAGATAAAAACTAAATCAGATTAAAAAAAAAAAAATTAATGCGAAAAGGTTATTCACGAGATAGGCCGTTTAAAATTGGGTTCTTAATTATAGAAATGGAGGGCTCTGAATTGATTAAATGATATAGTCTGCTGTAATCATTACAAAGTACTCGAAACTCGGTTCAAGCAAGGAATAATTCGTAGTACAACGATTAAGAAAAAGAAATTCTTGTTAATTTTATGTCGTTTTTACGTTCTGCAAGTCACATTAATCTGAACAACTTTCAGTTAGCTCTGGTCCCCACTTTATGTCTAGCCGACCTGGTAAATGGTGCTAATTAAGTTCGAAAGGGTGATAGATTACATCCCATTTAATTGAATTCACCATGCTTTCCATGAAAATAGGCAATTTACCTGAAAGATGGCAATTTGCAAGCAAGCAAAATGCTGCTACAGAAAATCTTTTATTATGGTTTAATTTGCGTTTCTGTTCCGACCCAACGAGCTTGGAGGCGTTGCACCTTGAAACTTTATCTAAACATTGAATAATAAATATTTCATATTTATACAATATATACACAATGTTACTTTAACGTTTCAATGTTGCATCCTTGATAGCATTTACAAGATTTCTAAACGCTTCACTAACGCCAATCGTATTTCAATTACAATTTGCGGTCTACATTTGAGGTTGGAAACTTAATAATAGAAGCCTATGACGCTATCAACGTGAATGACCACTCTGGAGGATATATTGTGTGAATGTGAAAAAAAACTCATATAAGTAATTAACAATATAAACATTTTACAGAGTGAACATCCTTCGAGCGTTTTTATTGTTATAAATAACATTGCCAATGTACAAATATTTTAGTTCGATTATTAAACTGTTGAAAGACCTAACAGAATTAGTGATTCCCTCAACTGGGAATTTTAAAGATGCAGCCATGAAACAAACTTAAAGCTGGCAACTGGCAACATGGCAGACATAATTTCAAGGTCCGACCTTGCTACAAAAAAACGCAAGGAACACCAACAAATAAGGCAGTGGCAAGGACATGTGGCCGCCTCTATCGCCCCATTGCAGATGGCAACCTTGCACAACCTTCGGCATAGAGTCTTGTAATCAATTTACAATACTTTGGAGAGCAACAACAGCAACAACTATGCATTAGACCCTACAATGTCATGCCCCAATTTACGTCGCCGGTGACCTCGTTAGCTATTTCCAAAGTGCAGCAGAGCCAGCAGCAACAAGCGGCTGACTTTGACCCATTTAAATCCTTTGAGGTAAGCAATAGTCACAAAGCGGTATGCGAACGCGACGACGCGTCGCAAACATTGCAATAATCTATGTCAATGTCAGCCGGCGTTGCAGTGGGCGGCGACGCGGCGTTAAATTAACTGAGGCAGAACATAAAGCTCGAGAGCAATAAGCATAGACAGACCGACAGAGTGACAGAGATGGAGGACGACAGAGACATACAGAAAGAGATAGATGGATCAAAACAGTCAGAGGGAGAGGGAGAGGGAGAGATAGTGAGAGAGAGAGTGCAAACTGCACACACGCGACAGACGTTTGATTCGACTGACGGGTTTCGCTCGCCGCAGCTGATGCCCACAAACAGACAGACAGACACACACACACACACACACATATATACACAAATGTGACCGTCAATTTATATGCAATTTCGCTGTCCGTGTGTATGTGTGCGCGTATGTGTGTATGCGCTTGCATCCTTGTGCCCAATCTCTAATACATATTACAAAACAACACAACAAAATACAACTCAGAATGCAATCGGCCACAGTTCTCGACTTATACATACCCTGTATCCAGGTGTTATTTATTTACCCCCATAATATAAGCATATCCAAATGGGTCAAGAGCAAAGAGAACAAAACTGAACAATATGCTGTCTGTATTGAGTATGACTAAGTCGGAGTCGTATGCCACTGCTTGGTCCCACCATGCAACGATTACAGGGTATGAAAAAGCCAGTTATGCCTTTGACCTAAATTTTAATGCACAACAACCTTACTCCATTTTAAGCACGAAACTAAGGATTGCACTTGTGGGTATTCCAATACATATACATACATACACACATAGAAATGCACACACGTGTTTTTCATACTTACATGTTTTGAAGCACTGAAGGTCGCCAAAGTGGGCGACTAGACGCCTGACATTGATAAATGTCAGCTACAACAAGTCGCAGCAGCAACAACAATACGAATGGTTGCAAGTGCGTGCGTTTGCTGACGCAGCAGCATCATCAGCAATACACCAAGTGAATACTTTGACGAGTTTCTGCCTATCGACCACGTTTCGAGCCCGATATTCATTTTTAATTAACTATTTACTAATGTAAATGACATATCTATCTACGAATATATTAATATATATGCGTATAACTAATTCCGAAGCTAGCTGGGGTTACACAGAAAGCTTTCGGTATATAAACGCGACACGCAGCACATCAGTTGGTTTTAATTGTCAAAAGGGACGCAAGTTATGACATATCTATATATGATATTTATATATATGATATTTCTATATATGATATTTCTATATCTGATATATATATATAGATATTATATCGATGCTCTGCCCACGGTAACCAACTGCATGGAAAGAAAAAGGAAACGGAGTCGCATCGAGACTTTTATTTGAAGTTGTTTTTCCCTTCTGGATTGATCCTTGAACATCAATTTGAAGAAGCGACGGCATCCATTAGTTAGGCGCGATAAAGTTATTCTAAATCCAGATAGCTTTACTAATAGCCAGATAGTTTTTATAACTGTTTTTCTGAAATGCGTGCATTCCGTAAAGACGTTGCAAGTGAAAGATATAAAACTGGCTATACCTTCATAATTCATTTAAGCAAAGAAGTGTTCGAAGTGTCGATTTTCTATATCTAAAATAATAAGATTTTTCTGCAATCGGAAATGAATTTTAGCTTCCATTAGTTTTGAGATTAATATACCATGTTTCAAGCGCCTATTTGCATACAAATACATTTGCAAAACTTCACGATTCCGTTCCTTATTAACAGTATATCAAATCAAGTCATAACATATCCAACATATTCAAAGGACGAAAAGGACCGATGTTCGCAATAATAGAACCCATACTCAAGTATCTGCCTATCCAAAGAAACGTAAATTGCATTTTGTTATCAGCTTCTATAAGCCCAAGAATACTTGTACCCTAATAATCAAAAGACTTTAATGAATTTTGTTGATAGTTATGAAGGAGCATGAAAGTAGCTTGGATCCAAAATATCCAGTTTTTTGCTGCCTACACTATGAGAGAGTTTGACACACTCTGAGGAGAATCATTAACACAACCCAATATAAACAATATTGGAATGCGACCTGGAGCAACTTTTTCAATTGACTTCAAAATGTTTTCACAAAAAGCATTATATCAAAAATGATGTTTTGCTTAAGCTCCTAAAGAGATATTTCGATTATAAATGGCAAAGAGTTTGCGAACAATCTCAGCGATATTATCGGGGGGAACGAAGAACGAGAGTTTGTTGGATTACAAATATTTTAAGAGACTAGCATGATCCACATTAGAAGAGAACAGATCAAGTTGCGATGAGAATTTAATTGCGTGACTATAACATTTGCAAAACCAGAAGCAAAACCTACCGAAAGTTTCCATTTACAATATGTGAAGCTATAAAAAATTGAAGTCTGGTCTATTGTTTGTAGAATAAGCTTAAAAATTTTCATACTTGAAATATTTGTATTGTTTACTTTACATATTAGTAGAGCAAAACGAATTACAACGCGAAAATTCTACTTAACTTAAGTTTGACTTTCAAAAACAACTTTCGTACAAAGTCATTTGGTTAGTAATTAGGACAGTAAATTTATATATTTTTGGTATGGGCACTCTTGCTTGTTTTATGTACCTCCTTATAAGCCATCTCCTCTTGTCTCTATCAAAACTATTAAAAATAAGCAATTGGGTTACATTTTTGGACATTGCTTTAAAGGTGATTTTCGATTTCTTAGCTAATACATTTAACTGGATTGCAATTGATAGTTTGTAGAATGTACATTTTTGGATTTGTTTATTTTAATTCGATTATGATTGTTGTTTTTATTACGTTTACAGTTCAGTTACATTCAGTTATTTTCAAAAACTTTTTGTATTTGTATTTGCATTTTGTTTTTGGTTTTCATTTGTTATTTTATTTGTTTATTATTTCATATTTTTCATATATTCCATTCCTGTTGTCATATTTTCCGGTCAAAGTCACAATATTGCTCAGCATACAATAGAATATTGCCAACAACTCAAGGATTTCCAGTTATGCGATACATATCAATATTAGTGGAGAATTGGCTACTTACCCCCTTGATCATCAATCTCTAGACCAAATTCATCTTCTGACATCGACTCATCCTCTGAGCTGAGATTGGATCCACTGAAATTGGCCGCCTGATGTTGCCGCTGTTGTTGCTGTTGTTGATGTGTTCGTCGCTGTTGCTGATGTATCTGATGAAGTTCTTTTGTACTTGTACTTGTTGTATTATCAATATTGTTGGATATTTTGGCAGCGCCACATGAACTGGCCGCTAGCTCTTCGATGCTGTGTATTGATCTACGGTTGGCAGTGCTTAGTGTTGACGTTGTTGTTATTGTTGGTGGTCCTGTTATAGTTGTTGTGTCAGCCAGACCATTGTTGGCAACAACAACCATATTCTTGTGACTGCTGCTCGGCACCACATCGAAGTCCAGCAATTGCACCGTTGTGGAGCTTAGAAAACTGGATGTGCTTACGACCGCCGTTGAACCCACCACCCCGTTCTCCAGTGGCTTCAGCTGATGATACTCCACAGAGTTGGGCTTCTGTAGTATAACCGGATCACTGTTGACATGGTCTGTGTTGACCGTTGATTGATTGTTATTGTTCTGACGGTTATTAAATATTATATTGGCAAATGATGGCATTGTGACTGATTCCAATATGACCGGCCCACCTCCGGTGCCGCTGGAGGGCGCTGTAACCTTTGCATCCACATTATTGCTCTGATTATTATTGTTGTTATTGTTGCTGTGGGGATTAGGACTGGCAAAGATGCGCTCGCAAAGGCCGCTCAATGAGACGGCCCCATCCAACTGACTTCCATCGATGTTTTGCAATGAGCCAAAGTTCTCAACAGGTGGATTTGAATTGGAATTGGGCTGAGTGCAGTCCTTTTGCAGTTGAGCATAGCTACCGAATGGCAAAATTGGTGTGCTGCCAGCGCCAAGCATTTGATCCTTGTGATGATGCGGCAGCAATTGTTGCAGATTCTGCTGGTGATGGTTGTTGCTATCGTTGTTGTTGTTGTTGTGGTGGTTACTAGTTGAATAGTTGCCTATGCTGCTGCTCTCGGGCAACAAAGGTACATTGAAGTTATCCATAATAATATTTTGCTTATTTCTATTTTCTTTCGTGATGCACTTAAGTGTCTTGGTGATGTTTTAATGTGTGTTGCACTTCAGCTTGCTGCAAAAGAAGAAAACAAACAAATTTCTCCAAAATTAGTTTCGACATTAACACTACATTTTTATGTTGTAGAGGAAAATAGTTTTCAGTGCCTAGGCTAGAACAAAGAACAGTCTTTGAACTGAAGTTCGAGATTCAAAATTAATGTAGGTCAAGGTTATTTTATTCTTTGTTAATTTTTAGAATTACTGAACTTCACTTCGCAAATCTTTTAAGTTTTTAATAAAATGCGTATAACAGCAAAAACAAAAATGTAAATGTTAGATATTTGTGTGAAGAGTAGTTTTAGCTTATAAATTCGAAACGAATGAATTTTGAGTTCTTTATCTGTCCGATTGGACCACCTTATAAAGCGCTGCCATAGAAACCTATGAGAAAGGAAACATTGTAGATTTCTTTTTGAATCCAATTGGAAGCTTTATTTTATACATATACGTTCAATTGACTTTTAAAAAACCTGCTGTTTGTACTACTCTACTCAAGAAGCTACTTGGTAATTTCCAGTGGTTGCCAAACCAACTGGAAAACCCGGCCTGCCTTAAATAACATCCACACAACCACAGAGAACTTGTACAGAAGTTAATTATTTTCATTCAGCCTTTGCTTTGGCATTCTCCTTGTTCGCTTCGCAGTTGCAGCTAAAAAGCTCACCCCAACTAGACAAAAGATCTGGGACAGTTGGCAGTGACGGGCCCAAGCGAGAATGTAAGGGGCGTGGCAGGGTACACAGAGAGATGAAACAAACAAACTTACCTTTTCATCATATATATATAAATTAGCAACAGCAACAGCAGCTGCTGCTGCTGCTGGCTGACGTTAGCAGAGGCGCCTTAGCGCATGCGCTGCTACAGCAACAGCGATCACGAGAAAGAAGAAGACGCTGCTACTCCGTCTACTTTTGGGGCGCTTGCTTGGTTTACTGTGCTTTTTATGTTTGTCGTTCTTAAAACCAGTTGGGACCGAAAGCAAAAGTGCTATTGTTGTTATTATTATTGTTGTTGTTGTTGTTGTTTTTGTCAGCCCGTTCGCCTTCTCTATTTGTTTGTACACTTCACACGGTTATTCGCACACAGCAGAAGAACTTGCGTGATTCACGAAGCCCCTACAGCCCTGTTCCCCTCTGCGATCCGCACTAATGCAGTTTCCGCCTGCGCCAGCAGCAGCTGCGAAGTCGCCGTTGAAAGCTTTTTCAGCATATTTTCTTGCGGCGCACACTTACAGACTCACATACACACATTTGCGCTCACTCTTATTATTATTGTTGCTGTTTCTGTTGTTGTTGCTATCGCTAGTGTATGTTCTTATTATTTGCGCTGCGCCAATTCTCTTGCTATTTCGTTCTTTCTCGTTTTCGTTTTCTTTTTCTGCTTCGCTTCGCCTATTCGCTATTCGCTTTCAGTGTTGTCTTTCGTACATGGAATTTGTTTTTGCATGGCGGCGGCGGCGTTTGCCGCTTCCTTTTATGTGTTAAAACAGCAAATTTATTGCAATTATGCCAAGCCAGACGACAAAAACTTCTTGCACAACGACGACGACAACGAGACGAAGAGAAAGACGAGCACGAGCAACAAGCGAAAAGCTCTTCCTACAAAAACAACAAATTGCAATTCCCCATTACACACACACACACATATGCACACGACAGACGAGAACAACGCGCACTTATATTCACGCATACACACACATTTGCTGCTGCTGTTGTTGTTGTTGCCGCGGCTGGTTGGCAGGGGGCGCTCGACTAATTTTGTTTTTATTTTAGCAGCTCTGCTCCAATTCTATGACACAACAAAGTGTGTACATACATAGTGCATATAATACTGATAGAGATGTGTGTGTGTGTGTGTCTATGTAGTATATACATACTACATACGTACGTACGCAATAATTTTGCAACTCTTGCACTATCGTAATGGGCACCAGCAGCACGAGCCACACATTTTTAGTTTTCAGTCTGCTTTTCAGTTTTTTTAGTGGACTTTTATTGTTTTCATTGATGGTGTTCTCGAAATTGCACAGCGCGCTTCATTTTCATTTGAACGAAAGTAATTTGGTTGCGACCGACTCACGCCACGCTGCTCGAAGAATTTAGTTCCTTTTACTTTCTGCCTCTATTTGTTTATTCCGCTTTTTTCGGGAAAACTATGCACGGCACACAACACGCAAAAATTAGGTCTGTAGGCCAACACGAACGGGAACACAGTAAGAGTAGCAAAGTTGTTGGCGTAGGTAGAAGAAGAGGAAAGCACACACGCATACACACGTATGCACATACATACTCATACACACACGCAATCACAAGCCCAAGCACACCGATAGACAGATCGAGTGAGACGCGGCGGGGCCAAGGACGTGTAAAAGGCAAGCAGCAGCAGCAGCGACGGCGTCAAAATTATTCTTGGCCTTTAAACGCGCATTTGAAGAACAAGGACGGCAATCATATGGCGACCAGCAATGAAGCTTTCAGCTTTAAGCAATCGCACACCAAGGCAACTGTGTGTGTAAGCGCTGAATAGCTTTTTCACAAAGCGCCAGCTCTTGGAATAAAATGTAGCTAACGCAAGTAAGCGCCACCTATTAGACCATTTTCAACACATTGATATTTGAATTTTTGTATACAATAACGTTTCTCTTAATAAATTAAAATATTAAAGCTCAACAAGAGAAATTAAAACTAATGAAGTAGAAAAAACATGACATTCCCAGGACTTACCATCAAAATTGTGCTCCTTTATCAAGAAAAAAAAACCATTTATTCTGAAATCTTATTATTACAAAAAACTTGAGTACAAATTTGCTTAAAATTAAGAAATACCCTAAAGCACAACTATCCACTGACGAATATATCACATTTATCCATTTACATTGGGTTGTTTCGCAATTCCAACAGAAACCAAAAACACACACAGCATACTATCTTTACTCTTTGTAACTGACAGAATTTACTTCCATAGTTTGTTTCAAGAAACGCATCGCCTAATTGTCTTATGCTCAAATTCATCCAATCCCCCCATCCACTTATTGGTATTCCTAGCCATAACTACCAATTGAACATGTTTATAGTCACTTTAATACACCTTTAAACCACATGCACATACACATACATACATAAGATATTAGTTTTGTAAACATATCTATTTCTCATAATAACTGTTAGTATAATTATAATTTCGATAATAACTTTAAAGATTTAATTTATACACTCTTCAAAAAAATCACTTTAGATTTTATTGATAAGAAAATAGTTTGCATTTCCGTTTATTTTTTTTTTGTTTTGTTTTTGTTTTTTTACAAATTACGTTTCTGTTTTATAAATACGATCATTGAACATTGTTGTTGCTTCTCATTTACTATACAATACACCTGTATATATATATATATATATATAATTGCCAAAAAGTATTTTCAATTATCTTCTTCAGGGTTAACATTATCTTACGATACAATATTACATCGAAAAGTTACAAACCTATATGCAAAATTGGTTTAAGATAATTATAAATAACATATTCGTAATCATACGCACACTGAGTGTTTTTATCATATATATTTGTATGTATATATATATATATATATATTATTTTGTTTATGTGATTTAATTTCTTTTAAAAATACATAATATATAAATACGCCTTCGTTGCATTGCTTATAACTATTTTTTTATAATTTGCATTATTCATTATTAATATTAGTATTTTTTGCTAACACTTTTTGTTCAATAACCATAGATTACATTACGCAAATAGGCTTAGATATATAAGATTAGCTGATTAATCGGGTGCTCCCTGGCTACCAAAACTTGGCATTAACCGATTCGTTTGTTGCTCGTTTTTCTGCATCGTTTTCATAATCGTTTTTGAATGTGTGTGTGTGTGTGGGTGTGTGTGTGTGTGTGTATAGCACCTTTGTATCACTTTGCACTTAGCTCTAATTATTTTTATAAAAGACTGTCTTCCAAAGACAAAGACGTAAAACTGACAATTAAAATTATATGCTAATATATATATATATATATATAAACATATGCAATATTTATAGTATTTAATCTAGTGCCATAAAATTAGAAACGTACTCGGTTTAAAATTTCATTAAAATTGTTTTAACGCCCAGCAAATTCTTGACGCTCTCGTTGTATCTGATAAGCATAACCTTTGAGGAGCTAAACATATTCAGCTTCTCACCGGCACACAACAGCTGCAAGCACGTCGCTTGCTTCAGGAAATCATCAATTTTGAACTCTCTCAGTAATTGCTTCTGTGTGGTGGCCAGCGTATTGCCATTTGGACAGATCTGTGAAATACATTGAACTAATATTAATAAAAAATACATGCATCTCTTGAGTGTAGTTGTAGTTGTAGTTGTAGGTGTAGTTACGCTCCGTACCTTGTTAAGCAGCGTGTCTTTCGACTTGACTTTAAGTAAATTGCACAAATCATTTAAGAGTACCCATTTATCACTGCCCTCATCTTTGAGCAAGTACAGTGGTGGCAGGGGCACATCGGCCTCTTCAAATTTAAAAATATCACTATTCAATTCATCCGATAACGTCTCTCCTCCTACATCACTATCATCATCATTTTCAATATGATCATCATCATCGTTCATCTCGTTATTTGCTATATTCACATTCTCGCCATCATCCTGGGGTTCCTGTTTAACCTCATTCTTGCCATTCACAACACCCGTTACATTTTGCTCAACATTAATATCATTGTTTTTGTTGTTATTGGTATCCTCCAAATCCGCTCCAGGCTCTATTTTGAACATTATTGTTGCTGTTGTTGTTGTTGTTGCAGTCTTTCCACATATCTCCCCATTTTTATTAATTGTTTCTTTGCTATCCTCCTTGTTTATCTGTAATAATCCGTTGGAATTATCTGTGTTGTGTCTGCTGTTGCTGTTGCTATTGGTTTTGGGTTGGTTTGCTGAATGATACTCGTTGTCGCCTTGGTTGCGTTTCTGCCTTCTTCTTTCTCTAAGTTGAGCTCTGCTCATATCACATGCTGTCTTCGGTACACTATCGAATATATCAAAACCGTTTTCCTTTTCATCTGTGAACGAAAGAAACATTTCTTCTTTTATCGATATACACGTTGCATTGGATTAGTGTATTTACTAAATAACTCCCATGGTCCCAGAAATCGCATCGGTTTTATGTCTGCGGCCGCACTTTGTGCATCGCTGAGGTGCGAACGCAGAATGCTGCACATCAATTTGCTTGAAGCTAACATGAGTGGTGTTTGGCCTGTGAAAACACAATAAATTCAAAATAAATATAATATTTAAATCAAATCAAATAATTTAAATCAAATCAAATAATTTAAAGCAAATCATATGAAATATGCATTTGAAATTCTGATTTGTAGTCTTGTTTGCTTGCTTACCTGAGTATGTTGCCAGCAATGGGTCGGCGCCATATGACAATAGGAGACGTACCACCTCCTCATGATCATTTTCGATGGCACCGTGCAATGGTCGAATGCCGGATTGAGCGGCCTCCGAATGATTGGCACCGAATTGCAAGAGAATCCGTGCAATCTCAAGCCAGCCCTGGGTGCAAGCCTCGTGCAGCGGCGTATAGCCGGCGTTGTCCTTTTGATCCGGATTCATGCCCATGCGATCCAGACAATAAACGACCACATCGATCAGTCCCTGACGCGCCGCCTTGTGCATTGTGCTCTGACCCACACCCTTGTTGAGCACCCATTTCTGTATTTCGCGACACACGTCCATCTCCGTTTTAATCTTGATCGGCAAGTGGGAAGTGCTGCCCGCTATGGTGCTGTCTGTATCATCCAATCGTTCATCTGCAGCAGCATCTGCTGCTGCCGCCGCCGATGCCCATGCAACCGCTGTTAACAAGGGCGTCACTTGCTGCTCGCCGGCTGCCTTGGCAGCGAGGCTGGTACTGATTGTTGTGCTGTTGGCGCTGCTGCTCTGCTGATGCTGCTGGGTGGGTTTCTTCTTTTTGCGTATATAATCAAAACCGGAGCTGCCCTTGCGACGCAAATACTTTCGCTTGTGGCCACAGTGTGCTGTGCCCGTTGCTGTTGTGGTGGGTGAATCTGTTTTTCCAGTGTGGTGATTGGTCTCATCGTTGGTGATGTTGTGCCTGGCCAGCTTATTGTTATTGGCACTGACAATGCGATTCATTTGTTCTAGAAAGTCTTCATACTGTTGATAGCTCAATGCAGAGTACTCCTCACCGCCCGCCTGATCCTGTGCACACTCCGGTGGCGCCGATGCTGGACGTGGATCCGTTCCCACAAAGATTTCGCGTATGACTTCGCGCCGCTGCTGCAACTTGGATTCGGTGCGCGTCTTGCTCTGCAGCACCTTCGTGTCGAAGATGCTAAAGTGCCGCTTGCCCATGGTGTCCTCCAAGCTGGGTTCCGCCGCCTCCTGCGAATGCGCCTCGTATAACGAATTCGAGGCGGAGGTCTGTGAGGTTTCACTGTAGTTGTGCAGGCTTGCTGAGCAATTTGATGGATGCGATGGATGTGCGTTGATCTTGTTGCCCTGATGGCTGCTGCTGCTATTGTTGCTGTTGTTGTTGCTGGTGACGCGCAGATGAAGTACATCGATTATTGATTTGGGCGTTGCCTTTTGCTGCTGCTGCTGCTTTTGTTGTTGATGCTGCTTTTGTTGCTGTTGCTTGGCCCGCGGCTTGCGACCACAGATCGACTTAAAGCAGGCCAACTCTTGACTGAAGTCACGGCCACGCTCCAAATCCGGCAAGGAGGCAGCCATCTGCGGCAGCTTGTTCAGCTTGTTCATCGAGATCAAACGTTGCGGTATCTTCAGCGCCACCTTATAACGGTACTCTTCCAGAATTAGTTGCTGCTGCGGCGATGTACTTGTCTTGTTGCTGCTTGCTTTGTTGGTGCTGCTGTTCGGCGTGCTGGACGCGCTGCCGGCGGGTTTGTTTTGAATCTTACGTCCATTTAGCTGGGCCAGATCGACGACTGAGGCACGCTTGTTGCGCAACCTGGTGCTCATCATCAGTTCCTTCTTGCCACCACCATCACCACCGGGCACCATTTTCCGCACATATTTGCGCTTAATCTTGGTCGTTGAGTTCCGAATGATTTTCTCGTTGCGCAGCACTTTGCTATTGGCCAGCTGGAGTTCCAGCTCCTTTTTCCGCTTCGATCGTGTCATCGTGTTCAGTGCAATCCGATTCTTTAATTGAACACTCGCACGCAATTTGTTTGTTGCTTTTGTTGCCTTGCGCTTGATACCCTCCTCTGGATCCCCTTTTTTGCCCACTTTCGCTAACATTGCCCCGGCGTCCGCATCCTGCTCCTGCTCGTCGTCATCTTCATCGTCGTCATCATCGTCGTCGTCTTGATCTTCCTGCTGGCGCTGCTTCTGCTTAGCATCACTGTTGCAGCTGCTGGAGTTACTCTTATTCTCCATCTGCTCATCTTCCCGTTCCAGTTTCTGTTCCCCCTTTTCGCTCCTCTTTTTAGCTTTGCACTTTCCGGCCGCATATTGCACTATGTTTTCATTAGCTGGGGCTATCCTCGTCTTCTTTAGACTTATCGTACTGTTTTTTGCCTCGCTAGAGCTATTGCTATTGCACCCATCCTGCTCCTGTTCCTCGTCGCTGCTCTGCTGCTCCCGCTGCTTCGATTGCTTTTCCTTGTCCTCGGTGCGTCGCACCTTGCCCTTGCGCATCATCAGCGGCTTCTTTTGCCTGGCCGTTTTCCGCTTGTGCAGCTCCGTCGTATCACTCTCGGAGCTGCTGCTCTGGCCCGCCGCAGGTGCTAATCGTGCCGCTATCCGCTGCTCCTGCACAATTCTCTTCTTTTCGCGATCCGTTTTGCTCAGCTTCTTCTGGGCGCCGCTCATCCCAATGCCATTCGTGGTGGTTGTGTTTGTCACCTGTGTGGTTGTTGTGGCCGCCGACTCGGCGGCATCCACGAGTGCCGGCTGTCGTTTAAGGATGCGCGCCACAGGCAGATCATCCTCACTAAGTTCCAGTTTGATGCTGCTGGAGGTCAGAGGCAGAGTCAGAGACAGAGGACCCAGAGGCAGAGGCGGAGACTGAGCAGGTGTTAAGCTTTCGTTGGCAGATGCAGATGCTACCTTGACGGGTATCACTTTGGTGAGCAGCTGCTCCACGAGATTGTTACAGGTACTGCCCCAATCCAATAGACTGCTGCTATTAAAGCTTGATGGCTTCACATCCAGCTCTAGATCCAGGTCTAGCTCCGGTGTGGCCATTGGTTCCGTTTTGATTTGTATGTGATTGATCATCAGATGACTGGGCGAATGTAACGCAGGTGGGAGAACTGGGCCGCTCGTTGTGGATTCACTTGCTTCTGACACGGTGGTGACTTCAGCAGTTGTTGTTTTCGTTGTTGTTGTCGTGGAACTAGCAGCAGCCAGCACTGGTGGCGTAAATGTGAATCCCTTGAGCTCGGCCTTTGTGCGTATACGTGGCTCCAGTTTCGGCCTCATAACCGGCTCGTGGCTGGGCTGTGAACCAACAATGATGCGGCCGCCTTGACCCGAACACGTTGCAGACAGCTCAAGTCGCTTGGCTGCCAGTGCCTGCTCATTGATGGCAATAACCGGCACTGAGGCAACCATGGCCGCCCCTTTTGGCTGAGGTGATTCCAGACGTGTCTGTTTGGCTGCCGCCGCCGCAGCTGCCTCTGCAGCAGCCGTTTCCTGATTGTACTCTTGGAGATGCCGCTTGCGTCCCAAATAGTTTGGATTGCTGCTATTGTGGACACTAGCCCCGACACTCGGTACATGACTGGTATTGCCGCTCGTCGTCGTCGTAGTTGTTGTGCCAGCTGTCGGTGGACTAGGAGAGGTCGCGATGTTACTGATTGTCGTCTCGGGCGGCAGTTGCGGTCGCTTGGCATACGGATTCGTTTCCACTACGCTGGGTCGCAGCTGTTGCGCAGCCTTAATCAGCATGGGCGTGGCATCGGCTGGTGCAGCAACGGCAGCCGCAACCACACTAGCAGGCGCCTGGCGTATCACAGCCGTAGCGGCTGCAGTACTCGACGCAGCCCTGCTGCTAGTGCTGCGCGCGAAATTTGGCGTTATATCAAATCGCGGCAGACCCAGACCAGGACCCTGACATTGACCCGTTGCCGTGTCGGGCTGGGGAGGCGCCGGTGCTTTGGACTCCGGCATGATGCGCTGATATTTGTAGTCGGTCGAGTCGGCTGTTTGCTTGACTGTGCGCATGGACAGATCAAGCGGAGAGTAAGCAGCAGGCGGAACGGGTGGTGGCAAGGGCCGTTGCATCTGTTGTTGAATAACTGGTGCTGCTGGCATTGTAGGAACTGCTGTGCTTATTGCAACTTGCGACTGCCTGGTCGTGGTGGGTATTAATGCCAAATGAGTGCCTGGCGTCTCCATATTGAGAGTCTTCTTGATTATCTGCAGATTGCGCTCTTCCTCGCTGGTCGTATTCCTCTTAAGCATGTCATTGATTAGCGCCCGATAATTGGGCTTGGATGTTGAGGAATTGGTCTTCCTGGGCACAGCCGTCAACGCCGATTTGGAAGCCACTGGCGCTGGCTGATGACAACAGATGTCCGGTCCGTGTGGATACACCTGCAACGTTGAATAATTCGAGACGGACGCTGTGCCGCTGCACACAGGTGGTGGTGTATGATTATACAGATGTTGGGCGGCGGGCGTGGGAGAAGCCACCTGAGCAGCTGCTGGCGATGGCGTGCCATGGTGATAATGTGAGGCATGGCTCGAAGTGGAGCTGGAGGAACTACGATGCTGCAGGGCAGCACCCGATGGAAGTATTTGTGGTGCGGTTGGCGTCGGTGCTGCATGCTGCTGCAACAGTTTGCCATACTTGGTAGGAAAGATCATTGGTGCAGCGGGCGATGAGCCTCGTGAGCTGATTGTGGACGCTGCTGACGGTGGCTGCTCCTTCTCCGGTGGTGGTGCTGCTGTGGGCGGATTGTACGGATTATGATAAAGCGAGGAACGTGTCAAAGCCGGTGTCTCCGACTCCAATTTGGCATATGCATTGCTGCTGCTGCTGCTGCCACCAACACCTGGTGCTGCTGCTTTGCCATAAAAGCTGACAGTGGCCCGTGAATAGTTGGCGCCACTGCGTCTATAATCCAAACTGGGCGATGGACCCGTTTCTCGCACATATTTCTCAATGGCATTGTGCATAGTATTCTGAAAGTTTGGAGGCATGTACAAGCTCTGATGTTGCTGCTGTTGTTGTTGTTGTTGTTGGGTGTGCTGCATATGATGACTGATAGCTGAGGGCGTGACAGGTGCTGCAGCGCTATGCTGTTCCGTTGGCGGATCATAATGCTGCGGACACTTGCGCGCATAGTTGGGACTGGGCTGCTGATCGCTGGTGCCAAGCAGCGCATTCGAGGGATTTACCACATGCTCCAACTGATCGTAGCGAGAACCGCGGTTCGGTTGCTGCTGCTGGTGCGACGAGGTGGAGGAGGCACTGCCTACTGCGGGCGCATAGCTCAGCACCTTGGCACCTTGGCCAGGCACTGCACTTGAGTATTTGATGCTGTTGTCCTCATAATAGCGCTGACTACTCCCGCCGTTCCCGCTGCTGCTGCTGCTGATTGCACTTGGATGTGTTGGCGTCTGTGACTTGCTACTGTAGCCATATCGCGACTGCTGCTCCTGCTGGTGCAACAGATGCGATGATGGCTGCTGTTGATCCTCTTGCGGCGGCGGCCAGTGGGTTGCGGCGTTGTACATGGCGCTACTGTGATGACGTGACATAGGTGCGGAGGCAGGCACTGGCGCAGCTCCAGTTGCTGATGTTTCCTGGTCCGTCTTATACTGCCAACAGAGATGAGATGACGGCGGCTCCGTTGATCTCTCGCCCACACTCATTTCCCGATTAGAGGTGTAGTATTGTAAATGCGGATCGCCACCCGATGCAGCGGCAGCAGCAGCACCAATGGGTGGCATTACAGATGATGCTGCTGCTCCACCACCAGCACCAGCACCACAGCGAGCGTTCATCAGATAAATGGCGGCACGAGATCGCTCTGCATCCGTTCGCTGTGAATTGTGGTAACTAATTGAAGAATTGCTGAAGGTCGAGCTATTGACAATCGCTTGATGTTGTTGGTGTGGAAGCGGTGGCAGGTGGTGGTGTTGTTGCTGTTGTTGCGGTGGTGGTGGCGGTAGTGGTGGGGGAGCTGTTGCTGTTTGTTGCTGATGTTGATGGTGTTGTATGTGGTTGCTATGCACTGCATGTTGTCCATGCGAATGCACATGTTGATGTTGATGTTGATGCTGATGTTGCAGTGGGATATGGGATTGATGATGATGCGTTTGATATTCATAATGTCGGTTGGGTTCCATTGTGGCTGAAATTAAAAGAATCAAGATACAAGTTTTTACTAAGAATCGTAAAACAAATCAATTTTAATTAATATAAGATGAAACAAATTGAATTGGAGTATTCAACGTTAGAGTTCACTTCTCATTGGAATACATTCTTTCAAATTCACGAATTGATTAATATTCAATTTAATATTCAAAACTCCCAAAAATCTCTATCGATTTAAGATATTCCAAATAATCAAAACATAGTTAATCGAGTTTGGAAAATTAGTAGTTTCTTGAGAATTAATAACATTATCGAGTGGCCCCTATAAAAAGTAAAAATACTTAATAAATTCATTAGAAGCCTGCACATAATTTTCGGATGAATAATAGTTCAAAATGATCCCACACCAGGTTTCTCAAGTTTTTTTTTTATAGCGCGACACGTGTTCGTTTTTGTGTAGATAAATAGATAAGTTTCGATGCAATTCAATCTTTATGCTATATGAATCACAGATTCCCCACTGTGGGGCGTGTTTGCGCTCATGTTTGTCGCTAAATAGTTTGCCAGCAGGTGTGCAAGTGAAAACTTATCCCACCACGTTCTCAATAAACAAAATCTCACGTGTTACTGATAACACTAGAATAAAAGTATACAAATAACAAGTAAAAATGCTCTCGACTAGTAGATACCCTAACCTCATGAGCTTAATTTATTCATATATCGATTTAAACAAACTTCTATATATAACAGTGCAAGCGGGGAAGAAAAATTCGAATACAGCGCATGTTTTCATTCGGCATTAGACAAACGCGTGCCTACAACATATTTCCATATAAATATATGTATATATAAATAAATAAATAAATATATATATATGTATGTATGTATAGGGGCCGGCCTTCTACGCTTCACATATACATAAATAAGTAAGCAGACAGAAAATGCTTGCGCCTGCTGATAGTAATTTGTTGGGTGTTTCTTATCCAATCGTGATGAAATAATTTACGGTTGACCAATAATAAGCAATATTTAATTCTTCAAATTGTGGCTTTTATTGATATTCGAATGGATTTGTATTGATATTTGCGTATGAAAATGAAATAAACTAAATAAACATGCATTACCAATTTGGGAAACAATTATTGTAATGATCAATACACCAAATTCCAGCAATTGTCTTGTACAAGAACCCAATTTTTATGAGTTTAATTTTATATTAGAGATGCTAGCATCAAAGCTGCAAATCTAAACTCAGTCGCATAAATGTTGTTTGTACTATATCTATTCACATTCACAATTCAATAACGTTTTGCCTTCAAAATAAGAAATTAAATTTGCAAATTACAGTTTTAATAATGAGCCATTTGTATTTCTGTAGATTTTTTTCAACAGTCGAACGACTTGTACAAATAAACAAACAAATGACAATCAAACAACAAATAAAATAATAATACAAAGAATTACCCAAATTCGTTGGCCCCAAAAACTCAGAAGCGCAACAGGCGACGAAGAACAGTTGTGGGCTGGGACTGGCTGGCTGACGATTGTAGGGGTCAAGGCTTGATATTTTTGTATACACATTTTTGCTTAGGAGTGTGCGCGAGTGTGTGTGCGCGCGCGCTTGTGTGTGTGAGTGTATGCGTAAGTTTGTGTGTGTTTGTGTATTTGATTACCGCCAGCAAAAGTGTAAATAAATTGTGACGCACTCTTATTTTGTTATTGCAAATAATATACATATATTTGTATGTCCACATATGTAAATGAATATGTATATGTATATGTATATGTATATGTATATGTATTTGTATTTGTATTTCTATATGTATATGTATATGTATATGTATTTGTATATGTATTTGTATATGTATTAGTATATGTATGTGCATATGTATATGTATATGTATATGTATATGTATATGCATTTGCACAATGTGTGAACGAAATGAAACGAAACGGAACAAAACCAACGCAATATTATTAACAGTCTGAAAGAGCACAACGAACTTTTGTGTAATGTGAAATAATAAAACAAAAACAATGGAATTAAATTTGTTATCATTTGACAAAATTCTTAATCGAATCGTTGCAAGCAATTTTTTTAAGTCTGTCGAATTTATCTTGTTAACACTCTAACTGAAACTGAAAATGAAGAAGGAGCATAAACAATGCATCTAGCTCAGAGTCCAACTGATACAAATCTAAGTATTAATATAAATAACTGACCGATATGAAATGGTAGAAATTGCAATTTCAGAGTGGTTGTTAAAGAAAAATGGGTATTTGATAATTTTATTATTGGCCGATTGTTCTTATTGAAGAACAGCTGTAGTCGTAGTAGAAAGCTCACACTAATAGCATCTAAGAATTCTCTCTCTAGGCGTGAGATCACGACTAAAAGATACCCTGACATTTACGATTTCTTCAACAACTATTCTTCTTATATGATCCTGATACTATATTCCTACAGTTGATCAACGACGTTATGCCAATGTATTTTATATAATCAGTATTAAAAACGTGTAGCAATTTATTACTCTAAATTCGCCACATTTATAATAATGAGCACATAAATAGACATGCCTTGTTCGACTCGACTGTTAATGGTGAAGTTCGCTCTACTCTCTACATAAGATAGGGTATACAAAATCAACAGTTATTGTTTTTGTTTGCGTTGGTTACCTATTCGCTTTTAGGCAGCCAACGGCACCTTCACTAAAACGATTCTAATTTTACAGCGGTAGCTGTCATCATATGTTGTACCTCTTTTATCTTTCATCTCTTTCATCTCTTTCATAAGTCTATCAAACCAACGTAGAATCAATGTATTTCTTTTTGTACAATTGTACCACATGTGGCAACAGCTATTACAATAGCCAATGGGTTACACACTTCATGTTTAAAGTATTACATCCTCTGAAAGGGGTTAAAACGGACATTATATTTGATTTTCATCTTAACATTAGAAATCATAGCCCGTTCCAGCAGCTTAAGATATATTCTAAGTTGATCGAAAGATTTGCAACTGCTTTGCTTCTGTTGCAATTATGTTTTTCATAATAAAACAATCAAAACCTATGTATAATCTTAGGTTTAAATCAATTATTGAAATTTGGTTTATCATTTTTGTATTTTATAATTGTTTTATATGCGATAAGTATTATATGTTGTAGTATTTTTTATTAAATTGGTGTTGTACGTGAAAGATGATGACAAATCAAATACAAGCTACAAAAACTTAAAGATAACAATGTCAACGACTGTGTTGACGTTGACGCCCTCCCTCCCCTCCCCATGGCGCAACATAAGCGCAGGTTTTGATTTTGTACAATGTGCCAGAATGGGACAAAGAGAGAGAGAAGAGAATCAATATAGGAGCGATAAAGAGAGTAGAAAACAGCAACAACAAACCAAAATTGTCGTTTGGCTTCTGTGCTCGTGTTGTTGTTGTTTATTTCATTTATATTTCTTCGCATTATGTTGCTTCCATTACTATAGTCATGCTTTTCTGACTTTTGCTTCATTTTATCATAAAATAATGTAATAGCTCAAATTGTAGACAAACTTAATACACAAAACAAGTGTATGGAAGAGAAGGAGCGCACGTAAAAAACAAAAACATAAACAAATCTAAATTTATTTCACATTTTATGTTAACTCATTGATCCATATTATTCATATATTCTACTTACTATATATATTATTATGGTGATAATTATCCGTTCTACTTTGAGCGACGCAAAACATTGGAAATTATGAAATTATGGCGCTCTATTGAATTAAAGAAACTTAATGATATAGCAGGCGGGAATGTTGTAGAAATTTGATGGCATAAATGTTGTAGGCGTTAAGAATGTTTTGACACATTAATCGACAATTTTAATTGAGTTGTGGATTAACTATGTTAAGAACAATAAAAACGTCCCTTATAACTAGATATAACCAGAGTCAACCATTGAAATTGTTACCAATTCCTGTCATGTTTGGGGAAAAGTGACTAATTGATGCAATATATTTAAGAGCTGGGTTCAATTCGTAATATTTCATCTTCCAATATAATTGACAGCAATGCCTGCATAAATCTGTTATCTATTTATTTTTTACCCTTTTTTTTATTAACGATCGCCCGTAAATCTTCTAACATTCACATTCTCGTAATTTTGTGTACGCTGATGATGAGAAACTTATGCTCCCGTACACCAATCCTCTTCACAATATTCATCTAGTCTGCGAATGATTTGAGCACTCAGTTGTACCAAAATTTGACAAAATGTAAGTTGATAAGTTTTAGTCGCACTACACCCTATTTGGACCAATTATACGATTGACAATTTTCAATTGGATCTTGGAGTTTCTCTTTTTCTCTTCTCTCTATACTGGGCTTAAATATTAATATTTCCAAAGGTATTAATGACGTCATGCGTTTACTCGGCTTCATTAAGCCATGATCGAAAGAATTGAATGACCCATGCACAACCAAACTTCTGAGTGTCTCCTTAGTCAGTGCTATTTAACTTGGCATCCTTCTTGGCAATTCATATTCATCTTCCGTCATTACATTTTAATAACCGCAGATTTATTAAAATTTAAATTGTAATTTTAATATTAAATTTTAATTTCTTTAAAACATTTTTTTGGAAAATTGTGGACTTATTTCAGCCTACAATAAATAAGCCATAAAAAGATATGCGATTTTTTCGATTGGCAATTGTCAATACTATCGATGTTTGAAATCTGAATGCATATGAAGTTTGAAAATACAATTAATAATCTCAAGATTAATTTGAATGCTAACCGCATAATAGATAAGTAGTGAACTCTAATTTGTTATACGCCCATTATAAATAAACTTAACATGCATATACAACATACATATGCGCGCATATTTATGTATGTATGTATGTATGTATAATTAAGTGGCAAGGTTTGTTGCCAACTCACGATATATACCTAAACAGTTCTTCAGTTCTATTTTGTTTCGAAACAAACCGGTTGCTCAAAAAAGCTGCTTTAAACTTTAACAAAGCAACAGCAAAGCTACAGAAACCGTTTAAGCGCAAATTATAGTATACTACTTAGTTATGGGGATAAGAGTTGGTGGTCGCTTGTCTTGTTCTCTATCGTTACACTTGGCACAACGTATTCGTCTAAAACAATTAGAATGCTTTGTCAAGAACGCCCGATTATACGATATCTTTTACCCCGTCGGCGATCGCTCTAATCTATGTGTGTGTACGTACAGTACAATGAAAATACAACACAGATACACGTATTATGGAGTAGAGATTAAATACCTTTTGCGCTTTTAGTCCGAACGTTACAAACTGTTTAGTGTATTTAATTAGCCTCTTTTAGAATAGAAAATCGATCTTTGTGATCTAAATTGAATTGAATTAACGTGATTGAGAGCTTCTAGATTTATTCGAAGTCGATGAAATATCAGCCGACCCTCAATGTTTTGCATTTGAATTATTGATAATTAATAACTCTTTCTGGTCCGATTTATTTGTAAAACTATTGCTTATTACAGCTGAAAAATTGTCTTAAACCCATTAATTTACCAAGATTTCTCATAATTGAACGAGACATCTTTTATCCCTTACATACATATATCAGAATCGGGAAGATCAGAACAGCCGAGCGGATAAGTGACTAGCGATATTATGAGTTGTGAGCAGTTATACAAGGTTATATTGTCTTCGGTTTAGTTTATCAAGAGGAAATTTTGATACATCGATATTGCATTTTCTTTTTTGCTCACTTTCGTATTTCTCTTCCGCATGTAAAACTTACTCACCAAAGCAGTGAAAGTTTATTATTTAAAATTGCTAATTGAAGGTTTTCTTATTTTAAATCAAAATTAATTATATTTTCATGCATTCATTTGGAAACAAGCTCTTTGAAATTATTATGGGGTATAAGCATTTACTTCTGCATTGGTTTCAATCCATTCGTTTTAAACAAATATCATCCGTTTCCGTTTTGAGCTATTCCAAATAGCGTAAAATTCTATTACCGATGTCAGTGTTTCAGTTCAATTGAATTTTGGAAGTTACAAACAGTTTTTTTTTAATTGTGATGGTAATTTTTGTAAGCCAAAATAACATTTATGCTTTCGCTTGCAACATCTAGACAGAAAAAAAGGGGTACACAAAATATTTTTGATTCACTACAGGTGTGATAAAACTGGTTAAATACATTCTTTCAAATCTGTTCCTTTGCGGGAAGTATTCTCCAAGTATAAATTTTTTGCTCTGGCAAATTAGACAGATTATTCAAACAATATAGAAAAAACTAAAAATGCAAATCTGTTGCCTCTTCATATTAACGGTTTCTCCGTTCTAAAAAAGGGATAAGTTTGGCGACTTCACAAATGGGACTTTTCACACCAAAAAGCAAAGTGGATTTATAGCAGTTGTATGTCGTATGTTTATTAAAACCACAACATATATAATACGCAGAACCCCTACATTAGTCAGACAGCTTAAGGAACAAGTATAGTGTGTATATTATTTAATAATCGAAAAGATTTAACTATTGCAGTAAACACATTTGAGATGTTTGCATAGTTTGAGCTTAAGAAGTGTTAAATGTTAATTTAAGTCGAAATTAAAAGCAAAAGCTCACCCCAATTTTTAAAATTCAAACAGAGCGCGCGCGCGCTTTGCGCAAGGAGCCCTTGAAAATGCGATGCTCAATTGTAAAGCTGAGTGGCCTGTTGGACGTTGCCTTTGTTCCGTTCTCCCTGCAATCCCTTCTTTCTTTATCGTGTGTGTGTGCGATGTTAATGTTGAAACCAACTCGTCTTCCCTCCTCCTCCTTTTTCTTTTCGTCGCTCTCTCGCTTAAGCTTTTTGAAAAGACTTTTACTGTTATTTCACGTTTTGTGCATGTGTGGTTATATCTGTGTATAGCTGTGTAGGACCATTGCTGGGGTCTTCTACAATTCTTGATCTTGTAATTCTTTTTGGCATTGCTTTTCACTTTACTTTACTTTTATTTCACACACTTTTCTTACACAGACTATACACATGCCAGCAAACACACACACAGACAAGCCGATGATACACGTATAAAATTTCTCGCGAAGCAACTTTTTAGTTGTTGCTGCTCCTCTTATTTTTATTGTAGTTGTTGTTCCTTTCTACGTTAAAATACACATGTACACAATATGTAAGTATATATATATATATTTATATATGTATAAATATTTGTATATGTATATATGAATGAAAACCAGTATTTGCCTTCTTTCACTTATTTCAAGAAATTGTTGAATAACGGTTTTGAAGCGATATTGCGTGTTTTTGTTGTTGTTGCTGGTTTTGTTTTACTAAATTTCACTTTGCTTTCTCGCGACGTTGTTGTTATTGTATTCGTGCACATAGTTTTTGTTACTCTCACACAACACATTCACATACATAGGTACACACACATACACGGAATGTATAAAATACAGGGTGAATGCAGTTGTGTGTGTTTTAATATCTTTTTGTGAAATTGTTGGTCTGATAAACCTGTCCTGCAGCGTCGACGTCGACGCGCGGCTTTTGCAACTGCCTCTTCTTACACATTTGCTTCACTTATGCAGATCGCTTGAGAATCATGCAAAAAATAACAATTATTAGACTATTTGTTTTGTTTTTCCTTTTGCACAAATACAGTTTGCATTTCATCCACATATACATGGCAATCAAGCAGCCAGCAACACATCATCTTTTTTATAAATAATATTTATATATATATGTATATGCAAAGTATAATTAACGACGGCGCAAATATTCCAAAAAGTATGTTTGTTGTTGTTGTTGTTTTAGGCAACGTTCATTGCCACTTACACACACACACATAGAGACAAAGCAAACGCACCAACACACACACTGGAAACGCTTCTTCTTCTATTGAGAGACCGTTATGTTAGCGATGCCGACGTTAACGTCGACGCCGTCTAGGGGGGCAATGATTTCGTTTCGATTCGTTTCAAGGGAACTTCATTTCTATACTTTAAGCGCCCCCGCGTCTTGCAAGCGAAACAAAGACAATTTCACTTATGTGCGCAGCGACACACACACACACACACAGACTTGTACTCACACACACATTGAGCATTGCGTTTGAATGTCAAAATTCAAATTTGTTTCAAGACATTTGATTTAAATCATTTGCACGCACATTCACAACACACACATGCACATTCACACGCACACGTACACACAACTAGGCTGACACAATTACAAAATTGTCGGTCGCTGTTTTCTACTTTTTTGATACTTCTTTTTGAATTTACACACACACGCACATACACACATGTATTTATATATATATATACATACATAAATATGCACACATATATTTATTATAATACACTTCACTACACACAACGACGAACGGCGCGTTGTTTTTGTTGTTGGCCTACTTTGTGTGTGGGGAATTTTGTTGTTGTTGCTCAGCTTCTCCTTTTGCAGCAAAGAAACGTAGCAGAGAGACTGAGACTGCGACGGCGACTGAGGCTGCCTCCTCTGCTACGTCGTTGTCGAAAAATTTCACACGCGCCGTTTTTTTATATGTCTTTTTACGTAAAAAAAAACTTTTACGAAATTTCCATTGAACTTTAATTGCACTTGCACTTAATGTAATACTAGATACTTATGTTTTTGCGTTGCATTAAATTATGTGCATTTATTTATGATCGTTTTTGCTTTGTATACTATGTATATTTGATATTGTTATAAAAAGAAATCACTACTACTTAAAAATCGAGAGAGACTAAGGCAAACGAACGTATGAAAAATGAATGACTGAGAAAGTGACTACAAAAATACGCAGGGCTGCCAACCGTTGCGTTTATTGCGTGCTGCCAGCACAAGAAAATATAATTAACTAAAAATTACCTAAATTATCTAAATATCGCACGACTAAAACACGCTCGCTATCATATATTGTCTGACCACCACTCACGCATACGATATCAGCCATAACTAAATATTTTGTATTAATTTCTGACAATTTTCGATTATTTACATAACTGCTTCTTCACTTTTTGTCTGGCTCAGTTTGGCAAGCTAATATATAATATAAATTTATTTACTGTAATTTTGCTAAACTACGCATAATATTGTGAAGTATTTTTACGCTTATGGCGTACGGCCACACTCAACACAGATATCGTTGCGCCGTCTATAAAAGCAGTGAGCTTTGAGTCCTATGTGTTTTAGTTAACAAAATTTCTCGCAAAAGAGCGCACAAAGCACGACGTACACAATTAAGTGCATTCTCACAAATTCTGGTAATCAAAAGATAATCAACAAATAAGGCAACAAAATGGCTGCACGCGATGCCGCTACTAACCAATTGACTGATTATAAAAACTCTCAAAAGGTGAGTTGCCAAGGCTCATAATTAAATGCTTAATTTATTCTAAAACTTAATGCACTTAAATATATTAAAATGGAACTTTAACAACAGCGCAGTTTGTGCCGGCAGAGGCAAAGTTCAGTTAGATTTGCCCATTGTTTTTGTCTTTCGTGCCAAGTGTTAAGTGCTCTCTCTCTCTCTCTTTCTCTGCCTTTCCCTTTCACACGCGACCCATACGCAACTTGCATGCGCAATTTGGCTTGAGTTGCGTATCAAGCAAGCATTCAATACATGTATTCTATATACATACATACATGTGTTGTATATACGCCAATACATGCATTGTATTGTGTACTTGCTTGGTGGTATCAGTATGAATCGCAAGACAGTTCACAGCATGTGTAAGTGAACTGAACAAGCTTCAAACATGTTCGACGTGTTCGCAACTATAGATTTGCAAGGAGGAGCAATGTTTTCATCCTTTTTATGTGGAAGCAACTGCACATAACTAAAAGTAATAATTATACATGTTAAATATGGATTATATATTTCACACATCCGCACTTAATCTTATCGGTTGTAGTTTTGATAACGACTATCATTAGATATAACTGTATTATAGTTCAAATGTTGTACCTAAGCCAAAGGTCTGCTTCAGATTAAATTTAGTCAGTACTCAAATAGTTAAACATACACACACAGGTATACGTTGATTTACATATCCTATATAGATTCTGTTCCGATATAAATATATATATATATTTAAGGTATATATTATAAATGAAATATTTAGTTCTTTTAGGTTGCAGCAATTCAGTTAGAAAATTGTATTTCCGCTTGATTTACCACACAAATTGCTCAGCTTGAAATTATGTAGTAATTACCTTATGAAACAAAAAGGTAAATTATGAAATAATTTATTAATTACCTTATAAAACAATAAGCAGCATTGAAAACTATAAGCAATTCACAGACGTGCTTGCGAGGTTTTTGGAGCGGGGCCTTCGTAGACGAAGACCGAAGAGCGTCAAGTGTGTTTGCGGTAAAGACTGATATTTCTTTTCTCGCTTCCGTCAAGTCAATGAACTTTGAAGTTGCATAAACTGGTTGCAAGTCGATTAAGGCGTTGCACTCGCCACGCGTGTTCGCCTTAAACTTATCTAATGCAAAATATGTACGCTTGTGGACCAAGTTGTAGCAGTTGACTGCCTTCCATGCCTCATATCTGGTTAGTGGCACGATCCAAATGATCGAAAAAAGCAAAGAAAAGCAGCAATTATTGACTTAAACGCATATTGTGTTGAGGAGATGATTATGCAATGCATTTGGCACTTGTCTCCGCTGCGACTAGTTTGTATATATATATATATATATCATCGATTTGCACACATATATGTGAGAATATGTTTCGAAATCGGAATGGAACTGACCCACAAAAGTGTTCTGAGTGCTGTTCGTGTTGTTGCCCCGTTGCCTGACCTTCTATGGAAACTAGACGCTAACTAGAAACTGCATTCTGTCAGGGATTATTTGGCTGCCTTTGTTTTTTTTTTTGACTGAAATTTGTGGGAATGCTCACAATGTTCGTATCCAAATCTTATTCAAAATGCCGCATTTCCTTTCTCGTACTCTGTACCACATACCACACCGAAATACCTTGGGGCAATTACAAAAGTTTCCACAGTTGAATTGTGAAAATTTGTTTTAATTGTTTGTTGTTTAAATGTTGTTTAGTTTACAAATGTTTTCAAATTGAATGTGCTGTCTTGTGTGCCAATTTCCTTCTTAGTGTTAAAATCGCAATATTCATTGTTAATTAATATTAATTAATGTCGCAGTATTTCATTGTTAAGAGCTTCTCGAATTCCGGCAGAGTGTTAATGAGCCACACCCATGGCCAACGTCTCTAATCTAATCTAATTTATTCGCAATACAACATTTTCAAATCTTCGCATTAATCCTAGCTTCGCTCCTTACTTTTTCACATCAAGAAAGACAAATCGAACAAATTTGTTTTCTTTTACTTGATTCTTCATTAACTTGTTGCTTGAATCAGACATCTTGCAATTAAAACTTTCCGATGTTTTTGCATTGAGATGGGGGGGTCTTATCAATGTGCTCTTTAGACACGCCTCGAATCCACTGTTTGCTTCCTATTATCTATCTATCTATGTAGTTGCGCCCTCTGAAGTGCCCCCCCGAACACATTCCCCTCCACATTTTAGGCGGCGTTTCCGACTGTGTCTCAAAGTGCAAACAATTTTGATTGCAAATCAGATGAATTCAAATTGAAAACTACGAAGCGCATTTCGCTCCACAGAATTTTAATTTGCTCAACGTATATAGTAGTAAAGTACACATTGGTGTATATAGTATTATATCTACTTAATTTTATTTACTTATAAGCATATATTCTCCAGTGGAAATGATGTGTCATGAAACATCCATGCAATTAGCAAATGTATCACAATCTTATTAAAGGTTAAATTACTTTTTTACATGTCATTGTTGCTCAAATCGGTATCTTGAAGAGATGCACTTAGTAAACAGGTTGTCAGGTGATGTACAGGTGTGCCTTGCATATAGAATAAGTGGTAAGCTATTATTCAGGGAGCGGCAGCAGCTGGAATTCCTAAAACAAGGAATTCGAAAGTTCCGTCGCGACAGTTCTATAATAAAATTCACAATCATGCCTTAAAGATCTATATGGTATAAATATGCACATATAAATATATATATATATAAACACTCACTTAGTGAGTGCTTCCATTTCTCTCTGAATCAAGGCAAGGCCTCCCCAGTTAAGAATTCAGCGATAAGCCCAGGCCTATCATTCTGATTTCATTTTTACGGAAAAAAAAACCAAAATTTGATAAGATATGGAAATGTATACTTTAAACTCGGTTATGTAAGAACATTTAAGAATATATATATATGCATATTAGCTTGTATCAGATAAGTTTTGTAATACTTTGAACATTTTGAAACCTCCTTAAACAACGTATAACATTTGCCTCACTTGCAGGAGAGTCCGGGTGTAATCACTACTGGCAGTGGTGCACCGATTGGCATTAAAGATGCCACCCAATCGGTGGGTCCACGTGGTCCGCTGCTGCTGCAGGACGTCAACTTCCTGGACGAGATGGCGCACTTTGATCGCGAGCGCATTCCGGAGCGAGTGGTGCACGCCAAGGGCGGCGGTGCATTTGGCTACTTTGAGGTCACGCACGACATAAGCAAATATACTGCGGCCAAGGTGTTCGAGAAGGTCAAGAAGCGCACTCCAATCGCCATTCGCTTCTCCACGGTGGGCGGTGAGAGCGGCTCGGCGGATACGGCTCGCGATCCACGCGGATTTGCTATTAAATTCTATACGGATGACGGAGTGTGGGATCTGGTTGGCAACAATACACCGATTTTCTTTATTCGCGATCCCATTCTGTTCCCCAGTTTCATTCACACACAGAAGCGCAATCCGCAAACGCATCTGAAGGATCCGGACATGTTCTGGGACTTCCTCACGCTGCGTCCCGAGACCACGCATCAGGTGTCGTTCTTGTTCAGCGATCGTGGCACACCCGATGGTTTCTGTCACATGAACGGCTATGGCTCGCACACCTTCAAGCTGGTCAACGCCAAGGGCGAGCCCACTTACGCCAAGTTCCATTTCAAGACCGATCAGGGCATCAAGAACTTGGACGTGAAGACAGCTGCGGATCTGGCATCGAGCGATCCCGATTATAGCCTTCGCGATTTGTATAACCGCATCAAAGGCGGCAAGTTCCCCAGCTGGTCGTGCTACATTCAGGTGATGACCTTCGAGGAGGCCAAGAAGCACAAGTACAATCCGTTCGATGTGACCAAAGTGTGGTCTCACAAGGAATTCCCATTGATCCCTGTCGGCAAATTGGTGCTCGATCGCAATCCGACTAACTACTTTGCCGAGGTGGAGCAGATTGCGTTCAGTCCGGCGCATTTGGTGCCCGGAATTGAGCCATCTCCGGATAAGATGTTGCAGGGTCGCCTATTCTCATACTCGGACACGCATCGTCATCGTTTGGGGCCCAACTATCTGCAGATTCCCGTAAACTGCCCCTATCGCGTCAAGGTCAACAATTTCCAACGCGATGGCTTCATGAACGTCACCGACAACCAGAATGGTACGCCCAACTATTTCCCCAACTCGTTCAGCGGTCCCCAGGAAGATCCACGCGCACGCGCCCTCTCCACCAGTTGCCCGGTGAGCGGCGATGTCTATCGCTTCAGCAGTGGTGATACCGAGGATAACTACTCCCAGGTGACCGAATTCTGGGTGCACGTGCTGGACAACTGCGCCAAGAAGCGTCTCGTGCAGAACATTGCCGACAATCTGAGCAATGCCAGCCAGTTCTTACAGGAGCGTGCCGTGAAGAACTTTACTCTGGTGCATGCCGACTTTGGACGTATGCTAACTGAAGCCCTCAACCTTATCAAGTCAGCCAAGTTCTAGACAGATTCCAACGCTTAACTCTCGGAAACATATTGCAATATATATCCAACTTTCCACTGAACAGAGTGTCAGTTCTTTGGTTGCGGGCAATTTTTTCTTTAATTCGTGGTACTTCATTGAACCCCTTTCCCATGCGTGTGCCTTGTTTTAAAATGCTACATTTTAGCAATGAAGATCACTTATATACATACATATGTAACGATTCGTAATAAATCTTAATCTTTTGATATAAAACAAGTGCTCCAATGTCACCCTTTTATTAATTGTATGCCAGAAGACCGGTTGGCAACGCTATCGATATCTATCAGATATATATATATACATGTCCAGATGAGCTGATGAATCCATTTGCAATGCTCATCAGCAGGGCCAGTTACGGCATCCGCTTGAGGATGGGAAAGCCATTCCTGAATGGGTCAACTTATGCCGGCATGTGCTAAAAAAAAGATCGCCCAATGTTTTGGTCGTTTGGAGTTGTGGCAGTTACGAGGCGCACAACTTACACCTCAAATCTTGTCGTCCTGAGGGAGATCGGCATTATCCAATTCAATGCCAGACCACATTTCAGCAAGAACACAGTTTCTGAGTGACTATTTTATTGTCTTTGTTTGCTCGAACCACTGCTGAAGATAAGAATTTTTGCTAGTATTATTCTGTTAAATAAATATTGGTGTTAAAATTACTCAGTTTGCGATTTCAAATTTGCAATGAGGCATTTGGTACAAAGTCTATTTATCATCGTTGTGAGGAAAAATAACTTTAATATTAAATATGATCTAATATACTCATAAATCTCGAGAATTATTTATCTCTGGTAGTCGCCACTCTTAGAATGTTGATAGATTTTGTTAAAGATTGTTCAAGTAATCGAATAATGAATAGATTTTCAAGAAAGTTGGCTTGCTTGGAACAAAAGTAATCCAAAGAAATCATCAAACAACTTTGAATTAAAATAGGAAAATATTTTGGGTTGAATGACAATTTAAAAAATATCAGCAAAGTCTTGAGTTATGTGCATAGACTTTTCTCCGAATATTAAAATAAATTATATACAATTTATTTATTAATATAAACTTCTCGTTATTTCTAATTCATTTGCATTGGGTTGACTGATAAACATATGTCATTCAAGTGACTTTTGTTACAATACTGTTAATTACATATTCATAAAAAATATCAAAAGCACGCCGAAGATAACAAACTGTAAATCTGGAGTCTAGCTGCCAACATCTAAATTGTATTATAAATTATAAAAACCGACCGATGAAATTATATGATACATCAGGTGAGTTTGGGCCAATCCATTGGAAAACAAAAAAAGTTTTCATTCAAAAAGCATGTTTAGTCCTCTGGCTGCTATATGATATAGTGATCCGATCCGGTCGGCTCCAGCAGAAGAGAAGCGGATAAATTGCAAGTCATCTAAGTCATAACTAAGAGATCGCTTACACAATCAGTCAAGTCAATTCAACTAAATAATAATTCAAATTCATGATAAATTTACATTTTCATATTTTTTATTTGATTTGTATAACTATGTAAAACATAACTCGTTTGAAAATGTACAGATTATTATTTAGGCTTAGAACTAGTGCTATTTGTGTGCGCAATTCAGTTCGCATTCAATATTGAGTAATTTTTGTTTTGGTTTTCACAAGTTTTCGTCTAAATTGAACAAAATTGCATTTGCTAAGTCCCACTTTCGGTCAGTCTAGTTGCTAAAAAAACAGAGTATAAAAAATACATTTCACTGTTACAGTATGCAATTTCACATTAAATATATATATAACATTTGATTTTTGCTAAATGCAACAATTAAGTATCATATGTATATACATAAGCTCAGTTTTCCATGAATTATATGCATATATATGGATAAAGTACATAAACATACATTAAAGGCTGTTAGTAAATGCGATCGGCTCCATTTCCTAATTTGTTTAGTTTGTTGCTATTGAATTTTCTACGGCTTGTTCTCGATTAACAATGATATAGACTCTGTTACCGCTTAAGAGTTCAATCCTTAAAGCTTCGTAATGGAGTTTTTCTAAATTCGTTTAACAGTGTGATTGTTTTCTATTTGTATTTTTTTTTGTTTTGTTTTCAGCTTTATGCTTAACCGTGTTGTGAACCATAATAAACATGTAAGCAAAAGACACTTTTTCTTCTTTGTACAGTACTCCCCTCCCCTTGGCGATATTTGTGGGAGTTGTGTTCACTTTTAGACTAGACAGATAATAAACTAATTGTTGAAGGCCAGGTCAGTCAGCTGCTGTGTGCCATTGGCGGCTAACTGGGCCAACGGTTCCGTGATGTTGGCCAACACGTTGCTCACAAGATTCGAGCTGCTTGCAGACAAATCATGTAGCAATTCGGTATTGTTGGCAAGCAGACGCGAGGCATTTGCAGCCATCTCAATCGCCTTGCTAGCAGTAATCTCGGACAATAATCGTGTTTTATTTGCTGCTTCCTCGGCGGCTATCTGCGCCCACTCTGGGAACGTGTCCAAGCTGGGATAAATGACCTTGGCCCAAGTTTGGCAGAAAATAAACAGGGTTATTATTGTGATAATCGTAGGTCCAATTCCCGCAATCGCCATGTCCTTGCTGCGTATGTGGGCGTATCCAGCGACTAAAGCGTTTGGCGGCGTGCTCACTGGCAGGTGGAAGGCCATGCTGCAGGCCAAACCTGCAGGAAAAACTAAGTACAGCGGATTTATCTTCAAGGCCAGCGACTGCAAATAAAGTATACAAATAAAAGACGGTTAATTGTGAGCTGTTGAAATTCATAGCCATGTTCATTGCATACCATCTCGTTGAGCACAGGCACAAGAATATTGGCAACAGCCACATTCGAGCTAAAGGCGGTCATAAATACAGCCACCAGAATGACAACCAACAATAGCGCTGAGTTTGGTAGCACCTTCAGGCCACTCATCGAGCTGCCAATCAACGAGGCCATGCCACTCTGTTTGCTGCCAGCGGCCAGGGCGAAGCCACCGCCAAGTAGGAACACCAGACCCCATGGAACCCTGGTCTGGATGAACTTCCATGTGATTAGAGATGATGTGGGCGCCGTTGGCACTGGTCCTCGTCGGGTACAATATCGCAGGAATGCATAATTCGCAGGCAGCATGAAGCACATGATCACCACAAATATGGTTGGCATCGAATTCTTAATCACCCTGAAAGATATAAAATTAATTAGGGAACTGATATAAACTAAGTAACAAAATGGAACAGTTATCTTCACGGTCTCAAAGGCTTAACAGGGCTTATATGCATTTCTAAGAAATCTAACCATTATCAAACATACCTATAATGACTCGGCAAGTCGGTGTTTTTCAATAAGCGAAACAATCGATCAAATAAGTCGATTCTTATTATTCTTCCTTACTGGTTATCAAATCGGAATCGTTTGCCGATTAATATTCAGAATCTGCAGATCAGATATTATTTGTCCCGTTATTACCATCGAAGTGGAATATTATAATGAAGCTGGAATACGAGAACTTATATTCAAGAATTGTATTTCGTAGCTCTTATAGTCTCTGAGATAAATTTGTTCACACATACGGACAGACAGAAATGGCTAGATCAAATCGGCAGTTGATCCTGATCAATAAATATATACCTTATTTGATCGGAGATGCTTGCTTCTATTTGTTAAAATTTTTTCCAGAACTTCATTATAGCGTCTTTTTGCTTATTTTTTGATCTATTTGAATTGGGTTCAGACAGGCAGGTAGACAACATATAAAATGAACTTACTTTGAAGGCAGCAGGTCCGCCCAACCGGTAAAGATTCCCGGTTTGCGTGTAAAGTACATCAGAACCATAATAATGAATAGTATCATCACTTGGATTTCGTGCATACTCATTGGACCCAACTCCTTGTAGCGTTGATCAATAACTTTCTTGGCCACATGAGCGTTATCCTTGCCAAGCTGCACCTCTTGGGCCTCCTTGCTCTTTGGCCGCCACAGACCCATGAAATGCCATTGCAGAAAAACATATGTGAGTACCGTATAGACCAGCATCGAGGGCACCGAATAGAACATGAATGTGGCAAAGTCCATTTTCTCGGTTGCATTGGGGAACGCAGAATCGTAGATGCCCTTGAATGTTAGATTTGTGGCAGTGCCAATTATGGTTCCACAGCCACCAAGTGACGATGCATAGGCAATGCCCAGATAATAGCATTGTGTAACCTTTGTAGGATATGGCAATCTGCACAATTAGAAATGATTCAAAATAAATGTACAATTTGTAGCCAGTTTATGGTTTAACTTACTCATCCTCATTCTTCTTTTTGTTCTTTCCGCCAACCATTTGATACTCGGGCTCATGATAGATCTTACAGACACCTTGCTATAAAATGGATAATGATTAATGGGTTATGAACTCATTTAATGTCATGGCAAACGCCTTTTATTGTTTCCACTCACAGCTTGCAGCTCCTCAAGTACCGCCTGGACAATTGGGCTCATCATTGCTGTGCAGGCCGCATTTGAAATCCACATGGATATAAACATTGTCACCATAATCAGACCAAAGTGTAATCTATAATATACAAATAATAGTTAACCAGCTGTCACAATGGAAAAAAAGAATAATAATATTGACCTTCGAGGACTGCAGCCCACTATTTGGATCACTCTTAGCGCCAGACGCTTGTGTAGACCACTATATTCCACAGCGAGCGCAACCATTATGCCGCCCATGAACATCACCAATGTGTCCTTAAAGTATGTCATGCAGGTTTCTTCGGAGCCCTACAAATGACAAGAATCATCAGAAAAGTCAGCTAATGTTGGACTGTGCGATAACGATGATGATTCATTTATTTACCATGATGCCCATAGTGGGAAAAGCAACAATTGGTATCATCGATGTAACATAGAGGGGCAAGGCTTCAGTGACCCAAAATACAGCCATTATCAGCAATATGTACATGCAACGGTATGCCTGTAATTGAACGTAATGGCATATTTTATAAAACTTTCACACAACTTGTCTAAGATACTTACCGGAATATTGTTTATCAATATTATGGGCAGGCATAGCAGGGGCATTAGGAACACAACACATCCTTTCCAGTGATTTGCAAAGAAGGAGCCCCAACGGGGACGCTGTTCCACAGGTTCCGCTGCTTCACTGCAAAGAATACAAAATTTATAGATGCGATCTATACGTAATAATAAGAAAATAGAAAATGAAGTTATTTGCTTCCTTCTTACAGTTCCATCTTAAAATCCGGAAAAATCTGCAAGTAAATAAATACAGGAAAACACATAAGTACACAATGGAAGGTAGTTTGTCTAAACCTTGAATGAGCCTCCAAACTTTGTCCCATTTATTACTAGTGGCCATGCTTTCATTTTAGCGAATATTGTTCAATTATTATCGTTTACACTTCGTTAAAATGCCATTCATTTAAATGTATGCCGAAACGAATGGAAAATCAACTCAATCGACATATGAAATGGGTTCATATATAAAATCTAATAATAGAGAGAGTTCTCCGATTATCATATACCCCATATAATACTTAAGCATGCCTATAATAACAACAAACTCTTATCAATTCGTTATTACAGAAATGTTTTTATGTTTACACATTCGATTATAATCCGATTTTTACTCCTTTGAGATTAGCAGTTGTAAATAATGTATATATAAAAAATATATGGAATTAGACAGGCCTTTTTTTTATATGTATCCGTCTATATATGCGCAGTAATCAGCTAATTTACAACCATCAAGATGTAATTTCTTTGCAAAACCATCTATGTAGGCGCATGGAAATCGAATATTGTGCTGTGGTGGTGTGTGGTGTGTGTGGTGGTGTGTGGTGCTGTCGGTGTCTGTTCTGTTTTCGGTTCGGTGCGTTGAGTTCTGTGTTGGAAAATAAATATTTCATAAGTGTATAATATATGCATGTCGACTGCGTCGGCCTCTACTTTACGTACGTCATCAGCCGCTGAGTATAGTCAATGTGATAATTCTCATATATACTGCGCTACCCACAAATTTAGTGCATTTAAAACTTAATTTTTATTTGAAAATTATCGATTTTATTAAAATTCATTGTAACTCTGCAAAATCGTGTACCTTTGGTCATCAGAACTATATATACTGATACATATGTGAGTTGCATTGCGCTCAAGCAATGAAGCTCAATTTAAATACATCGATTAAAATCGATAAAATCAATATATGATCAAGACAAAGATTTTCTAATGATCGGTCGAAGGTTTTGACTCCTTGTCGTTCTCCAAACCTCATAAAGAATATATATATATTCTTCATATATTCTTGGTTTCCTGCACTAGTCAAGTATATCTGTCTATATATAATATGTCTATAATAATAATATAGTGATATAATAATAATAACAAATGCGAAATCTTTAGTTAACAGACATTCGTGAAACAGAAAACATTTTTATATACGAAAACACAGTAGTATTTCTAGGACCGGATTAAATTTAGATCTCAGAAGATTAACCACGCTCTACAAGGACATCTAATCTTCTTCGTGTGTAAGATAACCATTATTTTTGTTTTAAGGTCACAGTCACAGTCAGTAGTGGTGGGTTGCAATGGGTTGTCGCCTAGTGATTGTAGGGGAAGGCATGCAATGAAATTGAAATTGAATTAAAGTCATTTGGATGCTATCCAAATTTGTGATAAAAATCTGCACATTTCTTCACTTCCCTCCTCGTTCAATTTCCATCTTGAGCAATGAGTAATATACCAAAGTGTAAGCATATTAGTTGGCAATAGTTTAAATTTCAAGCTAAATATTGAACATAATATTAATATATATATTCCTGGTACAATATGGAATTCACTATTGAGGCCCAACATATCTATAAGATACTTATGCATCGTTTATAATGAGGTCTTGTCACTCAGTTAAAAAACAGAGCAACTTAGAACGCAGCCCATTAAAAATAGTTCCCCTTAGTCACACGGCGACAATGTCAATGTCAATACTTTTAAATATAGTAAAGAAAAAAAAAGAAAAAGCGAAAGTGAGAGGGTTACGAGAGGACTGCATGTGCCAGTGTTTTTCAATATTTTTTATAAAAAAAACAATATGCGTAAATACATATAGTATGTGTATTTAAGTGTATTTGCTGTGTTTCCTCTCAATAAATACTGATAAATAAGTTAAAAGTTTTGCATAAACAACCAAAAAGATGTATATAAAATGTGTCATAAGATCTGACTTTGAGGCACAGGTGTTTTATGATTGCCACACGGCAAACAACAATAATTGTATTTTATTTGTGTGCTTACTTGGGCGTAAATCCATTTATTAGTTACAAAATTTGCATTTTGAATTTTACACCAGCGTGACACCAACAACACCGATGTTTAGTCTGGCGAATGCCTATTATATATATATATATATACACTCAGCGATATTTTGGACACCTCGAAATGTATACACAAATATTATTGTTATTGTATAATTGGACTCGGCACGTGGTCACAGTAATTGCAATTTAATATAATAAACTATGTTTACGATCGTACTAATTTGGAAATCCGTAGTTTTCCCACAGCTAGTGCCAAAACTCAGTAAAGAGTGCTCGAATAGAGGATACCCTGCACCTTAATATGCACTTGTCTGCCTGTCTCATCGACTTGGATAAGCCGACTATACCCTTCTTTTTAACAATTGAATAGCCGCTACAGGGGCTCACAATATTTTCCCCACAAGCAATTAGAAAAAAAGCAAAAATAAACAAATGCAATTATTAACATTGTAGCACATTCCCAAGTTAAAAAGGGTTTCCCATCGCATTTTGCAATACTGATTTCAATATTACTACATCGATGTGAGATTCATGTTTTTGAATGTGCACTCGATTGCCTACAAAGCTGATAAAAGCAAAAAAAAAAAAAAAAACGAGTGAGAGCGACCCTGGATGTGAGAATGATAGACAGTAAATTGATAAAGTGTTGCATATAAGGAATCTATATTATACACTTAATTCAAATAGGCGCTATCAATTGACAATGTCAACCTACGTGAAATTGTTTGTGTTCGCTGTCTATCAATTTAAATTAAATATGTACAATGTGTGTACGTGCTTACCTACATACATACATATACGCATGGCGATATCATCTATCTCAGTTATTAATAGGAAATGCAATTGTTTACGATCGAATAGAGAGTGAAAATAATAGAACCGTTATGTTCGACTCGTTCACAAATTTACAGCTCATTATTACTACTTAAGAATCGATAATCAATATTTCCAAGTTATTTAATGTTAGACACATTAACAAGCAAAAATATAACTTAATTATAGCCCTACTTTGTATAAGTCCAAGTATCCCATTGTCTCAACATGTTAAAACTAAAATGCTAAAATTATCTGGTTATATCTATTTTAGCTTTATTATACACTTCAATTACAATGTAATAACACACTAAACACCTAAACTACTCACATTTCGGATAGTTATCGCAATAGCTGTTTCAATTGCTATTTAATTATTGCGAAGTGCTCACTTCCACAGAAATTAATGGAGATTCCTATCCAAAACTATAAAATAGTATATTATATACTATTGTTATACTATTGCACTGGATTTTATGACTTTGTCGTTAAAATTACGTGCTGCGGGATCTGACATTCATCTTGTATTTTCTTGATAGAACCGACGAGAGAAGTCTATTTGCTTAGTTCTTTCCTTATGATTTTTTGAAAGCCAAACTCTTAGTTTTGAAGACTTATTTATATTGGTCTTTTTTTCTATGAATTGTAACTAAAATTTGTTTTAAGGAAAGAAGAAGAAGACTTCATGCCGTTTTAACCATACAAATTTAAATAGGGCTACAAAATCAATCGAAAATATCTTCAAAATAATGGATTAGATCAGAAAATGAATGATATCTCTATCTCATATCTCTTTTGTTTGCTTATGTTTGCTCGGTCTTAGTTTGATAAGTGAAGTGTTTACAAATTACATATATACATGTATATAAACTATATACAAGTTAATCGATTTAATGGGCGCCATGTGAATAACATTTTAGGTATAACCAGCCAATAAAACCTCTCAGGAATTGGGATGGAGTCTAAGGTATGGGAGTCTCATACATTAAATAACTCCAAATGATCACGTATTTAAAAAGTAATGAAAATTTCAAAAATTATAAACACTTTAGTGAAATACGTGCTTCAATAGTTTTTCTTCAGTGTATTTTTAGTAGATACGGAAGTTAATACATTTGTTTACTATTTATTTTGTATATAGCTGGTTACAACAGAGGCTACTGTTGGAGATTTGAATTGACAGCACTTACTTATGAAATTTGATTCAACTTATTTTTCGAGTCCCCAAGATAAATGTACAATTTTCTATTCTCTCTGTAACCACATACAAAATTCATACAATGGGTACAAACAGGCAGAACGAGTCAGCTCAGAACCACAGAGTATAATATATACATTAGTTATCAGCACCCATACCAGAATCGATGTCATGCCATACTCGTCCGTCTGCTCGCAAATCTGCGGGACTGTAGCTGGAGAGATAGACAGTGAGAGTGATTGGGAATACTGATTTTAAAATAACCTATGCAGATCTAGATTACAATCTGTTTGATAGGTTATATCAAAGTTCCTGTATAATCGAAAAAGTGAATGAGAATGAGATCAAGAGCATTTCAATTATGATTACATAATATATATTTGATCATCGTAAACTGATAATTTTCAAGTTGTACAATTCCGTGATAGAAATAGCACGAATTGAGATCTAATTTATTTCTCAAATGTTGATAAGCAGTGTTTCTAATACACTTGGCTTTATAAAATACAAAGTCAGTCTGAACTTTACACCCTTGCGACATATTTAATCTGCTTTTTACGACAAGTCGATTAGAAACTCAAAGTACGAAAAAAACGTCAATAAAACGTGGAGTGTTCCCGCCACATTTTGACCGCAGACATTTAATCGCTTCAAGCCATATTATAATGCACATAAAACAAAGGCCTAACTGTACCTGTACTTGTACCAGCTGAAGTAAACTGGTGTCCTCATTAGCACACCAGAAAGTCTAAACTAAACAATCACCTTATGACATCGCCAATCACCTGATGACAACGCGAATAAATTTCATATGGTAATTCAAATTGTGGTCATTCACTTGAAGCTCTCTTGACAACAGTTTGTTGATACTGAAACTGAAATTTCAAATATATACACACTAGTTAATCAATTTAAAAAACGCTGTGCGTCTTCAAGAATCTGATAGTTATTTATTAAACGATTAAACTAAAGATACCCTGTGACATATATATATATACAAACTTAAACTTAAGTCATCGGTAACCTGGGATACAATTGAATCCTTATAACGATTCATCGGTAACCAGGGATACAGTCGAATCTTGTGTAAATAACAAGTTACAGTTCTCAGTAGAGAGGGCTGACCTAGCATATACCCTGTAAAAAGTTTAATATCATTCACAATTACTTAAACATGCGCTGCAAAGTGCTGCACAAGTTACTAACATATTGTCTAAGTACGTTCTAATATTAAAAAAGAAAAAAATTAAAAATAAATATATACATATATACTACTAGTTCACCTATTTAATTTTTTATAAATCTTATAAATTATTCATTTCCTATATTTCCCCTACAATCCCATGACATTCACTGCTAAAAATCGTTAATTTATGCTCCATTTGAATTATTTATTCGTAACAATGAAAATTTCCCCCCATATGTCTGGCAAACGATATGAATATTAACCCTATTTAAAGTGCATTATCCAAGTATTAAGTTCTATTGTTGGAAGTATTGTTTGTTACAGAACAATATAAACTAATATAATTGCGCCAATTAAAGAGTCGTGTAAATGAACTTGAGAATGTATATAAAGAGTAAACTAAACATTTGCATAAGTTTTGAAATTCAATAAGCGGAAGCTTAATTATGTACTTGGAATCCTTTTTCCGAGTGATTATTATGCAGAAAAAATTCAAAAATGTTTGTACTAATAGAAAAACAGCATAATTTTTAACAATAAGTGTATCCCAAAGTAGTTACGGGCTGCAAGAAGTATATTTGATGACTTACAAAAAAAAAAAGATTTTCTGTATGATTTTGACAATGTCTGGTATCGATCATATTATATATAAGATATGTCAATGACATCAACGAATTTTACAAGCTGTTTATCGGGGCTTACTAGGTGTGAATCAGGTGACTGACGAATCTGCGTTACCTGACCACATAATAAAGTTGCTAAAAAAACGTATTTACCTAAAATGTATTTGTTGAATATGGCTCATTTAGTTAATTAGTAACTTATTTATTGACGCTGTTGGATCGTAAACATTCGTTAAGGATATAAAGTTTTCGAATGAATGCAACGCAGATCAAAACATGAAAAAACTGTGCACTGAACAAGTTCTGAACAGACTTTTTATACTTTGATACCGATGGTACAAACTTGAAGGGTATATTGCTAGTAACTCCAAAATAATTTTGGACCACGCCCACTCTATCTCCCGCAATTTAAGAGCTATAGTTACTTGGAAGGAAGATTTGTAGGAAACTTCTCTATATAATTTTTTCATCCACAGCCACAACAAACTTGGACAGTATTTCTTGGCTATACCCACCCTGTTCTTTGCTACCTGTTAAGAGCTGGCATTATCATATGATATCAAAGTATTTCGTAGTCGGTTACACCCCAATGCAACATTCTCTCTGGTTTTTTTTTGTGTAAGCTACAAGTGCATTCCTGACCTCTACATCGTGTGCTTAATAAATGCACAGTACACACATAAATATTTGCCGAAGTATTTTGAAAAAGCGAGTATTATCCGGTAAACAGTCAGAACGTATTCTAGTTTTGTCACGAAACTTATAACGAATTGAAGCAGTCGAACTGACCTCATAAGGTAAGTTTGTTATTGAGTGTAGCTTTGACCGTCTGTTTGTGTTAAAAGTATAACGATAATTTTATTGAAAATTCAATTCACTCGAAATATTATTATTAGTATTAACTGGCGTATTTTTGTATATATGTGACAGCTGTGAAGTGCTGAATATAGGAAATGAATGGTCAAGTACAAGCTGTTAAGCTGCTCTGACAAAAACGTGCAAGACCCTTTAAGCGGAATCACGTCAGAAAGTTCAATGACATGATTTAAACTCGAAACACATATTGAGAATTTAATTACAAATTGTTAATTGGTGGAATGCAATGCACATACAATAAGTGCAAACAAATTAGTTTAAACGCGGTTGGCATTATATATTACATTAGCCCGTAAGTCATGCCAAATCTGTTAACTTTTTGAGCTTAGCTGCTGAACGATTAGACGAATTGATTTGATTAGTGTTAAAAATAAAAAGCTAATATTATAAACGTATCTATTTAAATTGCCTTTAACATATTACGCATACATTAAGGTAAAAAAATTTAGAATGTTAGAAATCCAGAATTTTACAGGAATCTTAAGTGCTTTTGAAAATTTACATATTTTCGACATTCGATCATTAAATAATTTGAATTAACTGCAATACATACAAAAATACACAATACAAAGATCAACGGTCAAGTTAACATATAAATTTAACAGCTGTTCGGAAACCGCGTGTGTTGGACTGGTGTGGGAATCAAAATGTATACATATGTGTGTGTACGTGTATGCACAGGAAGAATAAACATTTGTATATATGTACACATGCATACATACAAACGCACGTGCATATACACAAACAGTTGTATAGATTGTGAAAATGCAAGGCATGAAAAAGTCAAGAACAGAACACTAAAATAAACCGACGCGTCGATTCGCAGAAGTCGAAGAGAATGAGTATAATGTCTTCAGAAATGTGTGTGTGTGTGTTCCCCAGCATAATATTGTATATTTGTAAACACATACATACATATGTACATATGTATATAACTAAATGAGCGCCTTTTTCAAAGCATTCGGTCAGTTTGAAACAATATGCAACGTCAGTATGTAAATAATTCTATAGTTTCTACACCACTTCCTAACCTAAACTTTGAAAATAAACACAGCACGATATTTTTGTCGCCGTTAAAATACACAAAATAATAATGTACATACATACATATGTGCGTATGTACAGTTTAAATGTATGTACGTATATATGTACATATGTATGTTGAGTATCTGAAGTGTGTTATTATTGCTACGCAATATACATATACAATACACACATCCATATGTATAACACTTTGCTTCTCACACGTGGTTTTAGTTTTATTTTGTTTGTTTTGATATTGTATTTAATTTACTTTTTTCGGATCTTCTGTGTGTCGGGTAGCGGTCAATTTGTTGGTTACCAAGAGACAAGACCACAAAACGACGAAGAACAGTAGATGGCAGACGAGACGATGAATGACCAGAACACGCCCGTTTCGTGTACGTTGCAGTGCGCGACTAAACTCACTCGAGAAATCGCTCGATGGAACTGACTCTAGGGACTTAAGTCTCTGACTGAGGCCGGCATAACACAACCACAGCGTGACTGTGTATTGGTGAGAACGTATCGGTGTGCTCATGCACAGTGGGTGAAATACTGATCGATGCGCATTAAATCAATCAAAACATTTATTGTTATACTATAATTATGATTATGAGAAGTATTACATAAGTAAACTGTATATTATTTGGGCTCTTATGCTTTCTAAAAAAAAAAACATTGTTAAAAAATACATATAATTCAATTAGTATTAAATATTTAAAAATAATTTGCTAACAAAATTCTTAAGAAGTGTAAGGTATTTATTTTACACAAATTTTTGTTTCATTAAAAATTCTAAACCCAAAAATATTAATTTTAGAATTTTAATATAATAACAAAAGATCTGGACAAATAAGCCCAATAGATCTAAAGAATAAATAGTTTAGTTTTCTTATTTAGACAGAGAGAGAGAAAGAAAGAGAGGGAAGTAATAATTCGAGATACTCAATAGAAGAAAGAGTCAAAGCTAAGTTCAATTCAGTGTAGAGTCAGAGAAAGAAAAGAAAAGATAAGAGAGTTTCGTAAAGAATGAAATTGTGCATAAAAACTGAAAAGATATAATTGATTCTTAACAAACTTGATAATTCTTATCATATTGCGGCTAAAGAAATGAAATGTATTCAGAAATAAAAGGAAAGTAAATATAATTTGTATCGTCTGTTTTCCCAATGAATTCGACTTGGTGGTGAATATCTGATAACTAAATTATTCCACGGTGTAATGCAACAAGTTGAGTGTAGTGAGATATGCAATGCATAAGATTGCCATGACTGAGAGCCTGAACTATAGATGCGACGGGTATTTACTAACGACAGCGTGAGTGTAATTAAAATATTGCCGAGGTTAATAACACAAACTTGTCTTCAATTTACACATTGCACTCGAACATATTTAAACAAAAACAAATACAGAAAAGTATCAAAAAATATAACAAGAATATAATAAACAAGTGTTTCCATAAGTTCAACAACCCCTAAGAATTGGGTTTTTATTTAATGTACATTGAGAATGGCTTGCAAATTTTAAATAGATTAAACAAATAAAAATTGAATAATATGCTTCAAAAAAATAAAGTTACAAATGATGTAGAAATTTAAATTGTAAAAAAAAATATATTATTTATTACATATTTCAGCAAACTAAAGTGTAAGATAGTCCAACATAGTCCAATACTTCTAGGATTAGGGAACACAGATAGACCCAAAATAGACTCACAACTATTGATTAGCAATATACAAAGTGCATAGCACCATTGTACTTACTATGTTTCAATTAGTTTTATAATGTATGTCACTATTAAATCCTACCTAAATGAGAACAATTCACATTCCAATAATACAGATTAAAATTAGCGAATCAGATTGTTAGAGCTGTTTCACGCGACCATCCCTACTGAACAGAAGAAACAGCAGGTAATAGTGTTATAGATCTTGGCTAAAAAACACCCTGCACGTACAATTTTCCTTATCATTGGAGGTAAGTCTTTACTTATCGTGTCCACTCAAAATACTTTATTCAGTAAATATATATAACAAAAGTTCTGCATTACATCAGTCTCACAGCTATTTTGTATTATGCCAATGTACATTCCAATTATAAATTAGTAATTGCAGCATTGAATGATTCGTACCGTCTATTGCTTTCCTTTGCCTGGTATTGGTACAACTTATCATACCCTCTTGGTCAGTTTTACGAGGGTATGCAAATAAGAGCAAAGAGCAAGCGGCACACAAAGCAGTGCTGAAATGTAATGGAATGGAATGGGGTTTATTTAGGATCGAACATGGAGAGGCTTTGTGAGTCAAGAAAAGAGCGGTAGAAGGAGAAAAAGCAAAAGGAGATGGCGATGGCGGTGGCGGTGGAGAGGTAAAGGAAAAAGGAGAAAGGTTGCCATGAGTACTGCGACACGCGACAGTGCGGGGACTGTGACAGATCAAGCAGCAAAGTAAAAAGAAAACACGTTTCCAGAAAATACCAGTCGAATCGATTAGACGTCAAGAGAATCAGAAATGAAAAACAACTTGCAGGCTGCGTCAGAAATGTGGACAAACTGCATTTGCTTAACTGGTAGTTAGTGGACACATGTTGCATGCAGGAAAGGCAACTAGTTCAGTCCGTAACGAAGCAATACGAAAACAAAGAGCCCCTCCATTTGACCTATCTACAAAAAGGGGTTGGAAGATAATGCATTCCGCTTGTCAGCAATCTGAGAGTGCGTTATTAACAGGTAGTTGCAGCAGCAGCTTCTACAACCACCTGCTGACTGTACCGCAGTAGATCCGACAGATTCAATTACGGCGAATGTGTAACAGGTTGTTGCCTCTTTCCACCATCTACAAAAAAAGCTTCCAAATTACCATTAACTTTCGAATTCATTTCATAGCAATTTTGTTTTTGTCGGAACTCGAATGTGATTAACATTGATAATATAGTATCGAATTGACTTTAGCATTCACACGTTTTCCGTAATGACAGTTCCTTTGTGTGTGATAATATTTGTTCAATGTGCATGTGGTCAAAGTAACAAATGAGAACGTTGCGTAACCGACTGCAGAATACTCTGATACCAATGCAGTGCCTCGCCCATTGATAAATCTTTAATGCGATTATCAAATTTTGTGACTCTAGTTTTGAAGTTTTAAAAGATATGCAATCCACTGCTGAAATCCTCTTAATGCTTCCTGCAGGCGGACTTACTTAATTTTATGTAAATATGTAAAAAGATTTAGATTCACTTCTTGACCGTAAACTAAAATCCGGTAGTCATATTCAATTCAAAGTCAAAGAAAGACCAAGATGCTTTTGACTTCTCTAACTTCTGACTTTGGTATACAATTTTTAGGTGATTAGTATTTGTATATTTGTATATATATATATATAATCTAAACAACTAATGTGTCATGAATTTATCATGCAACAATACATATGTAAGGCGCACTATCGAAAGAAAATACAAATGTATATTTTGTAAGTATATGAGTCGCTTCATATTTAAGTCTGTCATATTTGATATTATCCCCTAGGCGAACGAAGGCAGGGAGAGATTGGGGTCTTCCTCTTGCATAAATGACAACAAATACCTACATATATAAGTGTATACCAGACATTGCTTAGATAGAGAAATCCAAACGCATATAAAATTTCTCAAACTATAATTTTTTAATTGTATCAAAACCAAGCCGGCAGAGCTTTTGTATAAATATAATTTGTACATCTTGGTTTCTTCTGTATTCTGTATAATTCTCAAAATTTTACTTTTTGGACAGTCACTATTTCTTGCTATTACTATGCATTAATCTTATCTTCAAATTATTATTATCAAGTGCTAAGAGTCGTATCTGAAAACAAGTTATAACTTTACATTTACATTTTTTGGGAAATGCTATTTAAAACAACAGACTGACCCACTTTTAACAACTTTATAATGTAACCAAAACGAAAACCAATAAATAAAGAGATCGCAAATTTATGAATCGGTTTCAAAATGTTATGAAAATTATTTAAAAATATTATCTAATTAGATAATTTCAATATATATAAATACAAAGTTCAGACATCGCCTCCAAAAAGAAAATTGCGGTTCCTGAGCCAAAAATGTATCACGAGAAAGAAATAAATATTTATGTGCATTAAATAAATACATATACACAATTTCGCTTTGACTTCTGTGTTCGTCAATTGTTCTGGGTTCCACAAAAAGTGCGTCATTGCCAACCACGTGAACAAGATCATTTGGAGATGTTAAGCTATAAATACATAAACAATTGAACGCAACAATTGCCATAGCAAATTATAAATAGCGCCACCCTAACCTTGAGTTATAATCCTCATAATTCTTCAAATATGTTATAATATATCTGTATACATTAGACTATGTTTAAACATGCTTCAGGTAAGTTCAACGGGAAAAATAAGCTTATTTACATTTAAAACCTTGGCAAGTTCGGGAATTTGGTTAAGCCAAACGAGAACGGTTTTTTACCGATCCAAATCATGCGGTATTACGACTTTGGGTAGTCAGGTGCTTGCCATACCCAAGTAATTAGCGGCATTTATTTATATGCCAGATAAGGGAAGGATTGTTATTGCTGTAAGACAGTGCGAAAAAAACGACGTCAGCGAGCAAAGTTTCGTAACAAAAAGATAATATTTTTGGGTGAATTCGTGGGATTCTTTAGGTGCTAGATAAAATTTGCGTTCTACGTAACCGATAAGCCAACTGATGAAATCATAATTTGTGTAAATGAAAATCGTTGTGTATTTTGCAACAGCTGTCTGGGCTGAGATAAAATTAACTGCTGTATGTGCGTAAAGCTTGAAAGAAGCAGACAGATATTACGGAGCTCGAAGAACACATGGCGTTCCATGGAGAAAGTTGTTAAGTCGCATTTTACGCACAAATATACATTGTATATTTATATATATATACATCATATCTACAATACTGTATTTACATAAGACCAAAAGATACACCTGAGCAACTAAGAAAAACTCTAAAAATAAAACATGAATAAAGAGAAACTTTATAATTTAAATTGAAAATTTAAAAACAATTAAGTTTACTTTAAATAAAACTTATCAGCTTCTTTGTTCATTTTTAAGATTGTATTGTGATTAGTGAACTAATTTTAAATTTAAACAGTCGTTTAGCTAGTTCCAGTTGAATGATCTACCGCATACCCACCATACAATACACGGATTAAATATTTACATTGTATGCAATATAAATTACAAATATAACTTAAACTGATTTCTATCTTTTTGCACTCGTTAAGTTCCTCAAAGGGGCTTGTCAGTGCCTAATGACCCAATAATGCGAAGCAAACAACAGTAAAATGGCTTCAAGGTCGCTGGTCGCATGTGCCTCACAGCAAATTCCAATTCCGCTTACCATTTTGGTAGTCTCCTTAGCCATGGCTATGGTTGTATGTGTGCCCGTACTATTTGTTGTTGTTCGTCTATATGTATGTATTTAAAATATATTCGCACAAATTATTTCATAATTTTCACTTTTTATTTGTAGCACTGCGGATATGTCCGCCGACGACTTCTTTGGTCTAGGCAACTTTCTGTTGTATTCTGCGACGTTCGATGACAACTTAACGAATGAGTCTCCCGACAAGTCTTTTTAGGTTCTTCTTCTTATTAAGTTGTCGAGGGCGAAGGCAAATCTCCGATAAGCGTATTTGCTCAGAGTGTAAAAAATAGCGTTGCTCGCCAATTTGCGTGCGTGTGAGCGAGAGAGAATGTGATATATATATATATATAGAGAGAGAACTGATAGGGGCAGAGAGAGAGAGAAGGCGAGAGTGAAAAGAAATAAAAAAAAACGTTGGGTGTGTGCGAGTTTAGTAGCGATTGTGGAATTGTGGGTAGTAGCATTTTGTGTATTGCCATTGACCTTATCGTTAAAAAAGCCACATGACCTTAAACTATCCTTTCTGTTTTCATGCCGACCTTTTTATAGTCGCTTCGCAATACGTGTGCTTTTGTGCTTTTTTACGGCACGATGTAAAATCATTCATAAAAATTATTGACAGTGGCTAGCTAGTGACGTAACATGATGTTAGGCATTTTGTGGAATTATGGGTTGGTCAATTTCGTGATAGGTTTAAAAATTTTATGCACACAAAGCGGTAAAGTGGGAGAATTCGACTTTATGAGACAATTTTTTGTAATATTTTGATGAGAATACAATTTCAATTCATCTCATTTAAACATTCTCCATTGTTTCAAAATTCACTAATTTCTCGTTGGCCGTATTTTATTGGGATCCGATCACAGCGTCTCCACTTAATGCCAAGTTATTTATAACTGAATATGTATGTCACATTTCATGAAATCAGGTTTTAATCTTCGAATAGTTTGCATAAGAGCCGCATGGTGGCAAGACTGCTGTTTCAAAATACATACATGTGTCTACATATAAATATACATGTACTTTTTTACGGGGTCGCAGGTGTCAAATTTGGTGCGATATTCATATTTCGCTACAAAATGCGCTCATTGGATTTGAGCAGAAATTTAACAATGTCGGACTACCGTGTATAAACGTTGTATAACAAAGATAAGAAATCTATGATATCACAACTCCGTTCATTATTGTTATACTGTGTTGAGTTGTTTGTTTTTTGCTCATTCATCTCTCCGACAAGTTTCTAGTGTTTGTTTTGCCTTTAAAGCGCTCACTTAGTTCATTTTTCCACACTGTACTATTATTCGTTGAGTTGTTTTTTTAACGAAACCATAACAACTTTATAACTCAATCAGTTATCGTCAAGTTTACTATGGCGCCATCTGTATTTCAAGCGCACACTTAGTTCATTTTCCAGACTGTAGGTGGGGTAAAATCAAGTCTATATGAGTAAAATTTTGGTAAAACACCACAGCTGGAGATTTTCACATTTATGGTTTTAGTTTGCATTAAATTAATTGAAATTTTAGATTACTCTCTGCGACTTTGCTTATCTGGTTTGATTAGCTTGGATGCTGTTTGAGTGGGCTTTGCTCCACCTGAGATCCACTGGCCGAACTCTTCAATCTGCACCATCCACCACTTCTGAGACATCGTTGAGGCAACTGAAGATAGAAAGGAAACAGTTTCATCCTCATACACTGTAGCATAGAGGGATTCTTTATCTATCATTCTTTATGATCATCATCTCCAAATATAATTGATCTTAATACCATCTTCCATAAGAATCTTGGATTGGAAATTCAATTTCCTAACGTGCATAGCGGAAATACCTTTCCGGTTTCCTGTTTAATATTATTACCACTTTCTGCAATGTCATTATTTTTTCATCATCATTGGAAGATCACGAACAACAACGTTGCCGTTAACATCGATTCCAGTTTTGTATACCTAGGCTGCAGAGGGTATGATAAAGTCCTGCAAATGTATTCAACAGGACACGGTGGGAAATATCTCGATTAAACCGTGTCACCATCTGAGTCGATCTCAATGATTGAGAAATTGAGAATGCAGATCGAGACTATATGAATCTATTGCTTGCTTGGAGTTCGCTATTCCACTTAGGTTTCTATGCTTTAATGAGAGAGCGTATCTACTAGTCGAGCGCTCTCGACTTTCTCTCTTTTGTAGAAACTTGCAAGCCAGAATTCAACCCTACAAATAAATAATAAAAAACCGCTGCAGTTGCGCGCTGCTGTCAGACTAGGACGAGGACGATGATGATGATGATGATGATAATGCAAGAGTAAAGAGAGAGAAGCGGAGCAGCCTGCGCGGCTGCCTCATTGTTTTGAAAAACTGACGCGTCGTCGATTGGGCAAGGAGGATAACGAACTCTCGGCCAGGAGCAGTCAGTCAACCCATTCCATTCCCCCCGATTCCCATTCCCATTCCCTTTCGTATTCGCATTCCATTCATTCAGTCGCAGTTGCAGTCGCAGTCGACTTCATCGTCGACCTCTCCGCCGCCTCGTCTATCCTTTTCACGGCATTGAATTTCCCCCTTTTTTGACATTGCGCTTTGTTTTTGTTTCGCCCGCCAGATTTTGCAGCGTTCTGCTCTTTCCCTAAACGCACGCACCAATCGGGTATGCTCAACTAGAGCGAGAGTCAGATACAAGTATTCTTATATATAAATATATATATATATATGTGTAAAAAAAGGCATACTCTAGGTTTCAGCCTGAATCGATGTTGATGTCTAAATGGTTATTCGTAAATTTGTTTACAGGATATATTAAAGTCGAATCATAATTTGTTTTTTTTTTATGAATTTTTTGACGCACAGCTGCTTTGGTCGTGATTTGTTCTGTTCTTGTAAGTTGATCGCCTCTTGATGATGCAGGCAAATCCTTTTCAGATTCGAAATTCTTTTAACCGAAGTTTTCGCATAGGTGTTGATTGGTTCTTCGGCAGCTCTTCTGCGGGCAAGTCAAAAATCAAATGTAAATAAGTAGCTATCTACAGTTTCAGTTCCAGTTTCAGATTTTCAGCTTTGCTGATATCTACTAGTTCTACGCTTGTTCTGAGCTGTTTTCGCACATCGATCCGAGTCTGAAAATGTGCACAAACCGTAAGTAATTGCTGGGATATGCGTGCAAACATTTTACGTTTTTGCCCAAAAAATCCTAACCTTTTTTTTTGTGATTGCTATTGTTGGCTGTGCTCATCGAACTTACCCCTCGTGTTTGTAATTAAAAAAATTTCGGGTTCAATGTGCAAAGGGCTAGCCCTTCTAGATGAGGAGCGTGATTCCTCATATGAAAGGCACTCTGGATGTATGTAAGCTGAGAGAATTTTTAATATACTTGAGTTAGTAGACATTTTGATAATATATTAGGTGTTGTTCTAAGATCGAAATAATAAGTAAACAGAAGATACATTGCGAACTTAGATTTTTTATTCTATTAGTGGTTGTTATTTCACTATTGAGATCCTTCTGTTCTCGTCTCTAAGTTGACAATAAGGGAGGACCAAGTTGCCCCTATTTACCTTCTAGATTAATGTAAACAACGCGCAAAGGAGTTTTTTCTTTTGCCTGGGTTTTTTTCTTACCTGGCTACATCAGTTCATTCACCTTAGAAAACTTACATGTGAGTTAAAAGATATTAATAATAATAATAATATGATGTTAATGTAAATCCGAATTTTAATATGAAGGAAATGTAATGAGCTCAAAATTAGTTTACCATTACAATCAAATATAAATAATGTTGGAGTTAGAGCAAAAATATTCCCAGGATTAATAATTTACATAGAGAATATATTTAGTTAACCTCCCGCTAAATATACGCATCTTTCTTAGCCTCTTCCTAACCATATAATAGTATTATTATTTATTGCTATAGTTCAATCCTAATGGGATCTAAGAGAAAGCGGTGAAATTTAATTGATTTATGGAACACACATATAATTTTTAACGTTGCTTTTGTTTTCAGTGGATTTCAATTAAAAAAAATGAATACATATTAAAAAATACCAACAGTTTTTTTTTATCAGAACCGTCAATGGCAGATATGCAAAAATTGAAAAAGAATAAAAACCGGAATGAAGTAAAACAGAAACATAAGCCAAATGCGCGCCAAATAAAAAACTCAGAAGGGAAACAAAAGGCGCAGACGACGAATAGATGGAAAGAACTGAGCGGATAAATCTGCAAGATCCTGTAGGCCTCCCAAGGAAATACGAGTGTATGTGCGAGTGTGTGTGTGTGTGTGTGTGTGTGGAAATGAGTCAAAAGGTGTTTCAATAAGGCGACACGAAGAGAATCTCAGTCGCAGGCTGGCGGATTATTGTGCAAGGACAACATCATGATCATTATGTGTTGATAATAATGAGCATGTCTGATTGTATACCATTCGTGTGTGTGTGTGTGTGCGTTTGTGTGTGTGTGCAATTTGCAGGCGCGCAAACACACACAATAGGGAGAGCAGGCCAAATTCAAAAACCTCGGAGACCAAACGTCGCGCTGGGCTGACAACCCGTTTTTTAGGGTTCCCAAAAGGGGATGATGTTCCTTTTTTCTATAGCATAAAGCGAATTTCGTTTCACCCCTTTGTACAAATAAAAAAGAGGCGAGAGGCGATCGCTTCAAACTTTTATTTTTAACGCGCGCGTTGCAGCATCGCATTTTTTAAAAAAAAATTTCAAAGCATTCAGCGATTTTAGTCGTCAAAAGTGCGTGGCAGGACGAACACCGGGCTCCCAACAAAAATTAAATATGTATTTAAAATGTAGAAAAGACAACGTCCATAATGATAAATTAACCTAACATTGATAATCAGCAAACAAACATATATATATATATAAATTACTGAATAAAATATATAATAATACTACAAACAGCTCCGTGGTGTGTGCGCATATTTTTGGATTTTGCGCACTTCAAACTTTAAAGTCTAAAATGACAAAGAGAGCAAGAGCAAAAGTGTGTGAGCGAAAAATGTGAAAAAATGCCGACAAAAGCAAAATAACGCTGACAAAAAAAAGCATGAGCAAAAAAAAAAAAAATACATCTTAAACGCATTATTGCGTTTAAACATTAAAACTGTCGAACATTAATTAAACATGAACTGAACTAAAGTTTACCAAACCATTCAAAAAATAAAGCACCAAAATTTAAATAATTCTTACAACAATTGGCGAGACACAAGCATAACAAAATTGATGTGGTAAGCTTTGGTAAGCTGCTAGCAAACGGAAAATAAAAACATTTTCTCAATAATTATCAAACACAATGAAATCAGCATTATTTTCATTTCATTTTAAATAATTTGCAATTTTCTTTATGTAAATGCGCAACATTTATCGTGAACATGTGCGTGTGTGTGTGTGACTTTTTAAAAATGGCCGCTGAATACATGTATGTAGGCATATGCATGCGTGTGGAGGACGGCAACGTGCTTTGTTGTTGTTGTATTTGTTAACAGTTAACAGTTAATATAGCCATTCATTAATACCATTGAGAATATATATATATATATATATATATATATATATGTATATGTATATTTTTGATTGCATCAGATTAATTAATGTGTTATAATCTGATAACCATTCAATTATAACCAATAAATAAAACTTGAGTAGCATCAAAACAAATAGCTACTTATCCAAATGGAAAAGATATTAAATATAAAGAATTTTATGCATTGAAGCTTTTGGCCTTCCAAAATGATGCTTAATAGAGAAGAAGGGTTTAAATGCTAATTGAATGCTCATAACTGATCATTTTTATGACAGATGCACAGTTATTATAAATTGGGGAACCATCACTGCGATCTATAAGGTCTATTGCGCCCAGATGCACACTAAAATGTTTAGATTTTATTTGAATACTTTGAATAATATTTTGATATTTCACGACTCATTGAAGTCAGTTATATGAGAAAATAACACCCGTTTCAATCAATTAAAAATAATTAATTGTTTGTAAACTCTGTCAGAATATTTCTCTCTCTTTCTCTCTTTTTTTTACACAAAAATATCATAAATTTCGAATCATCTTATTACCAATTTCTTAATTAAAGGTTAGTTTATTACAACACCTGGATTTCCACATCTATGTACAACATATTTTTACAGTCGGAACCGAATCGGCTATTGTTGTTGCTTGAAAATTTATTCTTACACAAATGCTCTTGCAATAATTCCATTTAAATAATAATAATAATATTAAATTAATATTAATATATATTCCATATTAAAATAAACAAAAATCATTCTCTTCGCAAGGATAATTTGAATTTCTTGAAAATGTTTTTCTGACTTTACGTACATTTCTTTTGTCGTTAATGAAAATACCAATTCAATAAAATATTGTAATTAATTTATTTAAATTTGAATTGAGAGTTCAAAGCACGTAAAAATTTATATTCTACTATAATAAATAAAAAATAATATTTATCTTATATGCAGCCCGTAGTCAATATGCCCACTTCTAAATTCAAAATATAATATATATATTGAGAATATTTATTGTATCAGATTATTCAGATATAATATTAATAATCGCATGACGGCAACATGTGCGATTTACTTAAAATATAGTCAAAGTTGTATCAATATATAGAGACAGAGAAACTAGTGTACAGACATACGGATAGCCATGTCGGCTACATTGATTCCGATATTGATACTGATTAAAAATATATTTATATACTGTGTGAAATGACAAGGCCAGTTATAATTCTGATAAATCTTCTACATTTTCTACGCATTATATACGCCATTTTAAAGGACGGTCACAGTTCGAGTAAAAAACTGGAACCACCCCTCGCTGGCAATATGATCACAGTAACAACTGACAACTGACCATATGATACCAACTAGCAACCCCTAACTCTAACAGGAAGGGTTCGTGCCACCACCATTGAATGGTCAAGCGAAGTTTGTTCCTATGCAGCGGCCAGAGAGTAAAAATAGCAATAACAATTTCCATGGATAGAGAAGGCAGCAAGGGATAAAGAAGAGAGAGAGAGAGAGGTCTAGAGCAGCACAGCAGGAATCGGGCATTGCAGGCCTTGTGCTGGTCAGTAAAGTGGCCAATGGTTGGACTGTCAATTCCAAAATGGCAAATGGCAGGTAAAGCATTCGCAGAATGGTTATCCTTAAGGTCTCGATAAATAAATACCCTTTCAGATTAACGGATAAATAATATGATCACTTATTCTTGAGTAATATTTTTGAAGGGTTATATACTTTCCTGAGGTTGGAGCCGATTGATTATGATACGGTGTCCCAAAGTGTAAGAGGGATCATCCAAATCTGATTGTTGTACAGATTCTGTTTTCCATTTGTTCGCTGCAGATCGTTTCAAATACAGAAAGAATAGATTCCGTATTTTATCCAATCGTTATAAATATTTTTAGGTATAGAAAGAACCGCTTAATTGTCTAACCATGATATGGATATGTTCAAACCTCAGTCGATGTAAATGAATTATTATTATTAATTTTTTTTTTTCTTATTCCAATTCCTCATTGATTTACCTTTTTTTGTTAGCCAGGCAACAAATACGCATTTTCATCTATTGAATTTTGATATCAAATACATTCAAGGGAATACAAATACATCGATCGAAATTAAGAATCAACAATACTCGTACAAGATCGGAAATTAGTTTCGTATATATCATCAAGCCAAGGCTAATTAAACAATTTTCTGATTTCCTTTTTTTTTGTTCCCTTGCAGATGACATATGATCTCAAAAAAGATCCAGATTGCACTATAAATTATATATATATAATTTTCTTGGATTCTTTTAGTTTCTATAATAAGGTCAACTTTTTGGACCAACCAGTTAAGTTCTCCTGGGCATACCTGTCGTAAGTCTACATATAAATGGCAAAGTGTTAACGAGATATTTTCAGAAATTAAAATCAAAGCCTCATCCCAATGATTGGGGGGGGGGGAGGCACTCGGTGCTCCGGCCACACGTGAACTTTTGACGCTGTGCCTAACAAACCCCTCAGCAGCAAAGCATCAGCTGCAAAACGTGAAAATGCATTTTCCATGTTAGCTGCTATTCAAATTGCTTAATTGCGTATTAAATATGCAGAAAAGTAGACGAAAAATGAGAAAAAGATACGCAAGCAGGCTTTTGGCTTTTGTCGGATAACCAACCGTTGACCAAATTGTAACTTGCATATATGAAAATATATATAAATATATATATATGTGTGAGAGTTGGTGTTTGTGTGTGTGCGTGTGCCTATGAATATCAACAAGCGTTACCTGGCCTGACAGTTTCCTGGCAGCGAGCAGCCTCCAACTCTGCCACAGAGCACTCTACCCTTCAAATTGACATCTGATTTGCCACACACGAATACCTTAACGTTCCCGATCCAAAAAAAAAACAAAAGGTTAAATGTCAACAACAGGAAACAGTAAAGTCTGCAGCTTGTCTATTATTGTCACATTCTGTGGATACCATGTAGTTATGCGCATCTGATGTAATCCAAGACGAGGCACAGCAACATTCATATTTTCTTGCAGTTGAAATTCATCAATCGACTTCTTTTAGCAAACGAAATAAATTAAATATTCTTGAATTTTAATCCAAGTTCAACACTCAAGTTTGTCAACACAATAATCTCTGTGCATTCATATGAAAGTCGTATACCTTAAAGGGTATCTTGTAGTCATGCTACTCTTGAGTGGATCATTCGTTTTTGTTTTAATTGACGAGCCGTGTTCAGGCTGTCAAAAGTGGTGAGGCAAGTATTACGCTAATAGAATTTCCATTTATGCCCATTAGCTGCTGCAGTCCTCAATCCGATGTCCTGAAATGAAGGCATAATTTATATGTGTTTTTATTGCTTAAATCATTTTCAGAAAATTAATAGAAAGCTTTCACAAATGCAAATGTACTTTAAGACGACCCAAAAGCCTGAAACACACTTAACAAGTTGTATGCAACGTGTGCGGCACAATAGAAAAGGGATAACGAAAATGCTTCGTTGCAAATCAATTAGAAAATTTCCAAAGTTTTTTTTTACTAAATGTTCAAATGTTCAAATTGCAATCGAAGTAGTGAAATTCAACCCACCGCAGGGCTAAACAAACATTGCTAATGTCTGGGAGGTAACTGACTGACTGACTGGCTGTCAGTTGTATTGTGCTGTGACTTTTTAACCTAATGAATAATAAATTGGGCCAATTGTCACGCAAAAACAACGCGCATGGATGCCGGCAAAATGAGGATAGAGCTGTAAGGATAAGAGTTTTCCAACCAGCTCAATTCCTTACCTTTTTGGATTTGTTTGACTGCCAGGCAGCATATCCAAATTGTAGACACATTTTCAGACCTTTCTTGTACATTACTCTTGTTTTTCGCTTGTATTGTATACCCTGTACACATTAAAATTGCGGAAAGGTAACTTCAAACTTAACACATTAATGCAACATGCTGAAACCCCTGAAATGAACAACAGAAAAATATTCGTGAAATTTTGAGCCTACATACATACATGTATGTCAAATTTGTATGCACAAAAAACCTAACAAAGCTTGATGATATAATTCATGTATTAAATTGATTACAGGGTTTCTTATTGGCCATCATCTTCCACTTGCGGATTTCCATTTTTGTTTTATTTTATTGCAAATGTCGCCTTCAATACATTTCGGCATTTGTTAAGTTGCGCCACGTCGCTAGGGAAATTGCAGGCAAATGCTGTTGCGGCAACATCATTAGCACTATGTGGCACTAGCAGTTAGCAGTTATTGTTATTTATTGTTATTTCCGTGCATCCAAAACAAAAGTAATTAGCATATTGAAATGTAGTTTGGCAGTCATCAATAATTTAAATATTTCACCTTTGCTGTGTAGTACACAATGTACTTCCTCCATCTATATCCAAATGTTTAATTATAAACTTCTTAAACCACGATGGGATTAAACTGAATCGCAGGCTGGGTAAACATCTTAGCAGCGTGTCAACAGATTGTCAATCTCAATTTGGAAAATAAAATGTTAATGTCAATCAAACATTTGGCTTGCCATGTGTTGAAGTGTGAGTAGTTTAGTTGATTGAAGTCTTGGGAACTGTGAGGTGAGTATTTAGGGGGTTTAAGCAGCTAGACCTACTGTGAATGTCATCAAATTTAAACGTTATTTGAAGGGTTTAAATGTGGCAATATTACAGTAAAAGAAATCGAGTGTTTCTTAAACTGTATACGCATCTGGTGAACACATTGTTTAAGAACAAAATACAAATAAAATCGAGATATATCCCTGCCAGTTTCTTTCAGTTTTAAAGCTGTCTCTATTAAATTCGTTTGAAATCATCCTTTAAGAGTATGCTAAAGATTAGGGATCGAATTCAGCTAATATTATTGGGGGCCTGAAGCACTCCTCTTAACAGATCAACGCCTGCTGCAGTATCAAATCACTTGATTATTTATAAATATATGTCGGTCAAATTTTTCTTACAGCTAACAGCTGAAAAAAACCATTAATATGTCAATTGGAAGCATCAAAGCAATTAAAGAGCTTTATAACTGCATTCAGGTAGATATCTCACACTTTTGGGGGCGTTCCAGGCCTTAAAATAAAATGATAAATGACTCGAGGCATTATACAGAACTTACATAATTTACGCCTGCGCAACTTTACACAACTATATCAAGCTGTGTAGCATAAATGTTCGACGCTCATTGGTCGGCTTTTGGAAGCCGCCAGCAGCCAGCAGCCGAGTCCACTTATATTACGTATACGCCACACGGGCAGAGCAGCGAAGTCAAAGCCAACGGCAGAGGGTTGTTGTTGCTGCTGCGGTGTTGCCGAGCTGGCATTCGTATTGTAGTTGGGGCTCGTTTGCCGTGACAAGGACATTATGTGTTCTCACATTACAAGGATCGGAGGACGAAAGGATACAACGTTACAGGATTCGCATCACAAGTGCAGTTCAAGTGCAGCACTCACACCGTGCAGACGTCTGCTTCGCCAACATAAACTCAGCAAAATTAGCAAAAAACAATTGCAAAAAGAAATACCACACAATAAACAATCAACAGTGCAAGTGCCATAAATTATAAGTGTCTGTTAACCCGATGCCAACTTCAATGGACGCTCATATAATTTTGATTGTTGCTCAGAAAGCCTTTTACTTGATACTTGGCTTTCGAGTAATAATCGAAACCAAATAAGCGATCCTAACTACAATTACTCAAACATTGACCCACAAGCTCAAGTAAGTAGCGGATAAATTTGTTTCAAACTCAATCCATCAGTGATGTATTTTTATTTAGATAATATTTTCAAACTGAGATTATTTTAATGAAGCAGCAATAATCCTAAAATATTAGCTATAGTTTCGATACAGAAACGAGTCTTACCACTTAATTCTTATTTTAATTAATTGAAGAAAATAAACTGACCGATTTGACCAAGAAAGCATTTCAATTTCGTTGCCCGATTCTGATATCTTTTTGGAAAAATTACAACACTCGTGACTTATGAGATTAGTTCGGATATCTTCGTTTGTGAGAGAAGAAATTTGTTGGTTATATTCCAAGTTTCACTAATATAGAGCCAAAACTGAGAAACAAGTTTGCAGAGAAACGGTTAGACGGACTTGGTTATATTAATTCGTCCTTTCATGCTGATCTACATTTATACATACTAATAATAATATTTTAGAACTTATGTCTTGAGCTGCGTCAACAGCGAGTTAATCTAGCCAAATCCGTCCGTCATTTCATCGATAACTTCCTCCGTTTCCATAATATAGATAAGCATAAATTAAATATATATTGACATGTTTTCCAAGGTCGATTTGCTTAATACGAATTAGGTTTTAAGATCAGCATTCAATCAAATTTGATAATTTTATATTAGGCTTGGAATTCTTTGATTTTTTTAAAATTGCATTAAAAATAAATAAATACATACCTTCAGCTACGAACATATATATTTATATTTATATTTAATCTGTAATAATTTATTATATTTAAGAAGCAAATAGAAATAATTAAGTTTTAATTTAACGCTTACAATGCTTATTAAATAGAAATAAAAAAGTATCTCTACATTGGCAATTAAGTGGTTTTTTATATAATATCTAAGATCTTCAAGAATACTTGCTCATAAATATAACAAGTAAGATTATTTTATGTCAAGGTGCATCATAGCCAATTACAAAGTTATGTGTATAAAATTGTGATCTTAATCGGTAATTGATTTTCAGTTATTATACGTATAGGGTATAGGATATATTATATTATAATAACACAATAATAAATATAGGAACTAGAGAAAGAATTTAGACAGATTTCCAAGAGCCGAAAAAAAACATGCCAAAATTCTAGAGGAAACGAAAATTTACTTCGAGGTCCCGAAACTTTTAGTGGGTGCCGAAATATCTGCGATAAAAACCATTTAACAGATTGTCTGATTTTCTTTTTCAATTACATGAGCAAAACTTCAAAACTGACGTTTCGTATACGTAAAAATAGTTGCCGCAATCCACCCGCATTACGAACAGCTCCACAGACTTCCTCTAATGGTATTACTCACCAAAAGCCTGTCGTTGAACCTATTGCCGCAAAACAAAAGCGATTAAAAATTAAACGCGTCAAAGTCGCAAAGCGACCTTCACATTGAATGCGTCTAAGTGGCAAAATAAAGCTAAGAACAAAAACAAAAAAAAAAATGAATGTTGCTGGCGGGTGTCAATGCACCCAAACTCGTTTGTGAGGGAACTTTTCAGGTTTTGTTATTGTTATTGTTTTTGTTACGTATTATTCATTTATTTGGGTTCGGCTGTCAACAGAGTAGATTATGAATTAGCATAAGGCGAGACAACAATACATAGGAACTGCTCCGATCAATGAACCTATATCACCGGATGGACACATTTCTTGGTTTCATGTTTGTTTTCGTTTTCGTTTTCACTTGAACTGATTCTAAGATAGGTGTCTCAATTTGCACGTCTGTCCAACCGGTTGAAATCAATTCGTGTGTTGACTGATTTTATACGTTAATATAATTACGTTTATCATTGAATTCTAATTCAATTCCTGAATATATAATTATTCCGTGAATTATAAAATGTATAATATTTTTCACCATTACAACGAATTCTTATCGAATTGTTGCCAATGAGCTTCCCCACCTGCATTTATGATAGCACCTGTCATTCACTGGATTCGACTTTGCAAGCATTCAAATTGATTTATTTTAAGGGCAATGTTAATGTCAAAGTGTTCATTACTTCCACCATTACATTGGTAGTATTAGTTGGGGCCAACATTCAAATTTAATTAATTGTGAATAGTTGCATTCACAATTTGCATAATATGGATGATTAGGCCAAGTCCAATTTTTGATGGGAACACGACACTTAAGGTTATATTATTTAATGTATGCATTTTAATTCTAACTTACAAATCACAAATTGTACAAATTAATAGGAAATTTCGTAATAGGAAATTGACTAATCTCCTATTTCGATTAAGAAAGAACTATAAAATTCAGGTTTCGGCACCAAAGTAATGTATAACTTATCAAATGTGATATGATATTTCAATCTAATTGGTTTGGATCAAAGAAATTAGATTTCTTGACCAAAGAATACCTAATTACGAGTGCTTTGTTTGATTATGCACAATGCACGCATTTGGTAAAAAATGTCTGCTTTATTTCATCAGATCCTTACATAGACGAAAAATTACAACTGGAAATTGAAAATTATAATCTAAAAATTCAACTTTGCTTTATTCGTATATGCAATAAGAGATATTTTTGCCGGTCTTATAATATCAATAGAAATTTGTTTATTTAAAAAGAATAAATATGTAAATATGTAAATATATAAATAAATATGTAAATAAATATTAATATACATTATGTTAAAGCAGTAACTGCATTTTATTATATTAGCGCCACAAAAATTTAAATAAAATACATTTACAAATATTTCAACGAATCTTTATTGAAAATGGGCACAGGGTATATAAAATAAAAAAAATAAAATTAAATGTTATATAAAATAAAAAAAATAAAATGAAACGATGAATAAGGATAATGAGCTGGATGCACCTATACGGCGGAAAATAAATACAAATAATCGTACTACAATATTAGCAAAACAAATTGTCAACCTTTCAATGTCATGAACTTCAATGGGTCATAAAAAACGAAATACACAAAAACATTTTGTTATGGTTTTTGTTTACGTTTACGTTTCCATTTCATTTTCAGTTTCTGTTTCAGTTTCAGGGCATAATAGTAGCTTTATTGTGTACAGGAAGAGAAAGAGGGAGACGAACACAAACGCTGTGGTCGCCTTACACACACACACACACAAGCACACACATACACTTGGGTGTCACGGAGGTGCAGAAAGCTCAAAGCTTGGCAACAACAGCCAACAACAGGTGTTAGCTGAGACTTCCGTTTGTTATCAAAAAGCTCTCAGAGCGATTGCCAATCCGCATAGAACAGCAGCAGCAAAAATTATGTCAGTGGCACGGCGGCTGTGGCTGCGACCCATATATAAGTTTATTGGCACACAGAATATTTGTGACAGTTCGTCGAATAGTTTCGCAACGGCAAACGCTTAACGGTTAATTGTTGTGACAATAATAAAATGTTGAGATTTCTGCGCAACGTTTTCACAGTTGTTCTCGCTTTGCAAAATGCGCAGGCGCAAATTGCTTGTAAGTGCTTCAAAATATAATTAATAATTAAATCGAATGCATATACAAAAATTCCAAATTATTTGTATTCTATAAAGTCACCGATCTGCCCTGCACGGCACGCCATCCAAAGATCGTTGGTGGCAGCGAGGCGGCACGCAATGAGTTGCCTCATATGGTGAGTATAATGCGTCGAGGTGGACACTTTTGTGGCGGTACCATTATACATGAACGCTGGATACTCACAGCTGGTCACTGCACCTGCAATGGCCTGCAAAAGTTCATGAAACCCGCCCAGATTCAAGGTGTTGTCGGCATGCATAGCATAAAGGAGTACCAGGCTGGTCAGAATAGCCTTGGTGAGGGTCAGGTGGCCTTACGAGTGGATTTCAAGAGCATTGTGCCACATCCACAATATGATTGCCACAATGTGAAGCATGACATTGGTTAGTCTTCCTACATATATATATATATCTATGTAGAAATGTATAATTGCAATTAATATCCAAACCAGCGCTGCTGGAAGTGGTACAGCCGATTGGATTTACGGCGTACATTCAGCCTAGCTGTGTCAGCTCGGAGACGGAAGGTAGACGTTCCTTGGAGCTGGAATATGCTACTGTCTTCGGCTGGGGCTGGACACAGGAGAATCAGTCAGAGGGCGATCGTTCCGACGTCCTGCGCAAGGCCACCATTCAAATATGGAACAATGAGGAATGTGAGCGATCTTATCGAGCGCAGGGCAAGTCCAACACAATCGGCGATTCCCAGTTGTGCGCCGGCTATGAGAATGGCCAAATTGACTCGTGTTGGGTGAGTATGCAACAATTTGAGCTGAGCACAACTGAGATTTAATTCTCTTTTTATGCTATTGACAGGCTGATTCCGGTGGCCCCCTGATGTCCAAGGAGCATTATCTACTGGGCGTCGTTTCCACGGGCATTGGCTGTGCTCGTCCAGGTCTGCCAGGCATTTATACGCGAGTCAGCAAATATGTTAAATGGATCCAAAATGTACTAAGCAACAACAAGTAGCAGGCAAAGTGAACAAACAACGGTGATTAATATGTGATATTAGAAATATAAGCGTCCTTTTATCTATATAAGTTAATTAATAAATTAGCCTGTGAATGATTAGCTACCAATGGTCGAGTGAATAAGTCATTACTCACCACAATAAATAAAAATTTGAAATCCAAATATACAGAATTTTTTGCTTCAGTTGGTAAATTTTAATTTATTGCATTTCAGAAATAATTTATTTAAATTCTATATTTATATTATATCAATATTTGAAAAGTATATGAATTATGTATAATTACGTTTACATCTCGTCTGAAATTGTGATTGGGGACCAATATTAACAAACCTGACTAATCGTTTCGGTTAGCGGGCTGCAGTTTAGTTGTCTTAATTCAAAATTATTTCAAAATTAAAATTAAACATCCATTCAAAAACTAACCTGAATTTTCCACAATTGAGACCTAAAAGCCAATGAACTATTTGAAAAAGTAATTGATTCTAAAATAAAATATACAAATATTGTTATTCATTCCGATAGTGAACAAAATTTTATTAGTTTAGGTAATATAAAAAATTAATTATACTGTTTTTGTTAACACGACCCACGACCTGCTCATTATAGCATAAAATATGAAATAAAGTCTACATTTTGAGTATCTCGAACTATTTTTGAAGTTGTGAGACGAGCGGTAATGAAAAAGAAGATTCGTCAGGAAGTGACGTTATGACGTCACGAAAACAGCTACTTAACGACTGACGGGCATGTGCAATCTGATTTCTCTTAGTTATGATTTATGACAACTATCTTACTCATTTGGTACTGTGGTAAATACTGTGTATTTGGCACAGCTAATTAAAATCTCTACTTATAAAGGATTAAGTCCTTATCAATGATAATGGTTGCAAACAATTACAAGCAGTGTTGGGAAACAGCAGCAAAATCAGATCCGACTCACAGATGTTATACGATAGGGTCCCATCATTGATAAAATTTAGTTATCGATAGCGCGACCGATACTTTGTAATCTCTAATGGCATAAACAAAATGAAGTATGGACGAATCCGCACTTACAAGGTAAAACAATATTAAATGTTTGTTATTCATGAATTTAAAAATGTCGTTTACAATTGGGAGCAGCCAGGCAATTGCAGAGCTTATGCGCGAGCTACCAGGTCAAAACGGCATGGTTTCCACCGCACCACTCGAGCGCAAAATAAATCCCTTGGGCAAACCAAATAAAAAATTTCTGGGTCGAACAATAAACAGCGCACTTCGCCACAATAAACGGGAAACTGAGCGGACGCAGGCGAGTTGCCAGCAAAAGCTGCGGGAAATGGATGATCGGTACGAGAGACGCAAGAGAAATTCTTTCTACAGCCGTAATGCAAGAAACAACGAATCTGTCGAAAGAAAAGGTCACTCTAAACGTCGCTCCACAAAGCAATCGAAAAATCAACACAGAAACAGAAGCTCCAGCAACGAATCCCGAATTCGAAGTCGGACTCACAAAGCAAAACACAAGAAGACACACAAAAGGAAAATTAAACGCCAAGACAGGAGTAGAAGCACTTGCAGCAGTGAGGAGGAGAATGTGAAATCCCCGCTAACAGTCGGGGAAGAGTCGAAAGTGCCAACTCCTGCTAACTACATGAATTCAAATAATCTGGCGCTAGCCGTGGCCATGGCCTATGGGCAAGTACTCCGTTCACGTCAATCGCAAGTCAAGGAACAAACGTCACCCACTTCGCCGTCAATTGATATAATCGGGGAACTGATGTCGGACGATGAGACGTCCGAGAAAGTCCAAAACGACCTGCCAGATACGCTATCCATTGCATCGTCATCAAGCGATGAGGTTTGCGACATTGTCACAATAGATCTCAGTTCACTGGACGAGCAATTTGTCGGCTGCTCTGAAACTGACTTGGAAACTGAAAGCAATGCGGGCAGCTGCATATTGCTGCAGGATAGCTTCAAAGATGATAACTTGGCGTCCAACAGCAGCAGTGATATTGAAATAGTTGAGCAGGAATCAGATCAGCCAATAAAACAACAGATGCAGATGCAAACGCTGATAGAGCATCTGGTGGACGCTGCTGGGTCTAGCTCCGATTTTGCAAACACCGTGGATTTGACTGAGGATTAGCATATTTATTTGAAGCAAAAAGCATCTATCGATGGTACAAAAATGTTGTGAACATAATTTATATTGTTGAGTGCTAAACAGCTTAATAAAAAAAATATATATAATATATATTAAAAATATATAAATAGATAAATAAATAAATCTGCATTAGCCAGGTACAAGGCATGCAGGAGAAAAGAGAAATGCACATATATTAATACAAGCGTTTGAGAATTTTTAGGTCAGAAGTATGAGTGGCACGGAAAAAAATGTAGGAAAATGTTCTTAGTAATCTACTGTTCAAGTGTGGGAACTAATCTCTAAAATTGCGAAAGGTTTTTATCTTTTAAGAATTAAGGGCCTGAGACTTTACTTTTGGATATAATTATCTGTGAAACATCCGCAAATGAATATCATTCAATTTTATCTGTAAGTCTGCCGGTTTCCACAATATACGAGTATTGTGAAGACATTAAATAGAATTTGTATTTTCCACCTATCAACACTTTGACAGGTTAAAATTTAATTATTTACATATTAAGGCTAAATTAGTGCGGGTAAAGGAAGAAGGAGCACAATCATTACACAGTTCGCTTAACTGTTTTTAATTATGTTCTGTAATTGTATTAAATATATTATTATTTATTAATAACAAAAACAAACATTAAGTCTTAGTATCTTAAGAGAGGAAGAGTATAGAGAAAATGTGTCTTCTCTCTCGCTCTCATCAGCTGGCTGTCAAATGTCAGCTGTCTCTTTGAGACCAGCTGATTTTCTATTTACAACAGCAGAATTTCATACAAAGAGCATTTAATTAACACTTTATTTTCTATCGTCGAAAAAAATAGAATATATACACTTATAATGCTTGGCAGTCTGAAAAAGAAGCTGAGCAATGCTTTACAGGAGGGCATGGTCATATCGGAGAGCTTGCAGCATCACTATCGCCAACGTGTCAGCAGCAGCAGAAACAGCAGTAGCAGCCAAACGAGCAACGCAACAACACCAACTACTCCAATTGGGACACTGGATGCGTCTCGCTTGGGTTTGAACGAGAGCTTCTCTTCGAGCCGGAGCAGTTCACATTTCCTTGGTGGCCAGTTGGCGGATGGGGTGCCGACACAGCTGAATGTGGCTGCTGGCTGCAATCTGCTGTCCAAATACGAGGATGACTGGCAGAAAATTCATGCCGCCAACGAAGCGAATGCGGCGCATGCCTCATCGGTGGCCGAACAAATCACAGCCGTGCTGCAGCGTGCCGGCGAACAGCGCGGCACAATCAATGAGCTCAATGCGTGTCTTGCAGGCCTGCCTGCATTGGTAGCCAAGCTGGAGGAGAGCGTGGAAACTGTTCGATCTTTGGAGCAAATGGGCTCTCAGCTGGAATTGGAATTAGAGAAGCTGGAGAATCTGTGCGAGGAATGCGAACTTCAGGAATTCGTACTAGAGCAGCAGTTTCAGCTGTCAAGGCACAAGCAAAAGAAGCTCAACGAACTGGAGCAATATCGGCAGCAGATTGCCGAGCAACATCAGCAAATGATTCGAGTTAATGAGCAGCAGTTGCGGCAGCTCCAAAAGGAACGACAGGCCGTATTCGATGATGCATTTCGTGGCGATCTCGAGGAGTACAAGCAACGCGGGCAACTAACAAGTATATATTTACTTTCAATTAAACAAGTCCAACATTGTAATGCTTTTGTTGTCCCTCTTTACAGAAATACTTACAAAAACAAACAACTTGGCTTTGGAAGAAGTCGTTTTGGAGCAGAACGATTCGGAGGCAAAAGATGCCCTGGAGCAATTTTTGAATGGTTAATAATAGAAGAGATCTTGAACATTGCCATTTGTGCCTTTTATTGCACTTGTGCAAGGATATTTACAAAGTGAAATGTGCCTTTTGTTCAAAATTAGTCCATATATGTATTTTATTTTCGGAAATTACGTTAATAAATTTTACATGGACAGAATAACTATACACCTAAATATTACTAATGGTTGATGTTTATATATTTTAGAGATAAAACTTAATATATTTTCGGTACACAAATATAAAAAATTTTGCCAGTCACCTTCTGGCAGGTTCAAAATTTGCTTGAAGACCGGCAAATTCCTAAAAATATAGGTGTGGAGTTATATTATTATGTTTTGAACATATATGTTTAGATGTTACCAATTTCAAGTGCTGCGTTCTCAATATACCACATCTGTAGGGTCTATCTGACTTATATATTGTCATGTATGTCTACTACTATGTCCATCCTTCATCTTTCGACCGTTTATTATGGGATGCTGTGGTCCGATCTGGATGAAGTGATGCTGATTAAGAATGTATGTAACTTATGAAGTCGGAGACGTCTCGACAAATACATCATCAATGAGGGTATAAATTACTTTGGAACCGTATTTTTAAGTTTTTGATTGACAACATATATAACTTTAAAGACATTTTAAAACTGAAACTGTGTATGATCAGCTTCAAATTACAATTTATTTGATAAAATATTTTAATACCAAAAAATACATTTAAATTTAGTAATTGTACGATTAATTTCCTATCGAAAACCGCTGTGTCATAAAGTTGTCAGACCAGGGCCACCAACATTGGAACGACGACGACAAACAGCGAAACCATCGCTGCATCAACATATCGATAGCATTGACGCCAAGACCTGTCCTGTGAATTTATAAATTATATCAATAATATAAATGGTAAATATGAAATGTGTGTGTATATAGCGTTTAAGCAATGCATGCAAAATTATAAGTGATTTCGAGCGTATTCTTAACATATTTGCAAACCGAACGAGAGTCTTTTATTTGGCTACGTACGAAGCAAGCACGCGCAGGCTGCGGCCGTCTGCTGCTGCTGGCTGTCATATCAGCTGCTGCCTATGGTTTTAGTTGTAGTTGGGATGGCCCATCGCGATACCGATACCAAATCCAAGCCCAGTCCTTGTCCTTGGCCAATCCACTGCCGGTGTTTTCAGCATTAATACTTGCACATTCATATTTGCAATTATTTCGACTGCAGGTTGTAATTTATTTTTGCACATGTGTACGAGCATAAATTATTAAAAGCAATTACGCTCAAGCAATAATAACCCGAAGGTGTAGCTGCATGCATATGTATTCATTTGCACATATATGTATGTAAAAACATATTTATATGCATGTGTTCGATATTTTGTGCATCCTGTGCAACTTCTCAGCTGTGAGCAGAGGGTGGGTTGGGTGGCATGTGGGATGGTTCGCCGGTATTGACAGCTTTTGACTAGTTAACTAGTTACGACTTTTATCAAGCTATTCACTATTTGGCAACATAAGAACAATTGGTCAGTATTTCCATTTTTTAATTAAACTTTAACTTTGGTCTGCAAACTGTATGCAATTTATGCAATACCTAACAAAATAGTTACAATTATTAAGTCATATTTATAAAGTTGAACAAAACTAGTAGACTACGAAAAAATGTTTAATGTTTAAAAAAAATTTAATATTTGATGATAGTAGGACGGATGTATATTCGTGTCAATGCTGCAATTAGAACATCTGTCACGCTGTTCCACCATATATCATATATCATAAATGTGCATAGGTCATTTATGGGAACAATTATTCTCACAATAAATTTGTATCTTGCAGCTATGATGTTTCAGTAACTACTTTTGCGCTGACAGACAGTGGTAAGTGTATTTAATATATTCTATTTTTTTTAAAATTAAATTTAACTCTGTTCAACAGCTGCAAATTCGTGTAATAAAATTGTGTAGTAAAAAGGATTTTGTCGATTTTACTGTGGTAAAACAGGCCATCTTTCGCAATCAGATCACAAAAGTCATGCCACGAGGTAAACGTCGAGCTCCAGAAATCGGTGACAATATGGATGGCCACTCAAAAAGAGCACGCACTAGCTACACAAACATTGCAACACAGCAAACCAGCAGGTGAGTTCCGAATTTCGATTCTCTTCTATTAGTATATCCTATTTTCTGGTACTACTACTACGAACATTCCCTCTAATAAGGAATGCGTGTTTCTCGTGTGAACTGATTTGATCTAATAGTGATGATTTATATCCATTTAGATTGATAGTTCAGCAAGGTAAACATTTGAGGGTATTATAGTTGTTCTTAGTCAGCATCAATAGCCGAGTCCGTCTGTCTTTTTCAGAGCAATTTAGTCTCTTATGTCTAAAATTATCATGATGCAATTTAAAACATATTTGTCGTATCGAACCGTATCTGACCACACTATATATACTTACCTTACAAAACTCAAAGCTTATGACAATAAATTATGACAGAGCAGAAATCGTAGTTTTCTGACTTTCTGGCGTCATTATACTCTATAACTAAATTTTTCAAATGTACTTCGCTGGCTTACACTTCATAAAATAGTTTAGTATTATCTTAAACACCATCAAAAATCAGAGTCGATATAGATTCTTCATCCATTTTCAAATAGCCATCGATCCCAAAGCCTTTCCATTGATTAAATTTTGTGGGGCTTCACATTGAAATTCACACATTTGAATGAAATCGTTGGGCTTTGAAAATATGACAATTGTACAATAAGTTTGTTTTTTGAGTTTTGTGTAAATGGACAATCCAATTGGAAATTTTAAAATATAAAATTGTTGTCCATTTCAATTCAGTAATCCGCCTCGCAATCATTGAAACCTAACAATAGGCGTTACAAAAATATATTTCCGTATTATAAAATACTATATTTCATCAATATAAAACACGACATGTGGGACTTTAACTGAATATCTATGTTTTTTTCCATTCCATCTATAAGCAGAAAAATAATGATGAGTCAATATGAATAGATATCCTTGGGTTGCGTAAATAAAGTAGCATTCGATGACTACCCTTAAAAATCTCTTTGGAATAAAAGGAAAATTGTGAAGATTCTGTAGTTGGTTGTGCTTTAGCTCCTCTACAACTTAAACTTGGTGTGCTTTCGTTTAATAACTACTTTTCATACCATTTGATATATATTCCTCAGTTTCCAGAATGTGGACTTCTGTGGACAAGGACTGTCTAATTCCATCCTTTACATTCAGTATTCTTGTCAGTTTCATTTCCGGTGTTTGGTGCCCTTTGTAGGATTCCAGCGCAGTAATTTGTATCTAATTTCTTTATATACATTTTCCCATAAAATAATGCTCCTGCCATTACTTATTAGGGGTTTCATGTTAGTTTTCTTAAGGACCTTTCGTGCTACCAGATTCCATCTCAAAGTGAAGAATATCCTATATTACGGTTATGCTTTGTATTATTTACAATATTAATGAGCTCTCTCTTTATCCCTATTTTTGTATCAATACATCGAACACCTATTAACTTTGAATAGGTTATTATTATATTTATATAATAATATTATTATATTATTATATTTATATATAATATCATTTTGTGGTCTTCTCATATATATCTATTTATAAAATAGATTTAATTGCAAATGAGACATTCTTTTTCATAATTAACTGATCGGGGATACTTCTAGTTTGATATTTAAAGAAGATTTTCATTAATCTACCTCCTAAACTGAAGAAGATAATGAATTGTTGCCGATTTCTGCTCTTCACCTGGATTGGGAAACTTAAATCAATAAATCAATAAAAAAAAATCAGTTAAACGCATATTCTAGTAATTCAAAATCTTTTTGGATTAATATTTTGAATTGATTTATTAGCTTGAAGTAAATGTTTGTGTCCTCTTAATGAAAAAAGGTGCATAGAACATGATATGATTATCTGCATAATGCGATTCGTTTGATAGTTTTAGAATATTTGTGAATCCACAAATTAACATTTGATATATTAGTTCGAATGTGTGTTAGATCTGGTTACAGCATATCTCTTAGTCGTGCAATTTCAACTAATTGACTTATTTATTTATATTTATTATTATTTTTTCATTTCTAGTGTCCAATGCTATATTACCACTTTTAATCTTTCATTTAAATTCAGTAAATGTAATAAACATAATTCAATTTTGGATTATCAAGAAAGTTAGTTTTGTGTAGTTTGTGTCTAATTAGAAGATCAAAATATTTCTGGATTTACATTACAAATACAAATCGAGATTTTGTAATAAACTGTTGGGGTAATTGTGTAAATATATATATTCATATATTTATATTAATATATAATGTATTAATAATAACATGCAACATTATTACGCGTTTTTGTTTTCTTTATTTATATTAACAATATGGAAGACATTTGTAATTCTCATATATTTATATGCATTTCAACAATTAATGTTATATAATACGAATGATGTGTGTTAGTTTCTTAATAACAGTTATAGTTATATGTGTGTTGCCGATGCCTCAACATATTTTGTTGTTGATATGTTTGAAAACATGATTACATTATTTGGGAACGTTGTCGATGCCTCAACATTTTTTTTTTTGATATGTTTGAAAACATGATTACATTATTTGGGAACGTTGTCGATGCCTCAACATTTTTTTTTTTGATATGTTTGAAAACATGATTACATTATTTGGGAACGTCAATACTGATATCTTATATGCCACAACGAACGAAGAACGGTACAAAGTTATGACTGGAAAGTATTTAAACGAAAAGTGTGGTACATCAATTCTCCGTCTACTCCATTGAACCGTACTGAACCTTTTTGATTTTAAAATACCTGCAAGAGATAGAATACGAGTTAACAATCACATATATAACATCTTGAGAATGCCAGATTCTTAATGAATGAATATAAATTGAACCAAAATTAATATGTATGTTCTCGAGTAGCATCAAAAATTCCCCCAAAATTTGGAATTGATGAAGGAACAAAAAATATAGATGGTATTTAAGAAAACATTTCCAATTGTGTGGGGGAAGCACAGCCATAGATTTTTGGTGTGTATATGTGTGCTCATTTGGATATTCATCATAAACTAATTATAAACAATTTGTTATTTGCTGGATCGTAGTGTTCGAAATATCCAAGTCGGTCACTTTCGACTAGAGAGGGACTCGTGTTTCATAATTTAAATGAGCTTATAAATGGGTTACTTACCGCCAACCGCCGTAGCCTGAAATGGTTAATAGCACCGCTATGGCCAACGCGGTGCCAACGGCCAGTGGTGCAGTCTCATCGCGATAGGAGCCGGTAGCACTACAGTGGAAGGATGGGCCCCACTTGCCAGTCTCCTTGAACATGAAGCTCTGCATGTGCAGGTCGCGCAAGTAGAGTCGTGCAATATGGCCGGATAGGTCGCCGGAGTCATGGGGAGCATACAAAATGACAGTTTGCTCCTTGTCGCAGACATAGGACTTGCCTACCGGAGTTGGGAAATACATTGGCTGTTGTGCCGGTGAGGTCAGTTTCACATTCAAATTGGGACGATCGGTATGCTCGAATAGTGAATTTGACGATGAATATGTTAGCTCGAAGAGATTGATATACCAGCCTTCACCGCCCGACGACTGTGTTTGCATAACGAATGACAGATAACAGAAATTATTTGGTGTTAACCTCTGACCTTATTTGCTGTGCCAGTTAAAACACACACAGCATACACACAAGGTTAGACAAAAAAATACCTTTTTGAAGGTCATTGACAGCGTAAAACCCTTGAAATCCATGGTGAGTATCTCCACATTAGATTCGACGCACTCACCACTGAGCTGCGGATGGTCCGGCATATATAGATCGGCCTCAACATCCTCGTTCAGCTTGTTCCGATACCGTATACTTATCAACCCGTCCACCTGCATGAGGATGCAGGTGATGTCATTGGTGGCATTAAGGCGATAAATCGATGTGGTTGCATCATGGTTCATTGATGACGCCTGCAACAGAAGCAGAAATTCAGCGTAGCAGCCAACTAGAGCAGGAGGCATATGATTGGACAGAGCCAGGACTTACTGATGGCGATTTCGTAGTATATTTGGAGACTCTTGGCGTTTTCGTAGTAAACGCGCTCAGCTGCAGTCCATGAGCGCTGTCCACTGCGGGCATATAATTCAGTTTCAGTTTCAGTTTCTATTTCCACTTACTGTGTCAGGACACAGGCTATTGATTTTTGTAGCCCCCCGCCCACATGCTTTTCTCTTGCCATTGGTTATGCCATCCCATTGTCCTACCATAGACAACGGGGTGATTCAGATACTTACCGAGTAATGCGAGCAGCATGCAACATATTATGTTCAAAGTGAATCTATTGCTTAAATTCTTCAAATCACTGCTATTTCCAGTAAATTGTTGCATTTTTCTTCGGATTATTATTCAATGCTCAGCACTCGAATGTATTTTTACGTACTAATCTCTGCTGCGACGGCCACAATGACGTGTGTCTCGCTTTCAGTCCTGCGCACAACTGCGCTCTGAACTCGTTGTTGCCTAAATGTATCCTCCCGTTCCTTCAAATGTTTCGGCCCCCATTTTACTGTTCCCGATTCCTCTTCCTTTTTTCTTGTCTTTTTTTTTTTCTTTTGCATACTTCATTCAACTCTCCCAATTGGTTGACATTCTTGGGCGCAATCGCCTAAGCTCTGTTCAGAGTGTTTTTTTCTTTCACTTTTTCATTGCATGGAAATGGAAAATATGTCTGCCAAAAATTATGTTTTATTATCTATATAAATCTAATAAGAATTATTATGTTTTTAAAGAAAGTTTATGTTAAACCAATGTACATGTATAAATCGAAATAAACGTTTTTCCTTATAGTTGGGGAGTTTTTTATTTTGGTAAGGTAATTTTATCATGTATGTGCATTTTGGGCGTATGGTAGAAAGGGAGTCGCCCAAAAAACGTACAATCTCTTTTTGATTAACTTTCCACAATCATCATGTACGTTGATGCAACGCAAAACTTCTAAAATCGCGTAGGCAGGAAACCCTTTGATCGTAGATCTAGAGAAATGTTAAATTGTTAATAGGTTAAGTATAACAGACGCAGATCAAGTTTATTTAATTTTATCGATTTTTTCAAAATCAATAATCAATAGCAATAGAAGGGAATTTAAAAAATGTTTTTATCTAATCGGGTATTTATATAAATTGACTTAATATTGATAATTTGTAAACATATTATTTAGAAAATTAAAAAATGTGGCGCAGTATTTCTGCGTATTTTCTGTCTGCATGTGTACATAAATACATTCACATACATACATACATTCGAATATATGTGTACAAACATTTATGATAGCTAAAAGCGTTGAGATAGAGGGTATCTACTAGTCGGTTTGTCTCGACTGCAGCATTCTTAATTGTTATACCTAGTAGAGAGATTACCGTTGTGTGGTATTGCGGTTATAACAGGTTGTCTTCCTCATTTTACCCATCTCATTTACAAAATTCACAGTTGCTCACGAATTGTCACAACAATATTAAAAATATCACCCATTGAAATTACATTACTCAAAGCAAATGAATGAACAATTAAATATGAATATGTACGGTTTAGAACACTATGGTCTGGATATTTGAATATTCGTTTCACACATCCAATTAAATATGGTTATTATATGACACTATATATGCTCTATTTTATGCAATTGTAATTGTTTTCCGCCCTGTACTATTTGTCAGTGGTTCTGCTATATCTGTGAATGTCATTTCTCATATGCTCACTTTGAATTGTCTTGTGCTCTTGGCATTGGCATCCCCGTTAAGTTTACTTTTGCTATTTTTAGGTGGCAAACACTCAAAAACATTGAATAAGACGTCGACATCGAGGCGAACGCCCAAGCAAAATAATTAAATCGAATCACAAAATAATATTGGTTTTCTTTTAAAATGAATAAGTGTGTTTCATACTTATTAAAAAATATTAGCATTTCTTGAACTCAACATATTTTCCAATTATTTTTCCAGACGCCATATTAGAGCGGAAGATGGCTTCAACCAGAAGCGCTGTCTCACCTGGTTCCATGAATATACAACGCCTGACGAGCCTGAAACGCTGGGTAAGTATAAAATGTGATTCTGTTCAGAAGTATTTTATAAAATCTCTGGAAACTATTGCCGAACACCCGCGTTGGTATTATTATAGGGCCTGATGGCATGGAGAAATTCTGTGAGGACATTGGCGTTGAACCCGAGAATATTGTGATGCTGGTGCTCGCCTACAAAATGGGCGCTACACAGATGGGCTTCTTCAGTCAGCAGGAATGGTTAAAGGGTCTCACGGATCTCGAATGCGATTCGACAGCGAAAATGGTTGTGAAACTGGATTATCTGCGCAGCATACTCAACGATCCCAACGTGTTCAAGAGTATATATCGATATGCCTACGACTTTGCCAAGGTGAAAGCTCATTTATTGGGCATACTCTTGCAATATTGCAAATGCTAATATACTTCTCACCGGTTATTAGGATTCAGATCAGCGAAGCATGGACATTGTGACAGCTAAGGCGATGCTGCAACTGCTCCTTGGCAAGCACTGGCCACTGTATCCTCAATTTGCGCAATTCCTTGAGCAGTCCAAGTACAAGGTTATCAATAAGGATCAATGGTGCAACATACTCGAGTTCTCCCGCACCATCTGCATTGATCTGTCAAACTATGATATTGATGGCGCATGTAAGTATCGCCCGATACAGTTAAAACATACATATTGTATATTAATCTCATTGTTTTTAGGGCCCGTTATGCTGGATGAGTTTGTGGAGTGGCTGCGTTTGCAACGTGGCTTAGTCATTGTCAGTTCGGGATCCAGCTGAGAGTGTCTGGATCGCATACTTCTAGTTAAACTTTAGAAATTCAGTAGTGTCTATGATGAGACTTCGGAAGTAAGAGACACACACACACCCACACACAGACACACACCCACACACACACCCACACACATACACACACCCACACTCACAAACACCCACACACACAGAGGCACATGCAGAGACACACACACACTCAGAGCCCCCATTACATGCGCTTACTCAGAGACAGAAACATTCGTATACACACAGAGAGACACAAGGCACTTGAGACTGCGTAAAACTGGCAAAACAAACCAACTATAAAACTACACTATTGATATATAAATATATATTTAATGTAATAATTTAATTGTAAACAACATTTAAAACAAACCACATACGGCGTTCTTACTTCTACTATGCGCTAACAGAGCAATACATATGGACTACAAATCTGAAAGGCATTAAGATTTTTAACCCAAGAAATAAATCATGACAAGCACATATATTAAGGACTTGGTAAAGGCGGTTATCATATATGGGATTGCTTCACTTTTAAGCAAGTTGATGAGATGAGAAATGGACGCAGCCCGCCAGATATAATAAACATAATTCGGCTGGTTTAGTTTTTGGTTATATATTTTGTGTATTTCTGATTGGTCAGAAAACTAGGCACCGTATATATAACAACAAAAGAACGTTTTCTTCAAGACGCTGAGTGTACATTTTATTACAATATATTTATAGTTATATATTAATGGCTAGTAATAAACCAATTCATCACCTTTGAATAATTTAGCAGAATGTATCAAAAATTTAGTGCGAAATTCGATCCAATTAGCGACAATAACATAAGCTTTTACAGAAAAGTATCCTGGCCAGAAAATTCATGCGGATCTGTCAAGTAAATCTGCATATACAAGCGAAAATCTACAGAAGTTTTAATGCTAAATATTATTCATATGTCTAAAAACAAAGTTGGCACTTGTAAATTCAACTACTTTTGTACGCAGATTTAGAGAAAATGAATAATCAAGAAGGCCTTTTATTACTGCTTGTCTGTCTGAAATTTTCCTGCTATATATCAAAATGAGTTATTCCCTGCAACAGTTTTTCAAGAAAGAATTTTAATGTCTTATAAAATTTAACATATTCAATTTGCGGTGCATTTTTTCGTAGAGTGTAGAGTGTTGTCAAACGAATTACTTTAGGCTTCCAAGTGAGACCACATATTCCTAATTTAGTAAATAGATCTATTTGTTTGCAACATATTGGAATATTAAAACCCAATACAATTTGGTTATATTCTTAGTTATTTCTACAAATTATTGTATTTATTTTTACAATTTCAAAAATAAAATGTAAGAATCTGACCGATTAATGAGGAAAACGGCAACACTGTTGAATACATGTAGCATAACATTCAAATTTTCAACGTCATCACGAGTGGTTTGTAAATATTTTCGAGCACTGTTCTAAGCAGGGCTGCTTAGAACGTATTATCGTTTCACAATTGTAGTGACGCTGACGAACTACTCAAACAAGCATTCAAATTAAACAAACTGTTTCGGCGCGTTGTGCCTGTAATTTGTGCTGCTCGGTTCTTGCGTGTTCTCCATTAGCCAAATAATCGTTGGGGACTTTTCGTTAACAACTTTTTTATGTATATTTGTAATTCCGTACTTCGGTTGTGTGTTAATTTAATCAAACCGAGTAATTAAAAGAAAGAAAGCAAAAGCAAAAAACAGAGCAAAACATAGAGGAGCAATTGAAGTTATTGTGTCAAACTAAGAAGCCCAAGCAAAAAAATGGCCGCAAAACCCGAAGACAAGAGCACAGATATTCCCGATCGTCTGTTCGACGCCAATCACCGCAAGACCTACAAGCGTATGCGCTTTTTTGGCAAGGTAAGCGCGCTAACCGGGTGCTCCATGCTGTTTCTCTACACAGAGAAAGAAATTGGGGAACATGCGCTGAGTTTTGCAGTTTCATGCAGCTGCTTTACATCCTTTTCTTTCCCTTTGCGGTCACATTCCTTTTGTTTTCGCGCTATGCATTTGTGTGTGCGTGTGTGTCACTGCGTGTGGATGTGTGCATGCGCACCATACTAAATAGTGTTGTGAAACTCGTGAACCAGTTGGTTCTTTTGGCGCGTACTGCATAAAAAAGTGTATATAGCTATGTACCCGCAATGAATTGTACATACATACTACATACATAAATATGTACATACATACATACATGCGTAATTTGGAATTTTCAATAAAATTATTTCACAGGGAGGCTTTGCCAAATGCTATGAGATAATCGATGTGGAGACGGACGATGTCTTCGCCGGTAAAATCGTGTCCAAGAAGCTGATGATAAAGCACAACCAAAAAGAGAAGACTGCCCAGGAAATAACCATTCACCGCAGCCTAAATCATCCAAACATTGTCAAGTTTCACAGCTACTTTGAGGATGTGCAGAACATATATATTGTGCTTGAGCTATGCAAGAAGCGTGTATGTATTCAGAGTATCTTAATCAGTTAAATTTAGAATTTTTTTTCATATATATTATAAATTAAATATTCTTAAGTGACTTGTAAAACTAATCAATTTTGATACATTTCTGGTTTGCAGTCGATGATGGAGTTGCACAAGCGGCGGAAAAGTATTACAGAGTTTGAGACCCGTTATTACATATACCAGATAATACAGGGTGTGAAGTATCTGCACGACAATCGCATCATTCATCGTGATCTTAAGTTGGGCAACCTATTTCTCAACGACATGTTGCACGTGAAAATCGGTGACTTTGGCCTGGCAACGCGTATCGAATACGACGGTGAACGCAAGAAGACACTGTGCGGCACTCCCAACTATATAGCACCAGAGATTCTTACCAAGAAGGGTCACTCGTTTGAGGTGGACATCTGGTCGATTGGCTGCGTCATGTATACGCTGCTGGTGGGTCAGCCGCCATTCGAGACAAAAACGCTGAAGGACACTTACTCGAAAATCAAAAAATGCGAGTACCGTGTGCCTAGCTACTTAAGAAAGCCGGCTGCGGATATGGTCATTGCCATGCTGCAACCGAACCCGGAGAGTCGGCCAACCATTGGACAGTTGCTGAATTTTGAGTTCCTCAAGGCGTCGCAGGTGCCTATGTTCCTGCCCAGTTCTTGCCTAACCATGGCGCCACGCATCGGCATCAATGATACCATCGAGGATCCCAATCAACGCAAGCCGCTAACGGAAATCAACGGCCTGAGGGATGATACCCGTTTGGAATCTACCTTCCTGAAGAATAATTTACATGATGCCATTACGGCCTCGGCACAAATGTGTCGCCACAACGAGGACTATCGCAGCGACATTGAAAGTCTGCATCAGCAGCTGACGAATCTCATCAATAACAAGGTCAGTATTGCTTTAAAGCTTCCTCCTTACAGCCGAAAAATAACGCATTATTTTTTAACTGGCAGCCTCGCTTATTGCAAGGTAATCTGGGTGACGAGAACACTGATCCAGCTGCCCAGCCGCTCTTCTGGATATCGAAGTGGGTCGACTACAGTGATAAATACGGCTTTGGCTATCAGCTGTGTGATGAGGGCATCGGAGTTATGTTCAATGATACCACAAAGCTAATACTACTGCCCAATCAAATCAATGTGCATTTCATTGACAAGGAGGGCAAAGAGACTTACATGACTACTACGGACTACTGTAAAACTCTCGATAAAAAGATGAAGCTACTGTCTTACTTTAAGCGCTATATGACCGAGCATCTGGTCAAGGCAGGAGCCAACAATGTCACCGTCGAAAGCGATCAGATTTCACGTATGCCTCATCTGCACTCCTGGTTTCGCACAACTTGTGCGGTTGTCATGCACTTGACCAACGGGTCGGTTCAGGTACTTTATAGTTCATTAGTTGACCTTATTTTGTTTGTTCTAGAATCTAATCTGTTTTTGCTTCAGCTTAACTTTTCGGATCATATGAAGATAATTTTATGTCCTCGCATGAGCGCCATCACTTACATGGATCACGAGAAAAACTTTCGTACATATCGATTTTCAACTATTGCTCAAAGTGGAGTCTCCAAGGATCTATATCAGAAAATACGCTATGCCCATGAGAAACTTAGAAAAATGCTCGAAAAGATGTTTGTTTGAGCAGTGTCCACAGCAGCCGGCTGACTTTGATCCCATTGCGCTTGGTGTAGTTTAACACATACAAATTTATCTCTTTGCTCGAATTATTTCAAATATTAGTTGCTGTTTAAATTTACTCTATTTTTAATGTTGAAGTTAAATATTCCTTTTTGTTTTCGCTTAGATCTATCTTTGTTTTTAACATGTTAACTGCAAAAAGTGGGGCATCCAATCTTCAACATTTATAAATAACCTCGAATGTTTTTAAAGAAACAAATATAGACTTAATAAAGAATTAAATATATGTTATTCTAGATTAATAAACATTTATAGGTCTAAAGGGATTTTATTTATTTTTGTTTATTAGCATTTTTGGAAATTGGAAATTTAATCATTTTTAAATTTGCTCAAATGCTTTTAAAAGAAAACATATTTTAAAGAAATCAAGATACACTTAAAATTTTTGGGCTTAAAAGGTTTTTATCGATCCGATGGCGCTCGACATTTACTGTGTATCGAAATGCGGCAGTCGATAAAAATTTTTATTTCTGCACAGCTGATGAGCACGCGATAGTTCAGAGGAAATTCCTTGAATTTTCATTTCATTTATAGCCGCTGTTGACTTCCATTAAGTATTCTTGATGCCATGTAACAAAAAACATCCAGTGCGTAATAATTTTGAAGATATGTTCTTTGCTCAGTACATGTCTGACATTTGGGGAAAATTAATTGATTCACTTTTGGAACTCTGGTCACACTGTTATGCGATTTCGTATTGATTTTATTTTCAGAAAAGTCGTAAAACCAAGTTGCGGAAAACATAAAACCGACACAGAATCGCCAGAACTTTTGTTGCATCTAAATGCAATTTAGTGAACTAAAAAGCCACAACTGTAATTATGGGCGACAATGAGCAAAAGGCCCTCCAGCTTATGGCTGAGGCGGAAAAGAAGCTGACACAACAAAAAGGTTTTCTTGGCTCTCTTTTCGGGTGAGTAATGTGTAATGTGTACTAACAATGTTTTACTTTTTGTTCATAATTTGCATTTTCTACAATATTTATGCTAGCTTTAGATAACATTATCAAAACGATAATACCTTTATATACTTTCCCAATACATGTGCGTAATACCTACTGCATATATTAAGCTTGAGCGTATGTATGTATGAATGTCATCATATATGTGGATGATACATATCAATACAAATGTATATTTAATGTATGAGAGCTACGGCGAATGCTGCCACTGAATCACATCTGCTGAATTTATACAAAAATAAAAAAATGTAACAAAACAACCCCGAACCGTCTATGAATTCTTAGCCTGGCTTGTGCTCGTCTTACCTCTATACAATATACGCCCATTAGTATTTTTAGGCAAATATTAAATGCAGACTTATAAATGCCCTAAATATGTATAATTATAACACTATGAAATGGAAAGAATTACCATTAGACCATTAACTTAGAATGAAACGGTTCACGACTGACCCCTCACATATTTAATTGAGTTATGTTATTAAAATAAATACTTTGGTAATAAAATGGACAAGAACTTCAATAAGAATATCTAAATATTTCGCATGTTATCTGTAATTTATGTTCTCTCAGCGGTAGCAACAAGATCGAAGATGCCATCGAGTGTTATCAGCGGGCTGGTAATATGTTCAAAATGTCGAAGAACTGGACTAAGGCCGGCGAATGCTTCTGCGAGGCAGCCACATTGCATGCGCGTGCTGGCAGCCGTCATGATGCAGGCACATGCTACGTGGATGCTTCCAACTGCTACAAGAAGGTGGACGTTGAAAACGCCGTCAACTGTCTGATGAAGTCCATTGACATATATACCGATATGGGTCGCTTCTCGATGGCAGCCAAGCATCATCAAAGCATTGCTGAAATGTATGAGACCGATCCGGCTACATTGGTAAGTTACAAACAGACGACTAGATGATTAGATTAGATTGTTATTCATTATTAATTTGTGTTGTTGTCGTATGCAGGCCAAATCAATTCAACACTATGAGCAGGCGGCAGACTATTTCAAGGGCGAGGAGTCAGTCAGTTCCGCCAACAAGTGCATGCTAAAAGTTGCCCAGTACGCCGCCCAGCTGGAGGATTATGAAAAAGCAATATCGATCTACGAGCAGGTCGCTGCCTCGTCGCTCGAGAGTTCGCTGCTCAAATACAGCGCAAAGGAGTACTTCTTTCGTGCCGCTCTCTGTCACCTTAGTGTTGATTTGTTGAATGCGCAACACGCGATTGAGAAGTATGCGCAACAGTATCCGGCATTCCAGGACTCACGGGAATTTAAGCTAATCAAGGTACATGTCACTTGTAATTAACTAATTTAAATAGTTGACCAAGTCCCTGTTTTGCAGGTCTTGTGCGAGCATCTTGAGGAGCAGAACATTGAGGGGTTTACAGAGGCGGTGAAGGATTATGACAGCATCTCGCGTTTGGATCAGTGGTACACAACAATATTGCTAAGAATTAAAAAAGCTGCCGATGAAGATCCCGACTTGCGATAAGAATTCAAATCTATTAACACACCTATTAATCTTATAAAAAAATAAATAAAAGAAATTTAATGTATCTACATATACATATACATGCATATATATTTAAAGAACAAAAATTTATCTAACTAAAATCAATTCTACATGCTAAAGAACACTAAAATAAATAATTAAACATTCAATATGCACCATTTGAAACTGAAACTACTATAAAAGAATTTTCCATCCAAAACTTTCATTATCCATAACTATTCTTGCAATATTAGAAATGTATCAAAATGTTATAATATTTAAACAATTTTGTTTCATATAAATGTGGTAGAAAGCGTAACGATAATTTTCTAAACATGAACTTAATTTTTATTTTAGTTTAGCGTCAATGATATTATAAATATAAATGATTTAATATGTGTTACTCGAGAAGTTTAAATCTATATGTTCATGTGGTGTTTTTAGGTTTACATTGTTTTTGTATAATTTACTAATGACGGACAGGAAAAAGACATCACTCTTATCGTGAAACTCAATAAGACAAATTAATTCCAAACAAGAATAAATATAAAAAAGGGTGTTTTCAATAAAAAAGGAAGCATTCAATTCATAATTCATTTTTTAAATAAGCCCAAAACAATAAGCATCTATAAAAATAAAGTAAAGCATTGCTAGTGAAATGAATACATGTTATATAAAAAATATACGACGAATTAATAAATTAGCATATTTTGAGGGTCGCAGTTAAAATCTATCTAAAAATATTTGAAATAATTGATAAATTCCAAATGTATGAAAACTAACAACTGTATTGAATTAAAAAAAAAACAATTAAAATCTGTTTAAATGGGTATAGCACCCCGCAGATAATAATTGCGATGATTGATTTGTTGTTGCAGATAAACATTTAACATTTGCTAATTAAAAACTATCTAACGAAAAATTAGTAATCTATTAAAAAAATAACGTTTTGTTGCTATATAATATGAGCTGTCTGAATACAATCTTAATTAGAAGCATTAAATACGGATATACATATATAAAGCCGATTACCCAATGTTATAAAAATAAAATTATATTAAAGATGATTGGAAAGTCACAAGCCTAAATGAATTCTTTTTATTCAAATATATGATTTAGAAAAAGCGGTTAGATTATTTCCGTTTCTTCACATATATGATACATAAATAAAGAATGGTCCACGATAATCTGGTCTGCAGTGCTAGGAGACATGTTAATACAACTAGCCTTTATAATGAATTCACAGATGTACATATGCCTCTGGTTAAATATTTGTCATATCTAATATTTTGAATTTATATTATTGGCCCGATTGCTGTACATTTTGGTTGGTGAAAATACACATAATTTTCAACATAAAAGCATTATAGAGCTCTATAAGTTTGTAACAAAATCTGATATATATAAAATACAAAAATTTGCTTTTAAATAAAAAATATTCCTTACAAGACATTATTATATTTGATTATATTATTACTTTGAGCTTTAGAAATTATTTTAATGCGAAACTGCTGAAATATCAAATATATATTCCCAAATGCTATGATGGAATGTTCCTTATTTTGGCAAAACATGTGCAACAAGCCAAAAACGAATTCAACAGTTTTTATCTGAATTCGAGTTATTTTCGATTCATTCTGTGCACTTATTGCTCAAAAGGCCGAAGCAAATCTGTCGATTACAGTTTCATTATTAATGTTGCTATCAATTTTGATATGTTGCTAAAAACAGATGTATCCAAGAACACATATAGTTCAAGATAAATTTAAAATGCAGAAATTAGCTAAATAATAGTTATAAAATGTATGTGGAATTATTAACTCTACCACTTATCGATTGCCTAAACCTTACACATTTATCGGTTTAAGTAGTGAGACCTCTGCACAAACTACGCCGTGATATTGTGCGCTTGCAGCACAGAAAACTCTTCATGATGCCGAGATTGCCGTCTTCGCGAGTGGTCCGCGAAATAACGATGGAACCCACAAGAGCGCCCCTCTGTATTACTAGAAATGCATTGGAGGCCATACAGACCGCAACAGAAATGTACCTAACCCAAAGATTCCCAGATGCTTACTTGCTAACCCAATATTGTAGCCGCGTAACTTTAGAGGTACGTGACATAGCATTATTGGTATATTTCCGGTGGCTAAATAAATGTATTATATAATAAATAAAAAAATTAACTCAACGGAAGATTGAAAGTAGAGACACAAACCTTTTACATTTTTACACCAACGATAAACAACAACGCTTTTTCATCTGTGTTAAATATTATATGAATTCAATGGAAGCGATTGTCAAGAAAAACTAATCAAGGGAGTTAAGCGATTGACAAGATTTTCAGTAAATTCCTTGTATCGGACTTTATTCCAAATTTTTAATTTTACTGATCGAAATTCACTCAACGAAAATCCTTAAGTGTCTACGCAAATTAAAATAAATGAAAATCTTGTCCGGTAGATGGCGCCTCCCACTAAATGCTTCAAAACATTTTTATAAAAAGAGAAAAGTGAAATAGTCTAGACAGATTGGACACTAAATACAGCATCAAGGCTGAAAAATCATATTATTATTGTAACTTTTGTTATGTTAAGGCCTATAATGTACCCTGTACCCATGAGAAATATGTAAATGGGTATCAAAAAGATGTGCAAATCAATGTAATCAGAAAAAAGTAATACATAATCAATCTCAGAGACCAGAATAGCTTTAGACTTCAAATTTTAAATATAACATTTCGTAAACCTTACGCAGATCTTGCATATGTACATACTATAACTTTAGGGTTCCTTCGAAGTGCATCAGTATTTCACTGAACCATTGACATGGAGGTATGTAACTACGAGTTCGGGCCTAGTTCACATCCCTTGATAAGAAAATCAGTGGCTCTATAGCTGCTGTTAACTGTGAGCACTAAGCAGACAATAGATAGAAAGTGGCTGCATATTTTTTCTTCGTACGTGGATGCTATGGAGTATTGCCCATATATTATCAGTTTAGTGTTGTGAGTTAGTAAATACGTGGAATGAATAGGGAACAGCAAAATTACACTGCCTTAAAGGAACAAAAAAAACTGTATGTAAAGATATGCATTTCCATAATCAGTAAAACAATGAAAATAATTTTCCATAGAATCGCGGGAAAATAAAGCATTCACCCAAACAACCCTGACCATGAATTTTCCACCGATATCTATGGAGATGAGTTTGAGTCTTAATTATCTGAGTCGATAATATTTATCATCAAAGGCGTGTGATGTTATATATATATGGCGGATATTTAAAAATATATGAAACCTTTAACCATTCGATTCAGAAAGTAGGACGAGAAATAAGAATTTGGATTGTCTTTATTTGCCCTTGGGCAATCGACATAAAGACAATTAAGAGCTTTCTTCATCACTTTCTATTTCACTCAAATTGCAAATGTAAAGTAAACCATAATTAAAACATTTGTCGGCTGTAAACGTGGGTAACCAGAGCAAATTGTGAATTACACGCTCGCTTAACCACTGGCCACCCTAGCTTAGAATTGGGCTATATGCAAACCACCGAGTGGTTGCAACATGAAATTGTAATTACAATTTCCTGACGCTCCAGCGAAATAAGAGTATGGATTGTGCCCGCCTCCGAATTTTTGTTAACATGCGCGTGCTAAAAAAACGCTCTCGACGGTGTTGCCTATCAGTGTCACTAAGTGAGGGCTACGTGACAATTTCTTGTTACGCGAATCGCCCCATCGCCCACATTCGGCAACACCCCCCGGACAGTATAAAAAGCGACTCGCCCTTCGTGGTCGTTTTTTATTTCAATCCAAAATCATACCAACATGTGGTAACCCATAATTTACGCTAAGGGAGTTATCAATATGATTACCATTAAAACTTCCACTCTAAATTCATATACCCTAGAAGAGGTAAAAAATGCGTAAAATATTAAAGACATGCAGTTTGATTATTGAACCGCTTAGTCAATAGCTATAAACGGCTTTCCAACTGACCCAACTTTTGAGTGAGATTTTTTTGTATTTAGCTTTTTGGTTACGTTCCTGACACCTGCATACTGGGCGTTTCCAAGTCGACCATGCTCTTAAACATATATATTTATGTGCATATTACTTAATATGAATATGGCAAAAAAGTTTCTTTACCTTAATAGCTTATAGCTTCTTTTTTGTTACGAAGTTCTTCAAGTGTATAGTCGGCATCAAAATAAAAATTCTTATTGCAGTTGGTAGCAAATGCTGTCAGATCAAAGCCTAAATATTGTGACATCGATTGTGGCATTAACATGTTAAAACTGCAATCCTCAATTTAACATACTTTTGAATTTTGAATCCCTTAATGTTCCTGATACTTTTTTCTTTTGTGTCCAATACAAATTAGCTATTTGCAAAATAAAGCGTAGTGAAGGGACAACAAAACACTTTTAAATTTGAACACAAACGGTTAGATCAAAAAACAAAAATTGAAAATTACCATCTGTCAAAATTCACGTCATTTCACGCAATCTGTCAGTGTTGGCCCACAACTCTTCTCCGCACAGGCACAGGCACTGGCTAATCCAGTGAGTAACATTGTCGACTATTTGAGTTGGAGGGAGATAATTGTGTACACATACGATACTTATGATTGTGTTTTACTTTGTCTGTAATTTTCCTGGTGCACTTGTCAAGTGTTGGCATACCGACTGAACCAAGGCTCTCATTAAAAAATACCCCTTCATTCGAAAATGAACGGCACTCTTCACGTTGTGTGAACTGTGACCACGAAAACAGGGTGGCACAGCTAAGTAATTGTAAATGGTAATTGTAATGGTTACCTTTGGCCTTAAAAGGCACATTAACGAGAAGGGTGTTATTGGTATTTCAAACGCTTGATACACCCAATTAGCTCTGAGATATATCTATATTTGGGTAGAACCGTTTGGCTTATGCCACTTTGTGATTCGTTCATCTTTATTTTAAATTCAGTAAATTCTTTGATGCCCAGAACACATTTACAATTCAATTTGATTCGCATTGAAATTTATGCGCAAATCGAGGTCCATGAATCTTTGCCACACAAACAATGCTGGCCTACTTGATTTATTGATTTACTGAATAGATTTTTTGTATTTAAATAAACGACTGTCTTTTTGATGACCCAAGAACATAATTCTTCTGGCGGAGAAAACAAATTAAACAAAAAATATACAAACGCGTAGAACTACTAACACTAAATTTAGACAGAGGCTTTATTATAGGAAGTATGTGATTACCAATCGAGGTTTAACGAAAATATGGATCCATTCCGATTCTTGTAAAGTAATCGTTCCAGTCGGGCTGAGAAATACTTTCAGGAATACTTTAATCGAGAGTGATACCAGCAGAAAACTGGTAGTAATTATTAAGCTCATATCTTCCACAATGTGCATGCTAGAGTCACCAGATTTGATAGGTGTATTTCTAGTAACACTCTTCAAAAATCTGGAAAACATTTTCTACCACGCCCACTAAAGCCCCCATAAATGATAAAAGCATATCTCCCGCAATTTATGAGTTACAGTTACCAAAGTTACAAGGTAGATTACTAAGATCGTTCTCGGAATGTTTGTTTTGGCCACGCCCTTTCCACCTCCAAAATTCCCAGGAGCTCATATCTCCGGCAATTTAATAGCTACGGTTACCGAACTTGGAAGGCAGATTACTAGGAACGTTCTCAATAATTTTTTTTAGCCACACCCCACTCCCACCCCATATCTCCCATAATTCAAGAGCTACACTTACCAAACTTCGAAGGAAGTTAACTAGGTTATATCTACCGGAAAAAGCAAACTTGGGTCGGTTACGCCCGACTGCAACTTTCTCACGTGTTTAATATTATATAGCGGGTCCCGCACCGATCTCCAGTCTGTATTTACAGTTTTCTCTTACGAAAAGAGCTTACTTGCACTTATTTATTTCACCAAATTCTCAGGATTTGTACAAGTGCAATTTTCTCCTCTCTCTTCTTAAAGATCACGCAACAATTGAAATTAAGGTCTATGAGACGAAATGGAACATTTGCGTTGTATTATACTCACATATTATTATATAATTAGGTAGGAAGGTTATATGAAAAGTATTTGTATATATTTGCAACTATGAATAGATCTTCTGTACACATTTATTGAAGAACTTAAATGTATTTGTTCAAACGATCTATCTGATTATATAAAATTGGCTGTGCCCAGCGAAAATGCACTTGCCATAGAGCTCTGTTGTGGGATTAGCCCAATAATAATGAACCACACAGCTCACGGTTTTCCCATGACATAGCAATATTTACTCGAGTGCGTAATCCTCCTCTCCATCTCCAACTGCAGCACGGCTTGCTTCGCTGTAATTGTATGGACAGTAAAAGAGCAATTGTTGCCGGGCATGAAATTCAAATACAAACAAAATGAACAATATCCATTCATGAACCTGTCAATCTTCAATTGAATTGTGATTGTGTGAATATAAAACTGGAATGTTCCCATATCCATGTGTTTATTTAACCGCTTAATACAGAGCAGCGAATTGGCGCCATCTGTTCACTTGCCATTATTACTTACAGCTCATCTGTATACATATGTGCATATGCATACATCATATACACTTGCATGTATATATGTATAAGTGTACATATGCTCTTGCGCTAATACTCTGAAACATGCATCTCTGAACCCGAAAGAATATATAAACACATTCTTACAACCGATATGATATAGCCATTTCCATAAGTCAGTCTATATAAACTGTATACAGGATATCTTCCTATCTCGATTAGGGCACTTTTTACCATTTTTCATGAGAGCATAAAAATATACTTTGCATAGGTATAATTTTATTTGTATTTCCTATAAACTTGTGCTACTAAATATGATTTAACAAAATTTTAGTACTGAAATTAAAGGTCATTAATTCCCAATCACGATTAGAGCACTCAAAACTTAACAAAAATGACTATTTTTTAAATTTTTGCTACTGTGATATAAAAATCATTTAACAATTTCCTAGTATTAATATGAATAATCATTAATTTGAGCCGGTTCAATTAATTTGATTGTTTCAATTTCAATCAAATCTTACATAATGTTAAGCTTGGTGCAATGCCTGCTTGAACCAGTCGGGAGAAAATATGTCAATGTATATTGTATATCAATGGGAAAACAATATCTGTAAAAATGTTACTTTTTTTTTAGCTATGGGAAACCGATTTGTAACGTTATTTGCAAAATGGTGGGAATTATAAAAAAAAACAAAATAAACTTGATATAATCTCTGAGATTCGTTTTGCTTATACAGAAAGACAGACAGACAGACGCGCATGGCTAGATCGACTCGTCTGTTGATCCTGATCATATACAAAAATGATCATCCGAAAGATGTTTTACTTATTGATCCAAAAAACAAAACAATTATTAATAAATAATATACATTACTTTAAGGCACTAGGAAAGTGCACAAAGCAGTCTAGATAAATAGGCAGAATTTGAATCTGTAATCACGAGTGCGTGTGCCAATAATTTGAAGTTATCGAATGCGAACGAGAAATACAATAGTGTCTTCAAAATCACTTTAACTGCCCAACTGCTGGTAATCGCAGCATAATCTTCAAAATTTGCATGCCTTCCGCTCGAGAGAAGGCACTTGAGATCCTTATCGCACAAATTATTCTCGTCACGTCTAACGTTTATAAAGTATCGTACAAAGTGCCCACCAATTTGACTGCTTTCCATCGTCCCTTATTCAGTCGTCCACCAGGCACAAAAATATGCCTCTTCGCCTCGCCCTGCGCCCTTCGCCTCTATCACTTATTTATGTACATTAGACCGAGCTGAATGACCTGCACCAAATTGCTCAGGGCAGTTGGAGAGCGACGACGCGTCGCGACGCGAGACTCGTTGTGGGTGTTTTGGCAGACAGACTGCTCGATGGCGATGGCTTGTCCTGAAACTCGGACGCTCTGCAGTAATTAGAGGGAGTAGAAGCTTTGATATCTCCAAGTAGAAACTACGCGGCCTGGTCATCATTCTTCGTAGGAGCCCATTTGCAAACGGCTGCACACTCTTTCGGGATCGATCTGATCGCCCTGCGGCATCGAGCATTAAATGAGAATGTGAAGGTATGAGCATCGGGTTTGGCACGGGCTTATGTACATATATTTTTCTGAGCATGATTGCACCAGAGGCCTCTGCTGACGATGGCGGTGGCGGTGGCGGGAGCCACTGCCCCATAGGATTTGGTTATGCAAAAATGTGTACAATTTTCTTAACGTTGTCTGTCTGCCGCCTGATGCTTAATTCGCTTGTCGAAATGTATTTGCTTCACATAAGTACATATGTAGATTCCACCTGATCGCATCTAACCATACATTTAATTAAAAAATTTAAAAATATATGTAAGCTATATATAATACTAATAATACTTGTCGCAGGTGATTTTAATCGGGAATTCTTAGAAAAACTCATTTTTGGATCAATAATTTGCATGTCTTCTTCAATATCACACACTTTTCGACACAACCATATTTTTCTCGGCACAAATTGAGAAACATATCTAAATACATTACATACATACGTGGCGAGCACGAGAGTAGAAATGTTTGAGCACTTATTAAGGGGCACAACACGTGCCATAAACGGGTAGATAGAAGAGACTACTCCTCAATAGCCCAGGATGTACAAATAACAAAAAGGTGCATTTGGAGCAGACAGTCGAGCACGGCAAGGGCTGCCGACTAGTTGCAAGCAGCAAGCAGCAAGCAGGCAAGGCAGCAGCAGCATGCAACTCCATTGCTTGTGTCTGTTCGTTCAGGCAGGCACAGCTATCAATAAGCCTTATTCCCTCTTTGCATTAAGCAAGGCTACGCAGGAACGGTGATGCTCCCCAACCTGGTTGCCTGTTTCCCTGTTTCCCTTGTTGCCTGCTTGCCTGATGCCTCTGTCTGCTGCAGCGGTTGCAGATTTGAGCGCGATGACAACACTGCAAATGCCGAGAAGAATATAAAGGTAGTAAGGAGGGCAAAAAAAAAAAAAAAAACTACATAAGCAAGACAAGTCGAAAATGAACGGACAACATTGGACCACTTTTCTTTGGCGATGTGTATTTACTCTATATGAGTGATCGAATATCTGTAACATAACATCAGATGCTGTTCAAAGGTGTATTATGTTCATTATTTTAATCACATTTTATAAATTTTTACATAAATTACCAATTTTGCTTTACACTGATTTTAAAATAAATATCAGCTCTTTCGTATAGAGACGATCGCAAAGATACAAAGCGCAACACAACAGCATGCTACCCAATTTGGTGTAGGTGTAACACATATGAATATAAAGCAAATGTTATGCGAGCAAAATGCAAAGTCAAACGAACAAAATCCTATAATTAAACAATTATTGCAACTCCCACTTTTTGCTTGGGGCCACTAGCCGGATCTGGACCCTTGCGCTATGTGCACTACTCCTCCTTTTTGAGATCATGACGGTCGTAGCGCATTGCACACAGCTCGATGCGGGCCAAAGGAGTAAAATAGGAGGAGCGACAGCAAGTACTTCTGCCAGCATGTTGCAGATGTGGCACACATTTCAGGCAGAAGCTCGTGCTCCACCTCTGCCTGAAATTCAAAATTCACAAACTTTGAATTTAGACTGTAACTTCAAAGAATTGAGAGGTGTTCTATAAAGGGAATGATCGACGAAGAGACTCTCCGTACCATCTATACAATATGATTTAAAAGAGAAGTATTTACATATGCATCACAATTTGTTAAATATATATATAAAATATATATGTGTATGAAAATTGTATAACATGTAATAGTGAACTTGAATTCGAGGGTATGAAATGGGAGATTTAGAATATCCATTTTCTCAAAACAAAAGTTCTAACATTTGTGAGTTGTGTGAAAGAAGGGGCAGAGTGGGAATAATAATACTTATTTAAGCATGCTAAGAACCGATGTAAAAAACACAAAAAATTATCCCCGACGAGCATAAGTAATAAATTGTTGAAGAACAGCCGATCTCACCCCCAAAATCTATGTATATGTATATCACGGTGTGCACATCACAAGGCGACCTGCTCCTGTAGAATGCGGGGCCCAGCTCGTTTATCTCTCCGACCGCCAGCTTGTCTCTGCTCGAACAGCTCGAACCGCTCGACCGCAAGCAGCAAACAGAGAAGCGTACGATAATTAACACACAAGAGCGGGGCGTGATGAGGAGCGGTCCGGTGAGCCAAACAAATTATTAAAAATGAATTAGTGGAAATATGTATAAATATGTATGTATATGAATTTTAAAATTCCATACACATAAATGCCTGTTTCGAGTTCGACTTGGACTAAAACGCACGTGCGCTCAACTGATTGCCTCCATACCTGTCGTATTTTGAGGCACTGATGATGCCTCTGGCCTTGCCTTGGAGGCCTATGCCTCACTGCTCCAGCCTCTGTCTCTGTCCCTGCAATTGAACACGAATGAATCGTTAGGTTTGATTTTGTAAAAATATAAAAACTCATTAAATACTAATCTATTCTCAATTTCTTTGCATGGGTCACCAGACTCGTACCTATAATGAAGCCGATTGCTGTTGCTCTTACTGCAACCCAATTATGAATCAGATCATTTGTCATGATAGAGGTAGTAAGTATACTTTCCTATAATTATGTCTAAACACACAAATTGATGAATATTTACATAAATCAATACTCTACTATTTATAATAAATATTTTTTGGAAAAATTATTTGTTTATCATGCAACGCAATAACGTTTTTGGTATTAATTAATTAATTTTTTTTGTGCATTTGGAAAACCAAAGACGAATATATGATTTATTTTTCTTCGGATAGACTTAAAAATTAAACTGTGTTTGTAATCAAAAACGCAGATAAACGAATATATTGGTTTGTGCAAGAAAAGTGAAAAGTATCTTAGTCGATTAGGGGTCATAAAATTCTTTTGATCAACGCTTGATAAGACCAAGAACTTGAAAGGCTTTGTTGACAGTGAATTTAACTTTAGATCAAGAAGTATACCTAAATCACTTACTTCAGTCAGTCTATCAAGTGGCACCCCATCGAGTGTGTAACTAACAACATGAGGAGAGATACAGCAATAATACTAATAATAATAATAATAAGAAGGAAGGTAATTAATAAATAGGTTAAAAAGCACTGACTTCCCTAGGGTACCCCAGAGGTGACTAGAATGTACTGTTTTGAATACAACTTTTTGAGTTTTTGAAAATGAGTTAGATATCCTATAAGGTTTAGTTAATGAAGCAGGAGACAATGATTGACAGAATCAAAAACCTTACCGATGTCAATATACAATACATCAATTTGCATTTTAGTCTGAAATCCTTTGATCACAAGGGAAGTAAATTCAAGAATGTTAGTGTTAGTAGACCTACATTTCACAAAACCATGCTCGAAAGGTGAAATAATAGACCTACGTAAGTTGAGTTGTTACCTTTTTTCTCAAAAGCCTAAGGTATTGCGGACAATTTGGAAATGCCCCTGTAGTTTTTTACATCAGACTCGGAGCCATTTTTATGCAGAGGAATAATAAAGGACTTCTTCCAAATAGCGGAAAAGCACAAGTGTCAACAGTAATGTTTTGCAGAGTGACTCAGAATAGTACTTAAGTAGACATCCCAGAACTCCAGCAGGAACTGGCGAATACCCAGGCATGATTGAGTGTAGGTCACCAAGAAGCGTTTAGTTCTTATAACTCCCGTCTAGTATTACTGTTAACTGAATTTCCAGCACCCATATTTTAAGATTATCTATGTTTAGTTTAGTTTATGATCTGTATTTTAAAAATATTTAAAGCAAAGTAAATAGCGCTGTTTCTCTTTGTGTGTTTTTGTGTATGTATATACATATAAATATCTGGATATCTCGGACTCTTGCTTCATTAACTTTACGGGGGTGGAATGCCATTTAAAACGAAGTACCCCGTTTGGTATTTCTGATGTGTATACTTACGTAAATATTATTAATTGTGCATATTTAAACGCATAAACTAAGGCAATCTGTGAAAAGCAATTCTTTTATTTATATTTATTTACGAATGCATGTTTGACATTCATATCTAATATATTTAATTGTATAACATTTTTATACTATTTATGTATTACTTAACTTATCCTTTTTTTTATTGCGCTAAAATATTGTTATGTCTGAAAATAGAACTACTTAATTAAATACAGTACTTACGATCATCGTATTTATAATACGTATTTGCACAGTTAACTTTTAATCAACCATAATTTTAGATCTATACTTTAAGGTCATACTTCGTACTTAACAATAAACTAATGACTTTGCCAAAATTGCAGAGGTAACAGAGCGAATAGAAGATTCAAATTTGACAGAGCATTACCGAATGATGTCAAGAAAAGAGAAATCCTGCAAAGCAAGAGAGTGCAAAGAGAGCACAGCTGATTGGTTGCGTGTAGGGTGGGTAAATATACATAATGTAGATGCTGTGCAGAGTACATAATACTGTTAGCATCCCCAACAGCAATATGTATTGGGGCGACTGAAAATCTGAGCATTGGGTCTTTTGTTGTTGGTGGTACTCGGAATATGATTTTATATTCGTTAAACGAGATTCACCTAGGAATGCATTCAATTCTCATGTGCATCAGCCTATAAAAAATGTGATTTGCATGCGCGAATACATATGCAATTGAAAGCTACATCCTTCCATTACTTGCATACATCACATTAATGTACGTACAAATGCAAATCTGCCGCCCATATTTGTCAGAAATATATTATGTCCGTACATAAATGTATGAACATATTCTTTCATGGTATGCATGTACATACATACATACGCATTGCCCAGACGCTTCGGTAAGGGCTGTGCAGAAGATATGGTTTATTTCCTCGGGTGATACTGGCGTGCAGAAGATTGAATCCACCACAAACATACAAATATACATACCTGTATATAGGCAGAAATCTCTCTCTGTGTGTGTGTGTGTGAGGGAAAACGCGGGGGAGCATATACACATATATATACATATATATCCGTATACAGAGTATATGTTAGCATACACACACATACACATAAAGGAAGCATATGTATCAGAGAGGCATGTTTGAAGAGCCGCGTTATCTTGGACGAAATGGAAACGGACTGTGACCAACAGAAGCTGCATGCCGTACACCTCCGGGTAGTACATAGCCAAGGGCTGAGTCCTGGTAGCAGTCGTACAGCGTAAAGCATCAAGCACGTAAGCTGGGCAAATCCTTTGACCGAAAACCACAAAGGAGATACGGAAGTTGAAGTTGATTCAGTCGGCAAGCACGTAGCTGCCGCCGTCGCTATACCTTTACATCAAAACTGTGACACAGTGGTGCATCAGTGTCATTGTATTGTAGTGTAGGAGTTTAGAGCGGAAATTGACTAACCGGAAGCCAAGCACAAGTTCACAGTCCGAGTTCGTTTCAGTGCCAAAAGAAACCATACGCCAAAGTTTGTTAATTTTGCAAAACCGTGTTAGAAAAACATCCGTCGGCAACACGAAACCTGTGATTTCTTATCAAACGGTGCTAACGGTGGACATTTTTATTTAATTTACATAATTTTGCATTTGCTGAACAAACCCGACGAAGTATCATTCTGGATTTCACAAGCAATTTTCGACGGAAGGTGACAGTCTCCGTAAAGTGTATGTCAATTGGAAAATTATTTTAGCAACTTTTCTATCATTTCCGTAGGAGTTGGACATGTCATTTCTGGCTACTTTGGATGCCAATGCCTGGCAGGTAAATATGTCAAAATAACATTCAGGATTTGCAAATTTATTGATACGTTGTTGCCTTCCTAATATCAATCGTTGAAAATTATAAATGAATATTTAAATATTTATTAGTGATAATGAAAAAGTATAGTTTATGGGAGCTCCATTATATAGTATGTGTACCTATGCAGACAATGTTTGCCCACAATTTTATGCATTAAACTAGCAAATGTAACGTTTGGTTGGATCCGTCGGAATGTAATGTATATACCGACTCGGCCTTATACACTTATACTTGTTCAGACTGTTTATCAAGATACAAAGCAGAAAAGAGCTCAGTTAAGTGTTTTTTTAACTTTGATACATTTTTCAACAAAAATAATGTTTATAATTTAAATATTCACAACTAAAAACGTCTACCAAATGAAAATCCTCAAGAACTGGATTCAGCTCCCATTCTGTTAGAAAATATTGTTTTTAAAGAATGCACAATTATTTTAAGCTTCTTAACAATCTCAAAAGTTTAACTTGTGCCTCTTTTTGACTGTAACAGAAATGGTTGTAATCTGAACCTGATTAGAAATAGGACAAAGTGATATCTACTTAATAAATATATTTGTGTTTAATGTGATAAAAAAGTGTTTTTCTTAGGTTATACAAAACTGATTTAAAAACTATATAAAACTGACAATAATTATAATAATACATTTGATATAGTAAGATATAAGTCTAGTTTTGTCACAAATAATAATTTTTAGGCTTTACATTAAACAAGTAGACAACGGTCTTTTGGCCAGTGCAAGGTCTGGTAATTTAAACAGGTAAATGTACATAGAAAATGTTCCATGCATACATTGTATAAATGAGTCCTTCCCTAAACGACTTTCAGAGCATTCACTTTGTCATAAAAGTAATTACAGGCTCAGATGCTTCAATGCTCTCCAAGTCAAATTAACCATTAAAAACTCAATTGTCTGTCGTCTCTCTGATAAAGTTGCATGTAATTTCGTTATTTCGGTTAAGTTGTTCAGTAAATCGACAAAATCATCCCTTATGAGATATAAACTTGTTTGTTTATCGAAAAATAAATATTGAACGTCGTTACGTAGGCAAAGCGCAAGACAAAAATTATTTTTGAAAAACCATTATAAAATGTTACATTGATCTACTGCCTCTGAAAACCTTGTGAAGTTTTATAATGCATTCCCTTGTTTCATTTATTAAATGTACCCATATAAGTGAAGGGGATAATAATACCGTGTTTACTACAAATTTACTGTACCTCTTGCAAGTTTTTTAAAATATAATTCAGCTTATGATTGGATTAGAACATTGGTAGTTGGAAAAGCGCTTTAATTTTTTTTTAATGGTTCAGGGTATAAATAGGAATTGTCGATGGCGATTGGCAATTAAATCAGTGCCACTGAAGAATGACATTTTCGCTTGAAACTTCGAAGATATACTGATCTGTGTCCCTGTCAGACAAAGTGCAAAAATTTGAGTGCTTCGTCCACTAGGAGGATAGGAAATCGATAAAATCGATAATCACAAACCGATAAAGCCAAATATCTGCCACAATTTTAAAGGCAACCTTGTACGGCAGATTTCTAAAAATCTCTTTCAAAGATCGGAATTTCTTGGCTACTATTACTTATAGTGTCAGAGTATTTCGTAGTCGGATTCGTCCCACTGCAACGTTCTCACTTGTTTCATTTGATCGGACTCAAACTCGTTCTTGAGGCTCAATTTAAAAATGATTTCAAAATTGAATTTGATATTTTTTTTTTAATGTTTTTTTTTAAAGATCAAACTGTAAATAGTTGGACAATTTCATAAATGTGCCTGCAAGAGTCTTAAGCTTTGATACTACAGAGATAGCTCTGTTTTCTTGTTTGAGAAGCATACACAAGTACGTATGTGTGTATATATGTATGTGCATATGTATGTACGTAAGTGATTATTCCTTGGTTCAACCACTGTCACTGACAGTCAGTCCATGTTATTTGTTTTGGTGGAGGTAGCTTGTGCGGTCGAGTTTTATTTGCCCAGACCTGTCGACCAAATGAAGCATTTAATACATCAAACACTCTTTAATGGGGGTGACAAATCCACAGCAGTTGGTGAAGCTGATTACTCTATAAGTATAGCGGACCAAGATTCAGATGCAAAGAGTCGTCAACGTCAAGCCTTTCCAGTAAAACATCAGCATGAAAGTCGGGCATTTCTTAATCAGTGACTCATTTTCCTTTAAACTAATCATGGATTATGACCCATCTAGAGTCGGATAAAATATCCTAGTAAGTTTAAGGTTGTTGTAAATGATGGTTTGCAAAATATAAGATGTATTAAAGATGAAGGAATCTGCCACCTTAATATACATATTTGAACGGATTGAGTTATGCAAAATAAAATAATCGAGTGTTAAAAACAGACATGGATGCATCTCTGAAAATAATTTACGTTACGGCTGGACAGAGGGTATCTCCAAGTCAAGAAGATTTCAGATAGAGAACTCTTACTCTTATTTGAATCATCTTCACTATATACAAAACAAGTATATCGATATTAACCCTTTAAATTTCTTAAATAATTGCCAAAACAACAAACGTGTCAATTGAGTAATAATATCCCGTGGTTCCACATGGATGCTCAGAACCACGTAGTTGTATTCAGATTTATTAATTTAAATTCGGCTTCCCTCATTATTGTTGAATACATATATATATTTATATATATATATGTATGCTGTATATAGTATGATATCGCTCTCACAATCATTTTTACCGCTTTTTATTCTTTCCTTTATTTGTTTTTTGACATTCATTAGTCCCAGTTTATTATATAAAGAGAAGATTAATCTACTACTTAACAGGGGTAATAAACAAAGCTCCTCAGGTTTGACCTACTAAGCTATTGAATCATTTAAATTAAAATAAATTTCCTTAATTGGAGAACGCTAAGTTATCATCAGAATTAACGATAGTGTTCATCAAATACTTATATTATAATATTTAATTATTTCCCCCATATTTTGGAATATGTATAATATTAAATAATAATTAATTTTCTTTCTTTGCAAAAAAGCAATACAAATTTTGCTCTATATGATTTAATTATTGTGGGTTTGGTGCGAAGTGTTGATGAGTTTATTATGGGGTAGAAGGGTAGGTTATATCGAGTCTCCCAATGTCGAAACTACAGCATGGAAAGGCTTAAGCCGACTTAGTGCCGTGTTGTTTTCCATTTGTTGCAAGTCGGCTTTGGTGGCCGACTGTCTGCTGATTTCCGGCACCGAAGGCACTCCAAGCTCAGTGTTGATATGGATATGCATAAAATACATTTGCATGTGGCCTTTAGGTGGTTCTTAGTACTTTTGTTTTAAAACTTTGATGTATATTAAGTTTAAGGTTCTAACATTAACGGTGAACTGAAAACTGGAACTGGAAGCCAGGTACTGGATGGGATGACAATCACCTTTATAGACAACTTAAGTTTTGGGGTGCTTCGTCTTCTACAAATTTGAACTGTAAGGTTTCTCGCAGGTGCAATAAGGCCGTTTTGTCAGCCTATCCCACAACAACGATCAATTATATGATTTGCATTATGCCTTCGGTATTATTTACCGGATATCTCATAACTGTACATATGAAATGCATTTTCAAGTCGATCATCTTTTACGAAGCCCACTTTCATCTGATATTGCTAAATGTTATGATACTAAGTTTCAAACAAACATCTTAATGCGTTACACACTCCTCGATAAAATTATCGATTTATAGTTGTTACATTACATGTTACAACATTCACTTCAACCCCTCTGTTACATTTAGAACGACATTGACTTTTGGACACTGCTGTAGAGTCATTAAAACATCTTTCATATGCATTTATGTTACCTCAACTGGTCCAAATTGTTGATTTAAATATATATATCTATATATAATCAAAGTCAAATGATTTTTTTATAGGTATGTATATATGTATTATGTATGTGTGTGCATTAGTCCACTTTGTCATGGTGTTGAAATCGGAACTTTTTGAATAGATAAGGTAAATGAGTGACAATAATCCATCGAAGCGAATTACAATACCAGCAACTAGTCTAATTACCCCACATTGATATGAATAATATATTTGAATGCCAATTATATGCATGATGAGATTTGGGAGATAATTGCGATATATTATATTTCAGGACTGGTGCTTTGCATTCAGCGTTTATAATCCTTATCCGCATTATCCAATGTTCTGGGTAGGCTAATAATTCGATATGTTAATATTAAATACGTCAGTGAGCAAAAAGTGCAGATCATGTGGCATTTTGTCAGTGGTAGCATGGCATAGTATGACCAAAATCAAGTCCCCCGCAGAAAAAAATTCAGCGCCCTCAAGTATAAACGGGCGGCACGTGACCTTATTTATGCGCTTTAAGACATGACGAAACACTCTGCGGCACACTACAATACAAAACAACACAACACAAGAGAACACAGCAGAACACAGCACAGCACAGCATAAGCCAATACATACCACAATGTGAGTGTTTTGCTTAGTTTATTCACATTGAGAGCCTTTCATCCCCGTTCCAAGTAGGTATTAACCATCAAGCGATAATTTGTCCTGCTGCCACCGGCCTCAGCCTGCTGTCTGCTTTTTGATAACTGAGCGTTAAGTGAGATTTTGTGTGGAGTATATGGATTTTGGCTGTAGTGATTAGTGGGCACTTCATGCTAAAAAGTGAAAAGCCAAGTAGTGCGAGTGGCAGCGAACGTCGCTACGACGGCACGCATATGTTTTTCCTCGCGCTGCTCTTGCCGACTGAGCGCCGTCGTCTTCTTTGTTACTTTACGGCTGTGGCTGTAGGTCGCACTCACCTGAGTGGGCGAATAGGAAAATCAACAGCAACATCAACATCAACAGCAAACCATTATTGAGGGCCCTGGATGATTGCCTAGGGCTCTGTGCAGAGAACCCAATACGTAAGCGACGAGTATAACGGATACATTACGAAGGTCGGTCACGTGACCTGAAAGCAGTCATTTTAATTAAATTTATAAAAAAACAGTGCTGCGAAGTGGATAAGCAGGCGCATGTGTCTTTTGCCAGCATTCAGACCATTATATCTTAGGAGGACCAATGCTAATATCATACACGCATAGCTTACCAAAACAACTCGATATCTCTTGAGTGTGTAATATACCCTGTTTTCAGTGAACAAACAGACCACAATAAATATGTATGTAACAGCAACCTGATATGCATACGTATATATTCATAAGCATACTTATTAATGGTAAAATTTCATTCACTTTTTACAATACTAATATTATTCTTTTTTTTTTGGAAACAGAGTATAAGCTTAGTATGTATATACACATTAAAAACAAAAGTTTGATTGTTCCTCTAAAGGAGACAATTTTTATCTCTGGTACGGGTTAGCCCCGGTTCTATATAAGATTGCAGATACATTTAGCAAATATTCAACACAGCAGGTGAAGCTTAAACTACATTTTATGGGAAATAGTTCCGTTCATAGTTTATGTGTTCTTTGTTGTTAATTCAATCAAAATTCGTTTTATTCATATTCTTAATATTTTGTAAATTTCGTTAGAAACATACATTTGCGCACAATAAAACAGCTAATAGTTTATTTGTCGTTGCTAATTACAAAGTTATACACATTTAACATTAATTTTGACTTCTTAATACATAAACAGGTATTCGTTGGCATTCTTTCATGTGCATGCTTTTTGATGGCGAGTATTTTGTGCAATTCATAACAGGCACAACAAGGCACCAGCGGCGCCGTGATTTAAACTTATTATGTGATTTATATTAATGGCGGCATATCATGTTTCACGCGTAGTCAGTGTCAGTTTGTCCGTTTGTCCGTTTGCCCGTTTGCCCGTTTGCAAAACAAATTTGTCAGTGGGGGTCGGCACGCGCTCACTTTCCAATGAAGTTATCAGCAACGACAGTTCGGCGTGCGGAATAGCGCGTACTTCTCGCAAAACGCAAAACGCAAGACGCAAACCCAAAAGCAAAAGCAAACTTATTTCAGTTTGGTGCCCACTGCGAGCCTTCGATTTGTTCCAGCACTCGGCACACACATGCCCTCGAATACTATATATATATATATATATACATATATATATATATACATATATATCCATATATATAAATATATATATGTAATCAGCTGTGTTGTGCTTAATCGATTTGTATACATTTTCAGCGTTTATACGAAGATTTGTTGCAGATACCCGCAGATCATTAGGTTAAATAAACGTTTAAGAAGGCAAACGAAGTGTAAATAAAATATGCGACTATAAATAACATTCAACTGAAAACTCTTACTAATCATCTATATAAAGCAGTTTATGCTTACTTCACAGATTCATCAAAATTAACACAATTGACAAAAAATTAACGAGAAATTATGGCTAAATTAGGATCATTATTTTGATCAATCGCATCAAGACTGCAAAAGTTGTTAAAAAATCAAATATACATAATTAAAAACGAGCAGTCTTAGGTATACTTTGTGGCCAGACACTCTCAAGTGACAAATAATTGATTTTAGTTTTAGTTTAGTTTTTTTTTACATTAATGTTTATTCAAATGCGTTTACTTTGACTAGGTTCACCTCTTAAGCAACTGCAGAAAAGTAAATGCTAGGTCGGAATCCCTAACCTCTTTACAGCCATGGGGTAAAACTTTGTATTCTCATACATAGTCAAATATATGCACCTATGTATAACTACAAACGTACTACGCAACTGTTAAGCATCTGTTACGGTTTCGTGGCATTTCAATTTTTACGCACTTCTGAGACAATCTTGATGCAGAAACGCATCCGCAGGCGTTTTTTGTATTCATACCCTCAACCTAAATGGGAACACTGGGTATATTGAAGTTGTGCAAAAGTATGTAACAACTCACCGATCTCGGAGACTGTAACACTCTTGTACCAGACGAAAATTTATGAAAAAATTCAATTTGATCGATAAATGTACCTTATACATTCCTTTCTAGTTTGGATTGCAATTGCCATATTATTTGTCAGTAGTGGAGTTTCATTACCATAGTCACCAAAGGCGGGTTTTAAATGAATCAAACTTCTTTCAGTATGTGCAAGCCGACGCACTGAAAAAATGCCATTAGTTTACATTTTAAATTTTGAGAATGTAGGTTGAAAACATTATTTTGGACGAATCCTTGGAAGCGAGTATTATAATCTACCTTCCAAATATGATAGCTCATGCTATTGTGGTTTTTCTGATTTTGAGACGCTTTGCTTTACGTGGTTGTTACCTAGTTTTTAAACCTAAGCTCTAAAACTTAAACAGATATAGAAATTGGGATTATTATAATTATAAATTATGGGATATCGATTTTATATATTTCGAATCGTAATATTTGGGTTCATTTTAAGGGTAAAAAGTCATTTACAGGAAATTTGGCAATAATACTTAATCCAAGGTATCTACTAGTCGATCCCTATCGATAAGACCAATCTTACTTGTTTTTATTTGAGGGAGTAAGGCTCGTAAAACACTTAGAGTATAATTTTAAATGAAATAGTAAAGTTATCATTAGAGATGTTAGATTTATTGTCGTAGTTCAATATTAATCATTTTAAACCAGCTAGTGACTTTGGCTTATGGATCTACACAAGAAAAAAATTTTTTTAAATATAATACATATATATTATTTCTAAACCCTGATTTACGGCCATAGCATAATAATTTCAAGAATAAGAAACGTATTTATGTTAAATAGATTAAAAATATGGAATTTAAAAAACCTAAATGAAATGAAGACACATTTGGATGACAATCGGTCGCTAAATAGATAGAAGATAGCTCACTAAAAATTTGAAAAAGCTAAACTTATTTTTTATTGCTTATACATATGCATGTATTTAAAGTAAATACGATTGGAGATGCAGATGCAGTTGTAGTTGTTAGGATTTGGTATACATATATGGCATATTTATATATACATACAGTGTGCGTCAGCTTATTTTCAACAGTGTCAAAGGAAAAACGTAATTGCCTGCCATAAAGTAATTATACATTATTTTTCAAAAATTCCAAAGACCGATGGTAGGTACATTTATTACCCACCAATATGAATGGATGACCCAAATAAACTGAGGTTTCCCCACCTGCTAGGTAGGATTATGTAAAAATGTAGCCTATTTTTAGGTGACAGCTTATTTGGATCAGGTACATTGTGGACACCTGGGAGCCATAGAACCCGGATTTTTTACCTAAAGTTGAGTATTTTCCGAATAAATAGATCAATACTTCGTAGTCAGTTTAGTTATATCCTGCATCCCGAGTTCAATAAGCCCACAAGGACTATGGACAAACGGACTACCATTGAACAACGGAAACTCATCCTGGCACACCACAAGAACGGATATTCACATCGCCAAATAGCTGAAATGGTCAATCTGAGCAACTTAACCATGTATAACATCATTCGGTGCTTCGTCGACGCAAATTAGATTGAGGGCAAGGGCTTAATGGCACCAAACCCGCTTTTCACCGAAGAGGAGGATCGGAGGATCATCAGGAAAATAAGGGCAAATCCCAAGCTATCGACTCCAAAAATGTCTCAACAGGTGCAGGATAAAATGGGGAAAAAGTGCTGTGTGGAAACTGTGCGCATTGTTCTGCGCAAACATGACTTAAATGCCCGAGCACCACGGAAAAAGTCCTTTATAAGCGCACCAAATTAAGGGACTAGGATGACGGTGTCCAAAACCCACTTGGACAAGGATCTGGAGTTTTGGAACACAGTCATATTTGGAGATGAGTCCAAATTCATCATTTTTGGCTCGGACGGACTGAATTATGTGGGGCTACAATCCAAAACTGAGCTGAATCCCAAACACATATGGCAGGCAATTACGTTTTTTCTTTGACACTGTTGAAAATAAGCTGACGCACACTGTATATGAAAATCTTAAGTTGGGTTGACGTGTTTTAGGTATTTGGTTGCCAAACATGCAAAATATGAGGTCGCTTACCTGCAACCAACGTTGTTATGGGTGCTGTACGGTCTTTGCAAATTATTCAGCAACCGATCAAAACCAGTTATTTGTTGCTGTAAAATTAAACCATAAATTTCTAATGATGATATTGATCCAAGCATAAATCATTTCGTATTCGAAACAACGCATATTATACGAAATTAAAATGATCGACATGGGATGAGAGACGTTCACCACGTTGAAGTAAATGATTGTACATAATTTTGCATCATATATGATTTATTCGAATTCTTCTTAGTTCAATTACTTACCATACAAAGTATACTATGGATGCATATATGAGCCTTGCATATTTATGCTCTGTCCTTAAGACCCCGATACTATCAAAGTACTAGCAGTTCAAAGCATTTTTGTTTTTTACTGTATTTTTTGAAGATAATATTGTGATAAGTACAACAACCAATTTAATGTTGTAATATCGATATATCTGATCGTTGACCTTAGGGACTTAATTGCAACAAAAAGTGTTTTGTATCTGAGATCCATTGAAATAACGCTACCTTAGTGTTTAATTTTAAAAGACTTTCCGCAAGCTGTCATAAAAGTTGCGAATCTTAAATGTGAGTAGAACATTTAAACCACGCTTATAATTAGTGACCCTTTAATGATTTCATTGTCCAGTTTATATTCCTTAACGACCTCACAGGCATGTTTGACTTCGCATTTCGTATATGCGGCTTTTAATTTTCGGGATCATCATCTGCCAATCTGGAACACAGACACCGCTCGCGCAGCGCCAGAGCGGAGAGCGTGCGCCACCGACGCGAAGCGACGCGACGCAAGACGAGACGAGACGCGATGAGACGTGAAACGAGAGGCGAGAGGAGACGAGACCGACGCAGTTACGATACGCTCGTTTTAATAATGGCAATTTCATTGGACTCCAACGCATTGATAATTTTCTCACATAGAAATTTTGTATCGGTTAAGAGAGGCGCCTCACGCAATTCGGCATTCAAGTTTTATAACCTTATGAACAGACCAGGCGGGATCAGAGGCATAATCACAGCAGCCGCATTGCGAATGCTTGCGGATAGAAAAGTCTGCAGTCTGTAGTAGATATTTCAGATGGTTAGCACGAGTATAACTCATATAGCAGTAAATGTATCTCAACCAAGCAATATACTATATACAAAAACATTAGAAACAATCAAATTTACGTTCATATAAATGTATATTTTATATATACTTAACGATGGCGTGTTTTTGTACAAATCTATATCTAACGGGTAGCTTAAGCATTTCAGCACTTCGTACATCATTGCATTGCATTGGGCATTTAAAGAACATACATCATGTACGCTGATGTACGCTGACTGCCAAGGGCGATGTTCCAATTAGTTACAACGACATCCTTTTGGAAAAAATTAACTCACCGACATCACAAAAAGAGCAATTAGCACAAGGCGGCTACCACAAACAACAAGTAAGACAATTTAAGCGGCGAGTGGGTCGATTAGGTGACATTCAGTACTCCGCTTTTATCACGGAATTATCTGTTGTTAATTATGATTTTGGGAGAAAACCTTGTTTTTTCTAGCGTGACCAACACTCACCAAATATTATTAGGGTACAGCGAATTCACTATTTTAAAAATATCACGTCACCCTTTCTAACATATACATATAATGCTAAAAAAACTGAAAGATTAGAAATTTATTTTAAGAAATAGCACAAATCCACAAACATAAATCGCAAACATAATGTCACTTACAGTTACAATACAAGTTACACAGTCAGTATACACAAAAAGGCTCTTTTGCACCTGTGAAGTGTATTGCCTAGTCGGGTATGCTCGGCAACGTTCTTACCTGTATTTAGCTCAACCTAATGTCATTTCTAACTACATTTTTCCAATTATTAGTATATAAACACTAATATTTATTAGATTTATTTGGTCATAAATGAAGATCGATCAAGTGTATATATACTACTAGTCAGGACAAACTGACTCGGTTGTTTAGAAGCGTTCGTCTGTCTGTCTGTATGAAAGCACTGATTGTTCGATTTTGAGTTTTCAAATTTGAAATAGAAAATCTAGTATCGGTTTCTCGATCTCTGTCGACTAGATCATTACTTAACTTACTTCACGTTTGTTTATATGTTACTAGATGTTCCGAAATCATTATATACTAGTAAAAATATTTCATGATAATTTGATAATTGTATTGCTTTGAAATTTCTTCAATATAAGTGTAGTTGTTTATGAAATATTAAAATAAATCATATGTTTCATATGTTAGTTCATATACTAAGCTATATACTGCATCTTGGTATGTATATAATAAGAGTATGTATACCAACGGTAATCCACTGCGAGCAAACACAGCTGCAGATGTTTTTATCTCTCGGCCTCATATTTAAATGGACCGGTGCTAGCCTGTTGGCTGTTCTGTTTTGGGTTATTGTTGCTGCTGGGCTGTTGGGTTGCAAAAAAAAAAAAAAAAACCGAAAAAAAAGAAGAGCGGATTAAAGGTGCACACGAGCACAGCCGTAGGAAATATGTTGTAAACATCCGCCTGCTGCAACTGCAACTGAAAATACATACTTATATACATCGCATTCGCAAGCAGCAAGCAGCAACAGCAATGGCCAGCGCAAGGGGCTATGGCTATGGCTATGGCTGCAACGAGCGCGCACATCTTCCCCGCGGCAATTGGACGTCGTGCAACATTGCAGCAGCCTTTTTGCAGCATTGCCGGGCTCATGGTCATGATTCGTGTGCCGTCGCCGTCGCCGCCACCGTCTCCGTTGCCGTTGCCGTTGCCGTTGCCGCTGCTGTCGTCTTTGTGAAGTGAGGTACATAGTATATGTAGCTGTGACTTCTGCTATTGCCGAGAAGCGAGAAGCGAGCAACGGACGCATCTACCAAAATTTGAATCTGTCTGCAACTGAGGACATAACGAATATGAACGAAGTGGCCTGCGGCTGTTCGGAAATATTACTGCACTGTGTGCTGGCTGAAAATTTCTGTGAGGGAATGTAAAAAATGTGTGCTGAAGTAGTTACAGATTCAAATACTCAATCAGCGGAGTAGCATTTGCATGTCTCTCTCTCTCTCTCTCTCTCTCTCTCTCTCTGTACTCCTTCTATACTGCTAAGACAATGCCATATGGCGTGTAAATATTTCACTTCATGCCATTTTAATAAGAGATATTTTTCAGTCTGTTCCAAACTACGGAGATACATAATCACCAAAGTCAGAAATCACATTAATATTTTAATCATTTGCATACATTAGTGTTATTATTATTATTAATATTATTATTATTTATTACATCTTCCCCATAATGAACTGCAATTTTTATTTTTTGATGGTTTGTTTTTTATTATTACATGAATTCAGAACTAGATGAAGGTTATTGCCGGGTTCATCAAATCCTACGCACATTAATCTTTTCAGGTATCGATGCCTTAAGCCAGATATTTCAGCATATATTAAACATTGAAGGTGCTAGAGATATTAAATTGGATTTCTGAAATAGTATGTGGTACATTTCAGTGATTAAATATAAGGAATTTTACACTTTTTCATGAATTACAGAAACAAAAAATTTATTAAAACAGATTATGAAATGGCTTTGAATTGATAAGTTTGTTAAGAATCTTGAAAACCAATAAAATCAAGAAATATCGGCTTTCTTAGTCACGCCGAAGATCGGTATTAATCTGCTGAAATCTCATTTAAGGTTTGTAAGTTTGTTAGCAAATTTTATTAATACGTTTCGCGATTCACGGCTTGCTGCGAATTAAGCTTTCTAAATATTTATATTTCTATTGTATCAAAGAACTTAAAAATTATTGTTACGAGAACAAATCCTTTGACTGGAACAACTTCATAAGTGATGGAAAATAATAGACGGTTATTTGCCAAGTTGAATCAAGATAGTTTTAAAACTGGCGGAGTTCTGTGCATATAACACTAAAGAATTCGGTCAGATGGACACAGATGCAGACGAAAATGGCTATATTAACTCAGTTGTAGTGCTGATCAAGACTATATAATTGAAACTTCCTTTTTATGTTGTAATTATATTGGAATAGTTGCTCAACCTATTGAAAGGTTATTAAACATAGATTTGAAGAAGAATAACAGCAATTTAAAGTCTATGACATAAATATAATGCAAGCCATATGAAGGTTGTAGAAATTTTGTGGACCGATCTGGCCATATCCTACCCATTTACAGCCCGCGGCATACATATACGGTATATACATATATTAAGATTCATCCAGATATATTCAAGTCTGAGAGTCTCTCAGCGAGAGACTAGTTAGACAGACTATTGGGCATAGCTATAACGATTCAGTCATCCCTATAAAGAATTAATATAGATTATGAGGACGAATATTGTACCTGAGTAATTTCTCTGTAACTGCCTGAAAATTCTATATTAGGCCTATTACCTGAACGCCTGGGAAAAATTACATAAATTCGAAATATCGAAACAGTTTATTTAATGTCGACACAGAAAAAAGTTGAAATGGAATAAAATTTAATGTTTCAATTTAAATTAAAAAATGAGAAATCGTCCAACATTTGTTACAATCAGCCGGAGAAGTTATCACACTTCTTTGATATCAGCTACGCCGAACAGTTATTGCTGCCTTATCGTTGTTCTTAAGATGATAGTATTTTCGTATAATTCGTCATTACACGCCAACTTATTTAAGTGAAACAAATTTTGCCATTCCAAAAGTTAATAAAGGTATTGAAAGCACCAATTGTAAAAATCGTGAGTCTCAACACGCTAGCAAATTCTTTCATTGTATGTACAAATATGTATGTATTTAAGCACATGCACCTACGAATGTTCATTGAAAAGTATGAAATTATTTACATATGTACAGATATTCGTGGATGCAATTGTACACACATATAAGTATATATACACACGTGCTTGTGTGGGTAACTTACTTATCCCTGCGACTCTGCCATACAGCTCACAGCTCAGAGCACAGAGCACAGAGCAAGCAGCAGTAAATAGCGAGACACGAAACGGGTGCTCAGGTGCATTATCCAATTGCAGAGCTGCCGCACCGTATTCGACCCTCCTTCTCTTAGGCGGCTTCATTGCAACGGCACGATTTATGACTACGGTTGCTCATTTGTGGCCGCGGCAGGCAAACGATCGATGATCAAGCCGCCATTTTTTGTTACGATTTGGACTCGCGATACCAGATGCCCTGCTCGCTTTACAAAACAATATTGATTTTCAGTCTTTGCTGCCGAACCGCTCAGAAATCGTGATGCACAGCACACTGGTCCCACAGCCACAGTCGCTTTCCTTTGTACATTACTGATACTCTTGTATATGTATATATATCATCTATGTATATGTATAGATATATATGTATAGATGTCTAACAACTTTGTACATATGCAAATCAATATATACTTATCCTTATATTTGTCAATGTATTTGCCTGCGTGTATGTATGTATTTATGCATTTTTGTTGCTCTTGGCTGTGTTCTGATGCTAAACTGGCAGCTAGTTGAAAATGGCAGGCTTTCATTGACACGGAACACATTGGCTAGAGCTGAGATTTGTACCAATGTGCGGCCGGCCTGGCAGCTCCATCTATTGAGCCTGAGCACCCAATTTAGGATGAGGCTAAAATACAGGGCCCCGGGTCCAACTCGTGAACGCCGCAGGATGTTCATGACTGCTGTTGTGGCTGCTGTCGTTCGTGGTAGTGATTGTAAATGCTCCTTTATCTGCTCGCGGTGCGGCACAAATGCGCGTAACTTTAATACAAATACATACATACATCCGTACACACATACATACATATGTACACCTATACATGCAGGCATGCAAGCTCACGTCTCGTATAATTATTGTTTTGCTGTGCGAACATTAAAGTAGGTTAAAGGCTTCTGCCAAACATGCAATGAAATACTCCAATTTCCGAAACGTAAATATCGCTTAGCAATTCAAAGAAATAAATGAAATTTACTTCTTTACAACAACAGCATTATTGGTAAGTGTCTGAGCAAAGCAACAAATCGTTAATTGGCAAAACAAAAAGGAATCCGATTGTACTAATGGTGTCAATATCCTTGTAAGGTTAAGATGACATTATCTTTTTCTCTATACCCTGCAATCATCGGATAATTGCACAATTTGCTAACAAAACCCATCTCTTCTATTATAATAATACACGTTTTTGTGTCGAGTGTATTTCTATTGATCTGAAACATATTCTATATATCTTAGGGAAACCAGATCTAGCGGAAAATAGTAGTTGCAATGTCCCTATGTATATTTATTCGAGATGATTTCTAAAATAATAGATCACTCTTCTTTTAAATAATAGTTTGCACAGTTAGTACATAGCAATAAGAAAATCCGACTACTTTAGCTATATCAATTTATATTGTCGTCTTGAAAAAGAATTTATCATTTCTAACGCACGCACGGTTATAGAAAGATCCAAGTATTTCAATTTTGCGGTTGCTAACAACCATTTGAAGCTATTTAAATCGTTGATGACTTATTTTTTCCCTTGTCCCTGAATTTATTGGCAAATCCTTAAAGATGATTACTAACTATAGGTAGAGTTGGTCGATATATATTGGTCTTATCGATTCCTACCTTAAAATTTTCAACCTTTTCAAATAAAAATGAACGACAAAAAATTTTAATATTTAAGGTTACATATTAAAGGATGTCGAGAATAGCGCATCTGAGTAAAATTAGGTATACTGAAGTTATGCAAAACACAATTTACACACAAATTTATATACAACAAATTAAAAAAAGAATCTTTAAAAAATTGATAGTGTCCAGTTAATGTTATTTAAAAAGGCACAAGCTAAAAAATGCCCATGTTCGTGAATTACCAAGTTAGTCAAGCGTATGTAAATGGTAGAACGAAAGATGCCCGACTCCATAAATTATATTCCCGATTACCGTCCGATATCAGAGAATGTAGGAGATACAGAATGAAAATACGAAATGTAAGTTTTCGTATATCATGCGCAAACCAATTTTATTTAATTTAATTTATAACTTTCTCCAATTATTATATACAAAGACAACTCATTTACTTGATTTAAGATCAAATAATGGTACATGTTTTTTTATTCTGTTTTAGTATCTTAACAATAGTTTGAATATTTTCGTGGTCATGTATATAGACTTACTGATGCGTTTCTAATAAGACATAGTTGTTTTTAAAGTTTTTAAGAAATATTCGTAGAGTGTGTAATAAGCGGATCAGATCAATATTTTATCAAACTGCACAATTAAAAGATACACTGTAGCATATGTGATTTTATTGAAAGTCGATCGAAGTTGGACTTTTATCATATAAGGTTCAAGTTTTCTCGAAAATAGCTTTGGTTTAAAGAGGTAACACCTTACATTAACTATTTGATATTTATTAATATATATTCTGTAGAAATAATTCAGTTCAAGGGTATTTTCTCATCAGTACGCAAGTAAACTTTAAGTATCTACATCTAAATGCATAAATACATACGTATATATAAGTACATATACACTTACACATTATGTATTACATTATACATTGAATATTACACATTTGTATATGTAAACACAAACATACATACATACAGCTGTACATAGCTCCCCACTCTCATCATTTTTAATATAATCACTCTGCGATGCTGTGCAAAATAAACCCTGGGGCAAAAATGGTAGGGCACTAACCACTGGCAAAACAAGCGTCCAATGCCGAGTTTTTCCCAGTAGCATAAGTTACACCCCTGAGGACAAAGTGTGTTGGCAACCCCAGCTTTCCATAAATACATACATACCTGCGTATGAATGTGTGTGTGTGTGTGTATGTATTTGGCAACCACTACGCTTATATACTCATTTACTTATACAATACACAAAACACACACACGCACGCACACACACAGAGAGTTAAGCCCATGCGTTTATATACACATATCCACTTAAACACATGTCTTCATACATATGTATTGATGTTTGTGCATGTATGTGTTTGTATCTACGAGTATGTAGTATTTAGTATTTATGTGCACATGTGCAGAGGCTGCGCTGCCGACGCAACGGCGATGCCGCTGACGCAGCCTCTGGGTTCGGCCCATTGTCTAGTAGTCAGCTTGAGGGGCGTGGTTTCTGAAAATATAAATGGCTGTGGCTCTGGCTGTAGCTGTAGCTGATGCTGTTGCGCGTATTAACTTGAACACGACGGGGCCAGCAAACAGTCACGAACAAATTCATACATACATATCCTAAGTGGTATTGGTGGCGGTAAAGATTTTTACAGCCGGCCCTCTCTTATGTACTTTTTGGTTGCTCTTCGCTACAGCAGCTCCGCTTTCGAATTCTCTTAGAGAATGACTTAAATTACAAGTCCACCAGACAACATTTTACATTTTAGAAAATTGAATTTCATTTTCGACATAGCATACAGCTACGAATACAATTGAAGCATAGGTAACAAAATTAATTATTTATAAAATTAAGCATTTTTTGGTTTTTGTTTTATTTGTAAATTTCGCTTACAAAGCTTTTAAAATGTTTAAATTGAATTATATACAAACACATATTCATATTTTTCTTGATTTTATGACCAGTTTAAGTAAATTTCTAATCTTCTCTTTCAGCTTTACTTATGCGTAATACTGATTTAAAATTAGAAGTTGATCTTATTTGAAAGTTATGTCTCTTAAAAATAGTTTCGGTTCAGTTTTGGGTTTCGGGTTTAGACAACCATTCTGTTTTACACAACGGAAAAATCCAAGGCGAATCAGCTTTCAGGGGTTTGGTTCTCAACCGGTTTGCAGCATGCACATTTCTCTTACGTCCGCACAACATTCTCTTACTTTTCTCTCTTAGATAAGAGAGTGTGAATCGCGTTTTGAAAAACCCGCTCCGGGGAGGGTCAGCGCCTTAATGTGTGTATGTATGTGTGTATAACGAAAAGTGTGCGTTTCACAAAGCGGTGATGGGGATTTTATAGGTTTTTACGCACATATACTTGCATGCATGTGTTATGTGTATGCTCAGTCTCTCTGTGTGTGTGTGTACGTGTGTGTGTATGTGTATATGGGTGTATGTAAGTATGAAACACATCTGTATTCAAACAGCAGCAGCATCGTCAGCATCGCAATACATCCCCTGAAGGTTTTTACGTCCAACCAGAAAATTTAGTTCAGTCGAGAACTACCGTCAGTGGCTGCGCAAAGGCAGAAGTTTATTTGCGGGTTTTCGTTAAGTCAACTGTATATTATGCTGTATTTTCGAAATTTCTTACGATTCCAAACAGCTCGAGTTTAATTACGTGTTTTGTGATTTTAAGCATCCAGCATTAAGTGCCACTCACCTCCTGTATACTCCGTGCACCTGTAATTGCCATCAATTCTATTTCGGATAAGTGACACATTCGGATGGATACATACACATTCCGCAGTTGTATAAATATTCACTTACTACCAATTTACATTTATATAAGCATATATAATCATATGACTTATAGTTGCCTTATTCAGTGCCAAAAATAATAATCTATCTACTGTGCATTTGTACCTGTTATGCATTCTAAGTGAGCAAAGCGTTCGAGTTAGTGACAGTGAAATACTTACCGCCCAACGATCGAAGAATTGCTATTTAATCAACGCACTCTATGTAATCAATAATACGAATCCAACAATCCAACACTAACAAAAATGCATATCTTACACCGGACCAATGACCATCAATTTGAGGATCAAAAATTTATGATGGTAAGATTATTGAATTTTAAGCAATTTAAGTAAAAAGATTTGCCATCACAACCCGTAACCGTAACCGTATACTTGTGTCAACTAGCCATCGACTCGTGAGAGCTGGATGGTAATCTAGGCAACGTATACACTGGCCAATTATCTGTCAGCCAGTATCAGATTCATGGTTTCTGTTCAAAATACGTAAAATTTGAAATTGCACCACTAAAGCCAATAGGGCTGTGTGATCTCTGATTGACATAAGAATTTCGTGCACGCAAGCATTCAGGGTAATTACCATACAACTTCAAGTAAATCAAGTCTGTGATCTGAGCAGATTGATTACCATACATTTTAGCAGATCAGCCAAAGCCCACTTTATAATAATAATGAGGCGCACTTAGGGCTGGAATTTTGTGTTCCCCACAAGAGAGTGAAGTCTTTTAGTATTATCAGAAAACTGTTGTATGAAACTTGACCGCATTCAGTCCATTCGGTCTCAAATATTTTTAAAGTCCAAAGCACAATTTTAAATGGGCTTTCACCTTCATCGGACAAACAACTCCACCGATTCGATTCAAACTCATCTTTAAGGTTCGTAATTAAAAAGACCGTCGGAAAATGTCATGTTTGAAATAAAACATTGCAGAGGAGGATGGAATAGGGGCAAGTAATGTACACATGAGTTCGACCCTTATCATCGTGCTTTCGAATAGTGGTATTTTTTTTTAATTACAGTACCTCCATTTTAGTTCGCTCTGATGACAAAACATAAGCTTAAATATAACATTTAAAAAGTTGAGGTAAAAATAATTTCCATACATTAAAGCTGAATAAATAATATGTTAATTCTATATGATACCCATATATAATTTTGGGAGGGACATCACAATTTGCTTTCCGTTTATACAATAAAATGAAATTTTGAGTAGTTAAGTACGTGTAAATTAACGAATACACGATTTGACTGTAATTGATATGAACTCCTCATTCTCCAGTTTTTGGATTCGAATTATATGTTTGTATGCTGGAAACCGATTATTATTAACGCAAATTTTATTTATTTTGCGTATAACTAAAAAAAAAATATTTACATATTTTAATGTCACATTTAATTAAAAATTAAAAAAAAAATCTTTTTTTAAATTTTTATGACTATCATTTTGTAAGATTGGGACGAATAATGAATGACATAAATCGTACATAATTTTATTACTTATTATTATTATTATTGTTACAAAGTGCTCAAAGAAATTATGCAATGTCTGTCTGGCTAACTGTCCATTTATTCATTGCAAGGATGAACGCATTTCTTTCAACATATATATACTTGTACATAACTGCGTTAGGCTTAGTACTTAGGTTGAAATACCCCGTGCGCTGGAGCCTCTACATATTTCGGATATTTTATATGCCACAATTTCAATTTTAGATTTCTGATATCAAGATTGATTGATATCTGGTGACCCAAGATACCCCAGATAACCTTCGGTTGACAACATTTTTCAAATGTCGAAAAACTGCTCTTTTACAACTATTTCAGCTATTATTATATATTATATTATGTATACAAATGGAATTTACTGGTTAGAGTGGATATCATGTTTTGGCAATTTGTGATAGTATTTTTGATTAGTTAAGCACTAAGAGCATTCCCAAGTTCCTAGCCATCACCGATGGCATAGATCACGTTGGAATCAGTGAGGATCTGTTTTATACCATACATGTGCGCTTTGTTGCCAAGTCTTTCGTTGAATTACAAATATTATTTGCCCGTGCTTTGAGTTTTACTGAGCAAACTGATTTTAATACTTTTGTAAATGAAAAAGAATATTCCTAAAAAAAAAACAGATTTTGTTCTTTACCAATGTTTCTATGATGCCATTTAGAGACATTAAGAAATTACTAATTGTCTTTCTTTGGCCTAGTTTTTCTGTGGAAATATATTCTAAATACATATTAAAAAGTGTATTTAGCTGTTGCTAAAGCGTGTATTCCTTCGGAGTATGACCGTATGCATTTAAGTAGTTTTCGTCAGATACCCTCGGGCAAATTTGATACGCATGCTCGTACATAAGCGATTGAAATCAGCATTAATATTGTAAGCCACGATTACTCCTGTGTCTTCAAATCAGAAAAAAATAAAAATCATGTGCCCCATAATTTACTGCATTTCATTTAATGGGGAATGAAAATAGGGTATCTAAGCATACAGAGCTTCTGTCTGCAACGTTCCTAAGTTGATAGTATGACATGGAGAAGAAACATTTTATTCGTACGTCTGGAGCTCTTGCATTGGCTACATTTATCCACCCCCGTTCAATTAGTAAAATTATATGGTTTATCGGCATTCCAAGAACTTTTTGATCCCAGCTAAGAAATATAGGGTAAAATGACGGGGCAAGGGCCAAAGATCAAAACAAAAACACAACAAAGAGGCTGTGCAAAAGTCATCGCCCACAAAAATCATTTTGGCATAGCCGTTGAAATGGGTATGCCGAATGTGTTAGCGTTATCTGCCTTAGTTAGTCTTTCTGCAGACTGGCTGCGCTAAATCAGGTATAAGTTTCTCGCGTGATGCGTTGCCAAAATAATTTATGAGATGGAAGCACAGCAAAACTCAACGTAGCGCCCAATTTGCGTGCGGTTTTAAATTTGCAAAACTGCACCATACTGATAAAAAGAGCTGGCATTTTTCGGATTCGTTCCCATAACAGTTTGCTTTGCTAGGTACTTAATTGCATATGTACACATACTTCAACTGCCATCTTCACCATAACACGTCCAAACAACTATGGGCTAATAGCTGTGGCGATTCTGCGGTGGGGGTTATTGAATGCCAGAGATTTTTGTTACGGATTTATATATTATATATTATTATTAATTATATATTTATATTTGCTCTTCAATTCTTAATATACTACCCCAATGTAATATATCAAACCCAAGCGATCTAAATGTATTTCGAATTTTAGTTGCAAGTCAAAGCCAGCTGAATACGCGCCTTGAGACTATAAAGGCTATCGCTGATTTTTAAACATTGTTCTCATTAAATAATAAAAATAGAATGTGAATCTGTTACAATTGTAATATAAAGAAATGTACATCATTATATAGTGTATGTTTAGAATTAACAGTCGATTTGATTTGTTTAATCTAACTTATGTACACAGATCCCGACTTACCCTTCTCTACAGCAAATAAACTTCAAATAAACTTGAGAATGAGTTCTATTCATTTGAAGTCTGTTTTAGTATTTAGTGACACATAGGCCGTGATTTACTTCAAAAATGTTTGCCGATTCTGGGCTAAAAAATTGGGGAGCACTTTTCAACTCTTGCTCGAGATATACGAGCCTTGTCACATACATATATTAATGAAAATGTATAGGAGTTGCAACTGACCTACAATTCCTTGATATGAAAATATAAGAGTAAATTAAGATCAATGCTTTTCAGTATATGTTGCTTAGTTCACATTCTAAAATTCTCCGTCGTTTGACATTAATTATTTAAGCAAACTATATTTCAAATACATAATAAAATACATTTATTTATTTATTTAAAGTAGACTGAAGCCCACAAACTTTAAGAGATTTAAATTAAAAACAAAGTAAATAAACAAATTAAAGTCATTAAATGAAAAATTAATGGCATTGAATTCAAATGTGTGGTTCAATTAAAATTTAAAAATGCAGACAATAAAAAAATTTAATTTAAAATATTAACTTATGATAGGTTATTCAAATCTATAATATATTATAAATTAAAAATAAAAGTTAGTAAAAGTTCTTATTTTTAATGAATATAGCTACATTCGTTAAAGTTGGAGGTGTTTATACAATAACTAATTTTTAGACGGGTATACCAGACTCCCTTGGAGGCGTATGATTAAAGTTATATCATGATAGCTTATAAAATGAGATAACGCCAAAACACATTTATATATTTAGTTTGGACTCTGTTAACGACAAAATTGGATTAAAAACTAAAAGTATATGGTTATTTTAATAATGAAAAGGTTTAAATCTATGTTAAAATATAAAATACGAGCATCGATCTCATGCTTTCTTCAGATTATGTGAATAAAACCGAGTATAAGTCGTTTTCAGTATATCCTTGATCGCTCATTTACATATGTATATTTGTCAAATGGTTTGATGATTATAGCAACAAAGGAAATATTTTTTTCCTTATCTAAAAGGTAGAATCTTTTGAAATTGTAATTCTCAATTGGCAACATTTTAATGCAAAATTGGTTTCCAAGATCTCGTCAAATGTAGCAAAGCTAAAATCTGTCTTAATTTGGAAACCCTTTTACATTATTCTAACTTATATTTTAAGAAAACACTCCAAATGATTGACTTTAATGTTAATTTAAAACAATAATAAAAAATATTGATTTGTTGAATGTCAATGTGAATATCGAATAAAAATGTTGTGGTTATATGTTTTGATTTTTATCAGTATTGATTAAATCATTTTACAATGTAGAATTAAGTTGATTACAATATCTATTATAATTTAATGGATAATATTTATAATTATATGGCAAGTTTTATTCTATATGTCTGATGTGGCTGATTAACAAATGAACTGTGTGAAATACAAAACTAATAACACAAATAAATTAAATTTGATGCAGATAAGACTGTGTTGTCAGATATGCTGACACACATTAAATAAATGAATGCCACAATAGTATATAAAAGAACGATTAGATATCATTGTGAATATGTAAGTGCTCCTTTCAAGCATCGCATCAAAATTGATTTCATTTGCAAAGAGGAAATTAAAAAGTCCACTCAAAATGAAATTGAAATGCAAGATAAATGTAAATTTTCGCAACGAGGATGCGAACTCCGGACGATAGCAAGTGTCGAAACTGCGGCGTGTGTTAGGCTCGTGGCAAGCAGAAATCGGCCTGTTTTGGAATACGCCAGCCCCAACCAAGGAGACTACTAACCAAGGAGAACCGAGTGCAGCTTTGCACTGGCGACTGAATGCAGATCGCAGTTATTTTTGTTTTTGCTTAAGCCGGTCTTGTCTGTTGTCTGGTGTCTGCCCAAGTCTACCTGGATGACTGGCTGGCTGGCTGGCTGTGGTTGCCTTGCAAATAAATTCTTATTCTGCTATTCGTCATAAACCTGCTAGAGCACAAGCCACAGTCCACAGTCAACTGTCCACTGTCCACGGTCCACAGTCCATGCCCATGTCTTGTCTCTCTCTCCATTTTCACTTGATCCAGCATTGTGCGTCGAGATTCGAGCGTCGAGCGTTGAGCGTTGAGCGTTGTGTGTACATCCCGGTTGAATACATTTATGAATGAGTTTTACTACTTCATTAAAAGGCAGATGTCGGCCTCGTCACGAGAGTGGGAGTGAAAGAGGGCAAGAGGGCGAAGCCTGCCGAGAGACTGGTAGAATGAAGTGAGTACGTATGCAGTCAGCTACAGCAACAGCAACAGCAACATCAACATCAACAGCAACAGCAACAGAGACAAGGAGAAGCGAGAGCGTAATAAACAAAAATCGATTATCGTTCTCCACGTATTTTCATTGTTGTTACGAATATAATATTTAGAGTTTGAGCGCGCTTCCTCTTGAATTCATTTAATTTATAGCCGAAAACGCTTTTAGCCCATCCGGCAGATTCAACTTGATGCTTTGGCATCTACATATGCACAGGTACATAGTTGTACCGGACGTCTCCTTCGTATTCAAATTACATCCGGCATTGATAATCATTTGTTGCACTATTACCTAGGGAGCAATAAGAATTCAAATTAAAAATACAACTTTTAGTAACTCAAAAGTTAGTGCAACGGTATTGTTGAAGGAATTTTATTGCCTTACAGGAAATTTGATTTACCTTTCTGTTAAAGGCTGCTGAAGCTTTGTTAACTGACAACAATGGTATTCAGACGGTGAAGCCACATTTGTAAATTTAAAAAATTTGCTGACTTTAGTTTTAAGGTCAACAGATTGTCCCAGGTAAAGGCAGGTGGCAGCTGCCCTTCTTTGAAGGACGTTACCACCAATCTATGTTCCAAGTTTGATGACTTCAGCTTCAAACTTCCACAGTTATGCACTCTTATCTATTTGCTCTATCAGATATATCAATTTATCGAATTAATCGATTTTAGCGAATAGTTATACCATATCTCGACATCTTTGAACTTATTATCTCAGAATCGACATAATAATGCATTCGCGCTGATTGCAGATTCCACTTACTTCGTATGGTTAATTACTATACTGAGAAGGTATATAAGAACTCTAAGCGATTCCAGAAAATGCATCATAAAGATTTTGGAGCTAAATTTATTTATTTACACAAATTTGCGGACCTATTTAACTACTTTTTACCAACAATAAAAAATATACTTCTATTTTAAGAAACTAACCACAACTGCAGATATTTGGTAAACACCGTGTAGTGAAAATATTTATACAACTATATTACTTTTTTTTAATAATAAACATCGATTCGTGGAACTCCAAATTTTAATTTGAAGTTGTTCACTTACTAATAACTAAATACCAAACACTGAAATGAGCAGAGGCATCGAAGACGTGATCAGTGCATTCGGAAAATAAATTTGCTCAAAACCAAAGTTCGCCAAATATTAGAGAATACTTTGTGTATACATATGTATACATATGTATTGTACATTGCCTAATTGGCAGTTTGAAAATATAGGCCTGCCAGCAGCCGAAAAACTGGCCAAGAGCATACGCGAACAGTGGAGACCTGGAACATTTTTGGTTAAGTGGAACGATTTGATGTAGTAATTTTAGTAATAACGGCAACACACAAAAGACAACAGACGGTTGCCAATTTGTGGCCACAGCTACTGTTTAACTACTCCAAATTGTTACGTCATTGGCGTGGAATGTGGACGAAACGAAAGGTTGTTCCTTATGAATTCTTTCGAAGCTAATCAGTGCTCCCGCACTTATAAATGTATGTGTGCATTAATTGCAATATGAATATTAATTGAATATTTTGAAGAAAAATTTAAATTTCAAATGAGAATGATTGGCCCTTGAATTCCAGATATTCTAGCAATCAATAATGTTTTTATACAAACTCTCATCATTTCAATTGAGGTTTCGATCACATAAATGTCCAATCCAATCGATTCAGTTATGTTCCAAGAATATTAATTAATTATTACCGATCATATAAGTATTGAGAAGTACTAAAAGTACTCATCAGATAGTATTTTTATACCCTGAACCAATTAAAAATGGTTAAAAAGGCAGAAGGAAGCATCTCCGACCCCATAAAGTATATATATTCTTGAGCAAGATCAACAGCCGAGTCGATATAGCCATGTCCGTCTGTCCGTCCGTCTGCATCTCAGAGACTTCAAGTTTGGAATATAGGTTCTCGAATACCAGGCGCAGATCAAGTTTGCTTTATTTTATCGATAACTCCCACCGTTTCAGGAATATCGATACGTTTCGAATTGCGATAGCGATTAATGCTACAATTTTAAAGACAGAATCTGCTAATTAATACATAATATGCATATGCCGCCCAAACTTTAGTAGATTTTCATATTGAACTCCTTTCTATCAGCAGCTTCAAGCATTTTCTGTATGTATGAATATGCGAGCGCATGTGTGAGAATGAGAAGGCATGATAATCGCCGCGAGCGTCAATATGTTTTTTTGCGTGTATATGTATATTTATATGTATGTTTGAACGTATATGCACTTATTTGTAGCCAGCAAGCTCACTCGACTACAGCATTCTTACGTGTTTATGAATATGTTATGCTTATGTTACCTATAAATGTTTATACTGTGTTTCTGGTCCTAAAAAATGCATTTCGCATTTCATGGCGATTCACATATGAGTTCTAATATGCTGTTGGTTTCAGTTAGTGTCGAAATTTCTTATTGGAATATGTTTATTTAATGATACTCTTAGGTGCACGTAAACGTCATAATTTGAAGATAACTCGACGGATTTGATTGACATCAATGAAAATGTCTTGAAAAATCCAAAACTTCAAGACAGTCGGCACAATTTAAATACAAAATATGACGTTCATTGAATACCAGTATCAAATTTATTCTACACGAACTATTTCTCTTATGTAACTAACAATTAACTAGCAATAATTGGCATTACAATCTTCAATAAAATAAAAATATCAATATAATTAAACGTTATTTGAATAACCTGAGTAAAATAAACATGTGATGGATTGAGGCAAAATTATTACTTCTTAAAAATATTTTTCATTAATTTTCATCGGCATAAATATTTGATTGTTCATCTTTGTTTGTTCATCTCTGATGGCAATGGCAATGGCATTAATCGAGCAGCTGGAGTCATAGCTAAATTATCCTTTGCAAGAGAAACATTACTTAAAACATAGATGGCGTCTATGTGTATAATAATTATATTCCACTGCAAAATCAACTGTTATCTAAAGTGTTCGCCATTATTTGAATCATTCAAAATTTAAAATATTTTGTCAACTTCAAATAATTAGCGAATATTTATTATATATATATATATTTTTTTTTTATTTATATTTATCTCTGTTCGGTATAATTTAAAATTTCTTATGAATTCAGTATCGACCCCTTTTAACTTCGTACATGCTTTCCACACATGAACATCCTATGTACAGCCCACCGTCGAAAGTGGCGCAAGACCTATTGCGCCATCTGTTGTTCATATCATCAAAAATCTACCTCAGCTACTTTCTACTGAGCTGAATAATGTTTAATTAGATTGAGGCAAGAGGGCGCCACAATAATGGACATGATAATTAAATTTACAAGAGGGCGCTTTAAGGCAATGCAAAGTATTTTTAAATAATATAAAAATGTATTACTGCTCGTGTTGACTGTCTGGTTAATTGACTTTCTGCCTAAATGGCTATGTACACATTACAGCCTAACCGAAAGCAACCAGAATACTGAAGGGTTCAGTGTGCAGCGCATTGACCGAGAATATATATATTCTTGATCAGCATGAATACTAGAGACGATGTAGCTTTATTTGTCTGTAACTTGAAAGTAAAAAGTGCTGTTTTTATATTGTGTCGAGAGCATACATTAGTCAATTGAATTAATTGCAATTATTAGAATTATTAAACGGTAGCACCATTATTTTACTTGTCAAAATATTTTAAATATAAAATATATAACCAGCTGCGTTGAATTTAATTTTACCTCTAATTCTAATTCTCTATATTTAAAAATTGGATTTATTGATGTTTTGTGGCCTGTTTAACAACTTCTGTATTTATGAAATTTATACAGTTGAGAATTTTATTATACCAAGGTACACTCCTACCGAATCAGCAATATCTAAAAAATGTTTGCCTTATCAGCGAAAGTAGACTTTAATAAATTTCAAGGAATCAACGGGTTGGAGATGATCTAAAATATAGGAACATTATGATATCGAAAATGCTTGAATCTATCTGAACTCCTTGTTCTTTAAGCATTAGATAACGCTGTTTTAGAGGTGACAAACAGGTCGAGAGTCGGATTTAGTCTATTTGGTTAGTTGAAGCTCAAAAATTAAAGAATTATGGATTTTTGCGATTTGTGAGTGGATTGATGTAGATATGGCGTTAAATGAGCTTCAAAACTGTATCGCATATCGGTTAATTTATACAGAGTATACATAGTCTAAAATATTCCTGTTCAGCTTTTCTCTGCAACTTCGGCAAATTTCCTTCCTATTTGACTACAAAATTTAAAGGCAGCTTTTCTTTATATTTTCTGATAAGGCAGCTCAATGTAATAATAGGACCATTCGAGGCCGGGATGGTAATTATATGGACTTGACCAATGTATACTGATTATGGATGTATCTGTTTTGCATTGTCAATAATAATCCACAGCCGAATGCTTGGCGCTTTGGCTGAGTAATGGAAAAGGCACAATTTGGAGTCAAAGCTCTTTTAATGACAATTGATCATTGACGAGTGGATAGCATTTCATTAGAATACCATGTGTAGTGCGCATTTGTGTGTATTTGTGTGTGTGTGTGTGTTTTTGTTTCGTTCTGCACACATTTGAGGTGGAGGTGAAACTATTTCGACCTGTTCAACAGCTTCCAACTGTCTACCTGTGCCTTCAGAAACCAGCCCGTCAACCATTCCAACCTTTATAATTTATTTTATTTATATCTCGAATTACGGTATGGGAGTATTGACCACCAGTGTAAATTTCAAATTTCAGCATATTCACGTCGGACAATAGTGCACAATTCAAAAACTCATGTGATTGAAAACATAATACTCTCAATACCACTGAGCCACGAAAAATGTAACAACAATCACCGAATTTTGCATACTCGATTCAATCTTAACAAAATGTGTGTTTGTGTGTTGTAGCGAACAATTAACATAATTACACAAATTAATTATATAAGTAATATTAGGTCAAACATAAATAGCTCTTAAATTTATATGTGAATATGCAAAAGGAGACATCTCCCATTCCACTTCCCTAAAGATATTTATTCTTAATCAGCACCAAGAGCCGAACCATTAGTTCGTTTGCCCGTTTGTCCGTTTGTCACTCAATCGTCAACTTTGGGAAGAGGAAGCAAAGCAATCGGATACAGCGATCATCTTGCACACTGTTCGCTGTGTGCGTTGGCTATGTAAGCATACTTAAATTTGTACATTTGTCTGTATGCATGTATAAATATGTAAGGGCCATTCATTATGGTACCTGTTTAATGGGATTATCTAGCAAACATATTTCAACTCGTAAATTTGCTTAAGAACTTCTTAAAATAGAATAGAACAAAATATATTGGCATGAGCGTCTTAAATTAATATTATTACTATTCATATTAATATTATTGTTATTATTCTTGTTATTATTATTATTATTATTATTTTTATTACTATTACTTACAATAATTAAATAGAAATACCACAGCTGGCTAGTTAGCCATAAAAATGAAAGATGGGACAAGCTGTCATAGATATTCGTACATATTTATAATATGTTAAATAGTTCGATATGAATTTGTAAGAGATATATGTGAGCGAAGGTGCAGAACGATGTGGAGTCTAAAAATATTATATAAACAGCAGTTTAAAATGTATATTATTTGAAGACCTCAGCTTGTTGTATTCACTGTGTCTTCTTTGCCACTTTTGGCAGCAAAAGTTGTCTTAAATCATTTTTTCTTGGTAGCAGATATTACGAAGTAAATTGGAGTCTGGGTCTAGCTTTGGTTTTGATCAAGCGCTAACGCACATTTTTCCGTGAGTCTGCAAGAAACCTTTTGAGTAAAAAAACCAAGAGCCAAAATTCATACAAAACCAACGCAAACCGGTTTATCAGTATCGTTAAATATTCTATTTGATGCTGGCAAATGACAAGATAATCCAAAGTAATCAATCAAAATTATTTTAATTTATAAAACCACAATAAAGTCGTGTCCAGATCGCAATTGCCACGTTCGCGCTGGCCCTACACACTGGATATGTTTGTATATATGTATGTGTGTTTGTATGTTTATCACTATTAAAACATTCGATTCTAACGGGCGCATCGTTTTCTTTTTCTTTTTTTCTTTTTTGAGTATAAATAGTAGCATACATAGATACACACACTAATCAATGCGAAAACTATTAACATCGACTAAAACAAAGTCGTATATACATACATATGTACACATAAATTGCCCTTGGCGAGTGTTTTTATTCATATGAGCTTATCGATTCCTTATCGTTTGCTGCATCCATTTTTTGTTATAAATCTGATTTTTTTGGGACATCCGAAAGTATTTTATGTGCGAATTAGATGGTTATTAAATTGAATACAAATTTATTTATTTAACCATTTTCTAATGCGTGGAGTATTTTATTTCAAGTACACATACATAAATTAAGAAACTAGTTAAACTTGGGCAGAGCAAAATCATTTTAAACAATTTGAAAACAAAGAAGTTTAATCACAGACCAAAAATGATATTGAACAAAATTTACTGCTTGTCTCATAAATTTAAACTTCTAAAGAAAACATAAAAAACTGACTGTCCTGCGTATTATTATTATTTATGAAAAGAATATGTTAAACATGTCTAAGTTAATTCTGGATTTTCCCCATAACTACACTGAAGAGAACTGTTAAAGAACATAACATTTTACCAAATGACACTAAATTGCCAAGTGTATTTTATGCTATCGTAATAATCGATGTATCTACTGGTCATCTAAGGATTATTCAATATTATTAACACAAACCAGACTTGGGCCAACCGTAATTACCGTTTACCTAATATGTGCCATCATTTTGTACAAATTTGCAAAACCAACAATAGCAGTTACGAATAACAAGACATTAGCAGTCTTTGTAGTTGACTTATGTTATGGCTTATTCGTAATATCATTTAAATCTTTTCACATCCGGCATTTTCTAAGGATATGCGAAACAGGATGCAACAATGGCTTTCTATATCAGAAGCCATTCACGGCCACTGCTACTGCTCTTAACAACACTCTTCCAAACTCAATGTGTTGTACTTTTGTGCTTGTATTTAAGCACACACACACCACACAAACAAACTGTGCACTCAAGCACACACACACACACACACACACATACACCTCGACTTCTAAGTGTGTGTGTGAATTGTCACAAACTTAGCGATCAACCCTTTGCATGACCTGGTCTTTGGTGCTTTGCCAAATTATTAATACTTATATACACATACTTACACAAATTTCATCAATGCCGTTTCTTATAGGAAATTTCATTTTTGAGCTGAAAGTCCTGCTTTTCCAAACACTGGAACTTACGATAATGCAACAAGCTGCCAATTAAGAAATCTCTTGACCCACATTTATTCCCAGGATCAAAAATGTTTCCAAAAGCGTAGCGTTGGTTGGATTAAGTGTTAGAAAAGATAATGGTTCACTTTCACAATTTAGCGTCCATTATAGAGAATGATTCTATCAAAAATACCTACTTTTTACAATTCTACAATTCCCGCCTTCGGGTGAACTCAATTATTTTTCGCCCGGTATGATTTTTACACTTTCTATTGTTTTGATTAAACTTTAAAAAGGGTACAATTAATACACTTTTTAAATTTATCTGTGAAAATAAGTTTGAGTCTCATCGGATGAAACAAATTTTTATTTAATTCTTTTACCCAAAGCCAATCTTCACTAAAATGTAGTAACTGAAGTCTGTTTCAATTAATATCTTGCTTTATTAGTCTGCCATGACAGACAGATATTCGGATAATCCAAAAAAAAGAACGTATTATTTCTCATTTTAATATACGTATGTTTGAGAGGCTAATAAACTCGTCTATTTTATTTGGAAGTTTCTTACGTTTGAAACAAACATCGATGATCGCGATTGCAAATATATCTTAAGACCTACAAGTCTTACAAGCTTACAAGCTAAAAACCTGATGTTCTAACAAATAGAACACATACATACGAACAGAAAACTTGGTCAGCAAAGAGCAATTATAAATGTATATACAATGTATACACTGATTATTAACCCATAACATTTCAAAATCCTAGTTTAGTGGGTTCATAGCTGCAAAGTATTTTATAAAAATTATTAATAAAACAATTGTCTATAATTAATACACAACTTACCCAAATAATTAATTTGCTTAGTTATCTAAGGTGTGCAAAAGTATGTAAAAGCAAAGAAGGTAGGGATAGAAATAGATATAAATCACCAATTATATAGTTAACAACAGAAATTCTTCCAAGATTAAAAAAAAAAACATATTTTCCCTGTAAAATTGGCTTTTTGGCCTGATATGCATATTCTTGACAAGTATTAAAAGCTATATGAGTATCATATTTAATATTTTTAATGTAGGTTTCTTCACGTTCATTTCAGTTAATTGATAACTACTCCTAATTAAAATATAACAGTATCCATCAATATTATTTATATGCGCCCTTATAGCATATACACAGACTATATGTACATCGAATGTTTCAGTTTTTGTATAGCTCCCTGAAAACTCCCACAAATTAAATGTATTTTGAAGTGTTTGCATAATTTTGCAATTTATTATACTCAATTTATATTCCAAAGTGTGACGTTAAATGTAAAAAGAAGCACAGCCATTGGCATTACAGGGTATCTCTTTGTCGACAAGAGCACCCTTACTTGTTGGCTTTGTAAATATGTACGTGTGTAAATTGTACACGAACACTACATATTTATTTTCTTATACTTGGCTCTGGCTGGCGAATGCAAAAACATCCGACGCCTTTGACGGGCGTTTCGACGAGACGCGTCGCTGGCATCGAGCATTGGTCTAATGCGGCTGCTGTTGCCGTGGCTGGCGGTGGTGCTGCCACTGCTGCCGCTGTTGCTGCCGCTGCCGTTGGTGCTGTTGCCGCTGTTGATGTTGCTGCTGCTGCTGGTGCTGCCCTGTCGGTACACGGTCGCGACCAGTTTTCATTTCGTTTTTGGCTTCCACGGGCTGCTGTCGCTGTCGTCGTTGTCGTTGTCGTCGCCGTCGGGTTGAATTTGTTTTCTGAGTTAATCCACAGTTGGCGTACTTACGAAAAATATTGTTACAGCTAACAAAGAATATCGTATTCGTATCAAACAAATGTATTACACAAAAGTTGTAATACTTGTATATCTAAGAAAAAGTTACTGTGATTGATAATATAGATATTGATATTATCTGATTGAGTGATTCAAACCGTGTATCCGTTATTATTGGCAAATAATGCAAAATATGTATTCACCTCCCTAAAATTAAGGCTTTACTTACAATATGATATCATGACTTTATCCTATGTGGATATGCCTGCTGTCATTGAAATTCAAGTGAGTAACGACTTCCAAGAGCATAGACCGAATTTACGACTTTTACGAGAAGCCCGTCGGCAATATGCCTGACAGTATCGGTTAAATACTTAGTGTTATAACAGCACCAATGAGATTTACTACTTCGAAGAATAGAATAAGATTTCTAATCATCGATCGAAATTGACGCGATGAACTTCATCGATACCCAACCAAAAATAAATTGTTAAGAGTCTATCGTAGACCCACTCAAATGTCATTGTGTGCCACTAAGGCAATTAAATAATCCGCGAACTCAAATTTGTAGCTGCGTCGGAAGTGCAATTTATCAAATATAACATTAATTAATTAATACTTATTTTGGTATTATTAACAAAATTAATTTTAAATGCAACATTATTTAAATTTAAATTTATAATCAAGATCAAGAAATCGTGGTTGAATTTTTGTATGTCTATGAAAAATGCGTATTAAATACATAACAGAAATATATATGTATATGTGGACTGAGCTACAATGATATAAGCAAACCAAAAATTTATGTTTAGACCGGATAAAATCTGATCTCATGATTAATGGTACTACTTTTATTCTGGCTGGAAATGTGTAAATATTTGACACATCAATTACATTATTGATATTGATATAGATATTTCTATGGAAGTACGTATTTAGTGTACAATCATTGCATCTTTAATCGCTTACTAAGGTTTTCTCACTTCACTTGACTTATGAATTATATATTATATATACATATACATATATATGCATAATTTTAATTGTAAATTTAAAATAACTGTTCGAATTACAGGAACGCCTTAGTGGCCATGGTAGCTTGGGTCTTTCTAGTAGTAGCCCGGCTTACACAACACATTCGGGAGGGCACTCGGGCAGGGGTGGCCCAACCTCCGGACATAGTGGACACAGTGGCACCCATGGGTCGACGGCTACCATGCATCATCAATCACTGCAGTCTGATTTTCAGCCCCCATATTTTCCGCCACCTTTTCACCACTCAGCTCAAAGCCCTCCCCAGCAACAGGTAAGTGGTCCATATTATGATGCCACACCAGTTGGACGTATCATTTCCAAAATAGTTTAGATTTCTGGTTATTTTCAGAACCATGGTCCGCTCGAGTACTTGGGAACGGATCCCTACGGTCAACCGTTATCTTCACTGCACCATGCCCCTCTTCATCACTACAATCAGTTGGCAGGCCTCAGGTCCACGCAGGATCAACTGGGCATTCATAGAACTCATAGGGACGATTTGCAAGGCCATGTTGTAAGTATTTAGTATAATTAGAGAACATACCTGAAAATACCATCCATAAGGAATGGATTAACTGTCTCTTGGTCAAAATCTTATATATATATATATTTGGTCTTTATTATTGACTGGTTGGTTAGATACATCTTTACAGATATCTTAACCCAACTCACCGAATTTTCTTTTTATATGCTATTAACTTTTTTGCTACTATCTTGTCAGTGATCTGTAAGTGTATTTAATATTCGTCTCCAAAAGGATTACTTACGCATATTATTGATATTTTTTTGGTTGTTTTTGTTGGCATTTTACTAAGCTGACTCTATGTAGGGTTGGCAGTTGAGATTCCCACTCTTGCAACTATTGGCAAAGTTATGGCATTTTGAATTCCATTCAAGTGCATTATGAAACACAAAAAATGCTATGAAGTATTTAACAAATTTTCTTGGGATTTCGCTGAAACATCTTGTAAATAGCAACGAAAATTCCTCACCCAAAAGAAAAAAGGGTTTACATACATACGTCTATGTATGTGTGTGTGTGTGTGTGTGTAGTACGTTTGCATGTATGCGTCATATTTTGCAGGATACTCGTAAACTTTTGCCTGTACTTTACGAACAGTGCTTCTGTGCAACCACAGCTGGGGCATTTTCGATGTTGACGGTTAAAAAGGCGTATCCCCTGTAGCGCTTGTGCGCACACATACACACAAACACACACACACACACACACACACACACACACACACACACACATTTACGCACACACGCATAAGAGCCGTACAAATACATGATTGCCTAAACATTTGGATTGGCTCGGCTTTCGCCACTTCAACCCCAGATTTTGTGCAGGCTATGCTCTGCCCATAATTGCAGAAATCTATGAATTTTAATTATTTGAGACTTAATATTTGCAATCTCAGGAAACATTGTACTTAGATGCTAAAGCTAGCAATAGTTGTAGAATTAGTATTTCTCCGATATCAAGCCTGGGACCACATTTTTTATATTGACTTAAGTTTTTCTCTTCATCAAACCCATTTCGGGAAAAGTGAATTAGGCTCTCAATATTTAGTATTGAAATAACGAAATTTTGATTTATTTATTTATATATATATATATATTTTAGGTAGGTATCAAATATATCCACGTCGAAAATAAAGTGTAATTTTGATTTATTAGGCAACATAATTTATTTTATTTCGTTCCATAGACACAACTATCCCATGGGTTTCCATACACGGAAAGAAGAAGTGATTACGGCAGTGCAATATCTGCTGGAGCAGCACACGGCACCAGACTTGGGCATGAACACGAATCTCTAGCATTGCATCAGGCGTTGCAGAATGCCGTTGATGACGTCCAAGCTCCTGCTTTGGATGATAATGTGGCTTTTATGTCAGATTTACCTCTGATAAAAAGTGAGTTTCAATTTACGACTTGCATTAAGTAGTAATAAGTAGTTATTATCTGAGGTAAACCGAAATCGGATTATTATTATTTTTATTTTTTTGATTCTGGTTGACAATTACGTGTGCGATTTTATTTTTCCGATTTTTTTTTACTGTATAACGCATAACGTTCATATTCTTCTTTATGACATGATACTCGTGTCAAATCAATTTATTTTCCAAGTATGTCACCGCCGGCGCAAAATTACCTATGGGCTTTTTGAAATATTAAAATTAAAACGTCTTAAAAATGTTTGCCATTAAATTAATTTTTATTTTTTTATATTTTTATATATTTTTTTTAAATTCTCTATTCGAATCCGCTAAAAATTTACGTAACTTTTCATAAGTTTTTTTATACTTACTCAGATTTAGATAGGAAAAACTTTAATGGAAATTCTATTGTGACACTTTAAAACATTTTAGGTACTTTTTCTGTTGTCTTGAATAAGTTCGGTTGGTTTTGGCTGTCAATTATGTGATTTAATATATCATTAGATCTTATAAACTCAAAATGAATAAATTACTTAATTAAATTAAATAAATTACTTAAATAAAATTAAAGAAAATTCAAATCAAGGCTCAGGTGTGTTATACATTTAGTGGCAATCTTAATTACTTCATAATAAGACTGCAAAGTAAAATACAGAAAAATGCATTTGTTTTTGGGAACCACATTCCCAAACAATCTTTGTATATGTATGTGTATTCTTAGTTCCAAGTTCAGTAGAACCTCGCTGTAAATTAATAAATAGGCGGAGAGTTTAAGGCGGTACCACAAACAGGGGTATATAACAATGTGCAACAACCCCTGAATGTATGTGATGAAATTGAAGCTGGCTCCTCTAATTGGCAGGATTATTGTAAAATGATCCACGCACGCTGTGTTCACACTTTTCAATTTCAAAATATTCACACAAAGAACAAAAATTTCTTTACAAACACAATGTATATTTTTATAAAATACAAAACTATATTGTAAATACATATTGTTAGTTGAATGTAAATGGCATGATTTCTTCGCAGGCATGAAAAGTGGGAAGGACGCTGGAAGCATAGGTTCAGGATCGCCAAGTGAAGTATTTTGTGCAGTCCCTGGCAGACTCAGTCTTTTATCAAGTACTTCAAAGTATAAGGTTACAATTGCGGAAGTCCAGCGTAGACTGTCGCCGCCCGAGTGCTTGAACGCATCTTTACTGGGTGGTGTTCTAAGAAGGTGAGTTTTAATAGATTAAGCTTAATACTGATTATTAATCAAAATTAAATATATAGTGTTTAGTTATTATTTTGAAGTTAGTCACCAATAACAACTGTGACCAGCTTATTCCTTTAAGAGTCTACTTCAAGAGTCTCATTTTTGTAATACTGATAACTGGTTCTTCAAATAGCTAAAGAGACAATCTGTAGCAACAGTAATCCTCAGCCCGACAGATTATAAACTTTAATTAATAATATGCATTTCAAAATAGGGCAAAGAGCAAAAATGGAGGCCGGCTACTAAGAGAAAAACTCGAGAAGATCGGACTAAACTTACCAGCCGGACGGCGAAAAGCTGCCAACGTAACACTGCTAACATCTTTAGTCGAGGGTGAAGCAACGCACTTGGCCAAAGACTTTCATTTTGTTTGCGAAACTGAGTTTCCAGCTAGGCAACTGGCAGAATATATTGTGCGCCATCAAACGGAACCCCAGGATTCGTATCGGCGGAAAGAGATTATACTTCACTCTCAACAGGTAAGATTTCTCGATGGAACATCGCTTAGCTCCCTATTGCATTTAGTATAAGATTTTATAGTATGCACACCATGTACCTTTAAATACTGTTCATAAAACTGTTAAATACTGTTCGGAACACATTTTTTATATATTCCCTATTGTAATTAGCGCAAAGCATAGCTCATCGATTGTCTTAACATTATTTTATAGATAACAAAAGAGCTGATGCAAATTCTTAGTCAAGATCGAACCACGCATTTTGGAACAAGGTCACAGCATTTATTAGAGCCTTCAATGCAGCGGCACTTAACTCACTTTTCGTTGATAACGCACGGATTCGGCTCACCTGCAATAATAGCTGTGCTCCATGCTTTTCAGGTAATTATTAAAAGTGTATATTGAGTTTGGGGAAAGCCTGTTTCTTGGCCTGTCCGTCTGATCGTCTACCCTAATCTTGTTTCAAGATTACAAAAGTTTTCACAGATAAATTTGGTATTCTCGTGATTCCCGGCGACAGAACTATTGGTAATATGTTTGATTCTGTGGAATGCGATTCGTTGTGGCGCTTAACCGGATTAGCACCATAAGGATGCATATCGGCCACAACCAAGAGTTAATGTGGATTGGGAATGATGCTAATCGCTTTTATTAGACTTGCAGTTTTTCCGATTAGGCTTTTCTACACAATATTAAATATCTTGAAACATAGAAATCACTTCTCTCCTTCTGTCCGAAATGCATTGTTTGGCCCTGCCTAGTTACTTGTTTGATGCACCACCGTGAACCCCAGAACGAGGCAGGTCTCTTCCCTTATTCGACAAAGGCTTCATGAGAAAAATAAAACAAGTCCAATCCTAACTTGCCTTAAGCTATTATTAAGGGACAACTGAATTTAGCAGTCGTAAACTTTCGACCGTAACGTTCTGACTGTGTATAAAGATGAGGAACTAAAAATTTTCCATTTACAGACGTTTCTTAACGAATCACTAAATTATTTGGAAAAATTGTACCCTTCTAATGGAGGCGGAATGGTATCATCATCTCTGGATAAAAATAAACTTGACAACGATAAAAAATGATAGACTATACTGCAACAAAAGGCAAATCGTATTTTAAAAAAAATTTTTAATAAAAAATTAGGTACAATATCTATTCTAATAAGTAATAAATTATTGTAAATTTATTTAGTTTAGTGTAAATTATTGAAAACCGTAATTTTAAAGTACATATTAAATAAATATGTAAACACATAATGTAATATGATTTTTTTAAATTAGAAAAGTGAATTAACGTGTTTCCGTCAAAAGTCACCAAGGGTTTTACAACACTTTAAATACAAATATCTGGGTTTTATTTTTTAAGTAATCTACTATTAAAATATTTTAACCTTATACAAAGAAATAAAATATGTTTTTAAAACAGCCTAAATTCCTTATGATCATTTTTACTAACAACGTGATGACAATTAATACACGAAATTTGGTCACATTTAAGCTATGTAAAATAAGTTAGTTGTTTCCAATCATCTTCAAGTGTTAGACACACATGTGTATAATAAATGTAAGCCTTTGATTTCAACTGCGTTCGTCTTTTGATTTCCAAAATAATGCTTTTAGGAAAACGTTTTAAAATATTATTAAATTTAAAAAATTAGCGCTGCTGTCATAAGTACTAGCAGCAAAGTGTTTTCTTAAGTACCTGATGATATAATGTTGATCATTTTATTATTACTATTGTTGTTATCATTATACATTTTATTAATAATAATAATAGACTTTTTAGCTTGTCAATATCTCGATTAAAAAAAGCAAGAAATCTTTTGTCGCCTGAGACCGAATACAATTTATCCTGAACCCAGCAAGACTGAAAGGCCTGTGCTCTCTGCTCTCATTTCTTATGACAGGTACAGTCACTAAAGGGATGGTTATGATTTCAATAAGAGAATACGTTTTCGACTATAATTGGGATATTTCTTATCAGAATCTTGATGAAATTAGGGAAGTGTATTAAAAATATTCAACACGAAGCATCTGCCTATTGAAATTGTTTAAAACATATTTGATGAAGAGATTTAAAATGAGTGATTTGTTAGATATTCGATATTTCAACGGAATAAATTTCGATACATTATACATTATGCTTAGGTCAGTCAGCTATATTAAAAATGTTTTAAGAAAATGGTAGTCCAGTTAGTATACCACTTCCAAGTAATCATTGCTTTGATGCCTTAGTATCAGAAGGTGAGTACATAAGTAACTATACATAGGCGATACACCAATAATAATAATAATTAACTACGGCAATGCCTTAAGAGAGTTCTCAGGTACTTAAGGACTATCGTTGATCGGAGAGCGCAGATTTTTTATGAAGTCAGTTTTTAGTCGATTTGGCGCCTCTCTATATCGTCTTAGTGGAAATGCTTAATGCTTAATTAGCTTCGTTGGCAGTGAATTTAATATGACTGCTAATTTTAATTTAAGGTCAAGAAGTAAACAAAAACCATTAATTCATTCAATCTATCAAGTGGCACCCCGTTTAGCATGTAACTAACACCCTGAGGAGAGCTACGATAAAATCAGATGATTCTGCACTTACAGCAGTTTAATTGATTTAATTTTTTATTTAATTGAATTTAATTTATTTAATTGAACAGTTTTAAGTTAAACCTAAAGCCTTTATTGTGTTTATCAAATCCATACTATTTCCATTTAAATAATCGCCTCATGGCGCAGAACTACATTATGTTTACGTATATTAGCTGTAGTTATTATACCAACATCAGAACTTATCTTCGAAATGGGTTTCAGAGACCTAAAAGAGAAAATAATTTGAAATAGTTTGTGTTCAATACACACAAGAAAGTTTTTCATTCTTACCTTTACTTAAGTTCATGAAAATTGCACAAAGTATGTAGAGGATTATAATTAAAATTGTAACTTTAAGACTCTGATGCAGCCAATACAATCTGACAGTAAAAATGATTTTCGGTTAATGCCAACTATCGTAATATTCGAAGAAGAGATATATTTACCGATTCCATCTAACCATCGCTTCTGGTATAGTGTCCAATGGATCATTTAATAAGTACTGACGAATTCCACGGAAATATTGTTGTAGAAAAAAATCCCAGTCTAATTGGTTCATATCAAAGAAAAATGTATGCCTGTCAACGTTTGTCATTCTGCTCCAAAGGTTTTGAACATTATCAACTTTAAAGTCCCAGTCTCGCAATGAAAAGTAAGCGATAACATTCATGAATTTATGAACCTTTTTGTAAGTATTTAGAAGCCTATAATATCAATTAAAAAAATAGAATAATAATAATGATGACTCAATCAACAATTATAATAAACTAATAAATAAAATATGAATAAAATAAAATAAAGTTCACAGCAATGGTATGCATTTTTTTTTTAAGTAAGACATTTGGTTCGGATCAGAAATCAATCAGTCTAAAAGTACAAAAAAACTCTGTGCAGAACATATATTTCTATTAACCGATTTTCATTTATATATATATATAATATTTTTAATATTCAGAATTACTTACCGATGTTTTTTCCCAAAGCACAAACCAACAGCATCAAATGCCAGTGCAGGCAAATAATGCAGAAAACAAATTGATAGCATGTGGACTGCCTTGTTTGTAGTATTTGAATAGCACAGGTACCAAATTGCCTTCAATGATGGATACATTAAGCCATATTTTGCTGTTTTGGTAGTAAATTCACCCCAAGTTAATTGATTATCGCTCGTTGTACAAAAATTATAGACGGGTATATTTCCAGTTTTTATAGGACTGCAATGAGAAATTTGATCACTTGTATTATTTATTTTAAAGCCCGATTGCACCGACTACACAGACAGCTCTAACAATTTAGTGGTATTATGATCGCGAGCATCTTAGGCGATCCGTCTCAACGTCGAGGGTACATTTTTCTCAACCTTCGTTCTTACATAAATGCGGTCGGTGAAGTCTTAAGAAATAAACCTTACTTTTGTCTCTCATATATATCCCAGGAAGCAGCAATCATACTGTTTACACATAAGTCAACTGGAACCATATTTGCAATTGCTTTCGGATTGCAACGCAAAGTGCGTAGGACCTATAATATTTAGTAAGTGATTTTATTATTGATTGTAGTTATTTGTAAATAAAAAATACCCCAGTGCCTGCTCCTGCTATCGCTCCAGTTGGCCCGTAAAAGTTATCTATCCATCCGCACACTGGATCTTGGTATGTCGAAATCACTGCGTATAATAAATGGGATGCTACTCCATTAATCTGCCTTCCACTGGATACCTAGTTTTCAGGAAATAGAAGTGAAGCCTTACCAATGCCAGGTCGGAATACACCGACTGGAAGATGCTCGCTGCTAATTCGAATAACATCCTCAGCTACTGCTTTTGTAAAGGTATACGTATTTGGCCATTGTCCCAATAACCTGTAAATTCACGAAGTAATACAAATATAATTAAGTGTTACACTCTAGAAGCTAGACTTTCATCGGCATTAAGTACTATAAACTTATCATAACGTAGCTTATAATTGTAAGTGGAAGTAATTGGTCCCTAGAGAAACCTTTTATCCTTTCCCTTCGTAATTTTTAAAAAGGTGTTTTAATCGTTTTATTCAACGCTTAATTTTTGTTAATATAATTCCCCCATGTCCTTTTATGTAAATTTAATTTATTTAAGATTGATTCGCAAAACGATAAAGCCACACATCTCCAACAATTTTAAGGCTACAAACCCCATATTTTATTGGTAGGTGGATGGAGATGTCCTTCAATGATTGGAATATCCGTAGCCCCAGCTATCTGGCAACCTTGTTGCCGTTGTCCCGATGCTATCGATAGCGAGTAATCGAGTCTCTACCGATATAAGAGAGAAACGGATATCTGATCGGCAGTCAAGTGAGTTGAGTTGCAAACAGCGGTGAAGCAAGACGTATGAAGCGCAGTAATCAATAAGCAAAAAACCTACCAATGTATATCGTTAAGTAATATAATAAATAAACATATAACAATAAATCTACATATATATACAACCGAAATGTAAATTAAATATGTTGGTGGACGAGAATGCCTGTTTATAGCTGGGTATAATCATGTTTGTTTACTCTTCTTATAAACAATTAATTAAATTACTTGGGTGTGACATGCTCTAACAACTTCTCGGGAATGCACTCCGCCAATAGCATAAGGCTTTTAGTGTCGCTTAACATCTGATATAATTTTTCTTCAATAGTTTTTCGGGGGCAATGTGTATAAGCTGTGGATATATGAACAACACTTTTGAGGTTTTTCATTTCCTTGCAGAGATTCATAACATCAAATGCAGCGTCAACGTTTATTTTAATGGCGGTTTTTAGCTTCTCATCAAACCTCACAGTAGCAGCCAAATGAAAGACAATGTGGACACAGTCTGCTAACATTTTCCGATCATTTAAGCTTAGCCCCAAGCCGGGTTGTAGACTGTCAATGATAAATAAATAATATATATATAATTCAAATTTTTCGTCGGATAACTTTTGTGTATACCAATCGCCATAAACGCCTTTAATGCGAAAGCTATATTTCACTGAAGTTCTCTTTAGTATTTGAAAAACCTGTAAATTGATATATTTGAAACTATTATACTTTCTCTTATAATAATTGTCGAAACGAATATTTACCGGATCATCGAATATTTCATCCACTCGTGTATCTACGCTTTTGTTTTTCTTATTGCGTACAAGTAAATATATTTTCTTAATGCCAGTGCATGATGTAAGCAGTTTGTTTATTAGTACTGATAAGTAAACAATTGATTATATACGAAAAAAACGTTGCAAAAACTTTTCTTACTCTTTCCTAAAAATCCGGTGCCTCCCGTTATAAATATGTTCGATCCATTAAAAAATTTCCGTATATCTGATTCATCTTTGTCACTGTTCATTTTGTCGATTTTCATTATTGTTTGTCTGACTTTAAAAGCTGGAGAAATATAATTACGAATTTACAACGGCAATAGTTTTTTTTTAATAGGTATTTACCGATCAAGCAGTATATATATATATATATATATATAAATTTTATAGACAATCGGAAGTTTTGCACTTAAAATAAACCAACCATCACTTAGCAAGTGTTGCAACTCTTTACTATGTTGACAACGTCAACTGTTTTCCATGTTCAGCTCTCGAGTTTTCGTATTCAGTGTTGTAATAAACTTTTACATACTCTTACAAATGACATATAAAAATTATAAGATTTGCCAAAAACTGTAAGTATGCTCCAAACGATTTTTATTACAAAAACCCTTTAGTATTTCTATATATATATAAATATTTGGCAATTTAAATAATCACTAAGTTATTAATACTGCGCCCAATTAGCATAATAATCATAATAAAATTATTAATAGTGCGAATTGATAAATTCAAAGTGTCTTTGATGATAGATACTCATATACACTCTCTTTACTTAATCACTTTCACTTAATTCGAAAAACCTGATATGGACTGCACCATCCGAAATCATTGCCTAGTACAATGGTCAATGCATATTTATTTAGAAAAAACTTGTTTACTTGATGTTCTCCAAATCTATTTTATATTTAATCACAATAAATCTTTTTAATTCCCAAAATTATAATTGGGAAAAATAATAAATAAATAATAAAATAAAAAAAATAAATAAAATACAAGAATTCAAACAGACACTTCATTTAAAAATAAATGTTATTGTCTTAAATTTTTCTGAATACCCTCAACGTATTTCAACATCGCTATAAAGTTTTCGCAAAATTGATTCGCGTTCAGCAAATGCTCTTTTTTTTCGATGTACAATGTACAGTAGACGAAAAAGAGTGGCAAAAATAAAGTAAAGTTCCAGGGAAGCGTTTTTTAAAATGCATAATCCGTAGACATTTTAAGAATTGTTTAAAATGAACAGTTAAATTGGCACTGCTTCTGCTCAAAGCTGATAAATTTTTAAAATTTTATGAAACAAAAAAATCGCTTTGTCGATTATTCAAATCAGAAAAACTTAAACTGCATTTAACGATTCTTTTTTAGATTATATTATTTTATTTAGACTTAAAACTTATGCGCATCTTCACCTGGATGGGCGTTTTCAAAATAAATTTGATTAAATTAATCAGAGAAGCAAAGCTTAAAGATTAGATGAATGCTTGGCGACACAAATCCAAAGCAAATAGTTTAGTTACCACATAGGTAAATAACGATTCATGTATTTGAAGCATAAAACAAGACCCACATTTGTTGTCGTTGGATGAGAAGTTATTATACTTAAAAAAAAATTAATTATTAAAATCAAAATCGACTTAATTTATGTAATATACATTTATTTTCAAACTGGAAATAAATGAGAGACTAGCAGTAATCAAAGATTACGCACCCTAACAGAATGTTTTTCACCCTTCCATTTCTAAATTCAGTTATTCAAAAAAATATTTATTGAATAAATTTAAAGTTTCGCCTATGAATAATCAACCTTATAAGTGCTATTGATTCCGAGCATCTATATTTTAAGTGATTAACAATAAATATTCGTTCATGTCTGCGTCAGAAATTTTTTTAATTGCGGTGCTAGGTGGACGTATAAATCGATAACATCGATAAATGTGCATGGTTAAACTTATATATACCAACAAATTTGAATAGGGTTTCTCTATCTTTGAAAAGTATACGATATTCCAATTTTAAGTGCGGTGCGTGTGGGTTGCGGAGATAGCCCGGAAATATATTATTCGCTCTTCTAAATAAGTACGGGTCCGTCACAAAGGACATGTTAGAAGCTTCCCGTCTCCCCTTCGTCTTCACAGCTTCTATAGAAGTCATGGCCCGCAGATCCTTTCAAGTGTGGGATGTTGAATGTGGACAGTTTACTCGTGCTCTTTCTTTTTTTTACGTTAATTGGAAAAAGTTTTCTTGACGTGTTTCATTTAATATTTTAAACTATGAAGTACTTTATCTACAAGAACATCGTCATTTATTCAGCAATAAATTAATTATTTCCTAAATTTATGTTATTAAATGCTAAATAAAAAGCGGAGAAATTGCACGTATGAATTGCTCGTCGAATTCTTTTTCTGAAAATCTTTCAACAGATGACCTGAAATGTAGAAGAATTAGCCTCGAGTTGATCCTTTGTAATTAACTGACAAATTACAAACCTTGCTGCACTAACAATGTTTTTGTTAGCTTCTGCAGAATTTAATATAATGTTTAATATGCTGGCTGCATATTCAACAGCGTCTGTTGCCAGAAACCCATTTTGGGAACCTTCAGAAGTCTCGACAATGTCAAGTAGAGGACCTCCAGACCTATGAGCAATCATTATAAGACCAGCTGCCATACATTCAACGATTCCAATTCCAAAGTGTTCGTTCCACATGGTGTGTATGCCAATTTTAGCTTGTTGAAAAATCATTAACAGGTCGTCATACGTAACATTTACTCTAAACTCAATTGAGTTTTCAAGTGATAAATGCTTTGCGAGGTCCTGCATGTTACGTAACCTTTCGTAATCCTCCTCATGTCGGCAAGATCCTACTATAAGAAGTTTAATTCGATTCCACAGAGGCTCGTCTCTAGCCAGCAACGTTCTAAGTTCATACAACACTTGTAATTGTAGAGGATGATTCTTTTCGGGACGAAACTGTCCGACAGATACAATCAGGATCTCGTCATCTCTTCCAGTATGCTCAAGACTCGTTAAATGTTTCGTTTCACACGGCGGATACACTCTATGAATTTTCAATGGGTCATTCAGCAAATCTACAATATGGTTTTCAGTCCATGTTGAATTCACCATAATAGTTTCCGAGCAGCGGCTTACCCATTTATACATCTAAAAGTAAGAGAAAATAATTGTTTAGTTCGCGTCGACTTTATTTTATTTTTATCTTTTGGTGGAAACACATATGCGAATGAATCTCACAGACAAAATAAAAAATCTCCGCCCGTATACATATAGATTCGAAAAAAATAATAATTCCGCTAAATTTTTTCTTATGAATACGAAACAACCATAAGTTTTTGCAAATTTTTCAAACTTTATGGAAATCGCATATTTTTAATGAAAGACATATTTGAAGTAATTAACCCACACGCGCAAAACATTTTCTTATCAGTTCAGTTTCATTCCACGTCATAAGCAAGAAAAATTCCGCAATCAGTGAATCGTAGGTAATCATGGAATTACTGTACAAGCCTTTAAAAACTACTATATAAGTACATGCATAAGCCCTAATGGGAAAGTTTACATAAAAAGGTCTTCCGAAAACAGGCATAAAAATTGACTCACCTTTGAAAACAGACGGTAGTATGAAAGCTTTAACCATGTGAGGAAAGGATTGCGCGCAACATATGCTTTGTTGTTGAAGGATGATTGACGATATTGCACTTTCTTAAGCATATCCCTGCTTATAACAGGATAATGAATGTAACACCCAACTCTAGAGCCGGCAAGATATCGAAAAACGGGGAATGTGAATGAGTATCCCATGGTATCAATGAAAATATCTGGGGGAAATTTGCAGACAGCCTCCAAGCCCAAGACGATTGAGCCCAGACTCTGGCCCAGCAATGTGAAGTGTGGATATTTTCTGGCTTCAATCCAATGGCGTTGTTTAAGAAACACAAAGGTTATTTTGTCAACTTCGAGGGCGATGTTGAAAACATTCTTCGCCTTTTGCAAAATAGAACTTGGCGTCGAATCAATGTCTCCCGTGTAAATAACAATTTTAATGTTATCATACTTATTCTGAAACGAAACATTAAACATTGTTATTGAAATTGAAAGAGTGTTCCTATTTGTATGTCCGTGCCTGTAACGCTCTCACCGCACACCACAAGACACGCTCCCCTCCGCCACCCGCATTGCAATATGGATGGAAAATGCCAACATGCAATCTATTTTTTTTCGACTGGGTGCCGTGTATTTTCTTCTTGTTGTGTTGGATCCATTGGCGAAGGCAAATGAAAATAGTTGAGGCTATGATAAGCAGCCAAATTAGTAGCCAAAACCTAATGTAAAGTGAGCTTCTCAAATTAACAGTTTAAGTTTCATTTAACAATTCTTACATGAGAACAATCATGTTGTTTGTTGATAATCTCTCTCTTTATTTAAAGATATGTTCTACTAAGAGGGCTGCGGAAAATACACATATGATATATCGATATATATTTTGATTTATGAATTTCTATGTGGTCATAACCATTATCGATATTTTAATACGATAGTTGGGAACACATATTAATCGCAAGCGTTTGTTACATTGTGTTTTAATTAACATTTTACTTATAACAATTCGATTTAAGTTGAGATATGGAGTTGCAATTAGCAAAATTATCTTTAAGATTGCAGTAAAGACATTGAATATTTTTACCGATTGTTGGGAATGTCCCTACTGATAATTAGATATTTTGTCCAACACTGGAAAATATAAATGTAATATTATCAAAGTAAATATGGATTACGTTCGTTCAATTTTGGAGTGCCTAGCGTCGATCTGCAGTTGCTGGAATTGCACCGACGACCTCAGCAGCCAAGTGAGCATATGCAGATATATCAATATATATCGATATTTACAAATTTGTGTCCGCTTTAGGGCATTGAACCAAGCGAAAGGACTCATCTGCTTGCTGATTCAGTTAATCAAAGTCCAGCATTGAGGCGAAGTAATTCAGCTGATTTGAGCAATGATTATTCACAGTCGCAGCCAAAGAAAGACGATCAAAATGCGCTCTCCAGATTGGTGCAGAACACTGCAATGTATGTAAACCGAACAAGTGTGAGCACATATTTCTATGAAATCCCCTTTGCATCTAAAATTTAGCAACATGATCAATGTTGGAGCACTGGAGTCGCACTCCTTGGAGCACCAGGAGTACACAGATCGAATTAAATTGTATTCACAGCGTCTGCAGCAGCAGTGGAACAACATTCAACATCCTGGCGTTATTCTTAAAGGTTGGTAACTGAAATATATGTATATATATATATATCTATATACTTCGCATGTATATAATGATGATTGTAGACCTGGCATGCAGTTGCCAATAGATTTGAGTTAGATGTACTAAAATCTCTGGCTTGTATGAAATTAATTTCTACTTATTGCCAGCAGGCACCAAATCGATTAAAAGTCTGCTGCATGAAAATGTGTTCAATTCTCGTTAGAAGGCAACGTGAACGCAATCATTATTTGAGATGCCTTCGCTTCGATATCTCTAGTAGAATAGAGACCCGATCCCATTATAAGCATCCTAATGGACCAGCAAGGATAGGGTTCCTTGCCTTTTCGTGCACAGGCAATATTGTAGTTTTTGAGCCTGCGCTATATCCTCAGAGCGCAGTGATGGATTTCGCGCAGTGATGGAGGACTACAATTCGTACTGACTATTATATTTTTTGCCGCTTACTTTGATTTCGCCTCTGCACAGACCACAAGAACTAAGTAAATGCACAAAAATAAAATGAATACGTCTAATAATGTGCTCTCCTCTCGATCGTCTGGAAAATAGAGGACATAAATACTTAAAAAATTTAAATTTTAAATAATTTAATGTTCTCATTAATTCCTCATCTGCAATTGGTTTTACTAGTATTGCTTTAAAAGTAAGTCCATGACAAGGTTGAAATAATATAATATTTCTTTGTGAAAAACAACTTTTGAATAATGGTTTTCATGAATATTTTTATTTTAGGTCTTTTAAAAGATGTTCCAAACCATCAGTCTCACCTATCGAAATGCATTAATCCGGATGATTCAGCTCAGGTCAGTACATTTTCTTAATATTGCCTTTCACATTCCTGAAAAAGAATTTTTTTGTGCATTGTTCATTATTATGAAGACGCTAGAGACTTTAACCTAGCATAAAATATAATAAAATAGAAAATATATGAATGTGAGGTAAGCCACTTATTATTATGACAATATAATTAAATTAATATATAATGTATGTGATTTTTGTAAATGAGCATATTTATAATATTACTATTTGAAAGTTATAATTATCAATATTGTCGCATTGAGAACATTTTTTTTTGTTTGTCTCTATAATGAAAACTAATTACATATTTCTTACCTTTCAGATGAAAATGTTTATTCATAAATCTCAGTCTGCAGTATTAGGAATACAAATTGATCACAGAGAGGCTGTTGTTGTTCCCTTTCATATCCCATAAAAGGTGTTATAAAATGTAATGTAATGATAAATATATATATAAATATAATTATTAAGAACTACCATTTGATACTGGTGTAGTTCGATTATTTACACACAAATAAAACCTGATATTTTCATAAATCACCACAAAATGAATTCGCAATGAAAATAATTGATTGACAAACTCGGCTGTTAGCGGTCGCTACTACTAACTATAAATCGGAGACTAAAACAAACGAGTTTTAAATGATCACTTATCAAGAATACGTGCAGTGGACGTGTAGAAATTTCTGGCTACCATGCCGATGTCCCTTCTAGCATGAAGTCAACCAGAGCTGATACCTTATTTTAAAGTCTACTGATTAAAGTTGCAGACGCATTCGTTTAAAAGCTCTCTCGGCCCATCGTTACTACTTTACTGCTCCTGAGTATGCGGTGCCCTCTGTCCATGTTTGGAGAAGGAGGTCAGATTGGTTGGCAAGGATGCCTTTCAGTATCATCGCTGCTAAAATCCGTTCACCAATATCGTTCTCAACCGTCAGCGCCATTGAAAGTGGATCCTGACTCTTTCGCGTGAGCATGTCCTAACTCTAATGAGCATACACTAAAACAATTATTGATATTTTATAAGAATGTTGTACATAAGTATAAGGTCAGTGGTGCTGTGCTTAGACTATCCAAAAGAAAATATTTAAAATTCAAAAAAAAAAAAATTTATATATTTTTAGAATTTGTGTATGAAATGAAATCGGCTTTAAAATGTCTTTTGATTTAAATTATAAGTACTGGATAGCTGCCACAAAAGATATCGGTCAGCTGATAAAAAAACAAAATCGTTTAAAGTTGATTGATCCGCCTGAAGAGAAAGCAATATCATTTAAAATATTTTGCGAGCTCTATGTGTTATATGTGGAACTTGTCAATAAATTAAGTTTCATTTACACCAACACATTTCAAGTGCAGAAGCGACAAGTGGTTAAAACTCTGATTAACAATGCCACACAACAGTTGATGCTACTCAAAGATGAGTTAAAAGAAATTGAGTTGAGCGAGTATATTTACATTGACAAAGTATTAATTTCCAGAAAACTGACACCTCGTGATCTAATGATATGGAGGTCGCCGCAATTTCTATACCGGCGGCCGTTAGACATTCAGAACATATTAATGGAAAACAAGTTGTATATGAATAATGAAGAAAAGGAAAAAATAGATGCAAAAAGCTGGAGTAAAGTTAGCGAAGCAATAGAACTTATTCAGGCGCATGAGAGAGCACGACGAGCTCGTGTATATAAGTCAAACTTAAAATACGATAAGAAGAAGTTCCTAGAAGTCCATCAGAGAAAAAAAATACACTATGGATTTACTTTTAAGCCAAATCAAGCAATGAGCATTCCAGTTAAAAGGACTATATTTACCGCAGACTTTATAAGATCCGACGAGTCTTGTAATGAATTAAGAAATAGAGGTGAAAATATGGAAGGTGGTCATGACGGTAAATATTGTTGAGCTTATCTACTATATGTTGGCTATAATTACTATTTCATGGCTTCGCTCAGGCATACTGATTTTTCACCCGTCGGTTAAATTTTCTATAATTGAAAATTTAGATTTTGCCGATATATTTTATCACCGTTTAAAAAAATGTATTCGTTTCAATTAAGTATTATGCAGAGCTTTGAAAATTAATTTGTAGCTGGTCGGAGAGGCGGTTGTTTTTTCTAAAAAAAATTAGTGTTATTTATTCCATACTTTAAATATTTATTATGTACAAACTAACGTCAAGAAAATAAGAAGTTTGTCAGGTTGTCGATTGCAGTCGGTATTCCCCGGATTTTCATATTCACTATTATAGATAGATAATACAGTCTTTCCTAAACGGCTTTGATTTTTTTCAATCGTATATTGGTTTTAAACAGTTTCTGAATTACCGCTCTATTGCGCAACTAACTTAACATGATCTTTTGGAATTGGAATGGAGTTTTTGCAAATCTTAAATTTTTAATATTTATATTTCAGAATATGAAATGCAGAGAGTTAACAAATTACGTAACGACGCAGCGAGTATAATTCAATCATGTTGGAGACACTACAAAGCAAGAAAGATTAATATAATAAAGCAACAATTTAAAAAAGAAATGTTAGGCACTAAAATGATACCGAAATTAAAAAAGCCACATCAGTTAGCAAACTCAGTCTTCGAGATGTATAAGAATGAGAAAAAAAAAGAACAACTTGACGAAGAATTTGCAAAACTTGTTATGGATGAGCGAACACGTTTGCTCCAAATGCGAACTCCATGGATGATGGAAGATATTTCTGATCATATTCGAGCATGGTTTGAAGAATTGTAAGTGGATACAAATGTAATACTTTAGATATACATAGTGAAAGTAAAATTATGGTTTAATTCTCTAATGAATAGCTATAATAAAACGGCGAATTTCCACCCCTATCCGAATCCCATTAAAAACGGTACAGTTTTAGTTGTCATTGATGAAACAATGACACCAATGGAATTTCAAGAAACTCTTAATAAGAAACCAATGACAAAAGAAGAAAAGCAAAAATTACTTGATAAGAAGAGAGCGGAAAAGAGGAAAATAAAGGAGAAAATTAAAAAAAAAAAAATGGCTGACGCTAAACGTAGGAAAAAATTAAAGGACGCCGGAATAATTGATGTTGGCTATGTACTCGAATCCAGCAAACCAATAGGTATGCTAAGCAACTTATAGAATATATATAAGTTGTATTATGTATACATACATACATACATATTTCCAATGCATGATAACCTAACTGTACCCTATATAAATTATTGACAGCACATATAGAAGATACGGTTAAGAAATTTTCTATTGACTGGAGAGATATTGATGAATATCTGAACAAGAATCACGACCCGATTAAAAGTTGGGTTACCGAAGAACAGTTAGTTACAATACATCAAGAATTGCGGCAGTTAGTTGATGAATATATGCGGTAAATATCAATCAACATCCTTGTGAATTGCGCTATCTATAAGTGGGTTTCATGTTCTCTTTTAACATAAGGTGAAAAATATTTCCGATTTTGTACATAGTCCTCCATATTGTCAAAGCGCATATGTATGCGGGTTCCCATCTGATAGTCTTTAATTAAAACAGTGAAACTTTTTATAAAAATATAATTCTGTTTCTATTTTTTTATTCTTATTTGAATTCTAGGGTTGAATATGAATTACTGAGAAATGCTTTGGCTATAGATCAGAAGGTTCCTTATAAGCCCCAAAACGTAAAAAGGGCTAAGCCGAAGAAAGCGAAGAAGAAGAAAAAGCCGGTTGACCCTACAGAAGACAGAACTCTCAGTTCACTATATCATGAGCTCAAAGATGCGACCGTTATTGAGGAAGTTTCTCATAAAACCTTTGATGAATTCATAGCTGACTTTAATTTTTTGGCTGATGACACTAGAGATGAAAACAACTTAACGTAAGTATTACTTTCTTAAGCACGTATTTGAGAATTGCAATTTCCACTTCTTTCAACTTTGGTACATTTTCGTTATTTTTCCTCAAACCCGTTTCAAACTTAGATTTAATGATTTATGCAATCTCTAATTTCAATTATATATAAATTAATTTTTATTTCAGCACTGTTGGCCCTGCAAAGGGAGATATCAAAATGGTTATACAGGAGAGTATGTTGGGAATGAGTGAGTTCGATATATCGAAGCCAAAGTCAATTTTACTTCTTGGACCACTAAACAGCGGAAAAAAATTGCTATGCCACATAATTGCATCTGAATTGGGCATGTGTATATAACCTTAATGATTCAAATTATACTCTTTAACATATATATCATTACAGATGCTGTTTTTATAAATATTAGTCCAGAAAAAGTTTATAAGTACGCTGACAACTTAAATATGTTTTTACACATCGTTATGAAAGTCGCAAGGGCATTTCAACCAACTATATTGTTCATTGAAGAAGCTCATCGCGTATTTTTTAAAAAAGTTCCGCCTGATCAAAAACCTATTAACCCAACACTCCTCGGTCCGCATATTCTTAAGAAAATCTTAAGGCCAATCAAGAAGACTGACAAAATCATTCTTCTCGGCACAAGTAACATGCCGTGGACTGCCAAGCCCCCTCTCAAAAAAGCTTTTCAAAAAATAATGCATATTCCGAAATCCGACTATGGTACTAGCTTCCTCCTCTGGTTAGAACTAATGACAGAAAATGCGCCTGATGATTTCGAAATCTACACATACTCAGCACTTGCGAAAACTTTACTTCCGTATAATTCTGGTGACATAGCTAACGATATAGCCGACACATTAAATGTGGAAAGACAAATGCGGCTTAGATGTGAGGCATTAGACCCAAGGGAGTTTTTGGAATATTTTTTGACTGTAAAAGATCCGCCAATGTTTCCACTCGAGCAAAAGGTAAGTATATATTAGTTTAACTTTGGATCTGACAGCAAATCATACTTACCATTCTACTAAATTCTACTTTTTAAATGCATGTGTGCATTTAAATTTTCTAGATTATGGACAAAATGAACAAATGGCTTGGAAGATCGGATAAATTCCAGAAAATAAGAAACGATATAGCATTGAAGGCAGCAAAAATAAAGAAATAAGAACAACTCATAGAATAGAAACCATACAATTAAAACAATTAGGAAACTAATTAAATTTAAACGTATTTTATTATATTAAAATTAAATAATTAAATCTCACATTTAGTAAATCTCACATTTAGTAAAATAAATCGTGTAGAATGTTTTGGCACCAAAGAAGACAATAAGCGATTATTTAAGTATTATTAAGTATTTCCAAAATAAAATTTAACGTTGTTGGTTATTCGAAAAAACTGTACTCTCAAATTAAATCTTCTGTTGAGGAAGCTGTTATCCAGAAGATTATTTGACAGACTTTTGTCATGAACCTCTACCCAATAAATGCGTCGGCTGCTGAACTTGACCATTTCCGGATGGCCGACAAGTTATTTAAGCTTTTGTAGTGGAGTTGCTCTACTTAAAAAAAAGACTTATTAATATATTTAACAGAAATTGAGTAACAAAACCCAAAATCTTTAAAATATTAAGAACACTGCAAGATCTGGATCCTAATTTGGCAAATGTTGACATAGCGTATCCCCGTCGTCAATTTGTAATATTTGTTTTTATATTTGTTTGTATTACCAGATACCAGAAAGTGAGTTTTACTTATTAAAATGATATGATTTTTATTTATCAAACATTTACATCGACATTATTCTATCTTTTTTATTTAATGGTTTTAAATGTGTTTTTGGCTATTTATTTGCTAGTGTAAGTACATTTATTTTTTGTGCCTTAAATGTATGAATTGATGAATTATTTAGACATTGCTTAAATTATTTATTTGCGTATTGAATAGCGATCGGGTGTTAAATTTACTTATAACTGTTCTGTATATTCTGTGGTTTTTATTTGTATACAATACAATAGATAAACATAGTAAAAGGAAACCGAAAGTCTAAGTCATTTTTATAATCTGCAATAAAGAAAGTATTTTTAATCACACTAATATTTTGATTCAGGGAAATTTAATTTTTACATATGGTTCAATGAATAATTCAGATTATAGTGAAGAAATCATACTTAAATGTCATTCTAATATAGTAAAAAGGGGTAAATTTAGATTGATGGTGTTGTCGAAAACATTATAATAAACGCCAAGTCTATTTAACCACAACAGTTTTTTTTTTTATTTTTTTTCTTATGTCTAGTAAAATTGTATTAAAATATTGTATATTATAAGGTTTCTACAAAGAACCTTTTTAATGTGTGTGCTGGCCTTAGTCATACATAAATTCTTATAATTGCTCTCATCGCAATTAAACAGTGCATTCATGTTTGTATTTTTAGATATTTGTGTAGTTTTTGAGATAGACAATGCTGGCTGCTACGACTAGTTCTCGATGCATGCAAAACCAATAACAGGTTGTAATGGCCAATTAAATAAGTATATGCCGAAAGGACATCAAATTATTTATTATAAATGGAATATACTTGAAATATGTTCACTTATACAAAGCTCGAAAAAATCCAGTTTAACATATGATTTGAAGTATGGAAATATTTATAAGAGACACTGTGTGCAAGTATGTATAATAAGAAATGAGTCAAGAACATATTCAATACTGATTGTAAACTTATGTAATAATGATTCGGCGGTTTAACTTCGCTCCTTTTTTTTCTTTCTTTTAGATGTGATAATAACATCAAGTATCTACATAAGTGGTTTATGGTTGGGTGGCTAGATAGAGTTGACTGCAATCCAAAATGTCACATAATAATAAATGTCCAACGGTTTTCAAATAATGCTGCTAAAAACTTTAATTTCGATTTAAAAATTTTTACGGCAATATTTTATGCGCTAAAATAGTTTACCTTATTTGATGAGCTATGAAAATTTAAACATTTTAATGAAGCAATCGACATCATTATACTCTGCTACCGAACATTCTGCTGCCGCACCCCATCCCATCAATAAGTTCCTTTACCACCTTTTATCAACTGGTATTACATTGGAATCAGAGTATTTCTTCAGTCGGTTACAACGTTCTCATCTGTTTTGAATATGATGTTAGGACATACTTGTTATATATGTTTATTTGCACGCAATGAATATATACATTTTCATATATATACATATAACACACATACAATCCCAATTACATCTGATAGGTAGGAAATTAAATTAAAATGTATGTAATATTGAGCCACGCAATAAATGCCAAATGAGACTGGACATAAAATATTCTTATAGTTATGTACATGTGTATTTTTATCTGCACGTTTCCTTTTTACTAAGCCTAATCGATGTCCTCTCTTTACTTTGTTTATTTGGGATTGGACATTATTTATTTATTTTATCAAATCTGTTCCTTAAGTTTGTGGTTCTTATGGCATGACAAAATTTGATGATGAACCATTTTTCATGTGATTTTCGACAATTTAAAGTGTGACGCAGCTTTCCACTCTATGAATGCGTTAATTTACTGGACTAAGCTAATTTATCTGAATGTCCTTATTTATTGTTACCATATGTATTCATTATTCGAATTATTATATTATTTATTTACCATTTAGTAGAATCATACTTTAGACCTCTATTTTTTTTTTTATTATACTCCTTTTAAATCTTTGTTATGACTTTGCCTAATATGTTAGGAGGATCAACGAACAAGAACTTGATTTTTAACCCGTTTCGGTAGTGTTGATAGTTTTTTCCCGATTGTAATGATTTAATGATAGAACCCCTTTTGCACATATAAGCATATATAGTCAAATGGTAACATCTATTTCGAACCAGCTCATCGCACTGATCAAAAATGGAGATGTGAAAAAATTATAATACCATAGGCATATCGATGAGCTATACATACAGATGACTCAGACCAATAGAATGTTGAACCAAGATATATACAAATTTTTAGTTCGCATAATCCATTTCAAATTTAAACAAACAAATGACATCTATTCGCTTTGCACTTTTCAGAATTTTGGTAAGTAAAATATTTTGTATGCTTATAATGGTTTCAATACATAAATAACCAAATACTAATGTGCATTCATAGCGCAAAGCGAATTTATGGCCAACTTCAATATTCTGAATATTGTAATTGATTAATTTTGTATGTGCTATATTTCAAATATTATGCGAATAAATTATGAAATGAATTGGAATTTTGTAATATTGCGAGTTTTAGTATTATTTGTTGCTTGGCAACTGAGACTAATAATTCAGTTCCTTGTTTGCTCTATTAAGTGTTGTCAGATGTACGGAAAATCAACGTCAGATTTATGAATAAATAATGCAGTTTTCAGGGACACGCTAAGCTACAAAATTTCCATTACTTTTCTTTTTCGGCTTAAGTTTAGATATTGTTTTTGTCCTATTTATTTTAATCTTTAACAAGTATACTGCACTGAATGCTTATATCTATACATATTTTATTTATTTTATTTCTTCATGTCAGACCTTATTTCGTATTTTGAATAGCAACGTTAATAAAAGTTTTTTTTTTTAGAAAATTTGTACAATCAAAATAAAAACTAGACGTTCATACGCTTACAGTTATAAATTTTACTGCATACAATACACAAAATCAATTTTTGAGGTGTGAGATTGGTATCGAAATTTTATACAATTTCCAGAGAATTATTGCTTGAACAGTAATGCAATAGTAGTGATGCAGTTGAACTTTTTAATGCTGCTAATATAAATGCAATAATGATTTGAAACTCTCGTAGCCATGAAAACAAACGAATTTCTAATCAATAAATAAAAAAGAAGTGATCTCATATTCTAGTTTCAATTGCGATTTTAACAAAAATCATGCCTTATTATTTGGTGGTGCTCCGAAGTCTGAAAGTTTTGTTTGACATTATGAAATGTGATGCATGCAATACTATATAATAAATTTACATTAAATCTGTATACATATTATTAATAAAGTCGATATTTACATCCACTTTCTCATTCTCTGTAGTGTCATTTCTGATAAATACTATTATGTAGATATTTCTTATAATTAAAATGATTTTCTTTTGTCTTCAAATATTTTTTTTTGTGCTAATCTCAATGCAACACCACCAAGGACCCTTTTCGTCTAGATGCGAGCACTACATGGTGATTGACAGGTCTAGCCTATTATATATGCTTCATTTTTTATTTTTAGCACAAATTAATGCCTCTGGGCACAATTAGATAATGGTTATAATCTTGTCTTGTATTACAAGCATAGTCTACTACAAATCTACTACTAAATTATTTCATATTTATTTTTATTCATTTACATTCAGGGCATTTAATAACATTGGAATGTTTCTACTTTTGTAGTTACAAACATAATATACTTAATATATATCAAATAATGTAAGGATGTTTCAGTTGGGATCAAAATTATTTAATAAAAATAGCGTAATGGTTATATGTACATAACTTTGTAAATCTATTTTGTGATTTTATGACCATTTTAATATAAAATAAACTAACTTAGGGTTCTTTTATACTCTAACAATGTGTACATTCCTAAATAAACAGAATTTTTAATATCTACTCAATTTTATAAATATGTACATATTCTAAATACGTAGTAAGGCACCTTTGAACTTATATTTGCCAATAATTAAACATTTCATTCTTAAATACTGATTATGAACGTCAATATCAATATAAGATAGGGTAAGATAATTACATCCATTGTCATTGATAGCCGATTGCAACTAGAAATTCCCATCTTGTATTCCATATCAATGTCGAGAAGAAGATCATGATTTCGAGTATAAAACTGGTGAATGTCGCTTATCTACAGAAAAATGTATTTATATTAAGAGAATAAGTCAAGACAATAATGACTTCACTATATAATAAATTCGAGTGGACATACTCAAGATCACATTATGTATTTAACAACAACCAACGGTTATCTAAAGTATGCCTCAATCTGCCGACATATAAATTTCGCTAAAAACTTAAAATACTAATTGATTGTTTCTCTATATGTCCAAATATTAAACATTAGTTATATCAAATTAACATCTTAAGAATCTGAAAGTTTTTATCGTGGATTGTTCTTGTTAATGCTAATAGACAAGCATTTACAAGGGATCTGAGATTCTTCTGAAGGGTACTAGCCACCTGAATTTTAGATTTTTTATTTATTATCTTTCATTGGTATAAAAACTTTATTGCTGACCGTTACACACTACGCACATAGACTTTTTACCAGTAGCGGCTGGTTTTATAGCCAGCTTGTATACTAACCTCATTCCATCCGTATTTATTTTTAGCTTGCACAATTGCTTCATAGACTGCATTATGCTCTAAATTTCGTACTACATACGACATTAAATAATGTGTGCCGTCAGTCCGAATCGGGATTGGTTTAATATGATATTCATGCCATTTACCAGGATGCTGGTATGTTTCATTCATCTAAAATTATAAATGCAATAGTTATATGCCATCCGAATGTACACCATACATCAAAATTATTTTTCAAGTATTACCAGAAGCCTTCGATACAACAGTTTAATTTCATCTAATGGCGGTATAGACTCTATTGTCCACGTTAAGTTGTAGTGATCTAGAAAGCCACTTAAGGCTGGTGAAATAAAATCAGCTGGGCCCGGACGTCCAGAGACTTCAATGTATTTCTTTGTCCGCCCAAGTGCATTATCGGCAACACAACTGTAATTCCCAAAATCAGTTTGTTGAAAGTTTCGAATAATTAGACTGTATCTATCATCATGGGGATACATTGAACGCCGATCAGTTGGATCCAAAAGGAAAGAGTTCTGATACCACAACATCTAAACAATAGAAATACATTTACAATATAATTACAAATTATTTTCTTAATGCAATCTATTTTACAAACTTACTTCTGAATTAACATCGCCATGAACCACACAAACAAGCTCTATATCATATCCTTCGGCAGCATGTACCCAAGCTTTTTCAACCGTTATTTCTGGTGGAGCTTTAGTGAAAATGTAATATATAACATTATTTGAAAGCAAAAAAAATGTTGTCCAGAGCTCACGGACAAAAATACTTGTACACAGGTCTTAGAGCAAATATATAGTACACATATGTATAAATATAAACCAATCAATATTAAAGGTATGACTAAAGAAAATTCAGAATAAAACAAAAAACCAAATTATTTTACTTCAGCAAGCAAACATATTGATAGTTATGTGGCGGATAAGTTCTTTTATGAAAAAATATTGTCATAGGCAAATTAAGGTGTTTTATGGTTAATCGATTAGCAATATAATAGAAAGTTGTGATAAGTATTTGTTCTTTAAAATGTAAAACTTACATAAAATCGTCAGCTGAATATCCATTGATACGCGCTCTTTAACACCATTGTCAGCTGAACACTGATATGTGCCAGCGTGATGTCTGTCCACGTTTTCTAATATCAATGTTGAACTATCTGATAAATGCGTTGGACCAGAATAAACGTCCTTTTTAAACCAGTATATTGTGGGCACTGGATTTCCAGATGCCTTACACTCCAATGTAACTGTGCTCCCCTTTCGTGCCGTTACTTGTCCATTGTGAGGAAGGGCCCTCAATGTTGGTGGTACTGAACAAATATTAACATTTATTTATTTTATGAATTATTTTTGGTTTGACTAGAGCTTAAATAAAATATTATAAAATACCTAATATTTCAACTGTATGGACTTGATCACGATTTTCTTGATCCCCAAGTTGACAAATGTAATCACCAGCATCTTGAGTCTTAACGCCGTTAATCTGTAGATTGTAGTCACTACCAATTTTAAACCTTTGATCTCTTGAAATTTTTAAATGACCAGCAGTAAGAACTGAGGAGCCCTTTCTCCATAGTAACACAAATGATCCAAGATTTTGCACTTTACATGGCAATTCAATAGTTTCGCCAACTATAACTTTGTATAGGTGACCCCTTGATAAAAATTTAGGTGCAGTGGTAGGAGCTTCGTTCTCCGGCAATATAAACGATCCACCAGAAAAAGACACTGTAAAGAAATGTATTTAAAAATGTTTCATTTAATTTTAAATTTTTTTTAAAAAAGAAATTATCAAAACCCAAATGTCAAAGATAGGAAGTGTCTCACCCCTTATCGGGATTTTATAAGAATTGTCCAACATTTGTAAGTAACGGAAGTACGTTTTGATTCGATATATTTTCAATATCCCGGTCATTATTAATTTTCATGGTAGATCTATAATTTTTAACGGAAAATGGAAAAGCGGGATTTCGGTCAAGTTGAAGGCCATTGCTATAAATAAGGTCGCGCAATCGTCAACAAAGTGACTGCCCTTAATCGAATTTCACACCTTAACCTCACTTTAAAAATAAAAAATCAATAAACAATTTTATGTTAATTTTAAAAATTTAATTCCTTTTTCATTTGACCTGACTCTCTTTTGTAGAACAAAATAAAATTTAAAAAAAAAATCATTTGCCTTTAATAGAATTTCGCAGTGTACATATATAAGTTTAATTTCTAGTTTGACTTGTGAAAAGGATTAAGAATGTCAACAAAATATTTAAAAAAAGTTCATTGCTTTCATGAATTATATATCGGACAAATGATGTCGAAATGGCAAAAGAAAACAAATCATGTGCCACTCCACATACTGTCATCAAACAGAGCAGCTTCACGCGGGTTCACAGGCAAAATCAGCATCAGTGATAACTGGTAGTTGAATTTGATATTGTTGCACAAAAAATTAATAAAATATGGACATTAAGCAGAATTTTAATATAATGTTTTTATGCATGGCAATGTTTTGCAAGATCTGATTATCGATTTGGGAAAGGTCAAAGATACTGCGGTGTAAATGTACATCTGTTAGTAAGTTTGTGCAGTGGTTAACTAACAATTGTCAATTCAAGAAATAATAATTAAAAAAATTTTAAAAGATTAAAGGCTTTTATTTAAGAAATTAAAATTCTTGTCTTTTCGAAATAATAATATATCCCTCTCATGATTTGGTACCAAATTAGAGCATATGAGACCACCTTGTGTAGGCGATGCTTCTCAGCTGGCGTCACCGACACTAAATGTGTAATCGAGAAGGTTCTTTTTACCCGTTTTCAACTGTTATGACACAGGGTTTTTATATATTCTTATGTTTTTAATATTGGGGCATGTTTTGCATACTTACCTCTAAACAATAATGTAAGAGCCAAAATATAAGTAGGTAATTGCCGCGTGGGCCTTTTTTGGCAAAAGTTTGTTATCTGTAAAAAAAAACAACCGAATTTTATTAGTAAATGCCTAACTGCCTTTAATATCTAGCCAATCCAAAAAGTAAGTGGACAGATCAGTTTATTTGTTAAATAAGTTATATATTCATGGTATTAATTATCTTCCATAATTACGAAGTGTAAAGCCGGAAGGAGCAACAATCTATGAACAGTATTAACAGCTTAAAAGCGATGAACATGCGATAAGCAACGCAAAAACAAGATCAGGATGGGGATGTTAGGAACACAAAACTAGAGGAAAACAGGAACACAGCACTAGAGAAAGCATAAGCCTACCATAAAATGGCAAACAGAGATTGGAATTACAGCTAAGGCCAAAAAAGGCAGGAGAACCAATTGCTACTGATCTAATAAGATAATGATACCTACTACACCCTTAGCTTAAATAATAATTGTGCTCATGGTAACAGAAAGAATTCAAATATTACTACCTCTTATACTGAAATTGTCAATTCCCAAAAGTGGGCACTTCTATCAAGAAAACTGCGTCAGAACCTTCGAAATAAGCATTTCCGTTAAGAATCTATTCTTGTCAACATTACGATTTTAGAAAGACCTTTGGACCCATTTTATTACATGATTGATACTTGATAATACAGATCAACATTTATATTTTATTTGATTTAAACAATTTATTTTGTATGTATCGTGTTTCACGCCTTGCCTTACGAACTCATTATTCTAAATTTCACAATATAATTATATTTTATTGCTAAATGCTTAAAAGTTTTATGATCTCCCTTGATATCATTATATAATCGAATACAGAGTATTCCTATAAAAAAATCGAGCATTGATAAGATCGAATTCTAATGAGAATTGCTTTTATATGGAAAGCGCTTTTAATCATACGTTTCAATCTTTTCTATCTCAAGTCTCCACGCGATGACAGTAGACGCAATTAATGATACTGCAGAATTTCCTAAGAAAATCGGACTCTCTTTACCAAAACCCGGCTTACCTGTTACCACGATTCTTTTGGTAGCGACACCAGATATTTGATGTCAAAGGTCAGTGATAATCGCAATAATCACCCACTTCCACACAAATCCTTCTTGTATCAATAGAACTTTGATCCTAGTGCCGAAGCCCAGCTTAAGTAAATTACCAGTATTCGAAGAAAACCACACAAGCTACCAATTCACCCCTAAAAAAAAACTATTCACAAATTGCGAGTGGTCCGAATGCCATTATATTCATTCAATACACTCACTGTGAGTGGTTTACTTCCACAGTGTAGAAAAATATCGATTCGTTCTCTGATTTTGCATAAGTTCATATAGCATAAATTTGTTGTTCAAAATATCACAAGATCAAATTTTTTAAAGCCAATTTTTTTTTATCCCATGTGAGCTCTTCAATACGTTCTACAGCAGTTTGATTATTTACTTTACAGAAACTATCTGAATATGATAAACAAAAAGAAATGGGGAAAAGGTTGAGATTTGAGCTAAGTGGAAAGAGTATGTTAGTAGTATCGAAATCGATGAAAAGACTCCATAAAGATGTCTGATTTAAAAAGTTGACAAGATCCATACAATAAATGTTAAAAGTAATTGTTTAAATTTTAAAATGAATCCGTTGAAAAATCACTGCTCTTCTAATTGTTCACTGTGCACGCAATGATATTCAAGGAGATATTCTTAATGTAAATAAAGCTTTTCAGTTATGGTTGTGTCCATGTAGTATAATGGCTTACAGAAAAAGCTCCAGGTTCTGAAGTATAGTGTTGTGAACAACAGCTTTTAAATATAATTTTTTTTACCATTGTTGAATGTTTTTTATTCTATGGCATGTGCTATACATTCTTTAAAAGCGGCACGAATACTGTTTTACACATAACCTCAAGTGCAATTATTTAAAATTATTATTTGTTTGTAAACATAAGTAGTATGCCATTAGACATATTAAGTCTCAATTGTAAACCACGTTATGGCTAAGTGCGGGAGGGACTCAAGACTATGAGGTGGATATACATATGTATATGTCTGCACACACATTCGCTTATATAAAGCCAAACTTCGCATAACTGCATCTTCTTCTTTTTTCAATACATATTTAAGCATATGTGTGTGCATTTGCAAGTAAATATTTATGTAAATGCATGTGAAAATACATATGTTCACTTGGCCATTAATGCCTCACAATAAGACATAAAATTAATAGGATTATTGTAGCGGTATACTAGAAAATGGTTTAATGTACACATTATCTCACACGAACATACATACACATGTACCTATATACAATTTTCAAATGTATGTACTTTTAAAAATACAAAAATACGCGTGTTTCTATGTATTTACATACATTTACATACGTAGAAAAAATTACACATATGTATTTATATATTTAAATTACTTGTGAATATTTGAATATACTTATGTGCATTTGTATATATATATATATATACATATGAGTGAAAGATGTATATACAAATGTAGATAAATCCAAAAAATATATATGAGTAATATGAAATAGCGTAAATATAGTTATACATGCACTCATACGTAGATTAAATTATATTTAATGTAAAGTTTTTTGTCTAATGGTTATGTAGGTATATGCATACATATCTATATGTACATTATTATATGTACATACATGCTTGAACGTTTTAGAGGCAAATTCGTGGGATACTAATTTGACTTACCATTTTAAAATTCTTCCGAATTCGTTTTTCCCATTAACAAATGTTCTGCCTTTCTTTTACGCACAAATTTAATTAAATTTTCAATAAAAAGTAAACAACAATCTTTATCAGTTATAAAATAGACTAAAGTTTCTGGCTGACAAGTATAATTGTATTTATCCTTAACATTTTCAGACCCAGTGCGCAGGCCCAGCTTTTAAGCGTTTTTACCTTTAAAGCTACGAAAAAGCTTTACACGAATGATTTGAGTTCTTGGCTACTCGGTTATATTGCAACAACTTAAAATGCTCATTTCCACAGTACTCGACATAATAAATACCCTACAGCAGTTTATAATACATATATGAAGCACAATGGCGTTTCGTTAAGATGTACTCAATAAACACAATGACCACATTGCTTAAGGCGAGTTAGAGGGTGCCGATGCTCTACTGTAAATTCGATAGAAGAGAAACCATTGTGGACACCACAAACTCACAAGCAACGTAACTAAATACTTAAATAATCGCCAATCTTGAAACTCCAGAGACTACATCATAGTAGCACTAATCACACAGCACATAGACCTGATTACATTAAAATCTGTGAGCTTAGGTCCCACTCTCCTCAAGCTCATTCGGCAGATTTCTGTCAAAAGTTGGACTCACGATGAAGACCAAGATGATTATAGAATTGCGGGAGAGTTAGAAAATCGTCGAAGGAGCTAATCAAATTCGCACAGCTAATAAGTATATATCGAGTCTATTAGAATAACATAACAATAGATCAGAACAATTGTATGTACAGAGTAGTGAGACAAAGGGAGGAAGCTTGTGATCCTGGCCGTAGATCAGAAAACTCTTCATCTACTTAGGCAGATCGAGGAGGTAGAGGAAGAGAATATTCTGGCCGGACTTCAGGGCACAGTGACAAGCTCAGAAAGTCCAAGAATGAGCGGTTGCTAACTAATGGACTGTCAGACTTTGTTCTATCAGAAGAGGTGCTGATCACAATAGAAATTCATCAATAGACCAAGTTTCTTACTTCTAGGCAGCATTAACAAGCGCCGCTCTGACTATTGACTAGTATAATCTTAACAATCGTCTTTCTGGTGGGACACTGCAGGTTGGGCAAATATTTAATTAATCAAAAAAGTGTACTTGGCTTATAATAATGCATTCTATGGAAATACAAGTCTGAAAATATATTTTTTGACATGATTAAACATTTTGTATACCAAATTGTACAATTCTTACCTCCTTCAGAGAACGGATCGAAAGAATATTCTTTGCATCTGTTATCAGCTGGTCTGACACTGGTATTAGAGTGTTCCATAGTCGTTCATAACCAGCTTTAGTGTATCATTTTTGAATCGTATCCATGAGTTGACTTTGTAAATTAAGCAAGCATTAACGTAGTAACTATGAATTAACACAACACATATGACAAAGAAAAATGTTCCATTCCATTGACCCAAAATTGACATACCATTTTTTGGTATTTTTATACGCTTCTTTAACAAACATATGTTGTTTGTTGTCAACAAACATTGATGTGTACAAAGATATATTGCTTACTTTCATTAATGACGTATTTAACAAATAAATGAGTGCACTTACATTTATTTTTGTTATTACTGCAGTATTTGCCTTTCTTGTTGCTGAATGTGCTTTAGAGCAATCAAGATCTTCGACTTCCGAACAAATTAGTTATCGGGTGAACAACGTTCCTAACGAGTTCATTGTTAAATTTTATTCGAAATACTTTTCGGATATTAGAAAATCTTTTATTGAAGCAAGGCTGCTAAAAGAAAATGTGAGCATATATATATTTGTTTTCATAAGCAAGTGTGTTATTTTCTAATAAATATTCGAATAGGTATTGAACTGGTCAATTGTGTCGCGCCAAAACTTGGCTAGTTTTCATCCGAGTGATTTCGACATTCTGCATATTTCAGAGGCAAACTCCACTTTAATTGAACATATCCTAATCACAGTCAAGGCTCATCCTGCTGTCAAAGCAGTTGTGCCTCAGCGCTATGTACAGAGATTCTTGTCCTGGAATTATAACGATACTGAGAGTTTCACTTATAATATTCGGCAACCGAAAGGCGTTGCTCGGGACAATCACTTAAAAGGTGTTCGCTCGCAGCATGTTTCCACATCTCTGCATGCTGACGTTCTTTGGAAGCTGGGAATTACTGGGAAAGGTGTGAGTGTTGCCATTTTTGATACTGGCTTGACTCAAAATCACCCACATTTTCGCAATGTCAAAGAGCGAACAAATTGGACCGATGAAAAGTCATTGGATGATGGAGTTAGTCACGGAACTTTTGTTGCAGGAGTTATAGCTTCCTCCAAAGAGTGCCTCGGATTGGCACCCGACGCCGAATTGCATATTTATAAAGTTTTCACAAACTCCCAGGTAATGGTATCATAATTTTTATGTTTCTCCAATGAAAATTATCTAATGCATTTAAACTACAGGTCTCCTATACTTCCTGGTTTTTAGATGCTTTTAATTATGCGATATACAAGAAAGTGAACATTATTAATTTAAGTATTGGTGGCCCAGATTTTATGGATTTACCGTTTGTAGATAAGGTTCTAGAATTATCGGCAAACAATATTATAATGGTTTCGTCTGCTGGGAATGATGGCCCCATATATGGAACTCTTAATAATCCTGGCGATCAAAGCGACGTCATCGGTGTAGGTAGTATTAACTTTGATGACAAAATTGCCAGATTCAGTTCTAGAGGTATGACGACCTGGGAGCTCCCATTAGGATACGGAAGAACAGGGCTAGACATTGTCACTTATGGCAGTCAGGTGGAGGGAAGTGATGTACGTGCGGGTTGTAGACGCCTATCAGGAACATCCGTCTCGTCACCAGTTGTGGCTGGTGTGGCAGCTCTGCTGAGAAGTGGTGCGTCGCATAAAATAGATTTAGTTAATCCATCATCCTTAAAGCAAGTTCTTGTCGAAGGGGCGGAAAAGCTCGCAAATTATAACATATTCGAGCAAGGGCAAGGAAAACTCAATTTGTTAAAAAGTATGCAGTTGTTATTATCATATAAGCCAAAGATTAGTCTTATTCCATCATCACTTGATTTTACATCGAATTACATGTGGCCATACAGCAGTCAACCGTTATTCTACGGAAGCACGTCCGCAATCGTGAATGTTACTATTCTTAATGGGATTTCTGTAGCCGGAAAAGTAATTGGTCGGCCAAAATGGATTCCAGATCTACATAACTATGGGCATTTCCTCAACATTTCAACATCGTATTCAGAATTGGTTTGGCCATGGACCGGTTGGATGTCAGTCTATATTGGTAAGGATGGCAACAACAACAACTTTTTACTATTACTTTTTGCTCGTATTAATAAATTAATTAGCCGTGCGCCCATTTATATATGTAATTGTTTATAGACACACCTTATCGCCTTTTAGTTCAGTAGTGGATTTTCCTAAAAATTATAAAACACATCTTCATTGAATTTAAATCTTAAAGTCGAAAATACTACAATCGCGAATGATACAAGAAAAAGATTTCCAAGTATTTGTTTTTCGCCCTAAAAGAAGACTTCAGTCATCATTTTAGAATAGTTTTAACCGAAACTTGCATGGTCCTGTTTTGATTCTTTAACTGCTTAAATTGGGGATATAAATGTGGTTTGTTTGTTGTTATATACTTTTGGTCTGCTTTAATTGCCCTAATTTAGCCTTTCTGTTTTAATATTACTATCGTTTTTTTTTTAACATTTAAGTATGTATTTGAATTATAAGTTTTATATATAAGAAAATATATTTGATAAAGTCTAATTAAAGGTATTTGTTATGTATTTTATTCACAGCTGTAAATAGGGAAGGACAGAACTATGAAGGCATATCGAAAGGACGTTTAATATTAGTGATAGAAAGTCTCCCATTAGGTACTAACAAATCTCATAAGAGTGAAGTAGACTTACCTCTTACAATAAAAATTACACCAAAGCCTCCCCGACATAAGAGAATTTTGTGGGATCAATTTCATAGTTTGAGATATCCACCTGGCTATATTCCACGTGACAATTTAAAAATTAAAACAGATCCTCTCGATTGGAGAGCAGATCACATTCATACAAATTTCCGAGACACGTATGTACATTTAAGAAACGCTGGATATTACATTGATGTCTTAAGAGAACCGTACACCTGCTTTAATCCGCTTGAGTATGGGGTATTATTAATTGTTGATCCCGAAGAAGAATTTTTCGACGAAGAGATTAAGAGTCTAGAACATTATGTCTATGAAAAGGGTTTAAGTGTAATTGTATTTGCTGATTGGTATAACACAACAGTCATGAGACATATTAAATTTTTTGATGAGAACAGCAGACAATGGTGGATACCTGATACTGGTGGAGCAAACATTCCAGCCTTGAACGATCTTTTGAAACCATTTAGTATTTCCTTTGGCGATTTTGTTGGAGAGGGGCACTTTAAATTAGGAGACCATGCAATGTATTATGCAAGTGGTTCAACGATCGTGTCATTTCCAAATAATCAAGATGATGTGGTGATTGGGACCAATTTACTTGATCAAGGCGAATCGGTAAATAATTAAATATTGTTATTAAATTGATTGTACTTTTAAAACTCTCAAACTTTAGATTATTACGAATGGAAAGTCGACGAATACGGATTCCAAGCATCATGTACCCATATTGGGATTATTTCAAACTGATCTAAGTTCTCGACTGTCTAAAAAAGAAAAATTTGTAAGGAATACTCCAGTTGCTGACGATGACACCAAAATGTTTGAAAATTCGTTTGATCACACAATTTTGAAGAATCGGATATTACTTAATGATAAAAGTGAAAAATTAACAGAGGGTCGCATTGCTGTCTATGGAGACTCGAACTGCTTAGACTCTTCCCATATGGAAAAAGCTTGCTACTGGCTTTTAACAACTATTTTAGATTTTGCGATGAATTCTCACAAATCGATGTTGTTAGAGAATTTAAATCGAATTTCAGAATTTAAAGAAACAGGTGGAAAGCCATTGCCAACTAGGATATCTAGTAGTAACCTAAAAAAATTTTCAAAAGTGATCAGATATATTAAGAATCCAATATTACGTTGCGAAGAACCCGAATGGTTGGTGGGAACAACATATAATGTGACCAAAAAGATAGAACTTGAACTTGATTCAACACAAGGTAAAATTAAAAGTATATTATTTTAACAACTACTAACCAAATCTTTATATTATTTCAGGGAATCAATATAATGTGATTGCCAATATAAATACTGAGCTTGGGAAAATTACATTAAATAATGACAAACAAATTTCTGACCAATTTGACTTTAATATACAAATATCAGTAATATTCATGACAACACTCACTTTAATTGTTCTCATTGTTTTCCTATTATTTGTAAAAGGCAAAATTGTATTTCATTCTATTAAATAAAATCAAATATATACCCGCTACGATAATTTCCTCTACAGTTATTAAATGATGTAATTATAAATCAGTCATCAAACATAAAGTAAGCATATTCTTTTGTTCGTAATTAACAGCTGGCCCAAACAGGTAACTGTAGGGGTGTGGGCAAAATATAGTCCATATCGATTTTTGTTCCGGAATTTCTTGCCCAAGAACCCATAACATTTGGTCAACCTCTGACATGAACGCGTATGTATTTTAATGGCGCTGTGGAAAGGGCAACCACTAAACCAGTATAAAAAGTATGTTTTTTTTTCAATACTAAGATGTTAATAGCTAAAACAAAATACACCCATATCTCGCTTTACGGCCAAGACTCGTTCCACGAAACTTGGTTTATCATTTAATATGCATTTTCTCTTTTTATTTCATTTAAATTAAAAATACATACATAACAAGTACATACAATAATAACAGACCAAAAACCAACGATAATACATACAAACATAATTTTTTTTAATAGAAGGCGATGTAGAAATGTTATCCTGTAGATCACCGTCGTCATCATTTTTGGCTGGTAAGGATGGGTTTAGCTTAAAAAATGTTCCAAAGTTGTTTGTCTTGCCTTCTTGTCAACTTCATTCTTCAGTTATTTATAACGGCTAATGGCTGAGTTAATTCCTCGAGAAACTTTAGCGCTACGTTCGACGTCAGGATCGTTTTTTGCCGTTGTTTAGGCCGTAAATCGTATGGTCCTTAAAGCTGTTTCTGACCTTGTAATGCTACACACTTTTTGTCAATTTCTGACCCTGGTCGACCAACCCTTTAACTATATTATCATACAAAAATACCGTATTAATATTAAAAATATAATTATACTTAAATAGTTTTATTTTATATAAAATCAGTAGAAAAAGAAACAGAGTCATGGCCGAAGTTAAGATCTATGATTTTATACAATTAATATGTCATTCACTACTATATTTCCCTTGAAGTGGAAGAAAGTCTTCTAATTCTGAATCTTCAATTTCACAAAGTCGAACAGATATATTGCTGTCTGAGCCAGTTTTTCCAGCTGCATATGGAAACAGATATATTTCCTCGGAATTTCCTGTAATAAAATGAATAATAAATTAAATGAATAAATGGATCAAATAAAAATATTGAAAATGTTACCGCTTATTGCTCTTCTACTTGATAATTCTTTTTTCAGCATTGGGGCTTCGTTATTAGAGCTTTCCGCCTCCGTGTCACTAGGAGTATGTATCGTCGGTAAATATGAATCAGGATGTCGTAAATATACTTTGCCTGTTAATTGAAATTTAGCAAATTAAAAACCAAACCATGGTAAAAATTTAATGAGGCCTAAATTTAATTTAATTAAGTTATTAACATGAGGTATTTCACTAACGATTTTTTTGGTCATAAAGGAAAATTAACAAATAAATTTGGATTTCAGTTTGTGAAACTAAATTTAGGGATATGCTTTTTTCATTATAAAATTAGAAATATAGTTTTTAAAATAAATGTATTATTATCTGCGTTAAATAAAAACTTTTAACATTAACAAAAGACTTTTGATGCCAGTTTTTTTTTTTAATATGTGAATGGAATCTTTCGTCAAAGCGATATTGAATTGAGTCTATTGAGTGTCTTGCCAATAGTCGACAATCTGATTTTAAACAAAATAAATGCATTCGGGTTGGGTTGGCCGAATGCGCTTTGTCTCGTGGTATTTCATGAAAAAAACGAATGCAATTGAATGAACTAGAAAGAACTTGAGCCGAAACAAACTTACGTAATCGATTTGATTTTGATTGGAAAGGCACTGAATGCATGAAAGCAAGTACGTTTTATTAATTTAAATATAATTTATTTACTAAAGCAAAGTATAATATTACCTGTATTTAGTTTGTAGTCTTCATTCTCGCTTTTATTAAAAGAACTTAGCCTTGAACGGGATTCATTGTTTAAATTCGGCATCATAAATGGTTGAATACAACTTTCTATCTCAGAATCCACATATTCAAATACCATTTCCTCATTTAGAGCAACTATATCTCTAGTTGGGTCGATATCTTCCACTACAACGAAACAAAATTAAGCAATTTGGTCAAATTCAAATTGAAATAAATTAATATATATTTGCGTTTTAGACTGATAGCATAATTTATGCTAAGGCTGGCTTTGGACTTAGAGGAACGATTAGAGAAGATGTGAAAAATCAAATATCTTCCAAATCGAAATTACAAGCAAACTTTGAACATAATGATTGGGAACAGTGCCTTTTAATGGGGAAATACTATCTAAAATACACAAATTAAAATTAATATTGCTTAACGAGATCTTTCATAGCCTACTAAACTAAAACGAGAATTGAAAATAAATTTACATGGAGCTACAATTGCAATTGTATTGATTGGTGACAGATTTATAAAACAATTGATTATATATTATATATATTGATTATCTGAACTTCAAACTTACCATGAACTAAATATTTCCTCTTAGATTTAGACTCGTTACTATCATTACTATGGAAGCTCGATGAGTCAGCGACTTCTGCACCAGGAACTTCTGTTATGTCCGGCAATGGGTTCTGGCTCTTGCGTACCCAATCTGAACAGTCCCAGTGATATTGACCATTACCCAGGGAAGAATCAACAAAATTTGCATTTGATGTAGAATGACACACGTTAGGCATTGCAACCTGAATTAGTTTTCCGCTTGAAAGGCGGTTAATTGGAAAGCCATAGTCTATTCTTCGCTCTGGAAATTGTTATTGTTATTTGTTATTGACTAAGTATTTTCATTTGACTTTCTACTAACCGTTGTTTAGCTTATTCTCATTGAAGGTTTTTAAATGCATCTGTTCACACCACTCCTGCTTATGTCCTCCGTTGTCGCCATCGATTAGATTGCTTGCATTGATGTTAACATGTTGGTTAGTTCGATTAACTTTTTGATACTCGAAAGGTATATTTTCCAGGTCATCACCAGCGGACCCGTAACTTCGTAAAATATCCAGATTATTTACAAAGGTTGTGTTACTTATAAATAGGCTATCGTTTATTGGCGGCGAATAGCTTATTGGTCGTTGGCTTATTTCCAAATTGCTTATTTTAGCATTCGATTTGCAAAGATTATCCTTATCAAGCAGGGAGTTTAGATTTGCTTGCTTAACTGAATGTTTATTTTTGAATTTTTCGTTTCGATTTCTAGTGCTTATCGATGACTTTCTTTTAAAAGCAAAACAGCAAAGTAATATTATGATGATAATGAGCACAATTGTTATTCCTGATATTATGCCACTAATGTGCTCCATTGAAAAGTTTTTCAATTTTGTACTAATTGAATTTGAATAAAGAGGATCTCCACAGCTTGCGCCAGTAAGAAATGAAGGACATATGCATCGAAAGCTTCCAGCCTCGTTTATACAAGTTGCTCCATTTCCGCAAGGTTGATTTTCGCATTCATTCACGTCGATTTCACAATTTGCTCCAGTAAAACCTCGGCACATGCAATGTGACACTCCGTCCCCTTCTTCACATATTCCGCCATTTTTGCAAGGATTTGGAGTACAAAATTTTCCATATTCACATCTTCTTCCAGACAAGTGTATCGGGCAATTACATGTATAATTATTTGGTTCATGATTATCACAGCGGCCTCCAAATAAACACGGTGCTGACGAACAGGGATCTAAATCTATTTCACACAGTTCACCAGAAAATCGAGCGTGGCAAATACACTTGAAAATATTATTCCCCATATCCATACAAATGCCACTATTTAGACATGGTTGAGTACCGCAAACTCCCAAATTCACAAGAACGTTTGCGGGGTCACATTTGAACTCAACATTTGTAAATCTTTTTAATGCGGCAATTGTACTACCTCCAGAAATGTATAGAGGTAAGGGCTCCAGAGCAATTTTAATGTTCGCCATACACCCAATAAAGCCACGTTGAATATCTTCATAGCCAATTATTGATGGATGTGGTCGAACTTCAGCTCCAACGAAGATATCATTTGATTGAATATTTAATATGCCATTGACTCCAGGAGCACTGCCTTGGGAAACATGCTTATGATCCACAGTTAATTTGGCACTGTTAAGAGTGCGTTCCAAGGTGATGGTATGCCACGCGCCGTCCGAAATGTAAATGCTTGATACGCTTACAACACCTTCGCCTGATCCCAAATCAAATTTGTATTTTACAGCTCCGTTGACAAGTTCCAACACGTTGTAGTCAACTTTTCCACTCGCATATAAGAGTGTACCGCTTTGTTGCACTGTCCTTATTTGTAGAGAGTAGGCAAACTGATTTTCCAAAATATTTTTGGCTTTTGCTTTATTAATTTTGTAATGGGCATAACTTTTACCGCCAAATGAGACTGCAGTTGATGAAAACGCATCACATGATCCATTCACACACTTTGAAGATTTTATTTCGCAGAATGAGCCTGAGTATCCCTTTGGGCACACACATTGATATCTAGTTTCAGATTCTGATGGCAGACAATTTCTCTGAGGTGGGCACGGCTCGGAAGAGCACGCATTTACAGTTTCATTACAGTCCTTCCCATCAAAGCCGGGCTTGCAAACACATTTGTTAATCAAACTATACGAGGGCGCAGCGAAACTTATTACATCTGTGTATATAGTCGTTACATTGTTTTGTTCGAGACTGATAAATTGCTTGCAGACTCCATGGACACAGGTGTTTACTTTGTTTTGACAATAACTTGAAAATATTTCTTCAATGATTAGGTTAGTATCGTTTTCAATTTCAAGTTCCTTACTGATAACGGATAGACGAATCTCATCACTACTAAAAAATTCATCGGAACTTGGTATTATTTGTTGCTTGCGGACTGCAAAAACCACATTTAAATTTAAATCCGTTGAACGCTTTACTCGTTTTTCCACTTGCAACGATATGAGAATCACATCTTTTTGCCGGCATCTCATCACATTTCGTATGGCGCGAATGAATCCCTTTCTGTGACTCAATAGAAAATCGGATGCTGCTATTTTACTGAATCTGATTACTGTGGCTTCTCTGACCATATTCGTCGATATAAGTTCAACATTGATTTTAACAGTGGTATATACGGTAAACTTTCCATCAGTGACGGACACATTTAGCTTATATAAACCTATATCAAGGTTGGAAATTGAATATATTTCGCCAGATTTATTTGTAATCCTAAATAATTTGGAAGTTTCATAAGTTTCTTCAATGGTTGTGGCCAGACTAAATGTTAGTTCATCATATTGATCTTGGTCAGATGCATAAACTTTTCCCAGGAATGCTGACGCAAATTCATCTTCAAACGAGTTAACAGTAATATCTAAGGGTGTTAATATTGGAGGGTATTGACTTTCCTCAATTATTTTTATCGTTACCCAAGTATCCGAGTATTGTGGGGGTGTTCCATTATCAAATACTCTTATTTGAATTATAAATTCATCTCGTAATTTGTGATTGAATCGGGATGCGGTGCCAAGAGATCCATCTTGTTCCAAACGAAAAAGTCCACCCTCATTTCCAGAACGTATATCGTACGTATAGGGAGTCGAATTCGGCTCTTCGTCAGCATCAGACACATCAAATTTGATGAAAACATAGCCCAATGGTCGATTCTCTTGTAAAACTATGCTATAATTTGTCTGCGAGAATACTGGAGCGTTATCATTTGCATCTAGAATACAAATATTGACTTCTACACTATTGCATCGCTCGGGAATCCCAAAATCACAGGCTTGCACTTCCAATACATAGTCCGAAATAGTTTCGCGATCAAGTGGCCTTGCCAAGCTTATTGTTCCATTGCTGTGATTTATCCGAAATTGACTCAAGCTATCACCCTTGACAATGTTATATTTGATAATTCCATTCAGGTTAGAGTCTTCATCTGTGGCTTTCACATCAATTATTGGAAGATTGACAGAAATATCCTCCCGCACACTGGTTCGATAAATATTTTGCGCAAATGTTGGCGTGTTGTCATTAACATCCTCTATAGATATATTTACAAAAGCAATGTTGCTAAGTGGCGGACTGCCTCCATCAATGGCTTGAACGGTGAGAAAATAAAATTTGGATTTTTCATAATCGACTGTTCCGTTTACCCATAATACACCTGTACTGGAATTAATATTAAATTTTTGTTGTTCATTGCCACTAATTATATAGTACAAAATTTCAGCATTTACGCCAATATCTTTAGATGTAGCATGAATTTTACAAACTTCAGATCCTCGTGTGACATTTTCATACATATTGCTTTTGTATTGTCGTAAGCTAAATTCTGGTGGATTGTCGTTTATATCCAAAATATTAATAACAATATTTGCAACTGAAGACAATATTGGTTTACCAAAATCTTCCACTTTAACTGTGAAATTATATAACGGAATTGTTTCGCGGTCAAGGTTTTTTTCTAATTTTATAATTCCGGTAGATTTGGAAATGCCAAAATAATCACTATTTGTTCCTGTTAATGAGTACTTGATTTTTCGATTTATACCAAAATCTTTATCGGTTGCGTGTACTTTTGTCACCAGAGTTTGCAATTGAGCATCTTCTTGAATGCTTACTCGATAATTGGACAGAGAGAATATTGGTGCATTGTCATTAATATCGTTTACGGTAATGATTATTTCAGAAACACACTCTCTGATGAATTCTTTGCCATCCTGAACGTGAGCATACAATTTATATTTTGCGATTTTTTCTCGGTCAAGAGGCTTTGCTACTTTTAATACTCCACTGTCCTTGCCAATAACAAAGTCGTCGGACTCCTTTCCGGACATGTAATAACGTAGCTTAAAATCACTGGAATCAAAATCTATTGCTTTAACTTCAACTATTGTTGTTCCAATTGGTGTAGATTCATCGACTGTGATGTGGTAACGAGGCTTTAAGCAGTATGGCATATTATCGTTTACATCTTTTATGTGCACGTAAACATTTGACTCCGTTGTAAACTTTCCGTCCGTGGCTAAGATGCTCAGATTGTAAAATGATACTTCCTCTCGATCCAGAGGTCGTGATATGAACAACTCTCCTGTTTTGCCAATTTGAAATTGAGACTGTCTATCTCCAGATATTATATAATAGTCCAAAGTTTGCTTTTCTATGTCCGGGTCTATAACCAACAAGTTTACTAAAACTGTGCCTGGAAGCGCTGTTTCTGAAATGTAAATGTGGTCCATGGGTAACTTTAATTGCGGCCCGTTATCGTTGTAGTCGATAATCTTAATAGACACTGGAACTTTTGAGTCGTGTTTGGGGTGACCATTGTCAGTGGCAATTACTTTTAAATTATATTCTGATTGCACTTCTCGATCTAAGGATGACAAAAGGGTGATCCAGCCGGTATATATGTCGATGTCAAAAATACTTCGTATACTATTTGATTCCTCATCAAAGTAGTAACGTACATCACCATTCGATCCAGTGTCTGCATCAGTTGCCGTTACTTTAAGTATAGATGCGACTTTTTCAGTATTTTCCGCTACATCACAGCTATAAATTGTGTTATCAAATTTCGGGTAGTTATCGTTTTCATCTGTAACATGTATGTATACTTCAGCATATGCAAAGAGAACAGGTAGGGTAGCGGTTTCAGCCACGATAACTAAATAATGCGAGTCATTTTGTTCACGATCCAAAGTTTGCATCAGAATCAATTCTCCATTCTCAGATATAGCAAAAATTGAGCTCTCTTCAGAAATGGACAATTTTAACGAATAATTTCCATAGACATGTAGTTTTGTTAACACCGTTCCAGGAGATGTGGACTCTATAACTTTGAGATTGATGTCCTTCTTTTCAAAAGTTGGAATTATTACATCAGAATCTACTATTTCGAGAGTCACTGGAATGTCAGTATGCAATGATGGTTCTCCTGAATCAAAGGCTCGGAGAAAAAATTGAAAAACGCCTTTTTCAAAATGTTTTGGATCACTTATGAGAACGATGTCACCATTACTTTCATTCAAATGCATTTTGTTTCGTAAATCGGGTTTCATTGAGTACGGCACAATAGTATATTTTACAACGCCATTTGCATTAATGTCTTTATCCATTGCTTTAACCTAAAATATATTAAAAACGGTTAGTCATATTAGAATATTAAAAAAAACGTATTGGAGAGTTAAAGGAATTCGTCTTTACGAATGTTTCTTTGTGAACTAGTAAATTATGATGAATAATGTGAATACAAACGTAGTAGGTACATAATACTTACGGTTAATATGGTTTCATTGGGATTATTATTCGAGCTTATAACGATTTTGTACTCTTTTAAAAAGAAATATGGGCTATTATCATTAGCGTCTTCAATTGTCACTCTTAATGAAGCGAAGCCAAATTTACTTCCGCCGTCAATTGCCTTTAATTGTAACACGTACTCATCTTTAATTTCTCGATCAAATGTTACTTTCGATGTAATTAAACCAGTATTACGATTGATTTCAAAATATTGCTTCATTTCCTCAGATACAATTTCGTAGTAAAGACTGGCATACTGGCCAAAATCATTGTCAACTGCTTTAACCTGGAAGACAAATTTTTCGATAAGAGTAAACGCGAAAGATTCATATTCGCATCCTAAAATATACGTACAGTGATTACTTCATGTCCCTGGGCCAGGTTTTCCAGAATTGTTGCTTTATAAACTACTTTCTCAAACTGCGGACTGTGTACATTTTCCGGAACCAATGTAATTTTTAACCGAGCAAAGCTTGTGTGCACTCCGTCAGAAATAGATATGTTTAAAATTGTATTTGGTTTGTCGGTGAAATTCAACATATTTTGAAGTGAAATAACTCCAGTTTGCTTGTCGATGCTGTACGTTTGTAACTCGTTTCCGTCAACAATTTGGTATTGCAAAAAATCAATGTCGGATGTATCATTATCGAAAGCCCTAGGCAATGCAACAAATTGACCTCGAGTCGCTGCCACTGATAACTTTGTATTGAAAGATGGCTCGATAAATTGCGGTGAGTTATCATTAAGATCTTTAACTGCAATGAAAACATTAATTTGTAAGTAACTTATTGTAATTGTTCTCTATAAATACCACAATGAAAAGCTTATTAAATATCTATTGTGTATTTTCTCCCATTTGGGTATAAATATAATATTCAAATATTGACCACAAAAATATTATGCTGTATTATAAATTAATATTCATGTCAACTCAATACTAGTAGCAACCTGTTTGTATTAGAGATGTTTCAAGGATGGAATATGATATGTGATTTACCTGTAATAAAGACATTGCACTTCGAAGTTAGTGGCGTGGACCCATGGTCTTTAACGTGGACAACAACGTGGTGATAACGCTTTAGCTCATAGTCCAACGGAGTTTTCAAATACAAAGAGCCTTCGCTAACATCAATGTAAAAGGTATCGGAATCATTGCGACCATCAATGGATTCAATGAAATATGATAATTTTCCATTTGAACCAGAATCCAAATCAGTTGCGTTTATTTGTAATATTTGTGATCCAAATGGAGTATTTTCCGGTAAGGTAATATTGTAATTATCACTTTCAATTTCTGGATAACAATCATTTACATCAATTACTGTGATGGATAATAAAACATCTGCGTAAATGCCTGAAATGCTATCAGTAGCCCGAATTGATATCTCGTGGGCATTTTTCTCCTCGTAGTCAAGTTCGTTTACCACATACAAGGACCCTGCAAATGTACATAACAATAAGCTTATCAGGTTCAACACAAAGAGGGTTATCAATTATATTTTACCAGTTCTATAATCAATTTCAAAATATTGTTCTGAATCATCACTGGATATTGTATAAATCAGTTTCCTTTTCAATGGACTTTCGGCTTGGATAGATATAAACAGGGCAGAATACATTTCAACGTCTTCCTTCACGCTCACAGAATAAAATTGTTTTTCAAATACTGGCATTGAACGATCAATCACCTAGATAATAAAAATAAACCACAGTTAATTCGATTTCGCCTATTTGAAATATAAACTATTGTGAATACCTTTATTTGAACCGGAACTTCAGTACAGCAGGAAATTACAGCACCATCGCATGCTGCAACAGTTAAATCGTATTTGCGGTTATGGCCTTCAATTGTTTGCTTGATTGACAGCTCGCCAGTCTTTCTATCTATTTTAAAAAGTTCACCATTTCCCTTTTTCAGTTCATACCGAACTTCTCCATTCTCTGCGCTGTCCAAGTCAATTGCTTTCACCTTCAATATAATTGTGCCTTTCGTGAAGCCAACAGATACAGAGGCGTAATACGGCATGTTGACAAACAGTGGACAATTATCATTTATGTCCAGTACAGAAATGTAAACCGAAGTAATTGCTCTGCGAGTACTAGTATTGTCTCCACTAAATACGGTTGACTTTGCTTCAAAGTAGAGCTTATACATATCTTGTATTTCGCGGTCAAATATTATTCCAGTAGTTTTAATTGCTCCAGAAGTTATTCCAATTGTAAACATTTCTGTTGGATTGAGAATTCTGTATTCCACATTTTCATTCAATGCATTGCCAATGACATTTATCAATCCTATTGTCGTTACTTTTGTTGTGTTTTCAAAAGCAGAAAACTCGTAGATTTTTTTTTGAAAGACGAAATTTGAATTCACTATTGCCTCAATATTGATATTTACGAGAAGAATGGTAGAGTACAATCCATCCGAGGCGCGGACGTGCAAATTATATTCACTTTGTAAGAATTCGGCATTTCTAAAAATAAAAAATCAATTACAATAATAAATATTTCTGTGAAAATTTCATTTGCACTCTTTGAGGTTGTATTCCCAATACAAAATTCAAAGCGTTTCACTTATTAAAATTATTGTCCACTGCTCTCTTACTTTAGATATTAACACAATGATTTAGTCAGACAAACAAATATGACAATTGGAAATGAAATTCACTATATCGATATAGCTTGCCATTTTCTTAATAATCTAACTTGCCTAAAAAAATTACTACTGCATCTGCAAGAATATTGTTGAAGAATAAAATTACCTTGTCGTTAAAACGCCAGTTAGTGGATGTATTTCAAAGCATTCTGGGTTGTTTCCGTCAACAATATCATAACGAATGACATCGTTGTCGGCATCAATCGCACCAATATGAGCAACAAATACATTTTCGAACGTTGGTAGGAACAGAGTGACATTCAGATCTCTATCCTTGAATACTGGTGGGCAATCATTTACATTGGTCACGAGGATTACTACGTGAGCTTTTGTAGTCGAATGTAAGATTGGTTTACCCATATCACTAACCTATAAATGTAAAATTCAAAATAATGCACTTCATTAGCTTATTTAAAAAAAAAAAAATTCATGAATCAAGCTGTGCCACAATAAAAGCTGATTATTTAGATATTAAATGTTCCATTATTATTACCGTCACAAAAAATGAATAATTTGACTTCTTTTCATAATCCAAACTGCGTAAAATTTCGATCGCCCCTGTTGTGGAATCAATTTTAAAAACGTTTTTCGCCAAATCATCAAGGATTTTGTATTGCAACATTCCGTTTAATCCAACGTCTGCGTCAAATGCGTTTACAGTTAAATGACTAAAAGATAGAGAAAATGTATATACACACATATATAAAATAGTCAAAACAGTCAAAATATAAGATCAGAAAAATGTGTCCGTACCGTTTTTTTTCATCAACTTTTTGTACATAAGAGCCCAAATTGGCGGACTCTGAAACGGTTCCAATATATTCACTTTGGAGAAATTTCGGTACGTTGTCATTTACGTCCAACACGTGCACTATCAGATTTTGAAAGGAAAACGCAGAAGCCATGTTAGTTCCTTTGACTGTTAGATTAAACATTCTGAAAGGGAAATTCTTATGAATCTCAATTGTTGTAATTTGTATTTTAGCTTTTAATTACTTGTTTATTTCATAATCGACATTGGCGTTGATAACAATAACCCCGGTAGACGGATTAATCCGGAAGCTTTCATTCACATTGCCAGCAATGATATCGAAGAAAACTGATGACGACGAGCGAGCTTCAACTTGTGTCACAAATGATCCCATGCCCAAATTTTCGAACATTTCAAGTGTAACAAAGTTGTTAAAAAACTTGGGAGGATCGTTATCCGACATAGTTACAATGATATGCACAGGCACTTGAGACGAAAGCGGCGGATGACCAAGGTCCACAGCTTTTATTTGCAACATGTATTCCTGCATTTTATTGATGTCCAAAGAGGCAGCCAAGTAAACAATTCCAAATTTGGGATCAATTTCAAACATACTGCCCACGTTACCGGTAATAATCGAGTAATGTATTTCAGCATTTTGGCCACTATCTCGGTCTATGGCTATAACCTGAACCAGTTTCGAGCCAATCGCTGCACTTTCGGGTGCTTTACTTTGGATAATTTTTCTTGTGAACTCTGGATAATGATCATTGTGGTCATGTACATTGACTATTATTTTTGCGTAATTTCTCTTTCCTGGAGTTCCTTGATCTTTCACAAAAGCAATTAGTATATGCTGCGATGTCTTTTCAAAATCCAGCTTCTGGGTGACTATCACGTTACCACTTATAGAATCAATACGAAACAGTGTTAAGGATGATGGATCTTGTGTTGCATGTAGATGGTAAAAAAGCTTTTTATCTTCATCTCTATCAGTGGCATGCAGTTGCATAATGACAGATTCTTCATCAATGTTCTCAGAAATATTTACATGGTATATCTCTTTCGTAAATTGTGGAGCATTGTCATTTGTATCGACAACTTGAATAAATAGCCATGTGTGCACGATATTTGAACCATCAGTTACACTAATAGTTAGATTATAAGATGTCAGTGTCTCGTAATCCAAATATTTTGAAAGCAGCACATTTCCTGTATCTCTCCCAATGTAAAAATGGTTTTCTTCATTTCCAGCTATAAGAAAAAATTCATGTATTTTTTATTTTAAGATATTTGCAAATGCTAAAAAAAAAAAAAATGGTTTTTTGGCCTTGCAATACAGTGAAGCATGTAAAAATATTTTATGTTTATATTTTACCAATACAGACCCCAATTTCGGACGGACAAACATGACTATACCGACTCAGTAAAATACTTATTATTAATATTATCATTTTTTAAGCTCCCAGCTATGATCACAAGCACCTTAAATTTAAGGGATATGGGGAGTTTGAAACCAGGAAAACTCGTTCAATAGGCTACATATATGCACCGTATCAAATAAAATTATATTTTCAAAAACTATTATTTAATTTTAGGGAAAATAGAATGGTACCCAAAGCAATTAAACAACAACTGGATATTTTTGTATTTCCAATAGCACAGAGGGCACCTTTAATAAACGCGATTCGTCTATGGTAAATGAGAACATTTAATTCAAATTTCAGTCAGAAGATGTCTCCACACAGCTGTAAATAGTTTAACATATAAATAAAATAATGAATACACTTACCACTTATATTGAACCATAGCTGATCGTTATCTTCATCAACTGCCTGAATTTGAGTCACTAAGAAACCGGGCTTATCATTTTCCGTCAAATCTACTATATTATTTATTGATTTATTCGTAATTGAAGGAGCGTTTGGAGAATTTGGTGATATGGGAATGACACCAATATGAACTAGTGTAGTTTGACTTCTTTTGGGGATCCCATTGTCTTCGGCCTTGACATTGATTTCAAATTCGGAATCAGGTTCTAATGGTTTTGTACTAAAAATATGGCCGCTATAACTGTCGATACGAAATTTATTTTTTTTCTTTCCAGATTTTATTGAATATGTTATTCTACCATTTTCACCATCATCGTTGTCAATTGCGTGAACCTGAAAAATATGAATGATATCATTTCAAAAAAATCTTTCTCACATAAAATATCGCAAAAGTGACTAAGACCAATCACGCATTATCCTGCATATTCTTTGTTTATATATGTTTTTTTTACAAAACACCAAAAATAGTTTGTTTTTTTTTACCAAAGACCTTTTCATACAGATCTTTAGCATAATAATTACTCAAGCAATTAAACTGGAGTGTTTCATGGTTAAGCAATGTGTACGCACCTGAAATATAGATTCGTTGATATATGTCGTAGAAGGGACTTGAACTTTATAAACACGTTGATCAAAGACGGGACTATTATCGTTTATATCTAGTACTGACACCACAACGCGCGTAGTAGACGTCAGTACAGGTGATCCGTTGTCAGATATAGAAACCTGAAATGATTAAACCGTAGTGAATGAATTACTAATAAGATTAAACAAATTGTCTACTCTTCTATATTAAACATTTATAGATATTTCGTATATTTATAGACATTGGCATAGCTTTAATATTTAATATTGTTTGCGAGCGGGAAGATAATTTTGATGGGAGTGCTTTTGTGCGCTTCTACCTAGATCATAACTAACTAAGGCACTAAATTACATCAAGATATTGCCGTTCACATATGAATTGGAACTGGAGCAACTTACCTCTAAAATATGTTCTGCTTGATTTTCTCTGTCAAGTTTCCGTTCTGTCGTTTTTAGAACTCCTGTATAAATTCGGGTTTTAAATTATTAATATATTTTTGCACTTTATTTCTAGAATTTGTGCTCACCTGTATTAGGGTCTATATCGAAATATCCAACCAAATTTCCAGAAATAATACTGTATGTAATTTTTTGAGAGGGGTCCATGTCAGGATCTACTGCCTTCAGTTGGATTATTTCATTTTTGCCAGAGCTACCTTCAGTTACATTAACGTAATATACTGGTTTGGTTGTTAATGGAATGTTGTCGTTTTCGTTTTCAACTTCAATGTAAACCTTAGAAAAAAACAAATACAAATTAATTTACTTTGTAAATACGTCAGGATTTTAAGATTTTTAACATCTTACCTTTACACAATTGCTAAATGGCACTATAGCGTTATCCTGAGCACATAGTGTTAGCCAGTAAAAATTCTTAGATTCCGCGTCGAGTTGAGTTAAGGAATGAATGGAACCTTGATCATTAACAGAAAATATTCCAAGCCCATCTCCACCAGTGATTGAATACGATATTTTTGCATTCAGATCCATCCCGTCCATATCCCGAGCGGTGATTTTCATGACCAAAGTGCCTTTTGGCATGTTCTCTCTGATCTTACCCTCAAAAACAAAGTCTTCAAACTCTGGAGCAAATCGATTCTCGTTCACATCAATAATTTCAATTACTATGGGCATGTCGGCAGTTAATGATGGAACTCCACAGTCGATAGCACTAATCACAAGGTTATGTACTTGACGGTTTTCATAATCTAAATAACCATCTGTTCGCAAAGCACCAGAGTGCTTGTCAATTTTAAACAGATTATTTTCCTGTGTATCCTCCTTGAGTGAGAAAAGGATTTCAGCGTTTTGGCCAAGATCTTTATCAATTGCTTCGATGACCGCTACCACAGTTCCACGAGGGACATCTTCACGAACTTTGAACATATACTCTTGCACTCCGAATATTGGGGCATTGTCGTTAACATCATCAACTAATATATATACAACTGCTTCTGCTGATAAAACTGGAGATCCACGATCTTTTACAACTATATGTAATTCGTATTTATCTTTGTGCTCTCGATCCAACGGCTGACTAAGCACAATGCAGCCTGTAGTTTTATTTATCGTAAATTCTTTAAATTCAACAGATAAGCTGTATGTTATTTCCGCATTGATTCCCACGTCTGCATCCGTTGCATGTGCACAATAAACGATACTTCCTTTTGGAGCATTTTCTGGGAGACGAAGTGTTGCCAGCGATTTTTGTAGAACAGGTGGATTATCGTTTGCATCTGTTATTGTGATGGGCAGTATTTTAGAGTCAGATTTCGCTGGATGACCAAGGTCATAGACAGTTATATTTAAAATATATTCACTGAGGCGTTCTCTATCCAAGTAGCCAATAATCTGCAGTTCGCCACTGTCTGGATCAATGCGAAATACCGAATCAAAATCTCCATCAGCAATTGCAAACACTAGTTTTCCATTATATCCCAAGTCTCGGTCTCTAGCTTCAATCACAGCTACCGTTGTACCCAATTGAATACTTTCATTCAAAGTAAGTTCTTGGGGAAAATTTAAAAGTTCAGGTCTATGAATGTTTTGTCCATATCTGCTTGGTGTCATTGCCAAGTCATTTACTTCAGAGTACGACACATTTCTTACGTTGTTCTTTTCGGCTAGTGCTAATGTTTCTGCAAGTCTTCTAGCCACACCAGTTTCTCGACACTCGAACGATCCATAGCCGTGCAAAATATTGCCCTGCTCCATTAAGGGATCCAGACCAAGATGTACATTGATATTTAACTCATCTGAAAAATGTGTCCCATCTGTAGAAATTACTCTTATTATTCGATCGTCAATGCCAACGTCCAGTAGATTACAGCCAATAGAGATTGTTCCGGTGGTTGAATCTAAATTAAAGCAACCATCCTCATTTCCAGATATTGAACGATATGATATTTCATCTCCAACGTCAAGATCAACAGCGGAAATAGTAAAAACTTCAGATCCAATAGATGCAGACTTAATTACTTTTCCATAGCAGTTAACTCTCTCGAATTGTGGCCTATTATCATTAATATTTTTTACAATAATATCTATTGCAATTTCAGTTTGTCTTCTGTACGGCAGTCCCCAATCTGATGCACGTACGAGCAGCGTGTAGTTTCTTCGCATTGTTTCATAATCGATTAGATTAGTGGTTTTGATAACTCCAGAAAAGTGGTCAATCTCAAATGGTACTTCATTTAGATTTGCTATACTATAAGATATGTATGCATTCTCACCAGAATCTTTATCCTTTGCTGTTAGCTTTGTGACAAATGAGCCAGCTAATTCATTCTCATTTATGTATATAATTCTATTTACGCTCTCAAATATGGGATCATTATCGTTCATATCTTCCACTGTAATTTTTACTTTGGCAGACGATTGTTTCCTCGATCCAACGTCCGCTTGATCAATGGCAGATACAGTCAATGTGTAACTAGATTTTGTTTCGGCATCGAGACGCTTTTGTGTGTACAACATTCCAGAATCGGGATTTATACGGAACTCGCCGCCTTCATTTCCACCGACAACTTCTAAATATACCAAGGCATATTTTCCCAAATCGGGATCGCTCACTTTAAGTCTTATAACTGGCATGTTAACCGGCGCCGTTTCCGGAATCGAAACTTCGTAAATTTCTTGTGTAAATATGGGAACATTTTTAATTTCTGGAAGTATTTGTATCGTTATTGTTTTAAAAGTAGATCTGGAGGGTATGCCAAAGTCTTCAGCTCGTAGTGTTAGATTATAAGCAAATTGCTGTTCAATTAAACTCGCAAATTTATTTAGTTCAATGTAATACTCATCCTTTGCCTCTGCGGGAATTAATTGAAATGTACCATCAGGGTTTCCGTCAGTTATTTCCAATTTTCTTATCTCTCCATTTTTCCCAATGTCTTTATCGTTTACCTTTACTATGCCGTAAATCAGAGCACCGGAATTTGGTATCACACTCGAAAAAGTTTTTGCATAAATTTCTGGTGCATTTAAGTTTACCTAAAAATACGTAAGAATACGAATGTAATAATGTAATAATAATATAAGATGATTATATTGGTTTAGTTTAATTTATAAATAAACGAAAATAAAAGTCTTTTGAATATGTAATTTGCTTGTTATAAGTATAAGAAAATTAGGCACAAGTTAAATTACGGTAAGTAAATTCTAACAGTATTTACTAACGAAGCGAGATATATTATAGATAGGTATATATTGTAGTTGGATTGCGTTAGGCAATTTCCTAGTTTTAAGATTTATAGTCGAACTTTTTATATTTTAAGCATATGCTTAACATTATCATTGATGTATTGAAGTTACCTGTTTCACAGTTATTGACACCTTCGCTTTGCTGGCTTGGTGATTCTGCTGGTGAATAGCAGAGCCCCTGTCATTAGCTAAGACCGTAAGCTCGTAGTGCGAATTCTCTGCGTAATTAAGCTGCTTCAGAATGGTAATGTCGCCAGTAGTGGGATGAACTGCGAAACTTTCGCTGCCGATTAAAAAACTATAATAAATTTCACCATTTACACCTAAGTCTGCGTCATCTGCAATAACTTTTAGAATACTGTGATGTTTTGGGGTGTCCTCAGGAACAGTTACCGCATATTCAGTTGGGTAAAATAGTGGACTTAAGTCATTTCGATCCAAGACTTGTACATGAATCGTCGTTTCAGTTTCATATCTTGAGATGTTTTTGCCATGAGCGTAATTAATATGAGCTCGTATTTTTAGAATGTATTCGTCAGTTTTTTCTCTATTTAACACAACATTACTGGTTCGCGTTCGAATGTTTAGAAATGCAAAGTTTCCCACAGGTCTTTCCTCAGCTTTAAAAAGCTTATCTTTGTCGCCACTTATTATTCTGTATGTAATGTTATAATTTGAATCTATCCAAATTCCGGCCAAATTCTCATGTAGTACTCCTTTAGCATATGTTTTTCCAAGACTATTTTCAGGTATTGTAACATTGTAGACTTGATGGCTAAAGTCGGGCTTGTTATCCAAAACTGTCCTATGATGTGAAAGGGCCGGTCTGTCTCCATCGTCGGTTGACAGCGCAGATTGAATTAAGCAAATACAACTTATTATTGAAGTCCACTGAAGTAAATAAACTTTTTTTCTTTTAACAGTTTGGGCATATTTATTTAAATGCATATTAAACATTAGCTATTAGCTGTTGTCCACATGGTATTCCTTCCTAAAAATAAAGCAATAATGAATTATTAAATTGGCAAAGAGCACAACATGGAAAGTTTCGACATTCTAGGCCGGTGATTAATTGACAAGGGCAGCGGGACTCAAACCCACGACTGATTTTTCGTATAAGCGATATGAAAGAATTTTTCTCAATGCTTACGACCATCAAGCCAGCTTGATACAATTATAATTCAAATTAAAAAAAATCACCTGATAAGCAAACACAGTTTGTCGATGTTTTTCGACATACAAAGCGCACGAATATTTTATCGATTGGTTGTGCCAGAAGCAAAACCGCTGAAAACTATCCTAGTTGAGAGTGAAAAACTGGTTCACAGGTAGCACTACAGAATTTAGTGGATCACACTGTTTTCAGTGTTTTGAAAAAATCGGATACCGAAGATACAAGACTATATTGATTTTGTGCAAGGTCCGTCATGATGTTTGTCCGTTCACACTTTGAGGCTTGGAACATATCATATCTCTCACAATTTTAAATACGGTTGTTGGCGATGTTTTTCAAGGATTGACCTCCTCTGTCGCCCCCAGACCACACCCTAAATTTTAACGATATAGTCATCAAACTTGGAAGGTACAATGCTGGTAACCTGCTTCAAAGATCGGCATATACATTTTCATGTCCACTCCGGGTCCCAAAAACAGATGTATCTAAATGTGTAAATCTAGAACATTACTACTATTTGAAAACTAGAGTTCCAAATTGGCAAGGTTTATTGCTAGTAATACCAACACTTCAAAGGGTGGAAAAAAATGTTGGACCACTATAACTCCCGCACGCAAAAAACCGGCAAAGTCTATATCTTCGCCAATTTAATTGCTACAGTTACAGATTACCAGTCCGCCTCCAAAATTCTCAAAAGCCTATATCTCCCGAAATTTTTAAGCTAAGCTTGGAAAGTAGATTGCTAGGAACCTTTTTCAAAGATCGGTATTTCTTGGCTACATCCATCATGTTGTGTGGCACCTGTTATCAGAGTTGTATGACTTTTTGGTATCTGAGCATTTCTCAATCGGTTTCGTTCGGCTACAACGGTCTCACTTATTTTCATTTGTATTCTATGGCAAGTTTAGCAAGAATAGACTCTTCTATGAATCAAGAAACAACAGTTATCTAAGGCACTTGCTTTGTAATCCGCTGCTATATAAGTTATAGTTCGAAGCTTATAGTCTAAAAATGTTCTCAATTTTATTACGAAGTTTTTCGTTTTACATACATATTATTAAATTAAATTTGTAGACAAATAAATTAAAAATAATTTATAAATATTAATTTTAATACCTTTTAGGTATAGCTGCAATCTGATTAATCAACATTTGTGATGCTGATCAAGAATAAATATACTCTATGAGGTCGGAGACATCTAAAGTATAAAATAAACACACAACTTTCTTCAGTCAGGTATTCTGAAGGCCCAAATTTCAATTGAAAAGTTTCACACACTTAAAGGAATCAGGCACGCAAATGCTTTAATTATTGTTGACGAACGCGATTAGTAATCACGTGCATAAGCACATTAGCAGTTCCGAACCAAATAATAGCTCCACTGCAAGTTTTCTTGCGAATCAAAAAACAAACCATTATTTTAGCGATATTTTCAAATGTTGATATTTAATATATGGTTTCCCCCATATGTTTAAGGTAGTACTGAATGAAATTCTTTTCAACATAAGAATTTTTTAATTTTAAGCAAAAAATGTTAAAAAGAAGCTAAAAAAAAATAAGAACACCAGTTACGCATTCTTTGTAGATATCGTTAAATTTTGGAGATTTGCCTTTATAGAGTACATGTGCTTAAGACTTTCTTCGTATTAGGCGTATTAATTATCATTTCGATAGTTAAATGTTTATTAATAAATCCATTATTATCAATACAATGAGTACTGGAAAGCACTTCCTTACGGAAAAGGCGCGAAATCATAAAAAAAAGATATTGGATGACAAATTCTATAGACCTGTTCTATAGAGAAATTGGTCGATTGATTAGGCGCGAGTAATATCTTACGAACCACCATTAACTATAAAAATTTGACGAAAACGATTTCTGGACATAGTTGTACAATGTTGATTCGCGACTACAAAAGGAAACCTTTCAGGACTGCAATTGAGATAAAAAATTACTTGAATATAACTGCAACAGGGCAAATAATCCGCTTATGCCTCAGAGAATTTAATTTAGAAGCCCGCATTCCAAGCGCATGAAGTTCGCAAAATAACATCTAAATTGGACAGTCCAATATTTTAGGAAAATTTTATGCACAGTCATTATTGCTAATTAAAGGAACTTTTTTTTCAGTAACTTTTGACTTCAACAAACTTATTCAAAAATGGCTTAGACTTACAAATTTAAAAATACACATTTGAAAACATTTCTTGTGAGAGTTATTATCTTTTGCATAGCTGTTTATGGGTTAGCACTTTACAAAAGTTAAAAGGAAAAAAAAAAAATATATATATATATATATATATATATATGTCAATATATAATAATAATAATATATATAATTATCAATGAGGTTAACAATACTTTGGCATTAACTTTTGTTGAAATTTGTTAATGCGGGAGTGCCAGGACAGTGCCTTACAATTCAGATGAGAGACTTAAATAATGTTCTTTATAATTCTAATTCTAAACTCTTAAAGTCAGTGACTTGCCAAGAATCAATCTCAAGTATTTATGAGCGTAATGTCCGAACAAGATTTTCTTGACCTAAATCTGACTAAACTTGACTTGGAACTATTTTTCTGAAGAGCGCTCAAAGTTCAATTTACGTATACGCTGTAATGTAATATTGTTAGAATTGAGTAGTTTCATGATGTGAGTGTCTGCTAAATATAGCTGTGTTGTCTGCACATATATCACTAGCAAGGATATTATAAAGAAGATATTGAAAAGACATACCCTTGTGAAACACAAGCTTGCTTGTGACTGAGTTTTTCTTTAACTCTCACTTGAAAACGTCATTTACTGATCCATGATTTGAGTAGTTGATAAATGTAAGACAAAATAATTCTTTTCTTTTTATTCTGTAAATGACGCCATCGTCTCACATCCCATCGGATGCCTCTTTGGCATTCAGGAAGACCTCACAGCAGTTTAACCTTCGATGACAATAATGACGTGACACAATGACAGTTCAATTTATTTATTAATTTAATGTCCACTATTATCAATCGTACAGAAAATCACAAAAGTATGCAATAAATTATTGCAAATATAAAATTTAAATTATATGCTTTTGACAATAAATTACAACAAATTATAAAATTTCTGGTAATCATTTCAAATTTAATCCGCCATTTGTTGCATAGTCGCATTTATTGGCTAAATCCCATAAAAACCAATCAGACCAAAAAAGAAAATAAAACAAAAACGTTGCTGTCGTAACCGACAGCGAAATACTTTGATGCCATAAGGTGGAGATGGGCTTTTGGTGACATCTGTGAAGGACATAGCCTACAACCTATCAACCAAATTTGGTGACTGTAGCCTTAAAATTGTGGGAAATATGTGTCTTTGTCGATTTACAATGATCGATGTTTATTGATTTCCTACCCCCTAGTGGACGTCAAGTTTTTACACATTTCCTGGCACGGGCACAGACCATCATATGTTCCAAGCTTCAAGTCTCTATATATAAAGTTGAGTTCATACAGACGGAAAGACGTGCGAACAGAATGACTGACATTGCACAAAGCCAATATACTATGATATCTACGATAACGAATTATAAAGAGGTTATATCAGATAGCACAACACAAATGCATACAGGAATGTTATTCACTAAACAAGAATTTTAAAATTGAGTTTCGATGTTTTTATGTAAATGTTTTGCTGTTTTGCCACTGTGACAAATCGTCAGGGGAAAAAACTTTATGGTGGACTACTACAACAACAGAACTATAAACTGAAAGAGTATAAGTAGGTTTTAATTTGGTCTTTCGTTTTAAAAAATAAATTTAGAAATAATAACACTAGCAAACTATTTACTAGCTATATAAAAAAAACATTAAGAATAGGTTTTTGCGCAAGCGATTTGTAATATTATTGATGCCTTTATTGGACACTGTGAGAAGGTCTGCGGTTGGAGCAGGTTCAATTATTATTTAATTAATGACCAACCAAGGATTACATCTAGATTAAGGTGAGTTCCCTGGACAGTAGAAGAAGGTGAAGGGACAATAATACATTTATGTATTTAGGACTAAATGGAAAATTTATGTTGACTTTACAACTCGCTGCGTGAGTCAAAATCACACCCAGGATACTCAGCCACAATTTTGTATATTAATTTGCCACATGTGGCTAGCTTAAATGTACACTTTTTTACAACCAACACAGGCATGAATCTTTCCACATAAACAAATAGACCAAAAACAGACGCTCAAAACAAGACACGCAAACAAGTGAATGCAAAGAAAAGTCGCTAAAGAGGAGATAAGCAAATGAAGACACAAATATATATATAAAAAAAAAGAGAGAACGTTGCAGTCGGGCGTAACTGACTGCGAAATACTTTGATACTATACGTAATGTCAGCTGATAACAGATAGCAAAGAATACAGTGGGTGTCGGGACGTGGGCAGAGACTAGTATATGTTCCAAGTTCCAAGTCTCTATCTCTAAGGGTGTCGAAAAAAATTGGGTTCATACAGACAGCATGACGGACATTGCGCAAAATACCTTAGGTATAAAAGTGTACAAATATTATGAATCTTTATTAATTTGCTTGCTGTGCAAATCTTAAATAACTTGGCACAAAAAGGCAGCAGATTTAATGAAACAGGCGAACATAGCTTAGAAAACAAACAAATCAAATAGACGAACAAAGAAAACAAATTAAAGACATTTGAACAAAACACGCACAGCAGATGTATTAAAACTATACTGATGTTTCAGAAGTCTATGGTTTTTCGACGATGGACTGTGAAAAAACAACAATAAAAAAGTTGTTCATTTAAGAACCGAAAGTTCTTATGGTCGGTACATTCCATGACTTAAAAAGTAATCTTTAAAATTGCGGCACCAGTTTCTGCTCACTGTGAAGCGGAAAACAACGGTGTACGCCGACAATAACATCAGCTGACGGATTCCAACTTTTAAATATTATTATGCTTTTTTACGTTTACAAAAATTCTATTTAAATGTTTTATTTTGATCGAATCTAGCTATCAGCACATTTGTGCAGTGACTTGTTTATTTTCGCCTATCTTTATATTAACACGTATCCTTTGTTCGATTGTTCCTATAGCATTTATATAACAGTGGTATGTACTACAAATTAAAACATTTCATACATTCAGGAGACAGAACACACTGAATATTCCAGCACTTATGCACGAAATGGATGTTTATGTAGGCGGCACAGAATAAACATAAAAAGATTTTTCTTTAAAAGTATATTTGCACTTTTAAATTGATTCATAATTTTGTTCGAAGCTGGTCCGAATCAGCAAATTAACTTAAAATTAGAGGTTTTCCATAAACTAATTTTTAGTTTAATTAGGTTTTCTGTTCCCTCTAGACCACCTCGATACTTCTTCCCACTTTCTCTTAATCACTTTACAACTAATTATTTCTTGCGTGAACTTTTCGACTTTTACTTCACAGTGATTAAAATAGACTTTATTATGTATTCAATTCACAGTCCTAAATAATCTAAATATCTGATAACTTCTCGGTCAAATGTTGTTTCCTTTCTCTTTAAATTTTGCGGCAAATAAGCCAAAATAATTATCAGGTGCAACTTAAAAAAATCTTGCACCTTTTTTACAGGCTGCCAAAGTTATTAAATATCAAATATTTAAATGCAATCTTATGGGATGCGAGAATGAACCGGAAAACATGTTTATTTTAGGAAGCTGTTGGAAGAATAAATTCAGTCAGCGTTAAAGTTGAGTTTTGGGCAAAAGTAAGTCATCAGGACAACCTTTTTCACTTGTACTCAAAAATATTGTTTTTCGTAAGCAACAAATTTGCATTACACATAAATCTGAAGATGTACTCATTAATTTCAACTTAAAATATGACGCTGAATATAAACGGAGTGATTTATTTGTTATTTCTAGGTATTTATTCTCATTTATTATTTATTAAAAAGAAAACACATTTTAAGTTGGAATCAGCTTTCAGCTTTGTCAGTTTATTGTGTGGATTTTATTTTTGTGCTTTGCTTTAATTCTTTAATAGTAAGTCTTCGTCGCCCTTAAACATGAATCACTTGCTTTTTCCACCCAGGTCCGCTTAAAATTGGTAATGAGGCACGTGTAATGAGAAATGTTAAATGAATGTACATAACATAACTGTCGGGAGATAACATCGAGCACATATATGTACATACATATTCTTGATCAATATTCACATGCATGTTGTTGCTGATACACCGTTTTAACAGTTGTGCATTTACTTTAACTGTCGATTTTAACTGCTATAACATAATGTATTGCATACATTTAAAACATCCTTGGCGCATCGGTGCATTTGTATTTGTTTGTGTGCGTCTGGATTTTTTACCTTTTGAAACAATTTTTTTGTCGTGTTCTAATTTATCCTGTTTTTTGGGGGGAGTAGGGATTTTATATAATTTTCACACGGTAATCGATTCACAAATCACTTTGCATTGAGCTGCATATTTTCATTCCATTTTTGGACAATGGGTATTGATTCATATTACCCGGTTAAAACTATTTATCTATATTCACATACACACACACGCATCTATGTAAGTATGTGTGTATGAGTGATGAGTAAACAATGATGCCACTTTATCGCGAACGACTTTAATATAGGTAGGTAGGTAGATCGCCACCTATCGATTATTTCCAGCACACTTACGATCTCGGCGTTGCCACATGTTCAGAACTATGGGCTATGTTTTATGACAAAAGTTGTAACAAAAATCGCAAAATACAAAATTTAATTAAGCACATTTACAATTTGGAGGTATTTAGAGCAACTCGATCAGTCAGCGAGTGGGTAAAATACAGCAAATACATATTAAGCATTCACGAACACACATTTAGCCCACGCAAAACAAAAATGTAAGCCATATGCATGTGTGTGTGTGTCTGTGAGTGTTTGTGTGTTTGTAGTCCATATTTTAATCGAGCCTACAATATTGTAAATTGTTTACTTAAACCACGCACACACTTTACACACACACACACACACACACACACAAACACACATCTGAAGTTGTTCATTGAAATACAAAAATCACACTTGGAATTATTATTTTAAATTAGTTTGCTTCTCAAAGTTATATAGTGTGTGTGTGAGTGCGTTCACAAGCTTGTGTGAGTGTGTTTGTCGTATGCATGTATTTGCATTTAAGCCATACTTTTGTAATTTTTGTTTTTTTTTCTATTTCACCGACACCACAACGAAAAACACATCGCCTTAATGACAATTAAAATCAAAGCCTTTTTTATGTACGTACACTCAAAATTCGTTGAATTGCTTAAAATGCGTCCGCGGCCTACGACCGAACGGATGAACTGCGCCAGAGGTTGTAACTGCGAGTTTCTTGCTCAACGCTCGAACATCGACGAACATTATCAATCCAAACTTTGTGGTATGTGCGCAATGTAACCCAGAGAGCAGTAAAGTGTGTCTGTTAATGTAAATTAACATTGTGCTAACAGTTTCATATGTTTATTTACAACATAACAACTGCAGCTTGCAACGTCGAACTGAGTTGTTGGAGTGCGAATCAACAAAACCGGTATTGTATTTGCTTGTACACGACTCGTTTGCGGATAACTTTTAGCATGAATTAGAAACGTTTGGGAATTTTTTGTTTGTTTTCTATTCCAATAACATTAATTATTTCTTTTTCAATTTTAAATTGAATAAGTCATAATTTGAATAAATTCTTTCCTTGAGGTAAAATTGTTTTTGCTAGTCAATTCAACTCTTTACTTAACTTTTGTCATCTTATAATTAGTAGCATACAATACTGCTATAAATATAAGTGAGTACTATGTATACGACGAGTTCCCATTTTATCGAAAAATTAAAAATTCGATGAACTTTATTTCCCACTTGGGAAAAATTAGTTATACTAAATATTAGTTAATAGTTAGTCAAGTTTCATAGTAGAAAAATTGTCAGCTTCTGAGAGCACTATGTAATTGTACCCGAGGAGCAACTTATCCAAGTTTCAAAACACAGGTACTTTCTTGTTTGATGTATTTTCTGATAGAAAGAAATGAGCGCCTCTGGCGGTTCATTTTAATTTGTTCGCCGCGATGTTGCCAGATATATCCGTTTAGGTGTTCACATATAAGCAAGTGGTCTCTGATGGAAGCGTTGCCGTCTCTCTGACAGTGCATCTGGCACACAAAAACAATTATGCTATGCCGTTCGCAAAATATTCGACAGCAGCCGGTTGACAGATGAAACACGATCGTCATAACGCAGCCACGCTAACAACTGCCATCTTCGTCAAAGTTCGGTAGTGCGCTTTTGGCCCATTCCATCTTATTCTGAAATTCGGCGGGTGGAATACGCCAGTTAACATCCACACAGCCTGTATCATAAAATTATACTTTATATATTATACTTTGTGTATTTTGAATATGTATTTATAACTACATTTCCGAAATGTATACATTTCCATGTAGAGTGATTTATTTACATTATGCATTCGTAATGGGGTATTTACGATAACAGTTTCATCAGAAGAAAAGGGGAAAAAAAACATTCCGCATAAGATTACATTGGGTTCGTGCAATATCCGTTATGCTATCCGTCCTCCAGAATGGACACAACTTTGTTTGACTTCGCTGAAATTAGAGACTTGTAACTTTGAATATTTACTCTTTCCGTTTTAGAAAAAGTATTTGGATTGAAAATTCGATCGAAGCAATATTATCATAAACCTATTACATATTTAAAGAATTTTTTGAACTAGAGTCAGCTCATTTAGAATTTAGATTACTGGTAACACTTCAAAAAACGAAAAGAAATAGATTTCACGGAAACACCCACTTCCACTTCCGACTTCATAAATCGCAAAATCACATATGTTCCACAGTCTTAGTGCTAGAGTCATCGTCAATTTCAATGATCGTCCCAAGTCCTCTATCTACCGCTCCACTCTACACGATGTTAATATCATAATTCGTCCATGTTGCATAAAATTTACATTAATAAAAGATTGATTTTGCTTTTCTATATACTTATGGTAAAAACGCCTTAATTAAGCCAATTTTTATTTAATTTAAAAAAAAACTTGTAAGTGCGTTTCAGTATTTTCATTATCGTTAATATATAAGGCCTATTTATCTTAAGAAAACTTCAAAATTAAACAAATAAAATCTAAAATAAATCAGGAAAATTTACTCATTGCATATTGATTTTATGGTTAAATTATTATTACTATTTAATATTAATTATTAAGATGTATATGTTTATAAATTTCGTTGGGCTCATTGCAACATTATGTTCCGAATCCGGCGTTCCTAGTAGTTCGCAGTGTAATAATTAAATCTGTAGATAAATTTTTGATTTGTCGGAAGTATCGATATCTCTATTAAATGCAAAATGGTCTACAGTATCGATGGTGACATCGAATAGCTGGCAGCACTTGATTGGTTCATGAGTTGAAAAAGTTGCTGCGAAATATGATTGAGATAAACAAAACTGCAATTGGAATTGCAGCGGGACTGGCTGGCACATTGTTTATAGGATATTGCATTTATTTTGATAGTAAACGTCGGAATGAACCAGACTACAAGAAAAAGGTTCGCGAGCGTAAGTTAATTGAATAGCAAAATAATCACATTGTTTTGTTAATTGTATATATTACATATACTGTGTATTTAATAATGCAAATATAGGACGCCGGCGCAACCGTAAAACTGGATCAGCCAAGCAAGGAATGCCCAACTTAAATGACCACGAATCTATCGAAAGGTAAATATTGAACCTACATATTACATAATAAAGGATGCACGTGCATGAGCTCATCCACATGTGTTTGTATGTGTGTACAATCTATGAGTGTGTACACGTATGCGTGTGCGTAAAACGGATTCTTAAAAGCAATTGCTTCCAATATAACATAACAACTGAATAGTGAACATATACATACATATGTGCATATGGGGACATATATAAAAGAGTACACCTGCATTTGTATCTACGTTTCTACAGTTTGTTCCAGTTCGCTGCCATATGTATTCTCCAAAATAGAACCCTTTTGTTTTTCTTTAAACAGCTAACTTAAAATAATCCCCTGGGCTTTATTGAAGCTCATTTGTATTATTCCCTGTACCGATGAAGTTCCGCTAATTATAATCGGGATGGTATGGTTTGAATTCAGAAAAATTGTATTAAATTCATTATAAATTTCCGGAGTAATCCATCGCATTCATATTTTGAAAAAGGGTATAATGAAGTTGTGCAAAACTATAACTAAGCAGGCAGCAGGATTCCATAAAGTATACATATAGTTGAGCACTATCTAGGCATGTTTATCGGGGTCTGTTTATCTGTGTCGAATCCTAAATCTAACACTAATTCCTGAATACATTTATTTCGTTACAGATATTTCCTTCAAGAAATTCAGCTAGGTGAAACCTTGATAGCTCGCGGCGATTTCGAAAGTGGTGTGGAGCATTTAGCAAATGCAATTGTTGTATGTGGACAACCAGCACGTCTTCTGCAAGTGCTACAATCCTCGTTACCGGCTCAGGTGTTCGCCATGTTAATTATAAAAATGCAAGAATTCGGCAATCGTGCTACAGAATCAAGTGATGGATTGACCGGTTCGGGAGCACGTCCGGGGCAAGTTGATAGCACGCCAAACATTTTGGAAAGCTCGGCAGCTATTGATGACCTAGAATAAATTTTAAAAAAGAGCCTGGCATATATATTTGAACAAAAAGTAGTTAAGGGCTTAATCTTATAATTTAATAAATTTCGATGCAGTATTGCATAAATACTATTTTCGAATCCTAACCAATTAGTAATGCAATCAATTGATCCTGTTTTCAGAATTAAATCATAATTCAGAAATTGTGTCCATCTAATTCACATCAGATCAGCCCGCAACTCTTATTCAGTTGGTCGTCTCATCGTTAGCACTCTTTAGAATTACTTAATATTGTTATTCTTATTTGTGTTGCTGTTAATGTAATGTTATATACGACAGCTTTGTCGTGAATTGAGTAACCTGTTAGAGAAGGCGCCTGTGACCTATATGTTCAGAATGCCTGCAATCAGGACCTAGATAGAAGCGAACGGGTATGATCTCTATATTGTCTATGAAAAATTTGTTAATATCCCGAACCAAATTTCTATTCACAAATTTTATAAATCTCTAACCCTTTTGGCAAAAGATTATCAGCATCAGTCTATTCTATTCCATAGCTTTCATAGAAACAATCGATCTAAGATCACAGATATGAAGAGTTTGGGTCGTCTGCATCAGAGTCAACATTCACGAAGACAGTGCAAAAAATAAAAATGAAATGCATAATCATAAAATGATAACTAAACAGTGAAGTTAGTTCATCTATTCATAAAATCAAAGATTGTACAAATTGGATAACTAGTTCAAATATACCCTTGTCTAGCCTGTAACCACATTTACACGCTGTTTTCATAGTGTCTATTGAGTAGGTCAATTTGTAATAAAATTCCTATTCATTTTGGTACTTCAATCATTTTCCCAATTTAATAATTAACAAAAAATAGACAATCAAATTTGGAAATGTGAATTTCCAAATATTTTTGACGGCATGCGGTGTACAAAAAATTCCAGCGCAAATCGCAAGAATCGGTTAAGGTGTAAATGCAATAATTTGCGACCTGACCGATACGATACAGCTTAGGAAGACATAGGTGCAGATCTGTGAAGGGAAGGTGAGTAACAAATGATTACAGTACCCTGTCAAGTAAGGATTTATTTATTGATCCGATCGCAGTAAGACGCTCATCGCAGAAAGTTAAACTTCATCAAAAGGAATGCAACTAATTCAAAATTCTTGATTAAAAATATCATCAGAAGAGCTCGATACGTCTTTAGAACTTTCCAGAGATAGTCCAACTAAGCCGATAGAAAAACGTTGAACCCCTAGAAGCAAAGGAAAACTCATAGAAACCACAGAAACCATCACTCAAAACACTTTGAGGAGGTACTTGGGTTAAAGGTTAAAGTTATAACAATTCCATAATCAAGAAATCAATATTTTTAAAAGTGTAAATCGATAATTTTGCATATCCCACAATTTTAGAGATGGAGTCACCAAAATTGTCGATTTTCAAAAATTTGGCCACGCCCACTCCGTCTAAAAACCTTAAATGCCTGTAACATTATTAATTTTTAAGCTAGATTCATCTTATTTTGTTAGTTTGCTAAACGTGGCACATTTCTACAGAATATGGCAGAACAGTCTAACACTTACCTAAAGAGACGTCACTACGACTTAGAGGACCTCTATAAAAATAACAAATTTATAATGAAACAAATTGAAGAGATAGATGGTTTAAAATATTTATTCAGAGCACATTTGTTTATATTATATAAATCTACATTTCTCGCAGAACCTTTCTAAATCGATCCAAAACGATATTGGCATGGGTTTCTTTGAATATTAGAGCTGGGCGGAAGCGAATCGCGATTTCTCCACAACCACCTGTTTGAATACCGTTCTGTCTTAATGTGGTGACCATGGAATCTCTCACTTTAGTATTAGCACAATTTATTGCTAAGAATGTTCCACGTCCTCGAGTGGAATTCAATATATTGGGAAACTCCTTTTCCAAGCTTAACAAGCCCTGTTTCAATACTTTTCCAGCAGCATTAACATTTGCCATTAGATGCTCATCTTTAATAACTTTCAATATTTCTTCCAAGAGAATTATTTTTCCTGGGTCTCCCATCCAAGTGTTAAAAACTCGATAAGGTTGTTTTGGTGCGAATTCATCACTATGGAAATATCCTCCAAGTTGCAATTTCTTACTGAACGTAACGATATCAGGAGACTGCTCAAGATTAAAGTGTTCGTGACACCAAAACTTTCCACTACTTCCTCCTCCAGTTTGAACTTCATCAATCAAAAGTGCAGCACCGTTTTTCTTACAAATACTTTGTAAAGCTCTAAAAAATTCTGGCGAAGCTTCATTGTCACCGCCCTCACTTTGTATTGGCTCTACGATGACACCAGCCACTGGGATATCTTTTTTTTTATAAAGCTCAATTAAGCTTTGTACTTCACTCAAGCACTTCTCGTCTTCTTTTCTATTTTCCGCTACATTCTCTTCCAATGGATACTTATATTGGGGAAACGATGCAATAGGCCAGTCGAAAGATGGAACGTCTATTTTATGAATATATTTTGAGTGTGTCGTCGACAGTGCACCCAGTGTGCGACCGTGAAAAGCTCCTTTAAAAGAGAGAATACTAAGATTCGGGGCGCCTGGTGGCATGTTGATCATACAAGAGTTCATTTCATCTGTAGTAAATTCAGTATTTCCTCGCAATTTATTTTGATACCTGAAAAATAATCAATGTTAATGTACAGAATATACAAATAAATATAAATTGCTTAAAAATAAAAAAGTTGTTTAGTTAAAACAAGCTAAGGACTGCGGGTGAAACCCAAGTCACGACCACAACGCAAGCGGGGACATAGCACCAACTGTTCAAATAGCAGTCAGAAGCATGGATCAGGCGGGTCCTAATCACACAGTAGCTGGTTAACATAATTGGGACAACGAACGCCGGTAGGGCTTTGTGGTTAATTGGCCGATTGGCCTTGATTGCAAAGGTAAGTAAGGAAGCATAAAAAAATTTACGTAGCTATGTGTGATGTGTCCCCTCTTTGCTACCTAATTTTCCGTTTGACTTGACATTTTATTGGAATTTTAATTAATGAGCACTATTCAATTATTAGGCACGAATTAAAGCATACATACCAAATAAAAATGCTCTTAAAAGCATTTTCGTTTGAGCATGAGCCACACATCATTGTCGTTATTTTATTTAATCCTTTCGGAGCAATATTCATTAAAATAGAATTGAGCTTCTCGGGCCATTCTTTTCCAGGAAAAACACCAAGTGCCGGTCTGTTGATCAGAGCTAAAAGAGTAAAAGTTATGTTTGTAGATGAATAAATATAATATAATATATATATACATATATAGACTTTAAAAAGCATTATGTGAACTCGAACGCAATGTAAAAATTCGGTTCCTTAGAGTAGATTACTTAGTCGAAGACGTCTATACTGACTTGACCATCATGTTAAGTCCAAAACCATTCCTCCCCATATTTGATCAAAGTCAAAGTAAATAAACACCAACACTTCTCTGACAGATGGCATATGGCCACAATGTTCTTAAACGATTAATTGGAATACTGGTTAGTCGAACAATATACAGATCAAGAGTTCAAACATCAAAAGAATGGTTTTATTTCTAGCCCACATCAAACCCTTAATTATTAATTTTCATTATATATACATTTTTTATTTTTTTTGGTGCAAATACTATTAATAATTATTATTATTAACTACAATTGTGGCATTTTAAAATTCTTTATATTCTTTAAATATGATGCACATATAAAAACGTTTATAAATTTTATATATCCAACATTTATGCATATATTTTCAAAATAAATAAATACAAATTATCCATATATAGCCATAAATACAAAACTATAATGATAAAATATTTGAATAGTTTTTAATATAAACAAGTCAAAATGCTGTGGTCGAATGAGCTCGCCTGTTACATACATTTGCACGAAACAATTATACCCTTTTTACCCTTTTTTATTGGGTTAAGGGCATAAAAATTAATGAATACAGCTAAGAATATCGGCTGTTTGCTTATCACTCATCAGCGATAGAACTGATACCACTGTTTTCAGTTTGACGCCTACAATTTATTATTATATTAATATAAGCTTATTGATTGTACACTTACTAGTAAAAACTGAACGAAAGTAATAGAAATTAAGGTAGAAGTAGACGATATGGGACTATCAAACTCAATCAAGAGGACAGTTATAAAATGCGAGGTCACTTTATATATGTCTTGTCGATGGATGTGTCAACTAAGAATTTAAGTTAGATGCATTTTCTTATCTTTTATTGCATATAAAAAAGTTTGTGTCAGCTGCTAAAATTAATTAGCTGTTAAAATTTCTCAAAAATGTCCCATATTTCTTAAAATGACTAGAGTTTTTATAATTGTTAGTTGCAAAGAAGTTTGGGGACTTACTTTTCAAGTTTTTATCATCCTTGAAAACGTCAAGGAGCCTAGGATGATTGTAACCCAGAGGAACTGATGAAATTTGAGTATAAACGTCAAGTAATACATTTCCATCCACATCACAAATATAGTTTCCTGAAGATTTTTCATAATCGGCAAAAAATTGTACAGTTCCAGTACTCTGTAAAATATTTTAAATAGATAACGTTTTGGATATTTATTAAAACTCACAAAATTAAAAAAAAAAGAATTGCAACAGGTATAAGAAGAAATGCTTATACATTTATTTTATTTTTATTTATTTTATTATTATATTAATTATATTTGTCTCGTAACATAAAAAAGCCTTTTGAACGTGTTATATACATTACTATCGTTCCTCTACCAGGCAGTCCCCGTCATTGCACAAAGCTAAACGATATATCGCATATGCGAATAGGTCAAAATTTGTTTCTCTGAGATATTTAATCATACTAAACTTTTAGATGGTTTGTATTAAGAAGTACAGCAAAATAATTTTAAAACAATACAGAAAAATAATTTTACAGAACTTCTTCCTACATATCTGCTGTGTGTTAATATGAAAATGGTTATTTAATTTTTTAAGCAGAGCTGTACAGCGATTGTGTTAAAATTCATGAAATTTGACCTTTACCAAATGAGAGCACCAAAAATAATCTCTTCTATTCAACCTTCTGTTCTGGATTAAAAAAAAATATATTCGTCTTTCCGTGCCCAAACTGCACTTTATTTTTTTTCTTGGTTTCCATCCTACATCGCATTGGTCGTAAAATATAGCATTTCGTACCTCTATGAAAAATGAAATGCATTTGACCCACAGAGGTGAGAAGTATCTAAAAACTTGTATTTTACGTCATTAAAATTACACAATACAAATATTAGTTATGTTTAATCGCAATGATTTTACACACGTTCGCCATTATTTTAATAGTCCTCAATTCTTACGAATTTAGTAAAGTGTACAAATTTACCTGAACTTCGCTCAATTGTGCCTTCAGCTCAGCTGATTTTGGACCGGGTATTGTCTGTGTACGCACAAGTGGTTCCTTGGGTTCTAAACTTGTAGAATACGCTTTCATACAATTGGATCCTAAATTTAACAAAAGCCAGTTATAATTAAATGCATCGAATGTACATAAATATACAGATGTATAAATATACATGTATTTGTCTTCGCCTAACTTAGAACATAACTTACCGAATATGCCGTATTTATTTCTCACATATGTGTGAGCCTTTGGTAAGGCGTTAAGATAAAAGCTTCTCATTATTATAACTTTTATTTGCAAATGAAAATAAATTTGATATTTGAAAGACAAGGAAACGTGTTTATTACTTTCTCAATACAAATGAACGAAGGTTGAATAACAATTGGATGTCCACATTCATATATAAAATAGCAGTACAAATCATGGTTCTGCGACAAATACATTTTGCTCTGGAATCTGTTCGGTTATATTAGTTTGGAAAAACTTCTGCAAAGGAGCAATAAGTTAATATAATTTAAAATGTATCTCAAAGATTTCAGCAGACCTACTCCTTGGGTGTATTTTTGTGATAATAATTTAAATTTGCACTCAAAAAGTTTTTTTTTATTTGCAATTTTTTTGAACATACATAAATATATGCAAATTAATATTAGGTGTATGAAGTCGTTTAATAAAGCTAAACCGCAGGTCAATATCATTTATTTCGGCAAACCTGATCAATTTAAATAAATTTTCTTTTCCGCTGCCTTCAGACACAAGTGCATACAGTTCTTTATAGCAAAGTATAATTGCCGAAAACCACCTCTGGCTATCCTTGACCTAAAGGATTTTGACCAACTGATCAATTTATCTAAATTTCAAGGATTAAATTAGTGCTTCCTTGATGGCAGAGATTGCCGCTTAAAAAATGCTGCGGTTATCAGGGAGCCTTAAGTAATAGTTAAAATCTAGATGCTCAGAGTGAACTCTACTTCACATTCTAGGTTCGACACATCTGTGTAAATATGTCCGTTTGTCCTACTTCTAGGTTTGGTAGTAGTGAAAGTGCAGTGATCAAGTAACTTGAAACTGTGATTCCAAGCCAGATGCTCTTAGTAGATACCCTCCAACTTTGCAGTCTAGCTTAGCGCGATCTATGTATATATGTATAGACATGGAAAGGAATATTCTTGGATGTGGATGATCAAGACTTTTCAGTGCTGTAAAAGTGGCAGCGTGTCTTCTCTCAAGTTCAATAGGAAGGTTATTTAGTGTGGTGACCAATCAATTATCACAGACGATGGGACATTTATGAACAACGTGAATAGCAAGAGGCGTAGGTGACTTCCATGTGGCTGAGATACAAATAAACGACCATTTTGGCGTTCAAGGCTTACTTTTATTGTGGATATTTAAGAGATTTATATAAAAAGCTAATAATTTTTTTTATCGATCAAAAATGTTATATATTTTATAAAATATCTTAGATAAAACTATTCAAACTAATGTATCTTACCTGAAAACAACCATTTTCTCATTTTACTATATTTTCATTAAGAATTATTATTATTATGTAATACCATTACTAAATACTTTGGGCAGCAGCAAACGTAGTGTACCTTTGAGGTCGGTTTGATGTAGAGAACAAAAATAATTTCAAGATTACTTTTAACAAATATAGTTACTATGTTGACACATATCGATATATCGATAGGATGTCAACATCTCTAATAGCCACCCCAAAAATTATTGTATTGATTGTGTTGTGCTCAAGCGATTGTTTTGCCGTTAAATAAATTATAAAATTGTTTACTTGTGGAGAACATCACAATCTTAAATATAGTGTTAAATGTTACAGGTAAAAATATGGTTTCGAAGTTCGTATTTTACGGTTGTACATTCTGAATAAATGTTGAATTGTGCGTACATTTGTTTGTTTGCCAAATTGAATGTTTTTGTGCATATTTAGAAACATACATATTTACATATATGGTGCATGTGGATATGCATATATGTATGCATTTTTCGACACTCATGTATTTATAGTCATTTAAATTTGCATACATATATGAAATTACTTACATATATGTAACATAATTCTAAATGTGGAATGAGAAGGCTGTTCCTTTTCCTTTTTTAGTATGTAGCAAAGGTTCTACTGTTAATCGTCCGTCGTGCCAAACAAATTTACTTATTATACTTTCTTAGTTGGTTGATATGAGTTTTGTACATCAATTTCTGATTCAAGTTAATTCGATCATAAACTGTGTTAAAGAATAAAAATCTCTCGCACTTAGTTGATTATCAAATAAATTAATATTTACAAACAAATATCATAAATGGAAGTTCATAAGTAGAGGTCGTACTGTATTGGATAGTTTACCGCCCTTGTGGTTAATACATTGGACTATATCTCTCCACCGTATGTACATATGTATTTGTCTTCTATAAACATCGTTTTGATGTACGAATTGTTGTGAGATGTGTGCCGCATTGAATGAGACATCATCGACCCCAAAAGGGCGCCACTGTGTCATATAGTTGTAATAGATGAAAGATGAGATCTTGTATCGGAGACATCTTGGCTTGCCAACATATCTTTCAAATCAGTGTGTGTGGGTCGACCATTTGGCAACCGAAACTAGTTACGAGTGTTATCATGATGATACATTTTTTCAAACAGTTATTAACATCGTAGTACTCTGTAGCTTATGGATAGAATTTTAAAAAATCCAGTTTTGTGCCCACTTTCTTTCTTTAGCGAAACTACCACCAAAAATTACAGCTTCCTTGTTATTATTGTTATGGATTTAAGTCGATCGAATAAAGTTAAAAACGGAAATTCCAGTCGTCTCATAAATAAAAATAAAATGTGCGTATATTGAGTTTATTGATCTGAGCTGTACACTATAGGAAGTCTGCGGATTACTTCAGGCGATACCTTAGATGTATGCTTCCCATCCAATTAATGGGGCAATCTATGCAACATTTGGAATGAGCGAAAGTGTGGTCGCTCCAATATACTGGAAGTAACCGTAGTACCGAATACTCAACAACCCCTTTCTATACCTCCATACCCTCCAGGAAAGAATGGCGAAACGGACCACCGGGGCGACTCAGTGTATACATATTTAGACATTTCGGAGGAATGGTCTACTCGGAGTATATGATATTGCAGGTTAACTGAGAACAGTGTCTTGCAAGCAAAAGTTTTCGCTATCAAGGACGCACTTTCACTATTACAAACACTAGAAGTTGGAGAAATAATCTGCTTATTTTCAGACATTTGTCGGATCACTTCGCTCGATCTCTAACAATCTCAAAATAGCTTCTCCCCATTTGACAACCGTCTTAACCTAATCTAACATACTTGCACTGTTATTTTACTTATTGATTATCTATATATTTAGACTCAATATATATTAAACTGAAGACTTAAATATTGTTTGTTTCTTCTAGAGGCTTGGAAATCACAACGGACTCATATAGTGTAAGTAAGTACTTCTATACTTTTGATATTCAAATGTTTACATATCAGCATATATCAAATTTGCAGATAACACTATATATAAAAAATAATATTAAAATTAGAATTACCTTATATAATAGCTTGGCAGCCAAAACCCTCAAATACAATAAATTTTTATTTTATGTTTTAAAGTAATTTTAGATACATCCAAAATATGTATTTTGAAATTTGTCTTTTTAATGCAGGCATAACATTTATATTTGTAATTATCCATTTGAAACTGTGTAGTACTATTGTACTCTTTACCCCTTATCTTGAAGTCTACAACGGAGTTAATTAATCATTCTGAATGAATTCGGTAGTGCCATCAATTCTCCCGACTTAAAACTTTTTTGTTCTTAAAGATATGATATTTGAATTCTTTCTTACTGATAATAATCAATCAATCATTTGGTTTTTAAAATGAACAATCAAATTATAAAATTAAATATAGGTATGGTCAGGCGGTCTACGGTTGAGAAAGTCTTACTGTTTGTATGAAAGTAAAAATGCATGTAGTGTTAAAGAATACATAGCGGGCACTCTTTCCGAAAAGTCTTTTTCGTCTTCGAGGTGCCAAAGTACAACAGACATATGTTTCGAATTGGTCTGAAGAGAAAATGCTGTCGAGATAAATAATAAAAAAAAATATATATATATATAACACCAGCGCCTAACAACAAATTAGTTTTACTAGCATATTAGGTTGTCCAAATACAATCCTTATAGTCTGATATCAATGGCATCACAGAGCTTAATAAAGAGAATGTAAGCCTAGCTTTTGAATGAAAATTAACTATAAGATGCACAACTAGCAAATGGCATCACAGTTATACGGATCGTTTTTGGTTTTGGTTTATGATTGTGTATAATACATCCCAATAATTTTTCCGATCGATATCATATATGTACATCGAATGTAAATCGATATAACTCATAAATGTCGGAAGTCATCAAACTTAAAGTTTTTTTTGTAGCCCATAGGAGGCGGGGTGGGCTCTGCAAATCTTCAGAGAATATTCTTAGTAACCATATTTACATATATTTTGGTTTTTTTTTGGATCCACAATGGGTGTTGCCGGTAATATACCTTCCAAATTTAGTGATTAATTTAAAAACTACTGAAATTTTTTCGAATTTTTTGGCATTTTCGATTGTTAGGGATGCCGGTTCCAGTCTTTGAAGAACAGCGCCAATAATCTACTAATTAAATTTGGTGACTAACATAAAAATTGTGGAAGATTTGTTGGTGTTATCGATTACCTATCATCCTAATAGACAAATAACTACAATTTTAACCCATCGAACATCCAAGTATCAAGTCTCTAGCTTTATAGTTGTCGGCAAATAGTTTTACAAGGCCAATATACTCTTATACCTTCGGTATAATGGTTTAAAAATTACATCATTATCAGCACGTTTCTTATATAAGCACGCTTTCGTAGATTTCAGCTCACTATGTTTTTTGTTCAATATTTGGGAAACTGGAGAAGCTATCGATAAAATAAAATAACTGAATCTGCGTATGGTATATAACTTGAAAGCCAGCTCTTACTCTTTTGAGATCACTGCGTTCTTACAGACGTAAGTCGACCGTCTGTTAATACCGATCAAGAATATATATGAACACATAATACGGTTGGAGATACTTCGGCCTTTTATAAAGATTTGCACACATTTATAAAAATTATTTTTATTAATTTTGAAAAGATTTGCGAAAAATATAATATAATAAATAAGAATGCTCTACCCGAAAGATTTTGACTTGGAGATACCCTGACCAAATGTCTAATCTTCGTATTGGAAATTGTGGCTTAAATGAATGGCGGTAGAATGAAACTTGATCTGCAGCTTTTACACAAGAATTTATATTGCAAATTGTTATCTCTGTGATTCGTGTGCACCTGCAGACCGATGGATAGGCGAACTTGGCAAGATTATCAAAAATATATGTACCTTATGTGGTCGGAGGTGCTTCCTTCTGCTATAGTTTTATACAAATCCAATATAACATTTTGTCGCATTTTTAATCTGTTCAAGGCAAAAAAGGGCAATTATTAAATAAAAAATGTTACCTCTGATTCTTAATACTTGAAAGATAAATGCGTATTGTTAATGAAAACCTAGTTTCCAAATATTCCTAACTTAGGAGTCTATCTTGAAAGTGAAACTGAAAGTATTCGAGGTCAACAATACTGACAGTCTTTGATGCTGACATAGAAAATTTATAATGTATCCGGCTGTACAAATTTTTGTAAAACTTCAGGAGAGTACAAATAGAAATGAACGACATATATCTTCAGTTTAATCGAAGACTTATGGGAAAGAGTATCGTGGAAGGTTCATTCGCCGAGATATTGGTAGGTTTACAAAGGACTCGAAGAGTCAAGATGTACTACTGTTCCACTAAAATAGCTTGAAAGCTGAAAGTATTTTTAGTTTGAATGCTAAAATCTGTACACGCAGATATACGGCTAGATGGCTCTATCGGCTTAAATTTTAACTGATATTCGTTCTGGAGTTGGAGATGTAGACTTTGTAAATCAATTACAATACTTTGCATGTGAACTAAATGATATGCTAGTCCGATGCTCAAAAATTGCTAAGATCTTAGAAACAATGTTCTTTAATGTTTGCTTTAGTGTTTGGCTACAAATTTATTTTGGCATCTCATGAAGATATGTAAGAACACAAGTTTTTTGGTTTTTAAGATTTTTCTGGTCTCTGTCGAGTACCAAAATTAAATTGTTCTTAATATTGAATCACTAAATCACAAAAATATATTGTCAGTGGGTGCAAAATTATTTTTGTTTTCATAAAAACAGGGTTTATTAATGATTTTTTTAATCTTTTTAATTTTTCATAATTTTTTTTGGTAGGAAAATGTCGCTAGATGGAGTGCTGGTATGAAACATTCACTGATATATTGCGTTAGCCAAATTGCTAAAATAATGTCTATGCCGGAATTGACCTGTAAGTAAATTTTCTGGTGCTATATCAGAATAAATATTTTTTTTTTGCTTTAGTGAAGTAGAGTACCATAACACTGTAAAATACCGAACTTATAATACTGTTACATTTACTTGTAAATATGTGCTGCAAAATAGACGGTTTTATCGAAAATGAGCACTGTGCCTTCTATACCCCATATTGTACCCATTCAAATCGATAACATTAAATTCTGCAAATATGCATATATAACAGGCAAACGGAGATATCCGACCCCATAAGGTACACAGCTTAGGCTATGTCCATCCGTCTATCTGCATATGAGACTATGAGCTGATTGCATATCTCTTAGTTTGGCATGTATGTCTATTATTGCTGCCAGTGCTTCTTGATATTACTTGCATTAGTTAAAAGTAGTTTAAAAATTTTAATCGAAAATGATATTTATTATTTTTAGAAACTCATTTCTCATGGTAGAATCAAATGGTTAGAAAATGGGTGGTTCCAACGTGTTTTTGTCATTATTCGATTTAAGCTCTCGAAAAAAAGTGAAAGCTAACATTTACAGAAAATACTAGGACTTGGCTAAGAGAGAAAATACCAGCTGGAGTATTTTTGAATGAATTTGAGTTGTATTTAAATCATTTTACACACATTTCAACGAATCTTACTAAATATCTTAATATTTCTTTCATTTGAGCAAAAGCTAGTCAATAATTAACCATATCGCTTTCATTAAAACAATCTGTGTGCAAATCTAAGATTTAGTTCATTTATTTTTATCGACCAACTTCTCTTCTATCCCTGTTCCTGTTTGTTTCAATGCAGGAATTATTATAATTTTGGAATAAGAAGTGAAATATCAATATCTTGTCCATATCCATGTCATTTCGTCGGTTGGTCTGTGCTTCTATGCTTTGAAACTCTCATCCCAAAATCTCGATTAATCGAAAATGGAGTCTTGTATAATAACTATTTTTTTTTGGAGTTATGACTTTTATTATGCTCCAAAAATCGCCGAAAATGTTACAAATTTAGCGTATCTTTTGTTGTGTGAAAGGTTTCTATAAAATCCAACAAAATAATATTAAATATCGACTAAGTTGTCGGAAAATGTTCTTGATAACAAAACTAATATAATAAAATAATAATAATAATATTGGTATAATGCAATGTTTTAACAATATTAGTTAAATTTTGTTAAATATGTCTTGTACAATATTTTTGCGATAGACATCGATGAACTTATTAAAGTCAGTCTTATCTACTGTAATTTTATAATGCATTTTGCAAGAATAATAAATAATAAAAAATAATATAAATATGTTTATATTTAACAAATCTTAATAAATAAACGCAAACTGTTTAAATTAAAATATCATGTTGGCAACCCTGTTGTCGTAAATAACAAGTTATTACTGTGTACAGAAAAAATTGGTAACTCAATAATCAGCCTGTATACAGATAATTTTAGCGCATGCGCATCAGTCAATGTGTTTTAGTCCTTTGGTTCACTTAGCGTTAACAACTTACGGGGTAATAGTTTAATAAAAAAAACCTTCTAAAGCACTCGAAATAAAAATGCAATGTAAATACTGTAAAACAAATTAATACATATCGTAATCGTAACGCAATATTTTTAACAAACATTAATATTGAATGAACTTTTAATCACATATAATAACTCGTGAGAAAACGCGTAATAAATAGCGAGTTTAATCACAAGTCTCTTTATATTGATAAATAAAATATAAATTTATATCAATTGTTAAAAGTGAAAATCTACATATTCAATGGGGTGCTTAAGTAGTAAAGATCGCCTAACAAAAGAAGATATGGAGTTTTTGAAAACCCACACCCGATATGATGAAGCTACTATAAAAGAATGGTATAAAGGATTTAAGGTGAGTTTCGCGCAGTTAATTAAATAAAACGATTTCAATTTTAACAATGTGGTTTTGTATTTATTTCATGTAGCAAGACTGCCCCAATGGACGTTTGACTCCTGCAAAATTCGTTGACATGTATAAAATGTTTTTTCCATCTGGAAATGCAGAAGAGTTTTGTGACCATGTTTTTCGTACATTCGATATGGACAAAAATGGCTATATTGACTTTAAGGTAATTGCTTTAATAATACCATTTGCATATGTCAAAAAATTACATTAGAGTGCATTTCATTATTAATACACATAGACACATTAATTTATTGATTTTATATTTCAAAAGTTAAATAATAATTGAGTTAATTATACTAATTATTTATTTTGTTTTACTTTTTTTTTATTGTATATTAACTACTACCTATTGCTAAAACAAATTGTTTTCATGACATTAAATTACTTTTCAAACGCTTTATTAAAATAAATTATTTGTATCGCAATACAAATACTAAATTCATCTGTTTTGTTGGAAAGAAAAACATTTAATAAAATAAAACAACAGTAATTTTTTTCGATATTAGTCCTTGCAGATAATTTAAAATTTTAATTTTGAGCACCACAGCATTTTTTGTACGCAAATATATATATATGTATATATGTAGATAGGTTTCAAAATTTAATGTTTATTTTTCCAAATAAGTGTGCATAATCGTATTTTATAACTACATGAAATATGTTATGTATAAATACTACATTGTCAATGATTATTCCTTTGTATCTATATGATAAATTTGTCCGATTCAGCTGACTCCAACATATGTACATACTTTTGTACTGTCTATATAGCTTGATCAATAAATACAGCTTGATCAATGAGATACTCTCTTGCAAACAAGGTAAACAAACAGACGAACTGACATGGCTATATTTACTCGGCTATAAATACATGATTCTTATTTATTATAAAGTTAATGGGATCAGAGATTTCATCTTCTATGACCTACAAATGAGAGTAAACAAAAATTGACAACCATAACTAATATTATTTTATATAATTTAATATAATGACTTGTATATTGTATTATATATTGTTTTCTTTGCAGGAATTTTTACTCGCAATAGATGTTACTTCTAGCGGCACACCAGAAGAAAAACTAAAATGGGCATTTAGAATGTATGATGTCGATGGGAATGGCGTTATTGACATTCAAGAAATGACTAAAATTGTTCAGGTATATACCATATCTAACGTTAAATTAAGTATTAACATATTGATGGAATTTAATTTTTTTTAACCCTACTGAAAGTTTTCACTATCAATACCGCTAAAGTTGCACTTATTGTTTGCCTTTCGCAACCAGCGATTCTATGTTAAAGACCTATTACTCTAAAACTAATATTTTTGTAAGTTGTAGAAAACGATTAAGTAAAATATCGTTAGGCATTGCATCCACACCAGAAAGAAAGAAACGGCTACCCAGAGGTGGTATGCGGAACGAATCTCTTCAAAGACTGTTGGCTGATGAGGAAATGCTTAGAAGAACGCGATTTTTCAAAATATTAATACATGTTTTTTGGCGTAAGGCTTAAAGATTATTTTTACACTCGGTTTTCTAAATAATGCAGTCCTTCTATTAATATACCTGGACTATATAAATAAAGGACTAAACTTATTTTAATATATTTTTTGAGAATAACAAAAGAAAAACAGATCAGATGTTCACACATTCGTGAGAAATAAAGCTTAATCAACAATTAGCTTCAATATTACCTTTATCTTTATATCTTGTTTTTTGACATCGATATGATCGCAGAGTGCAAATGCAGTTCTGTAAATTTGTTGACCCTGATCATTGTATAATACCAAACCTGATCCACCGGCATTCAAGTTAGTTGTGGAGTACCTACTCTCCTTCATAGATCGGATTGATACTGCAGCAATCAAAGCTTTTAAAACCTATAGTCAGTATAGCTTAAGTCATAAATTTCGTAAGATTACTAGACAGCAGCAAACATTAGTATATTCGACCAAGTTAGTTAAAAACAGATGGGCAAGTCGCAGACGAACCTAAGCGACTTCCCATAATATACATATAGAAATTCCTGAAAAATTTTCCCGATCTTTGAAGAAGGTTACCAATACTCTACCTTCAAAGCTTAGCTTCTGACTTTTAAATTGTGGAAATATATATTCCTTTTTTTTATGTATACTTCGAGGTATATCGGCGATCGATAGAATATATTCCAAGATTTAAGTTTCTAGCTAAAAGTAGGTGCACACGTAATAATTGTTTGTGGAACAGTGTGTTGTACCAAAGAGTAGTTAGCAGTAGTTAGGAAAGAAAGTTAAATAAAGAGTGAATTGTATTATTAAGAAAGAGGGAATTGTATTAGCAACTTGCTAAGCAGAACATCTGCTATGAAATGCAAACATCGCGGGAGCAATGACAATTCACTTATATTGTTCGATCTTAAGCATCATATATAGTAATGCAAATAAGCTAATATGGAATGTATACTTACAAAATAGTCGACATAATTCTGAATGGAAAAAAATTAATTAAAATTTAAATTTTAATTTAATATAAATTTTAATTTTATATTAACAATGGCTATCGTTTTAGGCAATCTACGACATGCTAGGAGCATGCTCATCAAATCGTCCTGCTGACTCTGCAGAGGAGCGTGCAAAAAATATATTTGCTAAGATGGATGAAAATAATGATGGTCAATTAACTCAAGATGAATTTTTGAAAGGATGTTTGCAGGATGAAGAGTTGTCTAAAATGCTGGCCCCTTAAATATTTATATCCCATAATATGTGTGTATTTGATGAAATCAGTAATGAAATGTATAAATATTTAATTTATATTTCTTATACTAAAATTATATAAAAATATTGAACATCATTTAAATTGTTTCATTCGTGGAATTCAATAATCGCTCACTGGTTGTTTGTTATTTTTCGTATTATTTATTTTATATACTCGACAAAAATATGCTGTCGTCTTAAGTGCAGAAGCATTAAAAACTAAAGGATATGCACAGTACCGAATTCCCAATTTTAAACGATTTAATTATTCACAAAAGCGTTGCGCCCTTCGGTAATGTGATTAATCTTGATTCAACTGTGTATGACATAAGAGGTCGTAAATTGAAGTTTTTAAACAAAAAACCCACTGACGAAGCTAAATTAATTTAGTTCGTTGTCTCGATCAAAAATATACTCAATGGGGCCGGATATGTGATATTGTACATATTTTACCCCTTTTACCAATCTCAGTGATTTATTATCTTAGTGTGTTTCTTCCTAATAATCGAGTTATGTCTAGTCCATTCATTTCCAGGAATGCAATAATAAATAATTAAATAATCATACATTCAAAATAATCATAACTTCAAAATTTAGGGTGTATACCTCTTGACCTAGCGCATTAGGTTTGCACCGTCGTATATTGAGACATTTGCTTAATTTAGATGTGTAAAAATACGATTAAGGCGAGGCTCTCGTCCTTCTATCTACTTCGAAGATAGCCGCCAATTTCCACTAGCAACTTTACAAATAATAGACACTTGGTGACCATCTGTTCATCATCATCAAGTTCCGAAGTCAAACTTGAAATCAGGTCCCATAGTGACTTATTGTCCTTCTTGACTTCGAAATCTGCTCAGACAGCCTCCGCTCTAGCGACGTCGTAATAATTTGGACCATCTTCAGCGGTGTTCATAGGAATAATGCAGTATACAGGAGCTGGTATGAAAACAAGCTTATTTTCTATCCACGTTATTAAGTATGAGTTCGTGGTAATGCAGCCTATACAACTTACGCATAGTCAAGCTGCTATATAGACTGATTGCGAGCTCAGTCAGAAAGATCGTATCCGGTCCAGGTGACTTGTACGGTTCGAAGGAGGGTATTCTTTGGATGTATAGAGGATATGTTACTTGAAGGTTGGTATGCGCATGGGTGCGCATAAGAGTCGAGATTGGTCTCAATATTGCCGTCAAGCATGTCCCAGAAGGTCCTCTTCGCTATTCAGAGTACTCTTTTGTAGATACTGAGTTCCGCCTTGTAGATTGGAAAGTAGATCTAGCTGAATAGAAGTCGAAATTGGTGTCAATTTTGTTTTCTTGGTACCCTCATGTAAGGTCCTTAAGTTGATTGACAACAATTTTTCTGTTCACATTGAGTCTTGCTGCGTGTTCTGTATCGTGAAGTCATCAGCGTAACTTTGAATCAAATGTCTTAAGATAAAAAGCAGTTCGTTAAGTTAATTTATAAAATAAAGTAAACTTCAGTGGCTTTTGTGGTTTATCCTCACTATGCGCAAATCCTCAGCATTTTTATTAAGAAGACTGTTACTATGAACCAACAGGAGGTGTGCGAAATGCAATAGGATTGATTTGAAGTCCGCGGAACTGTGTTTCTGTGCGAACTTCATAATTATTATCACCCTGACCGAAGGGACTGGGATAGTGGCATCCTCCCAATAACTTGCAGCGAATTAAAAACTGATCAAGGGTAATTCAACATCAGAATCTCGATTAAAATGAGCTCTTCGCACAGGTTCATGCCATTGAGCTCTGATCCAAACATATTCTCGCAAAGGGAAGTTCATATTAACCTCTAAGTTAATAGCGGATTTTTAGAGATGTCTTAATCAAATATCTTTAAAAAACTGGGTCAGTTCTTTTAAGTGCTGTAACGAACCGAAAAAGGAGAGGAAATTTTTGGAACATCAGTACGGAGCTAAGACAAAAAAATAATTCTCCCATCTATCTAGAAAATCACTCTGAGTGAGCTTTCTGAGCTTCACGGTGACATTGGCAAACTTAGCGTAAAGTGCTATCTTTTAAAGATTCAACTCTTCCTAGACAAGCGGGTAAGGGGACGACCCACAAAATACCTTTAGTACATCGCAGTTCTTATTCTTTTCATCTTCCATTCAAGCTGAATAGCTAAAAATGTTTTGGATGGGACTGGAGAAATATCTGCGCCACTCTCAAGTCTATGTTTTCTACATTTTAGGAGCTAGATTTACCAAATGAGAAAATAGGTTTCATTGCGAAAATTGAAACCTCTCACATTTTTAGACCCAGTCTGCGCTCGACTGAATCATTCTCAAATAATAATATGACTAACAGGCATAATTGAGAAATATATGTTTTACTAATCTTAAACATTCTCCCTGCAAGGACCTTTTGAAAAAGTGTAGAGTATTTTAAACAAATCAAATTCAGAGCTTTAACTAGCGTATGTCCTAGTTTGAAACTTTCTACCAGAACACTATTATTTGTTCTGTTGTTAACTGTATCAAATGTAAATAAACATATATAAACAATTTTCAATAAAAAATATCATTTTGTATTTTTATTAATATATTAATTTAATATTTACAGAAATCACTATAATGAAATCAACTTCAAAAAATGGGCAAGCAAAATAGTAAACTCAAGCCTGAAGTTTTGGAAGATCTTAAGCAAAATACAGAATTCACAGGTAAATATTTCATAATTAAAAATACGTACAAGTCGTTATGATCTTGCAAGATTTGCGGTCGATCCGAACGTCATTGGAGCAGACATCCTCTTCTCTCAGACTTCTTTGAAAGTAAGGAGGCCGTCCTCTCCCGCTGTGAGCTGAACATCGCTACCCCTGTGGCGCATTGCATGTCTACATTGTTTAAACATATATAAAAAGGGCAATATCGCAATTGGGAGTTCAGAATATAGTTTCATATGGGATGGTCTGCGGTGCTTATACGCAGATTAACCGTGATCCGGTTAACTGCATTGAAGTCGGTGTGTATAACTTTTTTTTTTGCTCTTTTATGAGAAATGTATATTTATTGAGGGAGAAAAGGGCCATTTTTGATGCCATACATAATGCCAGCCTGATAACAGGTAGCAAAGGACAAGGTGTGTAATATATACGTACTATGATACCATCAGTATCAACGTATGAAAAATATATTTTAATCGTTTGCATTGATTTCAGTATGTTGGATTCCGTTTAAAAAGTTAAATTCGTCCAGAAATTTGGCTATTACGTTGAACTTGAAAGCAACATCTGAAATAAACAGACCAGTCTTACAGCAGTTCGTGTATGCATGTATGTAAATGTGACAAAGTGTATGCTAGGATACCCTTGACTTTAATATATGCTTTTTGTTTTTAATAAATTTATTTTGAAATTATTTATTTACGTTTGCATAATTTTCCATTTATTTATTTGCAGATGCTGAGATTCAAGAATGGTATAAAGGTTTTCTAAAAGATTGCCCGAGTGGTCACTTGTCGGTAGAAGAGTTTAAAAAGATTTATGGAAACTTTTTCCCATATGGAGATGCAAGTAAGGTAAATGTCATATTTTATATTTTTTAATGGAAAATAAAACAGTATTAAAGTAAGTCGCTGAAGAGCTTTGTAGAACGTATGTATGTGTACATTTGTTTTTGATGTTTACAGGGACATAAAACATAATTCTCGGCATGTGTTCATGAAAGTGTTTTTTTTAGCTCTAATGTGCGTGGATTTTCAGGACTGGAATGCAAACTACTTGCATCGACTGTTGGCGATGAGTCTTCACGTACAGTACGGGGTCACTTCGCAGTGAATACCCGTATGTGATGACAAAAGGGAAGAAAGAAAAATACGTTTGAATGCGCACCAATTTGCCGAGGTAGCACAGGGTAATTGTGCCAAAGTCAATGCCAATTGTTCCTAAATGATTGCGTGGCAAATCGTACACTGGAAATTGAAACATTTTTGTAAACATTATTTGCGTTACGCTGCTAAATATTTGGATATGACAAGATTTTATTCGATATATCACATAGCAAATTTTTCTATTTTATCAATTAGTAATAAAATTTAAATATGAACAAATGGAATCCGATCTGAGATGTTACGCCCGCCTTGAAGGCGTATTTAGGATAGCTAATTTGTCTTTTGTAAGATATTGCAGTATAACAGCTATAAGATCTGATTCATAAATCAGGACATTTCTTATGTTTGTTTTCTGCATTGCTATAAAATAGAAAACTCAATGCCAGATTATGATACATACATTTTGTTTGCGAGACCATACCTTCAAAATGTATCTTCCCTCTCATAACTTGGAACAACCTCATCGATTAAAAATATAGATTTACACTTGGAATGTCTTTATAAATGTATTGCCCATTTTGTGTTAAAAGTAAATAATTCCGAAAGCAGAATGATTTAATATTGTGGTAATAATATTTATATTTAGTTTGCAGAGCACGTGTTTAGAACATTCGATGCAAACGGCGATGGAACTATCGATTTTAGAGAATTTTTATGCGCACTGAGCGTAACGTCCCGGGGAAAACTGGAGCAAAAACTGAAATGGGCATTTTCAATGTACGACTTAGATGGAAACGGATACATATCGAGGCAGGAAATGCTTGAAATCGTAACGGTAAATAACATTCATATATATATATATCTACAAGACATAACTATTAGCACACTAAAACACACCGTGATCATTATTATAAATATATCATAAATTTTAAAGATGGAGTCTTCAGTCTGGTTGTTTTATAGATCTTTAGAGTATGTTATTTAATGATAAATGAGCTTCTTTTTTTTTGCCGCGCCTACCAGCGCCCTGCAAATTGTGAAAAATATGCCTCTCCAATGAAGCCTATCCTGACATTATTGAAAGCACCTTGCAGTCAGCGCAAGCTCTTTCTACGCTTATTCAGTATTATTTTTTAGGTAGGCGTACAGAGCAAACCTTAGCGTGAGCAGGACTAGCATTGCAAGTTTCACTGTTCATCGAGTTCACTGCTTGGAGCATAACGGTTTATATGAAATCAGCTCTGCCGATTTTTAATATTTGAATGCTCAAATAGCTCAGATTATCTTTTTAGTTTAGGAAATCATACATTGAATGAATTTAATATTTAAAACTAGAGACTTTGATAATTAATGTATATTTTAATTACATCGGAAAATATTTTCAGGCAATATACAAAATGGTTGGATCGGTAATGAAAATGCCAGAAGATGAGAGCACTCCTGAGAAAAGGACCGATAAAATTTTTCGTCAAATGGATAGGAACAAGGATGGAAAGTTAAGCTTGGATGAATTTATAGAAGGTGCAAAAAGTGATCCTTCAATAGTGCGGCTATTACAGTGTGACCCGCAGGCACATTAGTTTAAATAATAATATAACACAAGCAATAAACATTTAAACGTGAATTCATTTATTATTGTTTTGCATAAATAATGTACTCTAAGCAAATATAAAACATAAAACAGACTAAGATTTTCTATTTTATTCTGTATACGAATGTGTACAAATGAACTCAATCTTAATAAAAGTCAATTAATAGATTAAGCATTCTAGGGTTAATGTGTGTATACAAAATGGTAATGAAACATTCATTTAACACTTTCAATTCTGAAGAGACGGCAATTATCAGACAGACGTCCAAGGGCTGGAGAGCCATCATTGCATCAACTGTAGCGACAGTAGTGATCTCAAAACCTGTCCAATGAAAGTCAACTTATATTGTAAACTTACAGCTCCGGCTGTTATCGGCCAATTTACTTATAACCTGGGTCTTGTGCTCTGCTGTCTGAGCGAACATATATAAACATATTCGGGAAACGGTGCCAATACTATTTATTTTGTTAAAAAAAAATCGAAAAATGTCCGCAAATACCTGGTAGTAATCGTGCTCACTGGGGATCATTGGCTGATCGGCTTACAAGGACAAGGACAAGCATGGCTTCTTTGTGAGAAAGTGCAATGGAATATCGCTTAGGGGACAGGATATCGAGATGTCTTGGTTAATGTAAAAATATTGCTATCTTTTCACATTTCACAAATGCGAAATTAGAAAAGCGTTGATATGTTATTTTATTTATAACTGGTTCTGTTAGAGAAACCTTTTTTATCAACCAACAGCTGCAACTGATACTGAATGTTGCCTATGTGAATAGTGATTCGCAGCTTTCAAAAATTCCCATTCGTTCCGCAACATTCGAGAATGTATGAAATATTAATATTTATTTCCCGCTTAAGACCGTTCGAAAAAGAACTTAATTCTATTTAAAAAAAGGAACTAGTTTTCTCTATCTTTTTACAGAAATTTTTAATATTAAGAAATCTTAATACTTCTAAAAATATTTGGTATTCATTGCGAAAATGTAATCAAACCTAACCTAACCTAAATAAAAGCATATGAATGAATGCTTTAAAGTGTGATTAATTAAAATTTATTTGAATTGAGAAGTAGGCTAAAGATCACATGCATTTTCGACAACTCGTCAACAGCCGCGTATTTTTAGCCTGCATATATTTTTGACCCATTCCCTCTATCTTTATTACAGATAGAGTGTTAATAGCCAGCAAATGTAAAATTTAATTCCAATCTGAAATTCTATTATAATTCATATCTTTGCCCAACACTTTTATTTTAAACTCATCTGCAACTGATCATGATTCTGATGTTCCCTATGTAAAAGCGTTTCACATCTTTGAAAAAATCCCATTCGTCCCGCAAGGTGTTGAATTCTGCTTACTGGATTTCTTTACATATTCGCAGCGAATTACAAAATCGTGTAATGTTTAAATCTATTTAAAATTTATATTTTCGCACATAAATTTTGTCGATTATCATATATGATATGTATATGCTAGATATTTGTGTGAATCGAGTGTTCGTTGTAAGAGTTTTCTAAATATTTTTAATTGGAACATAGAAAAGAAACATAAAAATAAAACCGGTTGTCATTCCATTTATAAAAGTCGCCACTATCTTGACTGTTATGTGCATGGAATTTGCATGCCACAGAAATTAGCGCGCATTTAAACTATTAGGTGTTTTACTATTTATAAACAATTATTTGTTATTTACATTGCAATTTGTTGTCGTTTTGCTCATATCAATATGGCTAAATCAAGCCAACTAACGCGAGCGCAATTAGTAGGGAGAATTAAATCTGTCTACTGCAAAGATTTTGTGTAAGTAATATGTTTACATGCATGTATGTACATATGTACGTTATAATTATTCAAAACATTTACGTATATTGTTTGTTTGTGGTAACAAACTTTACTTTGAGGCGCGACCAACATTTCAACTCAGTCCTCGAAGCCGTCGCCAAGATGCGTATTACCGCTAACATTTTTGCACTAGAGGCACTACGCAAAGTACGGAGGTCAATGACACACCAAAAGCATAATGTGACTACTGACAATAGGAGGTTGTTTGCCATTTTCGGGATTACTGGGAAAATTACATACGTTATGATTCCACAAAAGTACTCTGTTTACTGCGGCATTAGAAGAATGAACATATTTAATAAAGCTGATTTGCGAATGACCAAGATGGAAATGTCTCTTTGTTTGGTATGGAGGGGTTAATAAGTGGGCTTGGTAGTTCCTTCAGGAAATATTATGTTCGGTGCTCAAGTGATCCCCGGTCCCATTCACTTTTTCCGTTGTTGTCGGTTCGCAAGTTTCTGTTAGAGAATAGTCCTTAGCTATGAATTTCAGCGGGCTTTTCGCAGTTCCTTATCTGCTGCGATTGGTGTCTTAGTACTTTAGAAGTACTTTACTGATAGTAATTTTTCGTCAATATGTTAGAAGCGCGATCGGGACGTGTGTGATAGCTTGCAAATAAATATGCGTATAGAGAGACGTGGATATATCGACTTAACTATTCCAAATACATCATACGACAAAAATACATATATATTTTTTTAAAATAATTTTATTCATTTACTAACGTACATTAATATTAATTTAAATTTTAATTTTTACAAAAAAATATTTAAATTCTAGATCATATTCGGAAATTACATTCTACCCAAAAGAGTACTTGAATGTCTTGACAGGACCAAATGGAACTGGAAAGTCCACAATTGTTTCTGCAATAATTTTGGGTTTAGGAGGCGAACCGCAATTACTTAAGCGCTCCTCTAGTATCTCAGATTACATAAAAAGCAGTAAGAGCGTTGCTACAGTTATTATCACAATTTATGGAAGAGAAAATAAGTCCACGGAAGCATTCAAGCGCATAATAAGTAACAACGGACAATCTCGATATTTTGTGAATTCTGAGGAATTATCCAAAACCAAATTCGTGGCTATTATTGCAACCTATAATATTCAAGTCAGTAATTTGTGCCAGTTTTTGCCACAGGATCGAGTTCAGGTAGAATGAAATTTGCATTTTCTATCCAAAGGCCCATTACTATTTTAACACTTGTCCTGTGAATATAACATTTTACCACCTCTCTCTCTCTATATATATATATATTTTCTTTTTCATTTATTATTTATTTTTTTATTTTTTTTTATATCCTATAACAGGATTTTTCAAAAATGAATCCGCAAGAGCTTTTAGTCAACACCATGGCTTCTGTGTGCGACAATAAGTTAATACAGTGCTTTAATGAATTAAAAGAAATGCGCAAAACACAAATATCCGCTCATGGCGACATTGAGCGGGACAAAGATAACCTTTTGAAAGAACAAAAAAGATTACAACAGTAAGTGATTTTTACAAATGCATATTTAACAAGAGAAAACATTGCAGAAGCTGGGTGTAACGACTCCGAAATACAGCCAAGAAATGTCGTCCGAGTTTGCCTTATAAATTGCGGTAGATGTATGTTGGAAGCTTCCTCCGAAATTTTGGTAACTGTAGATCTTAAATTGTGGGAAATATAGACTTGTAGGAATTTTTGGGGGCAGGGAGTGTACAGTGCAAAAAAAATTTTGTATCAACGATCTTAGTAACCTACCTTCCAATTTTCCAAACCATACCAGTTAAATTGCGGGAGATATTCTCTTATCGTTTTTGGGGGTGGGAGTCGTAGTTGGGGTGTTACTAGTAATATACCTTTCAAATTTGGTGACTAGCTTTCAAATTGTGTGAGATATTTGGTTTTATCGATTTACACTAACAGGTGTATCGGTTTAGGGAGGCGTAGTGGGCGTGGTCGTCCAATTTTTTATCGCTCTCCTATGGGAGTTACCAGTAACATACTTTCAAAATTTAGTGAATCTTGCTTACAAATTGTGGAAGATATGTCGTAAGCTGCAAGTTTTACACTTTATCTGACGCGGGCACAGACCATACTTTTGGTATCAAAATATAAAAACGTGAACAAAATATATTCCAGGTTACAAGTTTCGGTAGATCAATACCAAGAGCGTCAAGAAATACAACAGAAGTTAAATATATATAAAGCGAAAAAACTTTGCGATGAAATGACCATGGGAAGAACCAAGATTGATGATTATAATAGTCAATTGAAGGATGCGACGGTATGTTGTACAGCTCGAAAGAAAACGTTTGAAAGTATAAAAAATGCATACGAAGAATTAAAAAGAGAAAATTCTATCTTGGAGAAAAAAACTGCAGAGCAAGTAAGTTCACGTTGATCATCGAATTGCTTTGAATTTATTACCTATTGTTTTATATTTTTTTTTAAATTAAGACTCGGCTAATTAACCAATCCATGGCTACAAAAAGTGATTTAATTTCTCAACTGGAAACCATAAAACATAAAATTAATGAGAATAAATGCGATTTGGAGGTTCGTATATCTTTTATTTGAATATGCACAGTATATTTTATAAAAGTGTCTTACAGAGAAACATACAACAGTCGGTCGAAAGTATAAGCGAAATAGATAAAATAAAGTTCTTGTTAGAAACAAAACAACATGAATTGCAGCAATTCAGTAATGAAAAAGTGGAGGTGTTGGATGAACTAGAGCAACAAAAAAAAACAATAGAAAAAACTCGTGAGATAACGATGAATCACTGTAATAAGCGCAGAGAATTTGAAACTAAGCTAAATGATGAAAAGATTCCTGAAATTACGGCTATTACTCACAAGATAGAGAGACTGCAAAATATAAAATCCCAAAAGATTGATGTAAGTGATTTACACTATTTTCGTATTTTTATATATTACATATTCTTTTAAAATCTGATAACACCTTTAGGAGTTGCGTCTTCGAAATCCTAACGTGGTCAAGGCTATGAACTGGGTAGCTCAAAATAAGCATAAATATAAATGTAATATTTATGATCCCATGGTATTTGAAGTAAGTATATTTATAATGAGTATATATTTTTGTTATTTGTATATTTGGGCAATTCTATGTACTAGTCTATGCCTAAGAACATATCGTTCATTGAAGAAACTTTATCCCTTTGCTCCATAATTTACTAAAGTTATTATTAAATATTAAAAAGTATAGAAGTATAAGGGGTGCACTGAAGTTCTGTATATAAAGCTATATAGTCTTGATCAATAAAAAAATCGAACCTCAATTTTCTTTTGCAACTCATAATTTGTTCCCAATAAGTATTCAAATTCCTCGAAACTTCAAGATTAAAAGCATTTGTAAAAGTTGAGAAACCCTAAGTATATAACAAGTAAGAGTGCTGTTGTTTATAGAGTTCGACTAGAAGATGTTCTGAATCCAAATCGATTTAGACTTATATGCTTTTTTCTGCCTTTAAACTTAAACTTAAACATAATAAAATCAAATATTAAAATACAAACGATACATTATTACAAATTTATAATCGATCACAATGAGGTAAAAATATATATATACCTGTCTCCTTATATGTTAAAGTAAAACCGAAATACGTAGAACACGTAGCTTAACTTTCATATCCCAAAGATAAACATTTTGGTGAAAATCAATATTTGTCGGTTTTAGGTAGATATCAACATTCTAAAATAAACTTGATATGTAAAATATTTTTTTATGATCGAACTTTTTACGTGTTTTCAATATTGATTACAAATTGATAAAAGCTACTACAACTATTTTCTAATAATTCATCTTTCTAACAATTATTTTTATTCAGTTAAGCATCAAAAGTGACGAGGGTGCAATGTATTTAGAGAATGTGGTTAAACAACGCGACTTATATGCTTTTGCCTGTGAGGATAAAATTGATATGTCTGATCTTATTAACGAGCTGTGCGTCAAGCAAAACCTGTCTGTAAATGTGATATATTGCGCTCCAGCAGATAGATGCTTGTTTACGTCTAAAGTTCCAATTAGAGAAATCATGTAAGCTGGAGAAGATTATACACATTCGATGTTATCTTCTAATAACTTTGATTGCAGGCAAATGGGATTTACTTCGTATCTTGTTGATCTGATCTCTGGACCGATACCAATTATAAACAAGCTATGTGCGACTTATCAAATTCATAATATTCCCATTGGCAAAGATGAAGTTAGTAATTTTACTTCCCAAGTTCCAAAATCCATTCGAATATTTTTTGGAGGTAAGTAATTCATGGTACATACAAAAATACTTAAAATACTTATTGCGGTGCACATATTGTGTTTTTTTTTTTTTTAATTTGTGATAAGGCACCAAAATGTTTTGTGTGACGACATCACGATACCGCTCTGATCATATATTAACCGAAAGCACTGTTCGAAGAAAAAATCAACTTATTTGCCTTGATTCAAGACAGTTGTGTTCACTTAGAGAAAGGTGAGTGATAATAAACTCAACTAATTAATATTCAATTTGCATTTAATATTCAATATTAAATGTTCTATCCACTCGAATTCACCTTGGAGATGGTTTTCCGGTTTTTGTACATTGATACCGAAGGTACTCGAAACTTTTAACTTGGCCTGCGCGCGTGCCAATAGTTGTAATTTCTGCATTGCTTCCTTAACCGCAAATGTTTTCGTTACCAATATAACTAACATTAATGAATAATTGATTAAGCGACAATTTTGTAAATCTGAATTGAAATATAATAAATTAATAATTCATAACTAGACACTGAATAGTGAACGACGAAAAGTCAAACTAATAAGCCGTCAGCGTTACAAAAATTTGTATGCTCAGCAGTTATACACATCACAGGTTCTTGGCGTTTGAATACCCAAGTTAAGCAGGGGAAGGCCAACTAAATTGTCTTCAAACACTAGTTATTTAGTGCAAACTGTTTTATTTCATTATTCATTTTATCGTTTAAGCCTTTCCGATAACATTTTTTCAGGCACAAGCAATTAATATTTGAAAAGGATAAAATAAGAAACAATTTACGAGAGATCGATAGCGAAATTGATCGCTTACAGATAGTTTTTCGCGAAGAAGGAGACAAAAAGAGAAAAATTGAACAAAAATTGGCGCATTATGGAAATCTGGAGACTGAAGTGAAAAAACTGCAAATGAAAATTGACAACTTAAATAAATCATTCTCTTGTAAGTCAACAAAAGGACACACAATGAAACACAACTTAATTTCGTTTTGTACCTTTAGCATTGGAGACCGTAAAAATAACATTCCAAAGGGATTTGCTATCGGATTTAAGGAATATTTTTACAATTGAGACCAAATTAATCAACATTGTAGAGTCTGCAGATAAGTTCCAGACAAAATATAAATTGAACAAAATAATTAATGCAGTCCATAAGCAACAGCATGAACAGCAATTAACTGCAGTCAATGAAAGTGAAGAGTCCTACAGGATGGCTAATGTAAGTTATTTTTAATAATGACAATAAATGCAACTTCATCAATTAAATTTTCAGGGGAATGTCGAAAAATTGAACAGATTACTTCAAGCTCAGCTAATGGAAATTACATCTAAAACCGATGAAGTGAAGCGGCTGTGCGACGGCCAACTTCCGTCAAGCAAAAGTTTCCCCTTTAAAAGCGATTTCAAGGCAATATTAAATCTCAGTTTAGAACAAATTGATGAAGCCATAATCGATTTTCAGGCAAGATTGGAATGCATGACAAATTGTAATTCTGAGGTAATGTTATGATATCGAAATTTTACCAAATCTTAAAACCAATTATTTTGATCATATTAAAGGTACTTACCAATTATCGCGAACGCCAAGCCAATGTGGAACAATTAATGAATGCAATCAAAAACAAATCAATCCAAGAAAAAAACGTAGATGCCGAAATATTAAATAAATTCAACAATTGGGAGCCTCAACTTACCGAATTAATTGAGACAATTAACGCCAAGTTCAGTGAATTTATGGATTCTATGGAATATGTTGGAGAACTGGTCTTGTCCAGAAAAGAAGCTGTAAGTATTGTGCATTATTTTAAAAATTATTGATATAATATATTGCGCATGAGCTATAGATTATATTCATTAATATAATGAGTTTTCCGTCTACCAATTCTTTGGCTTATTTATTTTATTTATTTAACGCCAACTAAAGTCAGTCGACACAATTTAGTATTACTCGAAATTTGCAAAAACATTTGATTCATAATTTTTATTGTAAATTTTGTTAAAATGTATAAAAATCGGTAGCACAAAAAATTTATTTGCATGTATATTATATTATACCATATAGTAAGTCATACATATTTTTATTATACCTTCTTACTTTATAAAATGATCAACTTACCCACCTGATTAATAAATGCATTTAACTTAATTTAAACTGAAAAACCCGATTAAAATTATAATTCTAAATAAGCTACATCTACAGGAGATAAATTCATAATATTTTGGTTTTTTTTCAGATCGACTTTGAATCGTACGGCATTCAAATAATGGTCCAATATAGGAAAAATGCAAAACTACAAACTCTAGATAAATATATACAATCAGGTGGCGAACGTGCTGTGGCCATTGCAATATATTCGTTGTCATTGCAACACGTAACTCATGTGCCATTCAGGTATAAATACAATAACACAAATCTTAATAGTATTTTTAACACAGGCAGAGGAAAATCTCTCCATCCCATCCATCGAAAAATATATTCTGACAAAATTCTTCAGTCTGATTTTCTTATACAATTAATATCTTCTTTTTTTTTTATTTTAGATGCGTGGATGAGATTAATCAGGGCATGGATGCCAAAAATGAGCGCCATATTTTTGATTTACTCTTAAAAGAAGCTACTAAAAAGGGATCTGCACAATATCTGTTTGTAACGCCAAAGGTAATTTAAAAATAAATATTTTAGTGTTTATATTCCAACATTTTTCATATCATTTTTAGTTGCTTCGTGACCTGAGTTACAATCAACACTTATGTGTCTCCGTAGTTCATAACTCTGGATCCATTAAACCAGATATATATTTTCCACTGAATTAGATTAATTTAGATTAATAAAGTTAACATTTGTAATACGTTCAATAAAATTTTATTTAAGACCAGCTGAGACTGCAAGATGTTTTTTACATCGCTCCATATCAATAAGTAGTCGTATGATTGGGGAACCAGCACTGCTATAAGGTTTATTGCGCCCCTTCTGGGCCTATAGCTCCTCCATCAACCCCAGCTCCCGCACGAATGCTAGAATCTTTGTTGGGTTGAGGGCTTCCATATCCTGAGATTTCATAACATGCATCACCAGGATGCTTCATCATTTCCTAGTTCCTTTTTCCTAAATTCCGTTTTTTTTTGGTACTTCGCTAATTTAATTTCGATTTACATATTCTGTTTAAATTATATAGCTTTGATATTTTCTTCAAACTTTTCGCAAGAATATTAATTACACATTTTCCTCACGCTGCGCGACAAGATGCTTTAAGCTGAATGTAGTTGTGGTGCTTGGGAAACCAGTTGCCTCTTAACTCTTCAAAATGTATTTTTATGAATTTTAATTGTACTAAACGCCTTTTGACAAATGATTGACAATGTTCCAATGTATATTCATAGTTAAAGATCTTAGAGTTCCTTTTGATACCAAACTGAGTTGTAATCTCTATATTTTCACAATTATTAATAATGCCAAGCATTGGTCGACGCATTTTAATGACGCTTTCACTTTCTCTATGTTTCTTTTTATACTACCCTATTCTTGAATACAGCTCAGTATTTGGTCTTCTCAGTACGGAAACTGCCAAGATCAAATTGAGTATATTCAGAAGCAATGCCTTTAACCGGGATCCCAATGTTCATCTGCCATAGCATATAACACTACTTAGTGTGATTTTTCCAATTTTGGTTTTAATAGGTTTTTTTTCAGACTTTCCTCAATCTTTGCAATAAAGTTTGACTATTTTATTTATTATTATTTTTATTTGAAATTTATTCATTATCTCCTTTATTATTTTCTAATTATTTTTTTTTCATGTTAAATTTTTAATTTAAGTAATTTAATTTGTAAGTTAAATTTGAATTTGGATTTTATTTTTAAAACTTTATTTTTTCATATCTTTTAATATGAATTTCGTAATGCCAAACTTAGCACTCAAACTTTTCTTCTTAAGTAGCGAGAGTTGATTTTTCTCCTAATACCAATCAAATGAGCAAAAAAAAGGTTTACAATTGTTTTCCATTATTTTGATTTTTTGGGTTATGTACATAATTTATAATGAGGTTCTTACTCCCATTATATTGGGACTTAGTAGGCCAGTAGAAGATTTACGATAATGGTCTTTATCAATAACTGCTGATCTAAAAAATCCCAACTATAATGAGGGCACACGCTTAAGCACATTTATGTAAATTGCCTCGATAGTTTTAAGCTTAGTTCTGCTCGAATATCGCCGATGAAGAGACTGACTAACATATAAAAAATTAGCTACATCTTTTATATGTTTGCGGCAACACTTGCGGTTAATCAAGCGATAACTTTTGCTTTATAGTCTCTTTCATTAAAGTTCTGTGAGCATATTATCAGTCGTTATTCAAGTTTTTTACATACTTATGTAATCATTGATTGAGACACACAAACATTCCAGATTCGCAGTGATTGTAAGAGAGTAATATATGAAATAGAGAATATGAATTTGAGCACAAGGTCTGTTCAAGATGGAAATATAATACGTAAATGAAATGCATAAAAGCAAACATGATTAACTCTTAGCTCAAAGCAGAGTGCTAAGAACATCCCATTAGTTATAAGGTATATTCAGGTAATTTTGTTCAGCAATAAACACACTTGTCTTTTAGTTTGAAGCTATCCTGATAATTGTAATATTTTTTTTACGGTAGTTGATATATCCGTCGCATCAGATTGCAACATTTATTATGTAGCCGCAGTAGATATTATCTATTTGTTTTCTTAGATGAAAGTTTAATATACACAACTATAACTATAACTATAAAATGTATACCACCCTCCATGTAATCCGGTTACTTAAATATACTGATAAACTGATTCCGCATATTGTAACCTACATAATGCCTTGCCCATTTCGTGCACTTATTTCAAAATTGATTAAAGAACTTGCACATTAACATTTGCAAATTGAAAATCGAATTATTTTTATATATATTTAAGCAGAGTACCCTTCCGTGAATTAAAAGTTGACCATAAATTTATCATTCATTTACAATTTATAATTCAAAGCATTTGGCAGTTAAAATCGAATCGCATATTTATAAAAAAGGCACACAAAAGTGTTAAGGTATTCCACGTTAAGACAGTAAATAAATATGGCTACAAACATATTACGTCAAGCATCGCTGCTTTTTTAGCCAAGTACCCGTCTGTATTTAGAATACAGCGCAAAGATTTGTGTACCCTTTTATGGGGTATCTATATTTTAAAGTTAATCTGTATATAAAAATTATAAAATTTTGGTTTTGTGTGTGGATAAATCGATTTTACGATCTACCTCGAAGTCTTAAGCGATAAAACACATTTATCTTCCATATTAGGAAAGTGAAGTTCATCTGTCGGCTTTGTTATTTAACATGCGAAAGAAAAGTACAAATTTGGGTTGTTGCTGCGCTGTTGGTGGCACATACAGTATGCCACGAAAGTGTTTGGACACAGGAAAAAATTCATATTTTCTAGTTTCTTTTGCAAAAAAAAAGTATTTTATTATAGACTTATTCTTTTTCTTAATTTTCTGTTATAAAGGGGATTTCTTTAAACGATTTACCAAATAAAATGAAAAATTTTCTCATTTCCAGCATTTTATTTTTTGTTTACCATGTATGTCATAAAAGAGCGCAAAGCTATATGCATAGGTTTAACTGCTGCACGCACTTTCGGCTGTCCGGCTGTGCTGTCTGCTTTAATACATTGTGGACGTCATCTACAATCCCTGAGTACTAAAATAAATATATTTTTGAAAAGCATCAGTATGCAAAAGTTGACGCTCGCCTTCATGAAACGTGAAAGATATCCGTATTTTTGCTACACGACTTACATACGTCGATCCCGTAAGATCGGTGTTTTATAAAATTTTAATGCAAGTTATAGATGAGTAAGTCTACTGGTTTGCCGAAGTACAATTCTGTATTTTTTAATTTTCATTTTAATATTTTGAATAAATACGTAACAAATATCTTCATGTATAAGACGTATACGGTCAATAGCAAGTCTTTCCTAAAATAAGGTGAGATTCTAAACATTTGGAGAAAAATTGAACATTTGTTTAATATTTTTTTATGTTTATTGTTTAATACACATTTATTACATGTTACCTCAACTTAATTTGTACGGTGTCTTACAAATATATCATACTGTATATTTTGGATATGTAATCTTAAATAGTTTAGTGTTTAATTGTACAGGGTTATTCACAACATTTTTAAATATAATATGATATAAATTGTATAGTAAAATTTTAATAAAATAATTGATTGGCTACAAGCCACTTTGGCGTCGTTACATTACATAAAGACTAAAACTGCATTACATCAAATATTTCTATGTACAAATCAGCCTCAGGATAACTTTTAAAGTTGGCAAAGCTAGGCGTTTGATCATATATTAATAAATTAGTAATTAGTCATTTTGCATTTTACAATAATTCATATTTAAGGAAATTACAGACAAATTTCAATGAACAGCAAATTTACCTTTTTATAATTAATTTACTTTCTTGAAAATATTGAAACTTTTTTGGTCTACGAAGGTTTTAGAAGGCAACATCGTGTAATTCAGGTGCCTTTCGCATAACTTTTACTGAAAGAGAGATTTTTATAAACATATATTAAAACATTGTGCAATGAGAGGTACGCTATGATATTTATTTTAAACACTATGGGAATTACAAACCTGATTCAAGGTCACTCCAACCACTGACTAAAGCATTATGAAAGTCCTGACCCGCATCAGAATGTTCCTCAATTGGCCCTTTATGTATTTGCAATTCGTTGTTTGTCATGTCATCGAGATCAAAAATTTCGGTCACTTGGACATTGCTGGTATTATTATCTGAGTAATAATAGGCATATAGAGTGTCGTTATGCGTGCTCATCTGAAGAACTTGATCAACATCACTATCCAAAGGTGGGCCACTGTGAAAGCGATAACTGATTAGTCCAATGACTTTCCTCAAATTGGCTTACAAATTTATTTACCAGTCCTCGACAATAATGGAAACCTGTGGTCCATACAAACGCTTGGAGTGCAGCAAAGCAGTTGCATCAAAATGCGGCTGATCGTAAAGCTGCAGAAGGTCGGATAAATTAATAGGATTGTGAAATTAATGGATAATTGAACTGTTTACTCACTGTAAATCTGCTGAGGAAACGAACATGCATAGTATTGTTTAGCTGTACAATAAACTCCTCAACTAGTAGTCGCATTTGTTTAGTCAGTTTTGGCGTTAAGGTCGTGAGCCTGCGAAAATAACAAAGCAAATGAAAGATTTATAAAAAAAATTTAAAATTTGATTGCTATAAGCAATCGATTTCGATATTAGGTAAACAAAAAAGATGTCTACACATACTTTGATATTGTGGCCAAAAAAAAGTCCATTGGTACAGTGGCTGGCAACGAGAGCAATTTAACACCGCGATGTTTGAAGATCCAATTGGCTAATCCTTTGTTTGCCTGTTCAATGTACCCTTGAATGACATCGAGCACAGTCTCAGGCATGTTTGAGCTCAACGCATCCTGTAAACGAAGCAAAGGAGATGAGTTCATTTTATTCCATACAAAATATAGCTAGCGAAACAAACCTTTCTATGCTCCTTGCAATCGTGACACTCTGCATCAAAGTCTTGCGGCACCGCAATGGTTTCGGACACCACAAATGTGGACTGAACAGCTATGCAGCGTCGACAATTGATTAAGTTGTTGCGATGCAGAAACTGCAGTGCATCATCGAATCCCTGTTGACAGAACGTTGAGAGGAACTCTGCCCGTGGCGGGAACAGAATGCGTACAAAGCGGTTAATATTTTGCCTAGAAATTTCGATACTTGTGTTGGCCCAGTTCAGATGAAATAGCTGCGAGCTCTGGTCTCGCGGACAAATATCGCTTTCGCCACAAAAAGGACTGACAGTAATGGTGTTCTCATCGAGGATGGGCAAGTTGTCTGAGAATGCACCGTCCATGTAACGAACACCCCGGAAACGTGGAGGCAAAATTCCTGAGAAACCGGGAATAAAGCAGGCGCAGAGCAGGGCCTGGAGCACCTCTTCTCGCGACTCAAACTCCGAGATAATCACGTTCCGGCCGTCATATACCCGCGTCAGCGAGATGTGAAGGCGACCGCTGACGCGCTTATGTGCGTCAAGGGGAAGTTGCTTCTGGAGACCCTCCAGCAAGCAGGTCTGTATATTAAACGACGGACTGAAAGGCCCGAGCGAGTGCCGACGAGCTTCGTTTACCACACGGAAGAAATCCGAGGTCATGCTATCTGTAAGAGGAAAAAAATGAAATATTTAAATTTGAATCATTTTTTTAATTAGTACTGCAAATAATGGTAGTGTAGTAGGTGCTAAGATCTACATCCGATTATTTATATTGATTATTTTTTAAGTATACTATAAAAAATTGCTCAGAGTAGTAAATTAAGTAACAAGGTTTTATAAAAATATATCTTGTATTATGTGTTAATCAGTTTAGATTACGTAAAAAGTGCACTGATTGTGTGCACTATAAAATATTACCAGAAGTAGTAAATTACATAAAAAGCGGTCTTATAAAATTATATCTTTGATTATTTGACAATCAATCAACAGCGCTAATTATTCTAGACTAGATAAAAAGTGCTGTGAGTAATTAAGTACTCCATAAAACATTGCTAAAACCTTAAGAATAGAAACATATATCTTTGATTATTTGATAATCATTTTAGATTAGATAAACAGTACTCAGTTATAGATTTGATTATTTAAATATGGTAAATTGAATAATATTAAGTTCTACGAAAGTGTGTTTTTTATTATTATTATAATTTTGTATTCCGTATCAATTTATTTGCCAACATATGTACGCACTACATGTTTTTGCGGTTTAATGATTATTTTCGCAATAGCAGAACATATATGTTATCTCTATATTATATAATATGTACGGTTCACACCGTTTTGCGTAATTTCAATACTATTGTTAATGATTTGAGATGACTGGTCATCCAGTTAAGCGATAGGAAATGACGTGAGCACCTTCATTTTTTTTGATTGAAGTGTATAAAAAAATTTTACTTTGGCCCTCATCAGGCATATGCCTCATATATATATACCTCATATATATAACCGATAAGCCACTATAAAAACTGATTCGCGTACATGTTAGTTGTGTTGTTGCTCTTTGTTTTTGAATGACATTTTATAGTTCGGCGTGTGGCAGCAGCTGTTTTTCAGAAGTTGCCCGCTGATAAGAATTCCCCCCCATATTTATATAACTCGTGTGTATGCACTTCCTTTTGAATGAACCGCTTACGTACACATGCATACACACACTCATACATACGTATGTACATGTGCCAGCTGTCATAAGGCCTGAATCAGGCCACGGCCTGTGGCCAATGATTCGACGGCAAATGGCTCTAAGGCAAAAGTACTCCTAAACTGATGAAGATGATGAGTTTACACATATATAATTCACGGGATAGAATAGAAAATTACAATTTTGAATGCCTAAACTAAAAGGCAATTATATTGTCATGTGGCCTAGATTATATATAGATTGCTAGGTTTCCATATGTAAGGGTTTCATAAGCAACACACAAACTGCTTTGGCGTTAAACTGTTAGCAAATAGAATGAAAATCAATAATATTTCGATAAAGTCAATAAGGGATGCAATATTTCAGATACGTACATAGGTGGAAATGTAGATACATATGAACAGTTATATATAACTAAGCAGAAAATTCATGAATCCCCAGGCCTTAACAGTGAGCAACAATAGTTATGAAAAGTAAGTCTATACAGGGTTCAAAGTGTCGACGCCTTGTCTCAAGGATACAGAGTTTCCTTTTGGAGACCTAAATAAAAAGCATTATTTGTCAAAACTGAATTTAATTTCTTTCTCTTTACAAATCCAAATGATTTTAAATTTAAATAAGAAAACATCTAAAAACATTTTGTTTAAAGCAACTTCAATTAAGTTTTGTTAACTTTTAGTTTGCTTAACTATTAATATAGTTATGAAAATAAAATTGTATAGAATTTTTTGAGTTAGAATAAATCGCCTTGGGATATAATATAATTCACGGGGTAGTAGTTTTAGTTTATTGTAGGGTGGTTTATTTGGTATTCGTTAACATGGTTACATGTATGTATGTACATACATATGTTTATATACATACTTACATACAGACAAACCTACATTTGTAAAAATTGCTTATAGTGCTGTACTTTGAGATCATTTACTGGGTCAGTAGAACAGCTGCTCTTTGAGCTTAGCAGTATGTGTATTTTTACACACATACTAAAAATACACATCTGTTATATAGACTGGTATACAATGGCATAAAATGTGTGTAAACTTTGCATTGAGTTTATTAAGATTAACAGCATTAAAATTAAATGTATTCTCTTTCTAATAGAATCGAAATAAACTCTTTAAATGCTTTGCTATATGCATATACATATTAAATGCACACAAGCAAACACACACACACTCGTAAATACGAATATATGTAGAATTGTGCACACGTGTGAGTGAAAAAACCCTCACAAATCACAATGAAATGAGCTGATAAGCTGCGTCACTGTGCAAAATACAGCTGCTGAATTATTGTAAATAACAACAAGTGTTATACGTGAGCACACTTGTGTATGTATAAGTATATGTATGCTGATATACATATATGCAAGGGCGTATGGGGGGTACTGGGGCACACAGTCCCCCACGACGAACGAAAATCTGATATAAGAAAATGAAAATATGAACGGAACTTTCCTAACTAACATTGGTTCAAATGTATTAAACGGGGTTATAATTAAAAGAAAAAAAATTATAACAATTATTTCCCCTTTATGAAAAGCTGAGTACGCCCTTGTATAAAAGTATGTATTTCACATTCACATTTCATGAATTCTAATCAAATAGGAAACTCGCTCACTTTTGTTTCACACAGCTGCTAAACATAGGCCCAATGGAATTGACGTCAATTGAAGAGGCTATTGTAAAAAACTTTATATATACCTATATCTCTATATATATATATATATATGAATATAAGAAAATAGAAATGGAAAATCTTAATTGAATTTTTAAAGTGAGCCAAAAGTCAAAATTTGCAAAATATTGAAGTGTGTATTTAATTGAAGTGCACATGTCGTGTGTTTGATATCAATAGTTCCAAAGTTCAAAGCAACTCATTAGTAGCAAAGAAAACAAGACAAAACAAATTACTCGATCGATTGCACTCCACAATTATATGTGCGTGTGTGTGTGTGTGTACAAGTACGTATTTGCCGTTACGCCTCCTCCGCCACCTTCAGCTGCAATTAAAGTGAAACAGGTGCACTAAAACTCTTCACACTCTTTGCACTCTGCAATGAATCAGTCAGTCATTCTACCTGACTGACGGCCACCGAACTTTCTACTGTTTTCACGGCCTCAGCGGAAACAGGTAGATGCTGTATGTAAGTATGTACAGCTGCGGTCAAAATAATAGTAGTAGTGCACAAATATGTTTTGGCAACGTTAAGTAAATAGTTAGAACTTAGTCTAAAAATTATGCAAATTGTATTTCAAAACTGGCAATCAGTACTGAAGTTAAATAAACATTTAAAGATCGGATAGGTATAAGAAAATTTAAGTGTTTAAGTTGATCACAAAAGTGGATTAGTAGTGAAGCTTTCTTTTCAGAGGTTACGAAATTTAGCAATGCAATTTTTGCAACGCCCCAGTTTATCACCATATATCGAGAAATATTTCTATGGAATAATTTTCAATAAGCAAATAAGATATTGTATTATTTTACTCAAAAAAGTCATAATAAACTGGTTAAGTTTTAAATTTTCACCAGCACCACCATTATTTTGACCACAACTGTATGTGTATGTATGTTTGTGTATGTTTATATACTTTTGGGTCGCACTGTAAAAGACTTGTTTACAATGGATGCTAATAAAGCTGATCATCGATCAACTGTCGGATTTAATTTGTACATTTCTATGCATGCTGTTTTTTTTACATGCATACTTAAGTTTCAAAAGCTTTGAGGATCTTTGAGATGATTTGCATAACCTTTTTATGTGCATCTAGGTGGCAAAGCTAAAATAAATAGAAATAGGAACGTGCCCCCAAAAATGAATAATTCCGACCTTCACAAAATAAATACATATAAATGAATGCAAACACAGCTCGCCCAAATCTATTTTTGGGCCTATTACATACACAAGAGTATATGCAATATATACACACACATGTATATATGTGTAAACGAGTATTTTTGTTTTTGTTTACATTGTGCGTTGTATTTTTATGGTTTGCGTCCGACGAGCGACGAGCGACGAGCCCCCAAAAAAATGGGAGTGTTCGCAGCTGGCACAACGGAAATGAGTTAAAAGTTTGCTGTTGTTTAGATGTGTGTAAATATGAACAAATAGATATGAAGTTAGTTTTGCGCATTCCAATCGAGTGATGAACTAATTCATTACATTAATTAATTATTTTTTAATTACTTACCCAGTGGCAGATCGCACAGCAGGCAACATGCTGCCAGCGAGCCAGCGGAGGCACCTCCAATTTTCTCTAGAAGCAGGTGAGGGGCGTACTTTTTAAATGAAACAGCAACGCCAACATGATAGATTCCAAGGAAACCACAGCCAGCAAAAGATAAATTCATTTTTTGTATCCTCCTAATTACGGTGCTTTAAAAGTGTTTTGATAAATATCTTTTATTTGTTACGATTTCCAACTAGACAGTTTTTATGGAAAATATGCAGAAATATTGCGTTGATTTTTTATTCACTCTTTGTTCTTATTTCGAATAATTTTCTTTCCAAGTTTGAGCTTAACTGTTTTTTTTTTATTTGCTTCTAATCACAACCAACACGAACCGTTACTCGCAACTGCTTTAATAACAATGAGTTAATCAAATTGGTTGTCAGTATCGACAACTTGCCTGGTATCGATTATTCCAGATTTGTTGTATTTCGGTATTTTTTAGCACATTAGCACGATAGTACGATGATTTAGGCTAAATTTAGGACATGTTCACTATAAATGCAACACAAACTTCTATCTAGCGTTATTAATTTGAAATGAACACAAACAATTTGCTGTATATATTTTGTGGGTGTTATTGATCAAACTTATTTAAATAAGGGCACATGTTTCAGACGTTGGTGGAAGAACTATGCCGATGACCAATGCTTTTTTAATTTGTGCACCTTTCAACGGCTTTTTATAAGCTATATTTAACTAAATACTGAATACATAACTTATTTTAAAATTTGAAATAGCTTATTTTATTCTTATTTTTTTGTGTCGACTGACTTTAGTTGACATTAAATAAATAAATCAATAAAATTTTATATCACAAGTATTGGGACTTAAATGTGTTTACAAACACAATATTGTTATGTTTAAAATTGATTTTTATTTAATAATCAAAGCCGAATATACAATATATTATTTGTACCATTTTTAAATTTCAAATATTTGTTCATATGTGTAAAGGCTTCCCAAATTCAACTAAATACATAAAGTCATCGACTCTTGAAAATAGCAAAAGTTAACAATAATGAAAATAAACAGTTGGATAACATTTTTTCTTGTCTTTCTGTTTAAATATGCAACTAATCGTTGATAAGTTCATGCGGAACTCCATATCATATTTGCAAGGCATTTTTGTTGCTATAATAATAATTTATAATCGTATAAAAAACAAATTCATTACACTTTTTCCGTCAGTTTGAAAATGTATTAAAATTGATAAAGTTGATAATATTCGATATCTATTTCAATTTGTGATCGATAGTTCGATAGTCACAACTATTTTACTCATTTAGGCAATGCGTCCACTTCAAATTGCCATTACTTAATTCATTTTTAAATAATGTTTCTTCCGCCATCAGAGTCAATTACTTTCGTCTAGTTATGTGAATATAAAGCAATTACCAACTCACTTTGATTTTTCTACCTACTGGCATTCAAACCAACAATTTCGATTCACTCATATAAAAACGTGGTATAATAATCAACAAATAATGGTTGCAAGCGGGATAAATTTGAATAATTGAACGCATTTATTAAGTTTTTCATATTAGTCGTGTATAATCTTTGACATTTTTTCATCACAGTGGCAACATTCAACAAGTGTAATTTAGATGGACAAAATGCAACTCTGTGTGTCACGAATATTGCATAAAGTTTCACAGCTTAGTTAGAATTTACCACTTGAGTCTACTTAAAAGCCGGTTTTCAATTTGATTGCCTCAAACTGTTAATATAAACAAACAGCATGCTAACGAAGGCCGTACTAATTTCTACATTGAGTCGGCGTGCATCTAATTGGCTGACGCAACGCTCGTTCAGCAGCACGCAAATCCTAAAACAGTCCATTAAAAATCATGAGCCAAATGATCTGGAAAAGCGTTTCCTCGTCTGGAGTGGCAAATACAAGTCAACAGCTGAAGTGCCCAGCTTCGTAAGGTATGCCAATTATCTACTTCAATGGTGTGTTCAATAGTTCATTATCAGAATCCTTGCAGTCAGGAGGAAATGGAGCGTTGTCGCAACAAGATGCGCATTCGATTGGCAAATTTAATGATTGGCTTAACTATCGTCGGATGTGGTATTATGGTCTACAGTGGCAAGCAGGCGGCCAAGCGAGGCGAATCCGTCACAAAGCAAAATCTCGAATGGCACAAACAGTTCCAAGAGTCCCCAGCCAAATAATAACAGATCCACTACAACATCCAGAAGAAAACGCCTTAACAGCAGCAATGCCGTTAAAAATAAACTGTAAAACCTCTTTGTTATTTTCTGTTCAACTCGGTTGTTGCCTTATAACAGTGATATTTTGAATTCAACTATCTGATTATCATTTGGGAACTGTTAATAACTGCTGCACTGCAATAAATATTTACTCAATTATTTATTATATGATTACTCAGATACGACTGAAAAATATAATATGCAAATTCAAATCACCTCTGACAACGACATATATCTATATATTCTGTCCGTCGGCACAAACACGCTGATTTCAGAGACTGTGGCAGCTTCAGAGACTTTAAATGTTATATATGAGTTTCCGTTCACCGTTTATCCAATATCGTTACTTTTAAAATAAAAAAATATACAATTTTAAAGAGATCATTGAGTATGAGTAAGATTTGTTGCGAAATTGAGCATTTATTAAGAATTATTGATGAAAATCGTATATTCATATTTACCAAGTTCTTATAAATTATGTGTGGTATATTTAATAAAATTTCATAAACTGCATACAACTGCGACCCACTGTAATTTAGCGGAAACATTATCAACAGGGACCACCACTTGCGCCAGCTTACAATGCGCCTGCGTCAGGAGAGAGTGCGCGTCCCGGATTGCCAACCATAGAGAAAAATAAAGACAGCGAAAGAGATGGGGAGAGAGCTAAATAAACTTACACATGGCGCTGGGCTGGCGGCAACGTAGTAGGAGGCGCTGATGGGTGCAGCAGTAGCAACCCTGCCGCCGCTCTTCTGCTGCTGCGCGCTTTTCACTTTCCGTTCGTTCAGTTTGTCGAGAACGTTTGAACGCAACGGGACTTGGGAATCGTGCGTGCACGCAAAAATCTAAGCAAAAAAAAAAAATTTCAAATTGCAAGCATAACGCTGAGTAAATAGAAATGTGCGCAAAAATAGTGTAAAAATATAAAAGCCAAAAGCAGCACACAGAAAAAAATGTGCGGGCAGCGTGAAAAAAGCTAAAAGGAGAGCAGCAAGTGGAGCAAAATGTAAACTGCACACGCACACTCACACAGATCACATATGTAAGTGTAAGTGCAAGCGTGTGTGTGTGTGTGTGGCATAACAATGACCACAGACACTAAGACAAAAGGCAAGAATTACAACAAAAAGTCGCCGTTAAATATTCATTAATTAATTCAATTTAAAATATGCGAAGGAAAATCCATAATAAAGAAAATGAGTCGAGTAATTTGCTTTTTTTCCTTCGTTCATAAGCATAAGTGTGTGTGTGTGTAAGAGCTTATGTCTGTGTGGGTGAGTTAGAGTTTGTGTATGTGTAAGACATTCGTTTGGTTTTTGATTTGTGAAAATGTGAAAATGTGTGTATCCGCACGAATATTGTTGTTGCTCGTCGCTCGTCGTCTCGTGTAGTCACCTAAAAAAAGCAATAAAAAAGGAACACAAAACTGTCCTTGTACAAAAATTATGTTAAAATTGGAAACGCTATTTACGCTTCGTTGCATGCCACACAACAACAACAACAAGTTGCTGTCGTAATTAATGTGCTGCAGCCGCTTTTAAGTTAAATGTGCATCACTAACAAAAAGCCATTCAAAAAAAAAAAGCTAACTGTGACGGCCGCTATTCTCTTCTATTCTGCTCTGAAAGTGAAGGTCGTCTGTAGGAGAGAAAGAGCGCACAGTATCAGCAACCAGCAGCACCACAAGCAGCAGCTAAGTCCAAACAGTCCATTTGCTGGCGCAAATGTGCGAAAAATCCTTGGCTTGGTTTTTGGCGCAACAACAAAGCCACATTAATACCCATACACACCCATACACTCTTACGTACTTACATAAATACAAACATACATGCGTATATACACTAGCAGAGTTACTTATACGTATAACGGTTTGTATGCACGTGTTTGTTTGCGCGAGTATACGTGTAAGTGTGTGTTAATAACGCGCTTAATGCACAGCAGCTGCTACTGCTGCAACTGCGTTCGTCCTTTTACTTTTTGCTGCTACTGTTACTGTCAGCAGAGATGCACTTAAATTTAAATTCTGGTTGCTTAGTGGAATTTTTCAAGGATTCTTAACATCCTTGTGTGCATTTGCATTGTTTATCATAATTTTAGTTTTATTTTAAGCAACGAACATTAGTTTTTATGACTATTTGTACTATTTTCGGCATAAATCACAGATGACGTTTGTTTACAAACAGTGGCGGCTCAAAATCTATGAACAGCCTTGAATATTTATATTTTGAACCGAGACACCCAAATCGCAAACAAAAAAATTGATCATGTATTTGTAAAATGTACACAATTCTTAGCATTATGTGCGCTGAAGAATTTAGTTGATTGAAATTTTCCTCATTACCACTGAGAGAGAATTTCTGACATACATATGAACATATATTATTATATTATAGTAGTAGTTTTATTTATTTTGTATTTTTATTGTTTGTACTTTGTTTTTTCTTATGCTAATCAAATCCAAGCTTGAGTTTGCTTGGCAACTCTGGTATATACATCACATTTATCTATGTATGTATTTGTGTACACACATCCTTACAGAGCTTTGTATGTATGTCTATTTGTGTGCATGTGTATATTTGCAAATATAATCACATTTCACGCTTGAAGGGCTTAGCGGGCCTACATAAATTACGCCATTGCCTTAACACCCCATAAACACACAGGCATACACATGTGCATACATATATCCTGGATATATCCGAGTTGGGGTCACTTGCACGTTCTTGTTTCGGTCTGTTGCCATCAGTTTTCTCCAAATTCAAGTTGATTGTGCAAGAGAACTGAATTGCACATGATTTGGGTATAGTCGGAAAAAAACAGGGTCTCAACACAAGTAAATCGTTCTAAGAAATACAAAGTTTTTCTACTTTTTAGAAATAATTTCTAAATATTAGAGAAATGTTTATAAGTTAGAAATGCTTCCCCGAAATCGATAATCCCAAAAACATGGCGATTATTTATATTTTTGTTGTACAAATATTTACTATTAATAAAAACAACATTTCTAAAAGGTAGAATTGAGAACCGTCATTTAAAAAAAAATCTTTTCAAAACCTGAGAAAGTATGGCGAATATCTAAAATTCATGCCGATTTTGTTATGAGTGTAGCTTTGCAAGCTAGCTTACATTATCCGAAAATGTCTGATTGTCTTCAACATGGAAATCATATTTAGCTAGCGGTCGCTTGATTCCCATTTTTCCCCAAGGACGTTTTACCGTTTTGCCTTGTTCAATACACAATGGCTTAAATTAATAATTAGTATGCACAGGATGAGCCAAAAGTCGATGCAAGCCAAACAAACATCGGGTAAATTAGAGAAATTTAACAACTGATTTGAAATGGAAATCTATTTCCTAAATGCGTTAAATTGAACGAATTGTTACGTGGTTCTGAATAAATTATTCTTTTTGTTTCTGGTTTCAACTCAGATCCGCAAATGCCTATGAGTTCAACTCTCTAAAAGCTAAGCTATCAAAAAAGGTTTTTTTTTGCATAATGTATTGTAATTTTTTGTGTGTTTTACATACAAACTTTGAACTCATCTCTATCGGGTTGAATTTACGTAGGACAAACTATTTTATTCATAAGATTATTTATTACTATTTATTTATTTAATGTCAACTAAAGTCATTTGACTCAAGAAAACCAAAAAGGGAAAATAAAGAAAAAAAGATTAACTTAAATAAAAAATTAAATTTAACTTAAGTTTTTTTCAGATATACAGATAGTTAAAATTAATTTAATGCCCGATTACAAGCAATAATTGTAAACATATTGTTTGGTCATTTTCTAATATTAGGATTATTTGACTTATACTGTAAATAATTTATTGAATGCGATAGAACCATTAATCCTCCTGAAATGTTTTGTCTATTATAAATCAACAATCCAAATTACGTCAATGAGCAATATCCCCGCTTGAAGCAACCAAAAGCCTCACATTACATGTAGAACATCTTGGTTGAGATGACTGTCTACCTGGTCGAGAAATAGATACATAAGCGCTTCTTAAGCAGCAGCCCGACTCAAAATTATACAATGCTCATAAGTCGCAGAGACAAACAGCAAAGCGTTTTTTATGTTGAAGGAGATGCCAACAACGATGACGAAGCGACCCCAACCAAATTAACCACCCGCATTCAAAAGCCCTTAACCCCACCCACCTCCCTGGTTGGTTTTTTGGAGCAGGCGCAGACTCGGCTTTTCTCTCGCTGTGGCCTGTGTCTGCTCTCTGTGTCTATGCCTGCATTTGTGTAACTTTCAATAGTGTTCTTTTTTCAAACGCCACCAACGCAGACCGTAGACCCAATAATTGAAACGCACACAAAAATTGCTTGTAAACAAAATCCGTAACGTCAACAACAACAACAACAACAAGCGGACATTTTGGTGGGCGTCTAGTGTGTGTACTTTTTGCCTTTATTGTTTAAATATAGAACACAACTTAATGTAAACAATGTATTTGTAAACGTTTTCCCCATAAAAATACAAAATGGAAATGCACAAACATTAAAATGCGTTTATGATCCCAAAGGCATCCTAAGTTTCACTTTAACGTTGCAACGTTCCATATTTTATACATATATTCTTTACCCTTGCCGAGGCGTCTACGATAATTGTGTCGAGTTTTCCTTGCGGCAGCCAATACTTAATTAGGCTGAGCTGTCTGTCGAAAGATGAGTGTCGAAATAAACACATTTTTTATATCCCATGCAAACAGCAACGTATTAATTTGTGCCCAAAATATGATCGACATCAGTTTTTATTTAAATAAATAATTATATATAGATGCCGTCCGGTGGACGCCGGCCTGCAAGAATTTTTTTTATAGAATGAATGTGGATTTTGATGGCTGCAAGCTGAAAAGAGAGAAGAACCAACAGACGAAAAGAGAGAGAGTGAGAGAGAGAGAGAGAGAGAGAGAGAGAAAAGAAAGAGGGGAAGACTAATAATAGTGAATGAAGGAGGGAGTTTGTCATTAAGCTTAAGTCAACTCTCAATGGGGCTCGTAATTTGGTTCCTCGCAAAAAAACAGGATTTCCGTAGATTTTACGTGTATTTTGTACATAAATACCCACTAGGAGGAGCGGGTAGGGGGTAAGGGGGCTCGCAGTGCTTAATAGTAAACAAATTCGTACACAAAATTGGATAAATATGAAAAAGGAAAATATTAATAATTGAATCGAATTCCAGTTAAATGGTTAAATTTGTGTACAATTTATTTATTTATGTTTGAAACTTAAGAGTTTCTCTATAAATATGATACAATCAACAAGAAATCGAACATCAACATTTGACTATTAATTATTAATTAAATATATATATAATAACTGATATTAAGGTTATGCACTTTGCAGACCGGAGCTCTAGTCAAAATAAATTCAATTCTTCCCAAGATGTCGACTTATGCCAGAGTTGAATCTATCTAATCTATCAACACAAACAATCATCTTTCAACCTGTAGTTTCCATGGCAGCTATGTACATATTTTTTGTAGATATTCAAATTGGCATCGAAACAGCCGGACAGATTGATATATCGACTATATATCGACTTGGCTATTGATGTTAATCAATAATATAGATTTATATACATATATTTATGGTCTGTTGCTATCGTTGCACACTTGACAAAGTGAAGGAATTGAATGAAGATTTCATTTAATGAAATTAATTAATTGTTAATAATAAATTTGTGTTTACAAATACATCAAGTTGAATTTGAAAAATTGTTCACCAGTTTCAATAATATTTATATTGTTTATTTCTGACAGATTTGTATATGTTATACCCTTCAAACATTGTTCACAAAGGGTATCATGAAATCGACCAATAAATGAAGAATCGACTGACAGCAATTAAGTATTTTCTGCGCAGCTTTAAGTAAAAACTATTTGTTTGGGAATAATTTTAGACTTGACTAATTTTAATTTTAGATTTGACTTAAATATTCAATTGTTCACTAAATATTTGGTGAATTGTTCATAATCAACATCAGATCATCTATAGGAAATATCTACTTTACTGGCTTTTGACTTTCCCCAACTCGCTTTGTCTACACATCACTTTTGCCTATACCGGAGTAGCTTTCACTTTTAGCGATCCCCCGATATTAACGATGTCGATAACCTATATACCTATATATAAATCGATAAATATAAATTAAACAATGAGTGATAAGTAATTTTATTGCGTTCAATGTTATGTTGTTTGGCTATCGCAAACCTCAAGAACAAGCCTCAAAACTCGATTGTTTTTTTTTGCAAGGTCAACTTGTAAACAACTGAAAGACAGATTGTGTACAATGTTGGTTTATGGTCGCCCGGTTCGAATGGATGAATGTGCATTATTATGCGGCGACATTGTTGTTCTTCTTGTTGTTGTTGCTAATTACTATAGCCTTGAGATGAAATGCAAAAAAGTAAACAACAACAAGCCGTAAAAATGGAAATGGAAGCGACAGTTAGCTAAAATAAGCAACGCAAATAATTAATGATGCTTGCAAAATTTGGATATGTGGTGCCTTTGTTTGGGCAGCGGAAGTCATGCCCCCCTTACTCTCCGGCGGATTGTTGTGCTAGGTGCTATGTTTTGTGCTTTGGGGGCTGGCCAGGACATTTTTATTTTTTTTTCCCAACCACCCCTATCTGATGTTTGACAATTTATTTTGATGGCGCACAACACGCACACGTCAATTGTTGTTGTTGTCGTCGCCGAACTAGGCGCTGGGAGGTTGCCCAGTCAGAAAGGCGACGTCAACATCAATGGAAGAGCAAAGCAAACGGCATTGATTAATTTCCGTTTTGGGGCACAGTAACCGACAGCAAGGTCGACCTATGCCAGCAAAACTGTTGTTAGGATAATGTGGCATTAAAACATTAAGGGCCGATACACGGCTGCTGCTGCTGCTGCTGCTGCCACTGAGAAACATAGACTGATTCGAGTAGCTGGCCACAGGAGCAGCAAATACCACCACATCCTCCCACCACATGAGTGGGCGGCTCTGTTTGATTGAAGCCGAAGCATTGAGGTACCGAGCCAAAAGCAGAAGTGTGTGTGCAGAACAGTCAGTCTATCAGTCGATGAGTCTGGCCGTCCACTGTTTGAAGAGTGTGCTTACGTATATTTTTTTATTTCTTTTTTGCACATTAAGAGAAAGTGGGGCACTTTCACCCAGTCAAGCACGCTCAGGAAAATAATCGTTCTGAATGTTAGCAATTCGCCATACTTTTCAAGGGTCTTCAAGGGCAACTCACCTTATTATTCAGAAATTATATTTTAAAATTTTGGGGAAAAACTTTCTAAAATTTAGAAAAAATATGCTTAATTTTCAAAGTGTTTGTTTATGTGAACAAAAACAAACAGCTCTCAACATTAGCATATTTCTTGCTTATATTATTAATAAACATTTGTATTTTAAGATTTCAAATATATACAAACATTTTTGATAGTTTTTAAAATATATACAACTTAATTTGAAAAAATTCACGATTTTACGACGATTCGAACACGCGTTCTTTCGTACGCGGGTTGAGTGACTTCCCACTGAGCAAATTTCATTACTATTTCGGAATTTTTAGATGTTCAATATGCAAAATACCTCATTTTTGGGATTGTCGATATAGAAATTGCCTTTCTAATTAACAAAAATATAGATTTTTTTTTTTAATAATTAGAAAGTTTTTCGAATAACAATAAAATTTTCTTGTTGGCAGTTCAGCTATCATTTTAGGGTGATTTTTAAAGATTCAGCATAATTTTTTTCCCGCATCCGGTAAACCCGGTGGTATCACTTCAGGAGAATGGGATGGTGCAATGGCATTAGCTGGATTTTCATATATAAGTCGAAGCCTGATTATTATAAAAAATCATTGATTATGAATTGGCTCCCAATAATTATGCTAAGCTCTCCCCGTCCGAAGGAAAAATCAAAATACGGGAATCCATTTCGGTTTCCAATCTATATAGATATGATTTCAATCACCCAAGTCACGTCCGTAGCTATGCAAGGTAAATGTCGATCTGACCAAGTCTCGTTACGCAAGGGCATATGTTCGGGTCGACAATAATGTCAAGCTACCGTTGGGTGGCACCCTTCATCATGTCTGGCCAACCTCGCATTCTTTCAACGATGTCGTTCTCTTAACTGATTTGAGTCAAAAATTACTGATTTTCTTTTTTTTTTTGGGAGAGAGTGAAGAGTTTGCCTATCAGGTTTCTGTATTTAATATAAACAAGTTTTAATTGGCTTTATTTGCTTTTGAGGAACATTGCGTGCTCGTCTACGATCAATATCACATTTAGGCAGTTGAAATGGCTGTAGATTTATGTACAAGTTGAGTGGTAGTTTAGTTGCCTGAAATAGGGTTAATTGTGTCAAAGACTAGTATCATTTTCAGGTGTCTATGTGTATTTGAGTTCCCACAAGCTCAGGCTTGTTAGAGCGCTGACTCAGTTAAAGATAATTATAACTGGAGAATAATATCCGAAATGAGTAATGGATTACTGTACTACTGTACAAGTTAACAGATAAAGAGTTTGATAATTCATTCACTCACCACTCCAATAGCAATTTATTTCTAATTTGCTTATCTAATCTTAATCGATTTCCCAAGTAAAATTGTAGCCCATTTTTATGACCTATTTATAGTTACACGCTGGGACAACATTTTTTTTTTGCATAATTGGATAAGCCCCAATCCATAAGTTAAATGAATATTATGAAAATCGAAATCAAGGTTTGGAAGGAAATATTGAATATAATAGTTAATGAAAATTGTAATTTATTTAAAAACATTGGCAATATGGCCCGGTGTGGATAAGGGCTTCTGTTACAACAGCAAAATGAACAGAAAACTCATAGCTCATATCTGGATTAGTGACAATATTCATAATCCCTTTGACAGCGCCCATAAATATGCAAACGCTTTTCCTCCGTACAATATACAGTGTGCGTCAGCTTATTTTCAACAGTGTCAAAGAAAAAACGTAATTGCCTGCCATAAAGTAATTATTCATTATTTTTCAAAAATTCCAAAAACCGATGGTAGCTACATGTATTAACCACCAATATGAATGGATGACCCTCATAAACTGAGGTTTCCCCACCTGCTAGGTAGGATTATGTAAAAATGTAGCCTATTTTTAGGTGACAGCTTATTTGGATCAGGTACATTGTGGACACCTGGGAGCCATATAACCCGGATTTTTTACCTAAAGTTGAGTATTTTCGGAATAAATAGATCAATACTTCGTAGTCAGTTTAGTTATATCCTGCATCCCAGTTCAATAAGCCCACAAGGACTATGGACAAACGGACTACCATTGAACAACGGAAACTCATCCTGGCACACCACAAGAACGGATATTCACATCGCCAAATAGCTGAAATGGTCAATCTGAGCAACTTAACCATGTATAACATCATTCGGTGCTTCGTCGACGCAAATTAGATTGAGGGCAAGGGCTTAATGGCACCAAACCCGCTTTTCACCGAAGAGGAGGATCGGAGGATCATCAGGAAAATAAGGGCAAATCCCAAGCTATCGACTCCAAAAATGTCTCAACAGGTGCAGGATAAAATGGGGAAAAAGTGCTGTGTGGAAACTGTGCGCATTGTTCTGCGCAAACATGACTTAAATGCCCGAGCACCACGGAAAAAGTCCTTTATAAGCGCACCAAATTAAGGGACTAGGATGACGGTGTCCAAAACCCACTTGGACAAGGATCTGGAGTTTTGGAACACAGTCATATTTGGAGATGAGTCCAAATTCATCATTTTTGGCTCGGACGGACTGAATTATGTGGGGCTACAATCCAAAACTGAGCTGAATCCCAAACACATATGGCAGGCAATTACGTTTTTTCTTTGACACTGTTGAAAATAAGCTGACGCACACTGTATATGTATACATACATATACATTTATCTATCTGTTAAATAAATCAAGGGAACACATTATTTAAACTTCAAGAGCAGGCAAGAAATTTGTCATTTATGGAAACAAATGGCTTTTGACAAATGACAGCAGATAAATGCAAGACATGGGTGGAAATGGGGTAGGCAGAGGAAATCGTGTTAGAACTCATAGAAAATTACACTTGATTGCAGAAAATGTTTGCGTTTTAATTGTAGTTGCAAAATTACTTGGCGACCGTTCCGGGGTGTTGACTGTTTCGTAAAAATGCACATAAATTTTTGGACGAAATGCGCCAAGCATCACAACATCACAAGCAGCACCCACAACCACAGCCACCGCCATAAACCACCACCCACCCAAAGGAGGCAGCACATTCACAACGCCAACGCACTCAGACAGATGGATGCCAGTCCGTTCGGCGACTGGCTGTTCCGTCCGGCCGTCCGACGCGTCTGTCGGGGAAAGTGCAAAGTCTCATTAAACTGGTCCAAAGTTGTGCGCATATTTGATTTTGTATCTGTATCTGTATCTGTAATTGTATCTAAATATGCTTCAGTATCTGTATCTTTATTTATACTTGGCCAGCTGGAAGCTGGCTCGCTTAAATATTTGGACAAAACTTTGGTCGTGCGTTTATATTCCATGTTATTGCAAAGCCTTTAACATTTGTAGCATTTGGGGCACTGACTCAATCTTAAGTAGCAACTGAAGAATTTGTTTTGGCATTAGTGTGTGTATCCAACCGGAAGTGCAATAGAAATTTGACATTTAGTATCGGAATCGTAATCGAATTTTGAATTTTTTTAAAATCCAAATACAGGAACTTAAACGGAAAACACATAATTGGAACTAAAAACGTCGCAGCGGAACATCATAATGATCGGAACCTAGATTCGTGTCGGTTTGACCTGATTTTTGAGGAAAATCATAAATAACTTTTGGCCAAGTTGTCCACGAATTTGAAGGATTTTTTTTTGCTTTTGGAAAGCAACCCCTTTACTAAAGTCTATTAAATTTTGAAAAGGTCAATTTTTGACAACGAAAATGAATTATAAATAAGGCAAGAATCAAATTGATTTAAGTCAACAATAAATTATATTTTATATTTCTCAACACTGAGGAAATTAAGCAAATTTAAAAAATATTTGGAAACGAAAGGCATAATTAAACTGCAAAGGAAAAAACATTCAAAAAATTACATTTTTAACGTAAAGCGCAGCATTTTTGAAATGTAATGCACAAAAAACAAACACTGAAAACAAATAAACAATTTTGATTTTGAAAAAGCTTGAACTGAAATCAAATATTTTTAGCATGTTTGGTGCACCAACCATTTTCACCAACCTGATCGGAAAAGTCACTGTTATTTGTCATTATTTGAATAAATTGAGATAATTTTGTATTTATTTTGATTCTGTGAAATACTTTAAGTATTCATTTTGGTAGCCAACTTTGTCTGATAAAAATACTATTTTTATATCCAGCCGGCTATATCTTTTAGCAGCTTTTTTCATTTATTTACTCATTCTTCTGCTGGCATTTCTATAATTACATTGCTTATGCATATTTTGAATACCAAGAATTAAAATTAAATTTTGCTTGGATACTTTTCCGGAGGCATTTGAAACTTGTCAAATGATGTGCTTTGAAACATGTTGGGTGGGCGATTGGCGTTGCGTTGGCCGACCTTCGACTACGTTTATAAATTATGTGTGCTTCTACTGCCTTAACTTATTGCTGAACTTTTGGCCTAACTTTTCGTTTTTGTTTTTGCTTGCAGTGTTTGCAGTGCTGCAGCGCAAATTCACATAACATTTTTAATATTCGCCGGCGTGAACAATAATGCAAAAATGACAGCAATACAGTTAAGCAATAAACAAATGAGTGGCAAGCGGCTCTAAATGACTACAACAACAGCAACAGCAACAAGAACAACAACAATATCAAGATGTAAAGCATAAAAATAATTCTAAGACATACGGAAATCAATGCAAAACTATATTCATCCACAGAATAATAAGCCTAGCAGGAAGCAAGCTGCCGTTGAGTGTGAAAGCTTTAACTAGAACTAAGTCGAAAAGATCCAAATTACAAATTTTCTAGATTGTTTGTAAGGAGTTCACAGAGTGTGCTAGAGATAAAGATAGAAAAAGAGAGAGAGAGAGATTGACCGTTGACTACCTCGAAGTCGCCCCAGTCCCATCGCGCATCCGTTTTGGGACACTGAAACATTCCACCACACAGTATGGCCTCGGTCGCCGCTTGGCTGCCCTTTGCACGGGCGGCGGCCATCGGTTGGGTGCCGATAGCTACGCATCCATTGCCACCTCCGCCGGTGCCGAAGGATCGTCGCAAAACGGATGATGAGAAGCTGCTGATAAATGTGTCCGGCCGTCGCTTCGAAACCTGGCGCAACACTCTCGAGAAATATCCGGACACGCTGCTCGGCTCGAATGAGCGCGAGTTTTTCTATGACGAGGATTGCAAAGAGTATTTCTTTGATCGGGATCCGGACATATTTAGGCACATACTCAACTATTATCGCACCGGCAAATTGCATTATCCGAAACACGAATGCCTCACCAGCTACGACGAGGAGTTGGCCTTCTTTGGCATCCTGCCGGATGTGATCGGAGATTGCTGCTATGAGGACTATCGCGATCGCAAGCGCGAGAATGCCGAACGCCTCATGGACGACAAGCTGTCAGAGAATGGCGATCAGAATCTGCAACAGCTAACCAACATGCGCCAGAAGATGTGGCGTGCCTTCGAGAATCCGCACACATCCACCAGTGCCCTGGTCTTCTACTATGTCACCGGCTTCTTCATAGCCGTCTCCGTCATGGCCAACGTGGTGGAGACAGTGCCTTGCGGCCATCGGCCTGGACGAGCCGGCACTCTGCCATGCGGCGAACGCTACAAAATCGTCTTTTTCTGCCTGGACACCGCCTGCGTGATGATCTTCACCGCCGAGTATCTGCTCCGTCTGTTCGCGGCGCCCGATCGCTGTAAATTCGTGCGCAGCGTGATGAGCATCATCGATGTGGTTGCCATCATGCCCTACTACATTGGCCTGGGCATCACGGACAACGACGATGTCAGCGGCGCCTTTGTCACGTTGCGTGTCTTCCGCGTCTTTCGCATCTTCAAATTCTCCCGTCATTCGCAGGGTCTGCGCATTCTCGGCTATACGCTCAAGTCGTGCGCCAGTGAGCTGGGCTTTCTGGTCTTCTCGCTGGCCATGGCCATCATCATATTTGCCACGGTCATGTTCTATGCCGAGAAAAATGTCAATGGCACCAATTTCACATCGATACCGGCGGCCTTCTGGTACACCATTGTCACAATGACGACCTTGGGGTAAGTAACTCTCTAAATAAGATTCAGGATTCTTTTTCTGAGTGTAATAACGCTCATCCTTAACTTTTAACTTCCGTAATATTGATTGTGAATTTCAATTTAATCTTAATTCTTCAATTTTAGCTACGGTGACATGGTGCCGGAGACAATAGCTGGCAAAATAGTTGGAGGTGTTTGTTCGCTCAGCGGAGTGCTGGTCATCGCCTTACCTGTACCTGTTATTGTATCGAACTTTAGTAGAATATATCATCAAAATCAGCGTGCGGATAAGCGCAAGGCACAGCGGGTAAGTGAAAATGAATTTCCAAACTCTGCTACAATCACACTTACGATTCATTTCTTTTGGTGCATGCAGAAAGCTCGGCTCGCGCGCATCCGTATTGCGAAGGCTTCGTCGGGAGCGGCGTTTGTCAACAAAAAGAAGGCGGCGGAGGCGCGTTGGGCAGCGCAGGAGTCGGGCATTGAGCTGGACGATAATTATAGGGATGAGGATATCTTTGAGCTACAGCATCATCATCTGTTGCGGTGTCTGGAAAAGACAACGGTGCGTATGCTTAACGAGAACACATACTTGCTTGCAGGACATGTATATTATTCACAGGCAACAAGTCGCGTTTTTCTTTGTTTTATTTTAATTTACATACATGTTGATTTATCAGACGTCTTTGTTTCTTATGTTTTCTGTGTGTTCTCTTTTCGACAGATGTAGCGACATTTGAACATCTTTCGATTAGCCAAAAATTCGCACCTTTGCCTTGTGCTTGCTAGGCAAGCAATGACAAGCGACACAGCAACTAGAACCACTACAACTATACCTATAACTGTAACTGTAACTTTAACAGCAACAGTAGCCGCAAGAGTAACAGTAACAGTAACAGCAACTGTAGCTGAGAGCGCAATAAACACAAAGAACGTCAGCAGCAACAAGCATTCAATTGATAGTTTAGAAATCTTGTGCGTGCTCGTTGATAAAATACTTCACACACAAAATACATACTACATAAAACGCATATAATCATAAATATTATAAAAAGAACCTTCAGCATTTGTATTAATATTGTCGAGAGAATGGTGTGCAAAGATTATTGATTATTATTATTTATTACGTTTGTATTCTATGTATATAAGTCTTTATAAGTACACATATATTTATACATATGTGCAAATTGTGTTTGGTTTTGTCTTACATTTAAGTTTATGTTCCATAGTCTTTTGTCACTTTGTGTCTATGTTTCTCATGACATGGTTAACATCGAGTTTACCAGCGAGCGACACACAGAAAAGAAAATTCAATATAAAGTAAAGTGAAATATATATTTATGACTCCATTTTATAAATATCGAAACGAAAGGTTATAAATTGACCAGAAGTAAGTGCTTTCGGTTTGTACTTTAGTTCCGTTCTTCTCTTTCACTACATCTCGTTCTCTCTCTATCACTCTCTCTTGCTCTCCCCCAACATTTCTTTTATTTACGCGCTGCAAATGGTTTTTACGTTTTCTGTTCGATTTTTTCAAGCAGCAATGAACGAATTGTGTTGAAAGCTATGCGCTGTTCTGTTTAAACTTAAGATTTTTAAGTTCTTTTTATTGGTCATTGTAGAAAATATCGAAAAATAATGCTTGAAGAGGCTTCCAGCTAATGCTATAATAAAAGATCTAAAACAGCGGCACCCGCCACATGCAATCACACACTAAACTGATACAAAACACAGACTGAATAAAATCAAGGCTATAAAAATATATTGAAAACTAAACAATATGCCTGGGGTTATGTACGAGAATGTTACATTTGTTTTGGTAGATCGATAAAATTATGTTATGGAATTTAAATAAGCAATCCCATTAAAAATAGTATTTTTAGATGGAAATATTTATAGCTAATGTGGAAAAATAAAATTTCAAAAAAATTACCATACAGCAATGCAAAATGATTGAAGAAGCAATAAAAATGAGGGAGTGTACAATTTGAATCGTATTTTGCCCCTCAACTAGCAAAACAGATTAAAACTCGCCCCCTCAACTATTGTGCGAAATCAGTAAATAACTCCAAAAGCTAAAAAAAAAAAAAAACATCAGTGAGACGCTGGCGTTTTTAACAGCAAACTAAAATCGCATTCAAAGTCGCTCGCTCGTGCTTGCTTTGATAACCCATCTCTCCTCGCCCTGCTGCATTACGCACGTCCTGCTTACCGCCAACCTGCCGCGCTAAGGACTTGGCCCCCGCCCTGCCCCGCTCAACCATTTGGCTGACTAACAAAACTGTTCTTATTGTGTTATTGTAACATTGTCATTGCTTAGGTGCCGAAACCAACCCCCCCTTCCTCCACCATCCATCGACCATTTAGTTTAAATGTATTTTTAAGTGTTCTAACGTTTGACAACTTTTCCCCTAGCCCCGCTTTAATGTTCTGATTGTTGTTTTAACTAAATCTCTATAAGTACTTATTATTACTAAATATATAATATATATGTATGTGTGTGTGTGTCTAACCTGGCTTAACATCCCATCTCCCTTCTGTATATTGTTTACAACCAAAAAAAGAAAAAAACAAAAAAAAAGAAAGTATAAACCAAACATTGTACTCTATGTATTCTACGTTTCTCTTTGTAAAATTCTTCTGGTACTCTCACACTCAAATGCTCAAATCCAAAGGATCGTGAATTTGTCGAGTTAGAAATTGCGTATAATGGCCAGTCAAAGCGACCGGGCTCGCCCTCGCCGATGGCTAGTCCCGCCCACTCGACAAACAGCGCTGCGGGTCTGTTGCAATCATGCTGCGGACGCTGTTGCTCCCAGCGTTATCAGGTAAGAGACAAACTGTAAATACTTAACAACAACATCCTTTTTATCTGTTTTTCGTCTTGTATTTTGTTGTGCGAGTGTGCGTTTATGAAACTGTGTGTCTGAGTGTGTATGTGGCTTTGTGTGTGTACTTTAAGTGCAGGTGGGTGTTATTTTTTTAATGTTAACTACTTACTTGATTGCTTAACTCTTATTTGTGTGTTTATCATGCACATTTCTAACCAGCAACCGAAAGCGCACACCAAGAAAATAAAACAATAACACTAACTTGTAACAAGATAGAGCAGCTATCTGAGTAACATCGAAACTAACATTCTTGTAGGAAGAAAATATTATAAGATGCAAGAATTTATCGTTCGGCCAATGGTTCGTTATAAATTGATCTATCAAATAACGATTGATGCCGACTAAGAATATATATGGATATAGTTGTTGGGATCGAAGATTTATCTTTCAACCCCAAAAATATGCTGCACTCTGACGCCGAGCACCATTAAATGCTTATTTTGTTGAAGTGTTGCATACTTTTAGGTGGATGGATGGGATCACAGTATAAGCAAATGTGGTTTCTCTAATTGACAGGATTAATAATTAACTAAACGAAAAGCGTGTCATAAATATAACAACAATCAGTACACCCATTAGCAGCTTTAATATACGATAATTTAAACACATTCATAAGAACAAAATCATATGACAAATATTTAAGAAACGACTCTTTCGAAACCGAGTTGTGCATGAAAAATGTTTTTATTTCCCTTTTGATAACTAGCTTAATTGAATTGCCTCATATTTAAATAACATAAAACAACTTATAAAATAATCAAGTTAATTATTGTATATATACGCCACATAATAGCCAAAGGATCTAAAAAGATCTTATGCTTATTTAGCGTCAAGGATATATATTTTTCAGGCAATGCGAACAAAAATAAATTGCATACTTTCGAGCGTCTTGAAATGTTACATATGCTTATAAAAATAAAATATTATGCAGGCGCACCTACAACCAGTTAACTTTGACTTAACGCTTCTTTGGTTTTGTTTTTCTGTAATCTGCTTTACAGGCCTGCGGAAAGTATATGCCAGCAGCCAGTAATGCTCAAAATAGCCAAAACAATCAGCCAATGGATGGCACCTACCTGGTGGAGGCATCCTTCTGAGCCAGCGGCGGTGATGATGTGTGGATAATGCTGAAGAAGCTGATTTAAGTTTATATTTAGTCTAACTTGAAAAGTTTTTAAATTGAATTGAATTTATTGTAGACAAAGAATTCTAAGCAAAACAACTGTAATCTAAACAACAAAAAACAAATCTCTAAAATCTGATTTTCGAGTTAAATGCGAAATATTTTAATTACATTTTGCAAAAACACCAAATCGCAAACTTCTGAATGTGTAAAATGAAATAGCAATACACACAGGAACAATAGATAAGCTGCACACTAGCAACAATGGGTAAATATATAGACCATATTTAGAAAGGTGGAAAGTACAGAATAAAAGTCCCAACACTTACGAAATGCGAAGAGGCAAAGTCGGATTTGATTAGCGAGACCCCGCTAATAAACATAAAAAAGTTAATATTCAACACTATTTACTTTATATAGGTGACAAGACGACAACAACAAGAAATAAAAAATAAAAAACAGATAAAAACACCAACAACAGAAACAAGCATTTTAGAGGAATTTACTGTGTATGTTTTTAAGCGGGCATTAATACAAAATAATAGGATTGCAAATAGATTAAAAAATTCAAAATAATAATTGTTATGTACTTACTCACTCAAGCAAGTTGCATTGGGTCCAAAAAAAAAAGAAGAAAAAATTAAATAATTAACGAATTAAAAACAAGAAAAGCCACAGCCAACATGAGCAAAACGATTTGAGTAGCGGCAAGCCGAAAAGAATAATTTGAATATTTAAAAAATGTGAACGAAACAAATCGAAAGAAACAAAAGTGGAAAAGTATATTTACAAATAAAATTGATGTATTTTTTAAAAGGTCCGTAGCTTAGTGAATATAATGTTCAACTATCTAATATTATGTTTTTTTTTTTTGTCAAGTTTGTAAGAGACGCCAAGGGAGAACCTTTTCCCAGAACTTGTATTTGGCTCTTTGGCTCGGTTCGCCTCGTCTTATGAGGACTAATAATATGTGTAAACATTATTTTCAGCCCATTGGAATTTATCGTACATTGTATATTTTTGATATAGTCCAAAGGTTTCAGTTGTCATCATTTCAAATACTCCAATGAACAAATCAAAATATTTTAAAAAGCAACTAAACCAAACTTTCTTCCGGAAAACTAAGTTAGCAACTATTTAATTGTATATTTATATGTGTGTAGGCGAGGCTTTAAATTGAAGCATTAAAAACAGAAACTAAAACTCTTAGCAAATTCTAACAAACTCAAAGTAAATAAATTAATTATAAATTAAACCAAATCAAACATTTAAAATTAGTTCAATATACCTAAATAAAAAGAGGAATAAAACATAATTGAGCTTGTATGTATGTATAATAAATTTATTATTATTACTATTATAATTATGGTGTTGACTATTTAAATTGTATATTTAACATTCATTTGGAATACCTTAATTTCGAAATTAATTTTGTGACAAGCTGTACTACAAACATCAATGTCAGTTCAAAGCAAGCAAAATTCAAATCAACTTTAAGTGAAATCAATGCAAAATATTAAAAATATGATGATTATAGTTTGGTTCAAATAAACTTAAAATTAATAAACAAACAAGTTTTGGCCACTAGAGCCAATTCCTGTAGCGATATTCTAAAAGAACAACAAACAAACGAAAATCAATCTAATCTAAAGAATTTTTCTGTCTTGATTTTTAGTGATATGTAATTCCAAAATTCGACACCTAGAAACTCTGCCATGGGTCTGTGTTCGAACAGAACAACAACAAAGACGAACTATACAAAAATTAATAATAAAATAAATAAAGAAATCTGTTTACTTCCACAACAACAAAATGCGCGAGTTTATTTGAGAGTTTTTATTTGCCCAGAAACAACACCGACACCGACACCAACAACCTGGACAGATCGATTGAAATACATTCAAGAGTCGAAAGCTGCGAGTAACGGAAATTCCCACCATACATCATCGACTATATAAAGCTGGCAAAATATATGTACATAAATACATACATACATGCATACCTGGATACATATATATTAATAGACATAGACGTAGCCATAGACATATATATAGAATAATACTCGTTCAACTGATCGCTGTTTGTGTGTGGAGCAGGGGGAGATCGGTTGCGTGTTTTTGTTTGTGTGTGATATAGTCGGGTCGTCTGGGTCTGGGTCTGGGTACGTAAACTTACATATATACTTACTCACATATTGAATATCAACGGCTGTAATTTGTTTTTACCCATACCGTAGCTGGCTTACATGCGAATATGGCCAGATTCATTTGCATAGCCAGTGCTGCTTAGTCATATGCTTAGAAAGATCTGCCAATAACTTAGTCTCGGACTTAGCATAGACCTCAAATCCAGTGAGCTGTGAAGGTGACAGCAAATATATATGTATATCAATGCGCAACTTAAAATTAATTTCGAAAAGCTTTAAAGCATAAATGATGCTTCCATAACTCAATTTAATTGTAGGCTTACAACAATATTTATATGTTTTTTTATATATTATATAGTAATATTAAAGTTGATTTATTTTCAACCTTGGCACATTTTACGCTCCAATTTGAAAGCAGTGCAACTTAATATGAGTTGGCGGTTTTCTCATTCCCAGTCTTCCATGGTCACAACATCTTCCGAATCTCAGTTAATGAGAGATGCAATGTTGAAGCAGTTGGCGCAGTTGACAACCTACTCGTGCACGTGTATAAATCAGTTGCTCATTGAGTGCGTGCCACAAAAAAGAAACAAATGGAGAGAAAAAAACAAATACAAGTTTAGGCCAAGTCTCAAGTAAAGGTCGTTGTTATTGTGCACATGCATTATCAAATTTTATTTTCAACTTAATGTTAAAACGCACAATTAATACACATTTTGTCAAAAAAATATAGCAATTCGTCGATTTACCCACTCACTTGATATGCTGGTCATAAAAACTGATTCATATATATATATATATATATAGGCATTATGAGCATTAAATGGTTTGTATTCGAGAGGTGTTGCGTATACGCGCCGTGTTACGTTGAACAGACACTAATATTAACTTCGGTAAGCTAGCTTTATGACGTTATTTATCACTCATACAGCTAGATAACCAAAGACAACATAGCACCCTGTATGCGGCACAAACTTGCACAATCCTATTTGCTTGCTGCTTGTTGCTGCTTGTTGCTCGTTTTAATATGCAGCTGGAGTCGCGATTTCCTTTGGCTCAGCAATTGCAATCGGTTTATGTTTCTTAACTGCCTCTTTTGGCCTTCCAATTTCGCGCGCTCGAGTAATGATTTTGAAACATTCACTCGATTACTGGATATATATGTCTGGTGTACTTGTTTTCTCGACTCTGCAACTTGTCGAGTTCGTAGCGCCCACACGACTGCAGAGACCGTAGAAACTGTCGGAGATTGTGGACTGTCGTCATCGTCCACATCGTCATCGGCGCCCGTTTTATTTTTGCGCAGGCGTCGCCGTCGACTGGCATTGCATTGAGAAATGCTACGTGGAATTTTTATGCATTTTGCATAGGCAAACACAACTCGGAGCGGAGCAGGGGCGCATGCATAAGATAAATACAAAATGAACGAAAAAAAAAGGTCAAAGTTGGTCGAGCGCGCGTTCGTCCAGAACTCTGGCCATGTTTCTATGTGTGTTTTGTGTAAGAAGGGGGCTGCAATGATTTTTTTCTTATGCTACGAAAAATATTCCCATAAATATGCACGCTACGGCGATCAACAATTATGCCCACGACCAAAACCGAACGTCTCAGCAGAAGCAGAAGCAGAAGCAAATGCTTTGTAATATATTTCGTCTTCTTATTCTTATTGTTTCGGTTGGTCAAGTGACTGTAACTGGAACGACAACGAGACACACAGACAGAGTGGACTGAACCAAACTGAGCTCAACTCAGCTCAGCTTGGTTACCTGGTTGGGTTGGGTGGTTGTTTGGGCTGCTTGGCTGCATTGGCATTATAGCGCCGGCAAAATGTGAGTAAGCCAAGTGAATGGCTGACTGGCTGAGTGGCTGACTGGCCTTACCTATGTCTATGTCTGTCTACTGCTCGCTAGACGAACGTTCCGTAACCGTAGGTTCCCACAATTATGCGCCTCGCTCGACTCGATTCGAGTCTACTCCACACTCGACACTCATTGTAATAATCTTTGAAACATAAAGCGGCGGAAAATGTTGAAAAGCCTGAAAAACGTACGAAACGGCCTGAAAAGTCTTACTTCACTTCTATTTTTTTTTTCTTTCTCTTTTTCTCCACTTTGGCCAAATTGTGCAATGGATATGGCGACAGTCGCATAATGCAGGCTAACTAGTAAGTTGGTAGGTAAGGTAGTGGCAACTGCTCACAGCTTAGCGTTAAGAGTGTTGTTTAAGCCACTAAATCGTCGAAAAACCTCTGTTTATATGAGGTAGTCTGCAACATTCCTATAGTTCGTAATTGGCCTTTATTATACTACCATTCCCACACGAAAAATAAAAGGTATATTCACTTACTCGGTTAGCGTAACTGAATCAGTAAAAGCAGTTAGACTTTTTTGGCATTTTTTGGATTTTCATTGATGCCTTCGTAAACTTTCCATCCTCAGAAGATATTTTTTAAATTTACAATAAAGTAAGCGAAACGATTAACTTTTAGAATTATGACTTTCGAAATGAAACTGGAAACACATTTAAGTAAATTTTTCAAGTTCTCAATTATACCTCATCAATCTCATCGACCATATAAGAAATTAAATTCTGACCACACTTTAATTTTCACTTTTGCTTTCGCATATAGATGTTAACTCTATGTTGGGAGCGACCATCTTTATTGCTATTTCACAATCTACCTTGAATTTGCTTGAAATTCAACACTTTGTATCTCAGCAAATAAGCCGCACCTAGTCTAGTCTAAGCCGCTGTCGTGGATAATAAGCCGACAGATGACGCAAATCTTTACACTGAGTGCTGTTCATGCATCCAATAAATTCGAAGAACTTCTAAGAATACGTCACTCTAGATGCACTCTATGTACTTAAATAAGTAAAGACTGCATTATATACTTATAATAGATATATGCAAATGCAAATGGTGCCGCCGCCGATTCCCGATTGCCGATATATAATTGCCGATTGACGATTAAGCGACGCAGATCCGATATCTATTGGCCCAAAACACGTTTAACTCGGAGACACGACCACAGAAATTGCCTATGCATAAGTGATGAGGTCGATGCTGACTATGGCGACAGATTTGAAAATTCTGGAAACGTGTGCGGATCGCTTCATAGCCGGATGTGCCCGTTGTACAATATATAAATATAAATATATATATATATATGTGTGAGTAGGCATTTCGAGTTGCAAATACATATTTAACAGCTGTAAATGCAAATGACTGACATACCTGAAGAACCATTGGGGCGCCACAGCCAGTTAATTATGACAGCTGTTGTTTGCTCTGGAAACGATTCGTTAGAGTTGCTCGATCTTTTATACTCATATATACGAATATATATTGAGTGTTGACACACGTTTTGGTAACTGCACTTGAACTGCGAAACACTTGCGAAACCAACGAAATCTCAATGGTTTATTATTATTGAAAGTATCAAATGTTGTTGACACATACATCAGACAACAGAGACTCTAAGTAAGTAACGTTAATGGTTCAGCTTCTGAATCCAAATGAGTCGTATGTATATATGTATGGGTATGTAGCGCTCTCTATGGTATGATATGGTGGCTAGCAGAGATCTGGCACCGGACTGCGCTTTTGCACACACCTTCAACGCCGCCAAACGCTTCTAAACTAAATTCAGTTTTGGTAAAAATGCGACAAACGGGCTCCTGATCAGCTTCTTGAGACGGGCAGCGATGTTTGCGGCGGCGTCAGCGTCGACGTCCACATTGTATATAAAGATTTACCTGTGCCCAAGGTGTTTATGTGTGCGTGTGTGTGTGTGCGTGTTTCTCATGTCTGAGTGTGAGCCACTTTTGCGTTGGTGTGGCCCACGACGACAGCGACGACGATGATCTGATCGCTTACCTGTGAATGTGTGTGTGTGTATCTTGTGCATGAAACTTTGGCATCGGCGTCGGCGTCGCCGTCGCTGCTGCTGTCGCTGCTGCTGCTGCTGCTGAGCCGAGTTGAGCTGAGTTGGTTACCTGATTTTCGGGTTTTTGTTTTTGCTTCGGAGAGTGCTCGCTGAGGCTATGATTTCCCGCCAAATGAGAGGCACAGGTAAGGACAGGTAAAATTGTGTGAGTGAGGCAAGGTGTACATACATGCATATACATACATATACATACACATATTCAAACAAATATGCATACACAACAACTAACACAAATAGAGAATCTGTATAGACATACGCCTTGTTTCAAAGACGCTGCCTAATGACTTGTGTATGTGTTTCTGTGTGTGTGTAAGTGTGTGCGGTATGAGTGTAATGCCTGTTGCTATTGATTTTGAATTTCAACAATGCGGGTGATGAAATGCTGAAAATTATATTGTACGCAAGCTGATATTAACAAAAGTGGACATTACGTTGGTTATACAGGGTGCCTACATGCCTATATGCAGTATCAGTCTGGGCTTTACTTAACGTGCCTATCAGTTTGATATATATAATCACAATAACTTCGCCTAAATTGATAGTAGAGACTAATGCCGAATTAGTTTGGACACCCTGTATGTGGCGGCCATAGCACAGCAAAATGATCAAAGCTAAAAACCAGTTAAACACTCAAATGTGAATGCTTTTTTGTTTGTCTGCAGCAAGTTTGTAGCCTGCCGGGCAAAAGCGCACAGTTGACTTTTGCCAAAAAATAAAAAAATAAATTATAAAGAAATACAACAAGAAACGGCCAACAAAGAAAACTTGATAAAAAGTCAAGAGATGAGAGCTGAATTGATGCCGGCCGGGCTTATTACTTAGCTTGAACAAAAAGTGCGAAATTCGACAGCTGATATTTAATAATAGATTAATCTCAGTTAGGATACGGCAGGATCATATTATGTACAATGTGCATATTTCATTTATTGCACCACCAAATTCCATTTGTCAAAATTGAATGTAGTGTCTGGATTATTTTAAAGTTTTTTTTTAATAGTTAATGCTCTTCTAGAGTTCAGAAAATTGTAGAAAAACGGAAACTTGAAAAATAATTTCTCTTTATAATCTGTTAACATATCTTGTGAATTTGATTTATTTATATGTATTTTTATTTTGTCAGTAATAGTAGGATTAAATTATTTTAATTTGATCATCTAGAAGAAAGCTAAAAAGGTTTTGTTTGAAATCATTTTCTAATTAAGAATTTTGATTATTTTCGATCTATCTCTCTTACATAAACAAATAGATAGATATACAGAAAAAGTCATAAATTATCTTAAGTCGTTGTCTCCCACAGAGCGCAGTTATCGCCGCTTGCGCTCATGTTTCATTAACCCCAATAACTAAGTGCGAAGAACATTTCTCAATCCGTGCTAAAATCAGTGACTCAATAGTTATGCTAACCTTTGCTGAACCTTTGCTGAACAGGCGACTTCAATCTATAAATCATGCAGCTTCTTTAGCACAAAAGTACAGCACACAATTTGCTGTAGCGCAATGGCCACGCAACAGTCAGCAGGGGGAAAAAATCACTTTTATGGCAAAGATCAAACTGGCAGAATACAACAACAAAAAAAATTTACGTTACCAAGATAGAGCGACTACGTTGACGACGACGACTACAACGACTGAGACGCTGACGCTGATTGCGCTGCCGCATGCGTGGCAACAGCGACAGCAACAACAACAACAATGACGACGGCGCAAAGAAATGGCCGTTAAAATTGCCAGCCAAATGGCAAAAGGCAGAGGCGTAGCCAATGAGCCGAGCACAGAGGCTACCACATAGCCGAAGACAAACACCGAAGACGACGACGACGACGACGAAGACCGAAACCCAGACCGAGACGAGCGTCGAAGATCGGATCGAGACGAAGACAACGGCCCCGGCTACGTGAGCGCAACTCTTGGCACGTTTTGGCGTGGCCGTCGCCCGTTGGCATCATAAAAGAAGTCAATTGAATTTAAATTTAAAGTACATAATGGCCTAACCAGCACTACGTACGATCAGCGATGAGCGATGAGAGGGGTATGCAAGTGGGAGAGGGGGAGACTGGGGTATGAAACGGCAACGTCGCTGCCGCCTTTCGAATTTCACAAAGTCATCTGCTGGCGTCGCTGCTCAAACGTTGTTTGTGTGGGCTTAACATATAGATAGATACATAGCTTTTATATATACACACACAAACAAGCACGCACACACACAAACAAGCACGCACACACACAAACACACGTACACGTACATATAGCTGAAAGACAGCACGCAATACTTATACACATGATCGGCTGGCTGGTTAGTATTTGTGTGCTCTTTTGATTTAAACGTGCTTAAATTTAAAGATCAAATTGCTTTTGGGCTTTTTGCTTTTGCACAAACACGTCAAAGGAATTTTTAATTGTAACCAAAAAAAAAAGCTCAAAAAACCGCAATATACCGAAAATCAGCAAAAAACTCTCCGAAATACGACAAATCTCTTGAATAATATACGTGAGATAGTGAGTCACTTTGAATGTCGGCTTGGCTGCTGGCGGATATGGTTAGCAATTTGTAGATGCTGCTAAACAAGCAATAGATGACTTCGGCTTTTGCTGAAATAGTGTGCTCTTTAGGTGCCCGGCCGGTTGACTGACTGACACTTATGCATTCAACAAATCGTTGCTCACCATCTTTTCGCTAGAAACTGATTAAGCGCTAAGCTCACAATACTCGCGCATTTCGCTTTCTTGCTGGCATTCCCCTGAAAGATAGTTCAATAAGGAAAGAACACGAATAAAAAACAAAAGACTTAGGCAACGAACTTGTGTTTAACCTATTGACATGTGAAACGTTAGCCTCATTCGTTTACTCCCTCTCCCCCTGCCTCTCTATATCTTTCTCTAGCACCCGCGCACTCAATTAACGTCCACTATCGCCTAAAATTTGGCACTGTTTGCATAGCCCCTTGCCTGCTATGCTACATACCAAGAAAATAGGGAAAAATAACAGACACGGAAAGTTCCAATTTCGCGACCTCCCGATTTGTCTGGCAAGCAAGCGTGATGTTTGGTTCGCCGTTTGTTGTTGTTGGCTTATTTTTTTATTTTTGGACTCTGGGAACGTTGCACAGAAAATATTTGACTTTAATGTGTGTATATATGGATGTATAAATATGTCGATGCCTTTGCCTTTTGTGGGTTTTCGTTTCTATGAATTTGTGGGCCGTGTGATCTTCGAGTAACTTTATCTCTGTCTGTGTCTGCATATCATCAAATTTGATTTTATATTTGGCTCAACTTTAACTAAAGACCAATGCGGAAGTTGCTTCCAAATTTTCCCAACAATATTATGTATATTATGTTGAAATACATGCTGCATCTCGAAAATCTGAGCTAATTTCCATTTAAATTCAACTTTAACATTTTTTCGGATCTGTAGTTTTATTAAGCTTTGAACAACAAAGAAAATGTTCTCAAATAACAACAATGCAAAACATGATCCACATTTTATATGGAAATTTTTTTTATCATTGAAATGTGAATATTTTTACAGTTATCAAATAATGTTTGGGGATTCATGTTCTCAAATTCCATAGGTTTCCGTTTTGAATATTTCGAACTCCAATTTTGTTAAATAAAAATAGTAATTTACATGAATTAAATGCCTTTTTTTAATTATGGAAACTTTTTCAGAAATACTTCAAAATGAAGAAAATCATAAGGAATAAATTAATGGGCTTCTTCATTTCCTTTGGTAAATTTCGAACGGATTCCGCAATCAAACAGGACTGACTGATTTTATTTTACAGAAGCCTTCTGAAAACACTGAAATATGACGTATTTTTCGAGTTAAGCTAAAAACGTAAGGAGGGGTTGATGTTTACCATATTCTGTGTTTCTTGGTTGTTATTGTTATTGAGTTATTGAGCTCTTTATAAAAATTACTTATTTCCTAAATTTAAAGAACAATCCTAATTTGAAGTGCATATTCTAAAGAGTAAATTAGATCTTATGTTAGTGTTATTTATTAGAAGCGAAAGTTACTAGTTATGTTTATTAACCTTTATTTAATAAATTAGCACACTATCAAATTCATAAAACAGTTTTATAGTAATATTAGTCAATTTAATATATGAAAAGAAAACAAATGAATATTTTATCAATCTGCTTTAAAAGAAAAATATATATTTTTTTAAATGAAATTATAAATAATATATTAATATGGAAATAAACAACTAATTAAATCTTAAATTTAAAATTAAAATCTCCATTTTTAGTTAAGTATCTTTGAGTACTCTTTGAATGTCTTAACTAATAAGCTCATAAATACTACGATAGTTAACTTGCAGCCGTAATGCCAATGGAACTGATTTGCATATGCATGTAATTTTGCTAAATACAGCATATTTCTAGTGCTATCGACATCAGCTTCACAGTAGGTTCAGCTGTCAGTTCTACCAGTTTCCAGATCATTTCCATAGCTAGTATGCTGGCTTTAGGTCGCGGCTTAACATAAGTCCAACCGGCGACTGTCTGTTGGACCAGTTAATAAGCATCAGCATATCTAATAATGCCATAAGCCCCAGGCTCTGAAAGTGGCTGGTACTGCTTTAACAATATTTACTTGACCACATCTAGAATTCTACGCATATCAATGTATATCACTTCAATAGATCTGTTTGAACGGATTGAGCTACAGCAACGCTATTCAGTATTCCAACACTGACAAAGCAAGATCCAGAGCCAAACTACTAAAAAGTCATTAAACAAAACATGTTTTGGCCTAAACAATGGCTTACCAAATACATTTGAATAATGTACACAAAGAACGAATGCGACAGAAAAAAACCCGAAAAGTCAATAATCTGATTGTGAAACAAGCAGCAAGCGAACAGCGACGCCGACGTTCAATTAAAAAAAATCAAATTAATGAAAAGAAGAAAAAAATAAAAATAAATTAAGTAAATGTTGTTAAGGCAGCCGCCCCAACGATCTCGAACTCGAAAGAAAGCGGCCAAAACGAAAACAAAAAGAAAAAAATGATAACTTTTCAGTTCGAAGCGAAACTGTACCCCCTTGGCGCTGGCTGAGATGCCGATGCTGATGCTGCTGATGATGATAATGCTGCCGGTGCTGTTGCTGCTGCTGCTGCTGCGTAGAACGGCCGAGCAAAGCGTACGGTCCAAAAACAGAACACAAACGTTGAACAACAAAAAAAAGAACCGAAACCCTGCTAAGGCAATGGCAACGATCGATACAATTTTTTATTTTTGTTGGTCGACGAGTTTTGGGCATTGGCATTAAAAAGGCAGAGAACAGTAACAATGCCAAGTCACTAACACACACACACACACAGAAAAACACACACATAAAGATACACTCTTATGCAGACAGACAATTTTACCTTTGGTTACACAAGGGAGACAAAAGACAGGAGATTGAACACCAGAGCCAGAATCAGAGCCGCAGCTTCATTTTCATTGCATTTTTAGCTGGAGCTGTTGTTGCTGCCTCTGCTGCTGTTGTTGTTGCTGCCTCGAAGCCAGTTTCACCCAGCATGGTAACACGTTTGACTTAAAAATTCTAAAAATAATGCCGGTCGGCTTGTTGTCGTTAAAATACAAAAAAAAAAGGAAAGAGTGTGCTCACAATCACAACTATATACATACCCATGCATATATGCATCTGTCTGTGCATGTCTGTATGTATGTGTTTGTGTGGCAACAAAAATAACCAAAATGAATAACATTTCAAAGGAACGGACAAAGACGAGATGCCTTGTGCACTGGCACCCGGTAAAAGGCAACAGGCAAGAGACACAAGCCCAGGAACAGGCAGCGGCAACAGGCACAGGCCGGATTGCGAGCCAAGTGGTGCCCAAGTCACTCGCTTCGGCTTACACAGAGGCCCACGGAGCAGCAGCTGCAATCTGTCAGGTTTTTGCCAGGGATGCAGATTAATGCCAAAATATATTACTTACGAATACATATGTACATATTCATATGTAAGGTATTTTCTTCAAAATCTGTACTAATATTGTGTCTCTAAATCAAGGCACAGCAAAATGTTGTTCATTATTTTCTATATTGATTGAGATTTTAATTGTTTGTTTTAAAAATGAAAATACAATTTGACAGAAATTCGATATTGGGCAAATTGCGAATATATGCCATCCACTCAAATAAGCACAATAAAAAATCGTTCAGAAACATTATATACATTTAAAAAGATGTAATTGCATATCGTATATCAAGTTAGTTTACTTGATTTACCTTTCACAGCATATGGTACTTGATGGTAGAGACTATAACTTAAAAATAGTACTTCTCAATTTGTAAGCTACTTGATAGAAAAGTATTCTTATAATTTTTTAAATACAGAAAAATTGCAGTTATGAACTAAACAATCTAGCTTAGTGTTCAACTAGGTAGAAAGTACCTTGGGAAATTTAACCTTTAAAAAATCGTACAAATACATTCACTTACTCACTTTTAATAATTCATTGTGAGACGTTAGACCTAATTTTCTTGATATTGATATAAGAAATTGTGGAAGCGTGACCCAAACATGTAATCGAACTTTTATTTAAATAAATATTATGTAGGCTCAATAAGCAAATGTATTGCTTATATTTTATAATATAATATCTTAATAACTAAGACTGCGGATTTAGTGTGTGCTTTTGAAAACGCCCAGCCCTGGTTGGATGCTGGTGCGCTTGGCTGCTGAGTTTTTTTTGCCCTCGTCCAGGGCCCGAACCTGATGATCATGACGCTGCTTAAATGCTGTTGCTGTTCTTGTTGCTGTTGTTGTTGGGGGTAGCGTGTCGTGGTCGTTGTTCCCTCATCCTCATCGTCGTCATCTCTTAACGTTTGTTTGTAACAAGTATCTCGCATCTGCACCAGCAATTGTGTGTGCGTGTGTGTGTGCGGAGAGTGCTGGGACGGTTGTCTGTTTGCGCGGGCAAAGAGTTACCTGCCGAGCGCTACCTGCGCACAGGTAGGCGTATGCTTGTTGTTGTATGTATCTGTATCTGTATCCGTAGTATCTGTATCTGTATCCTTAGCACTGCAGCCAAGGGCAGGCAACGGTCAGCAGTAACGCAGCATCAGCAAAAACCTTCATTATGGCCATATAGATGCGCACATACATACATATGTACAAGATTGTATGTATATATAGAGAACACGAAGTATCAGTCTGGTTGTACATAAGGGCTTCATATTCGCTTTATATATAACTCCCTCTCTGTCTCTTTCTCCAGCTATCACTGTCGCTCTTGTGGTCTTGGTATGACTTGGCATCATGGGGTAGCTAGGCGTCTGCCTTTGCTTAATGGTTTTAGGAAATCGAAAATTAAATAATTTATCTCGGTTTTATGACGTTACAGCAGGTTTTCCCCCCACTGAGTCCAAGAACGCGATAAATCTTCAGCTTACAATCAAACCAAATAAAACCGATGCTTTTAGGTTGCTGCCTAAGCGCTTGTAATTTAAATACTTGTCTCTCTAATTCCATATAAGTCTACTGTGCAAGACGCCCCTACTTTGAGCGAGACGAGCTCCCAACCCACGTCTAATCAACACAAAATGAATCAAACGGCGAGCTATTTTTAAACCCGGTTCCCCGGTCAATTTTGAATTCTTTTTATATTTTTGGCTGGTCATCGCTCTCGAGTGGTCCGCGACGCACGGATTTCAATCTGGGAAAGGTGCAGAGAAAGTGCCAAGACGCAGGCCAAAATAAATGTTGGAGTTGAAGCTGAAGCTAGAGATGAAGTTGACTAAGAGTTTTGTCATCGTCATCAAGAAAATATGTCAAAAGACAGTCTCTGCAACTCTGCTCAACTGGCCAGCGCACATGTGTTCCACGGCCTTAAGCCTAATGGCAAGCTTTAGCTGTTAGTCAGATGGCAGCTGGCACTAAGTAGTCTTAATGTTAGCCTCAGTGCATATCTTTTATATTTGAATTAATTTGCTTTCATTAGGCTCGAAGATGTGAATGAAAATACAAATATATTCTTGCTTTTAGCTGAGCCTCAGATATACGACGGGTGTGTAGACTTATTTATGAACAAGACGAGAAAGGTTATCTTAGACTGAGGAATATACATTCTTACAGTTCAGATTTTTAATGGTTTACGTCTGGCTTCAAACTAAATAGATTACATTACTGTATTTATATTGTATCAGCAGTTGAGACCTGTATGTCAACTTAAAGTTCTTCCTTCTATCGATGTTTTTTTTAATGGTGGTACACAAATCGGATAAATTCCAAGTTTCATCGAGATTGCTTAAAAACTCAATGATTACCCATACATAGACAAACATGCCTTATTGACTTGGCTTGTGATGCTGATCAAGAATATATACACTTTTTTTTGGAGTCGGAGACGGATCCTTCAATTACAAGCGTTACAAGCGTCAGAACATTTTTTTAACCTCTGAAAGGGTTTTTATTCTGGTTCCTAAAATGTAACTACAGGAAGCAAAATTAGCCTACGGGGAATGGACAGAGTTGACATTAACATTTTCTGGACAAAATTATGCCTTCTCAGTGGATCCACAAAATTAACATTCAAATATTTTTTAGTCGCTTAATAATCTTGTTGAAGGTTGCCAATAAGCAAAGCTTTGTCCGGTTGTTACCAGCGGATTGATTTCAATCCGGTTGGTAAGATATACAGGCTAAATTTGGATGAGGATTGCACACCACAACAAAAAGTCAGAACTATATCTTGCCTTATTCTGCTATCGTTATTATAGTTCCATAAATTGCTGATTAGTTAATTCTACATTTATTTAGCTTAGGACTACCAACAATTTTAAAGAACATAAACGGATTTGTTAAGCTCATGGTTAGTAGAACTTAACCTTCTCAATGCCATACCACATGGTTGGGTATGGGTTCTTGGGCCTGCGTCGTCGTATAATGTTGCTGAGAAGCGGCATTATTGTCGCTAGTGGCTCCAAAAGATCCGCGTAAAGCTGGAACAGCTGCGACCACTGCGTCAGCACGTCCATTAGCTGCTCATCCTTAGAGATGGTTAACAACGAGATGTGTGAGGTCAACAGGGCGCCCAACCATTGAAATGTTTGGAGCTCTGTGATCGTGTTGCCAAGGCAAGCCGTATTATGATTGGGACGCTCCTCGAGCAGCACATCCCTTGCAGTGGCCAGCATATACAAATGGCTGAGTAAGCGCTGGACATGAGAGAGTTCCAGGCGCTGTTTCAGATGCTTCTGAATGACAACTGCATTGAAACTGCAGGCGAGGACCGCATTTAGCAGTTCCTTGGTGTCTGACGATGTCTGAGCTTTGTCATCTGTTTCCATTGCTTCGCCATTGGTAGCAGCAGTTGCTGAAGTGATGTCCAGCGCATACCGCAAGCACCAGGCCAGCATGTGCTCGGAAATGTTCACGTAACGCCTCACACACATTAACACATGCTCAGTGTTTTGCGTTTTAATGAATAGCGTGAGCAGCTTCTCTGTTATCTCCTGTTCGCCAGCACCACTGCGCTCCAGTTGCCTGACTATTGACTGCACCGCCAAGTTCTGTGGTCCCGCATCGAAATAGTTGCTCATCAGCGTTACATTGATCTCCTCCAGTCCATTGTCCACATGCACCAGTTCACCATCAATATGCTGTTTGATGAGTTCGTTCAACTCATGCTGTGATATCTCAGACGATTCAAAGGCCACAGTTTTGCCATCGGCCGGCTGCAGATCGGCCAGCGGTTGTTTCAACAGCTTGGCCATCTTGACGGTGTTGTGCACGCGACTGTTGCCCGCATATTTAATGGCCGCCTCCAGGGATTCCTCCTCGTTGATGTGGTCCAGCTCAATGGGTGTCAATTGGGCCTCGCTCAACTGTGAGCCAAGCATATCCACCAGCAATTCGTCATCCATTCGATAGCGCACCGCGGCAATGTTCTGGCCCATAGCAAGGAGAATGTATTCGTCGCGCGCCCACAGGCGCGAGAAGTCCAAGTAAACCTTGAAGTACTGTTTGGCATTGACCACCTTGAACTGGGTGTTGTACACCAGCAACGAGGCGCCTTCCTGGCCATAGTTGGCCCCGTAAATGGCCGCAAAGTTGCGCGACAAACCATAAACCGACAATTTGCTCTCCACATTCAGTTCGGCGAGCATCGATACAAATTGACCTGGTGCAGTTTCGTGTGAGCGATCGACGAGATTTAGCATAAAAATGCGCTTGTCCGACCCTGTGGCAAACAAGATTTGAGTTTTATAAATATATATTATTTACAAGAATATATCGCTACTCACAAATGGTCATGAGTTGAGGGCCTGCATCGCCTTCGATGACAGCATGGCCAGTTAGTCGCACAACTTCCCTCTTGATGGCATAGGTTCGCTTGTGAGAATTGGACAGGGACTGTCGCACGAGGAACAGTTCGCCGGTGGCGTGTTTCTCCTCAAAGTAGGTGAGCACCTTTTGCCCGTCAGGGAGCGTGTGTACCGTTGGCTTGCTCACCGTCTTGCTGGCAGCCAAGCCCAATTGCTCCGCAGTGTTCTCCTTTTGATCCTTGCGCGACCCCAAAGCTTTTGAGAGCGGCTGGCAGAAGCCATCGCTATATAAGACAATGGCCTCCTCGTCTGTGGCCACGACATGGGCAATGCTCTTCTGGAACTGTGTACAAGGACTGCTGTCAATAACTCAACAAATAGAAAATTATTAAAAACAACCTTCAGCTTCTTGCACTTGGCCACATCGGCTGTGTCCACATCCCAAAGGCGAAGCGCGTGGTTGCCAAAGACACCGATGTATTTGCCACTGTGTGCATCGTAGATGACCTTCGTGGATAGCTTCTCTGGCATGGACCAGCTATGCAGCTGCTTATGTGTACTGATCTGAAATTGTTGGTTTGCTTATTAATAAAGTTAATTTTTAGCACTGAAAGTTTCAAGTTTCCAACTCACATTTAGAATAACAACAACATTGCGTGCTAGCGTGGTGATTACATTGCCATTTTCCTTGTCTGCAGCCATGCCCAGAAACTCTTTGGGATCCGGTATGGGAAATAGATTGTAATACGATAAGAATTTCGACATTTTATTCAATTTGCTTAATAAAATTCGAATCAAAACAAATGTAACACGTGCGGTTAAATAGTGATGGGATTAGTTATTAATCGATAACTCTGCAAAATATCGATAGTTGATCACCTAGCAAAAAATACATTTAAGTTAGTTTGAATAAGTATTGTGAGCATATGAATCCCAGTTACGAAGTGCAAATTGTAAAATAAAATTACTAAACAACTGTGTGGCTAAGAAAATACTAAACAGCTGTTCGAAGCGTATGTGTGACTGTATGTGTTTTCACATTTATTGCCCTCCGGTCACATTGCTAACTTAGTTCAACGTGTTAGAATGGGTGGAAAAACGAAACAAGCGCCGCGCACCAAAAACAATGCAAAGGTAAGCATTAAAGCAAAGCCAGACAACATGATGACTAATCTGTTATGTTGGCATTCTCATTAGCCATCGAGCAGCAGTCGCTCCGCTGAGTTGCTGGGCACCACAACGCCCATCTTTGTGGGTTTCTCGGCGCAGGCCGATGGTAACTTGGTGCCCTTCGCTCCTGGCTTCGCCAGCGCCGAGCAAATGCCGGACACATTTGATGCCAGCATCGATCCACAGACACAGATCATACTGCGCAAGCTATCCAAAAAGGATCCCATGACCAAGAAGAAGGCGCTGCAGGAGCTGCACGAACTCATCACAGACTCCGATCTGGATGCACTGAAGAACATTTTGCCCCTTTGGCCCAAATACTATCACAATCTGGCCAATGATATTGAGCACTCGGTGCGCGAGCAGACGCAATTGGTGCTGCAGCTGCTCGTCTCGAAATGCAAGCGTGCCATGGCACCTTTCCTCAAGCAACTGGTGCCAGTTTGGCTGGCCAGTCGCTACGACAGCTATGCGCCTGCAGCGAGCATAGCCAGCAACTCATTCCGTGAGACTTTTGCACGCACCTGTGAAGTGTGCCTGCATTGCCAGAACGAGATAATTGAGTACTGCACTCGCAACTTGACATTCCACACGCCGGCGACGCTATCAGTGGGCAAAAGTCTTAAGCCGGAGGAGTCGGAACAAAAATATCAGCGTGTCGTCATCAGCAGCTTCAAGGTGTTGTCCTTCTTCATGGAGCAAACAGCGCAGGCGACAGAACAGGATCAATTGAAGCAAGGCCTAACAGCACTATTGGCGCATCAGAAGTTCTGGACCTTTGCCAAGCACAAGCAGCCAGCCATCAAGTAACAAAAATACAACCATACCAAATGGCAAACATTTGTACATTTATTTGATTGTTTATTTCATACGTAGAGCCGCCTGGTTTGAGTGCATCTATCATCTACTACAATGCGCCACACTGCTCGAGGTGCTCACACCAAACAAATCACAACTGATCACGGCCAGTTTCCAGTTCATCGACGATGCTGATCCACTGGTCGCACCTCACGTTTGGGGCTGCGTGCTGCTGCTGCAAAGCAACTACGACGATTGGTATGAACAATTTTATTATACACAGTTGCGGTCGAAATAATAGATATGCTGCTGCATAAAATGGAAATTCTAAATAATATATAAGTGACTTATTTGCTTATCTAAAATAATTTTGTGGTGATAAAATGGAGCATGGAAAACATTGCACTGCTGAAAATCGAGACCTTTTATAAATCTTTAATATATAGTCGCAGGGAAAGCTACGAAAGCTTCAAACCTATTCCACTGCGATTATTTTGTGATCAGATTTATCACACTTTAATTTTTTGTTGTTCATAATTTTATAGCTGTGACATCTTTTAACTTCTACTTATCTTGAGAATTGATTGCTTCTGTTCAAATATATGTCCACAATTTTTAAGCTATATTTGACTTTTTTTTTTTTAGCTTTTTCCAAGACATTTGTGTGCACTACTATTATTTTGACCGCAGCTGCAAATATATAGATAAAAATAATTTTATTACCGGTTATTATATGAGTAATTGCTGATGACTCTCCACCTATGTGTATTATTATTTCTGCATTGCTCATTGGATGGTTACTAATAAATAATTAGATATAAACAGCTTAAGTCTAAAATTAGAAATCGAGAATTTCCCTTATTTGTTAACAAATTTATTTTGATTTTCATAGGTACGCTCCACTCAATATTCGCAAGGCGCTGCTGCCAAAGCTCTCATCCCTGTTGCGTAATGGCTTTAATCGCAATGCTCAGGCCATTTGTCCGAATCTGTTGCCGTTTCTTTCTAAAATAACAGTCGAAAGTTTGCATGATTTGGACATTTACGAGTTCTATCAGCGCTTCTTTGATGACCTCAAGACAGCCGTTGTGGGACCACATGATCCCCCACTTTCCAAATCGGACACTTCCTTCATGCACAATGCGTACTTTGAGTGTTTGCGTTTTATGCTGCAACAGATTAACAACAATGCGCTGCGCACGGCTCAAGTAGAGGAGTTTGCCTTCGGGCTGCTCGAACAGCAGTTGCTGGAGCCCATTGGACAACTGCTGCGCAGTGATGGTGCCCATGTTAAGTACTTCTTTCAGCACACTTCGGCGCTGGTTGCGTTCTGGGATCGTCAGTGCAATAATGATGTCGATAAGAGCTCCAGCACTCTGTATGTCAAATTATTGAATAAGTTCTGGACGCGAATCTTTGAGCTGGTCACACATGATCTCGCAGTTGAAGATGTCAATGAGCAGCTGCTGTCGCATGTGCTGATGCTAGTGCAGGACTTGCATGTTGCCAATCCCAGCCTCGAAACACAGACCGTCAAATTCGTGGTCGCGGACGAGGAAAAAACTACAGATCAGAGCTCACAACACTCAACTCCCACCAAAAAGGTGCACGAAGCGGCCGCCTTCATACAAAAGGAACTCAAGCAGCTAGTCGTTAAACTGGTCTGCATTTGCATGGACAAGGCGGGCAGCGGGCTCAACTCCTCCGTTCGCTTCATCAGCCAGGTGCGCACGCTTACCAAAATGTTCTCCGATGCCGAATTCTACAAGAGTCTGACGGAAGCGGGTGATCTGCATGCCACATTGGATAAATTTTTGACGCTGTTGGAACAGCTCAGCGATGACTCCTGCGAGTCTGTGATGGACATAATCTTTGAGATTCTCTCGCTGCTGAAGCCAGAAGCACGTTTCAAATACATTGCTGATAACTTGTTGAAAGTAAGTCAAAAAGAAGAAAATAATTTAAATGAAATTAAAATTGAAATTGAATATCTAAATTTAAATTAAAAGAATAATTAATATTTAATAATGTAAGGGTCCGGCGTTTGCTGCATCAATTGAAGAAAACCCAGACAAAAAAGGATCAGACAAAAAAAAAAGAAAAAAAAATAGTTAACATGAATTAGTAGATGCCCAACCACACGCATGTGTATTAATTAAATACGTTTAAAATTAATTTGAATTGATAACTTGATAAATTATATTGTAATCATTACTGATTAATTAGAATGGTTCATGCAAGGAATAATTAGCAGTACAGCAATTGAGAGAAACTGGGAAGAAGTAACGGGTGGGAACAGAAAAGCTAATGTTGGACGACTACAGTGGTCTCTTGGAATCTTTCAGTCTTATCATTCTGATTCGCAGTTTAAAAAATATTTTTGCAGTCGTACAGTCAGACAGCCAGGTTGAAACTGCATAAAGCCAATAAAATGAATAAAAATAAATGAATAAAATGTATTTATTTGCAGATACAGCAGCATCGCGTGCAGAATCTGCTGCTACATCGTCTGCTCTCTTATCCACTGTGCACAGAGCCTGTCGTTCGTGAAATGCTCGCCAGTCCGGAGGCTTGTGCCGTAATCGGACGTATTGCGCATGAGGTTGTTAAGGAGAACAATCCCGATAAGTTGAACTTGCTGCACAAGTGTTTCTTTCAAACGGACACCGGTGATATTCTAATCAATGTGTCCACCGTTGACGAAATTTTGCTGGCCATGTGTGAACCACTGGAGCAATCAGATGCTAGCGTGATGATCGATGTGTGTGGCAGCTTTATAGCACAGATTATGCCCGTTATTTGTAACAAGGAGAACTCCTCCCCAGGAGTGCGTCAGCATGTCTTTTTGAGGCTATTCAAGTTTAGCTTGGAGCGACGAGCGTGTGATTATCTGACGGAGGACACACTGTGGGAGATAACCACATGCTGGCAGGATGCACTCTCCAGCAAGGACATCGAAATCAACGACGAACTGCTGCAGAGTTGTGCGAGCATTGTGGAGAACCTGGCACATCATGCTAAGATGGATGCCAGCAGTCTGGAATGCATGGCTGAGGCTATAGCCAAATTCATCATCTGCTCCACGGAGAACATTGAGGAGGAGTCGCAGCGCTCGTCCCGCATAGAGGAGAGCATTGTGGCCCTGCTAAATTCAAAAGTTAAGACAACCGATAGTGTGCTGAAATTCGAGCAGCATTGTGTTTACCTGGAGACCTTGAACATTTCGATCAGTCCCGGTGCAATCCTCAAGAGCGCCTCCTTGGATGAACTCAATATTCTACTTCTGCTGCGACGCACGGCACTGAATTTTGCAACAATCTGCAAGCTAGTCTGCCGTGTCAACAGTCCGCCGCTGGCCAAACAGTCAAATGAGGGCGAGGATGAGCTCACCGAAGACTACTGTGATCCCAATGCGAATCTGCTCAAGCAGTGGAGCGACTCATTGATTTCCGAACTGTTGCAGTGCATGCAGGTGGCAGCTACTGCAGAGACCTGGCTGGAAGTCAGTCCCCAATTGAATGCTGATTGCGAAGAGCTTGTGCTGTTCCTATCCGAACAGATTCGTTGCCTTATGGGCAACAGCAGTGAATTGGTGGACATTGTAAAGCAGCGACTGCAGCAGGCAGCGGTGCAAGAAAAGAGTGTGATGAACTGTCGTCTGTTGGGTTCTCTGGTGCACCATGCCCAATATGCGCCTTTTGAGGAAAGTGCAGCAATTCTATTACACGAGGACCTCGCCGAACTGCTGGTTTCGCAAGGAGCTCTCAAAGCTTATGTGATGATGCTGCAGGTGAGCAATGGATTAAGTTTCAAATTCTGATTCAAATACTAAATAGCTTTTATTATATGGTTTCTTGTTTTTAGCACTTGCTGCCAAAACTCTCACAAAAGGCGCTTACCTTAAATAGTTCCATTATGCGGGCAGAACCGCCTGAGATATGGGTTAAGGCCGCCGTTTTCCGCTGCTTGCTACTCAATAACTTCCAGTCAGAGCTCAATGAGCAAACGGATCACAACATTATTGTCTCAGCGCTGCAGTTTTTGACACGCGTTGGTGAGCAGCAAAGTGTGCAAAAAGATCTGCTCCACTACAATGTGTAAGATGATCAAATCTTATGAATAATATCTGTTAAAATTATACTAATCAATTTTAATTTAATCCCTTTTCAGTGAGTTACTTAAGCAGCCCTACGAGGCAGTCTTAAATACAGTGGAGATAATTCAACTGCTTAACGAAGTGCTCCAGCGATTTCCCTATGAGCTAACCATTAAAAACTGGGATGCTATACGTATTGGCATCAGCTCCTGGGTGCTGACTCTCTCGAAGTCTATGAAACATTACAGCGATCCAAAGGTGCGTATTGTCAAAAAAGCGAGTCTCTCCACCTTAGAAACAGATTAATTGTACTCTAAATATTATGAATGTAGCTCTAAAATTGTTTACCAATTGAATTTGTCTCCTTAGTACACGCTTAATCTTAATTGAAGTTCAAACAGAAGTAAACTTTCTAAAAATATCGTGGAACAATATTATATCTTCCATAATTTGTTACCTAAAGTTATAGATGGAATAAGAATTCCAAGAATGGGTATATAAGGCACACCGAAGATTACAAACCCTTGCAGACATAAGTATGCATTTAAAAATCTAACCGATCGTTCCTATGGAAGTTTTATTGTATATATTATAATAGGACCACAACTAGTTTTTGATATCTCGGTAAGAAAAAAGTCTTTTATGCAAGAACTGCATCACAAAGACGGCTTTAAAACTGAGAGACTAGTTCCCATCGGCTAGTTAAGAATATTTATTTTATAGTCATGCTTATGGGCTCGAAGACCATCTCTATCGTATGTTTCACATATACACACTCTGGCGGCTTATGAAATGAATATTGTATTTATATGGGAGCGAGGTGTATCTGTTCTTTCTATGATGACTACCTAATTTGTACAGAATAATTATAATGATAATAAAACTAGTAATAATATTCGATTATAATAACATTATTATCGTAGACTATATTAACTAACTAATTTTTATATTACCAAAATTATTTGCAGACATCCTTCTTCATTGTGGCTGTGTATCAACTTTTCGCTACGCTGATTACGTTTATACGCTCGGAGAAGCAAAAGAGCTCAACGCAGCTCCTGAAAAATGTTATCGAAGAGTGGGAGAGCTTGTTTGCCCGCGAAGTCAACGTGTTGCTGTTCAAATCATATTATGATCTGACTCATGAGGCAACTGTGCCGACAGAACTCCGTGTGTGCTACGAAGCCCTGCTGGAGCGTCTAATGCCAGGACTGGAAATGCTGGAGTTTGGCTTTGTCTATGGGGTACAAATGAACTAATTACAATTCAATTATGATCCATTTCAATTTGTTGTCTTTCATGTAGTTCGCCAAAGCACCCAGCTCAAAGCTGACGCTGGACCATCTGTGCAACTTCCTGCTGAAGCAACTGCACAGCTCACAGCACAGCGTTCGCCTTAATGCGGTGCATGCTTTGCGGCAGTTGACGCCACAGTTTGTGGCCGACGATATTGAGCTGAATGACAAGAACAGCGATAACATTGATACCACCGCCTCTTCGACAATCTCCAAGTGGCATTTTCTCAATCGTTTCGAGGATTATTTGAATCGCTATGACGCACTCATACGAAAATATTTGAAGGAGTTTAGTTTCAAGCTGACAGAACTGGAGGATCTAGAACCAATTGACAGACACGATGCCTACAGCTATTTGTTGATTTGGGATTGTATTATAAATGCCTGCGCCAAGTCGCCAGTTGCACTGCGCTCCGTCTACACCAGCTGGCTGAATGAGAATCACTTTGAAGAGGTGAGATCTTAGCCGACACTACATGTTTACTAATGATTTAATAAAACTTGAAATTTTATAATTATTTGACAGAATTTCCTGCACTTTCTCTTTCGTGCCATGCCGATGGACATATTGAAGAACCATAGCGCCAAGGTGATTAGTAATGGTGTCTACAAGGAGCTCAGCTGGTCTCAACTGAAGGGTGAGTAGCGTCATTCCATGCTTTGTTTAATTAATCAGCGTCTCTTCCGAGGGCAGATTCTCCACATCGCGTAAATAGTCGTCCTCATAGTCCTCATATTCACTCATGCCCATGTCCAAACCACTCATAATTTCTTCGCAATTATCTTCTGATAGCGAAACGAAATCAGTTACTGGCACAAAGCGTTCATCCTTGTCATGCATTGAGCGCTCCACTGGTACTGGCTTGGGTGCCATGTATATGTTCAAGTTGGATATGAACTTGTTTATCCAGACTGTCAGATTGTTGGCTAAAATACGTTGATAGTCGCGCAAGTTGCTTGTAGTATAGAACTCTTGTTCTGCAAATGCAAAAAATAATTTAAATAAAAAATAATTTTTTTTCCCTTTCCTAATTATTTAAAGATTAAATATTATTTTCTGAGAATTTGTTGATGAGAATATGGATAAATATTTAAGAGAGAGACTAAGCTCTTGCATATAAAACATATTCCAAATTATAAATAACTTCTACACTGATATGCAAATGTCATCAAATATATGGTTCATCATACAAATTACTTCTCACCCGTAAATTCCTGGATGCGCTCCAATATCACGGCAGACAGTGGCGATTGCTCGTCAATGATGAACTGGTCATTCAAAAGGAACTCTTTCATTTCCTCAAAGAGAACGCAAACAATTTTCATCATCTGTTTGCGTTGACGCTTTATAATCACTTTTCTTAGTGCCTTGCAACGTTTTCTGTGTTTCTGTCTTTGGACGCGACGTTGTCGCATCTCCTCCTCCAAATACTCCATTGCCTTTTCCATGGTCATCGCTTCAACGGGAGGCTTGGGCTTCAACTGCTGTTCCAGCGCCACCAAATGACGTTGCGAGAGAATATGTTTGAAATTAGTAAATGTATCCTTGACACGCATCGGATGCGGATTAGCCAATCGCTCCATGCGGGCTGTGCATATGGGCATATACACCTTCTTGGTTATGTATCGAGGCTGCCTAAGCCGCAGCGGTGACAGAAAGTTCTTTTTTGGCGTCGCCAGGAAGCAGGTGTGCTCTTCCCGCTTCAGCATATCACGATCGATGATAATCTGGCCAGTGTGCTGGCAGGGCACGTAGCAGGGATGATAGCGTGGACACACGCAAAAGTATTTGTACATGTGTTGCGGTTCCGCTATCTGTGACGTGACCAATCGCTTAATTCGCGGGGAGCGATTCGGACGCAACTGGACCATGGCGAGGCGTGCGTTTAACTCATCAGCCACTGTGACGGTCGATTTTTGGACATTACGTTCTGGCGGCGCTAGATCACTGGGTAACTTTGTAAAGTCGATGGTCTCAGCGACGGTTTTCTTCTTCTCAGCATCTAGCTTAATCTCGCGGGCTGGCGCCTCGCTAGCGATTTTGTAAAAGTTAAATTGTTTTTTCTCCATTTTTGTGAAAATTTTAAAATTATTTAGCAAAAGAAACAACACAATGAATGTATCACAATGTGAAACTACTTTTATATTGTCTACAAGGTCTTGTAAATGAGTTTGTAACGGCCTGCTTATATAACAAGATATTTCTAAAATTGATTTTCATTATTCTCGGCACAGATCCTCAACTCTCTCTGGAGCGATATGCCTGCCACCTGTATACAGAAGTGTTGCGCAAGCTGCCCGCCGTGGTGCGTAAATGGTGGAACACCAGTCCGTCCAGGCAGAAGAACTTTGTGGACAATCTTACTACCAATTACGTGAGCGCATTGATCTGCAGCGAGGAGCTGAAGGCAATTGCAAATCGCAAGGAGAAACATGAGAATATGCAGGTGGGTTGCTTTGCTTACAATGTTTTTTTTTTGTTGCTATCACGTCCAGCTAAATCGTCTCCTCGATGCCAACGCGTAATACAAAAATCGTAACGATGCCGAGCACTAGCACTACAATTACAATGGCTCGAAAGATCTCCAACGATATCATGTCGCAGGAGAAAGGTGCTTTCACTGGAGTTTTTTAATGTTCACCCAATTTCTCAGCTGCCAAGCTTGAAGTCAGTGTTTGTTGTTAATATATGAATAAACAAGAAGTTATATCAGTATTTGGGTTACACAAATAAACTCAATTTTTGTTGTATAACATCAATAAATGAAAACATATTTTTGTTTGCGAGAGAGCATGAAGTTGTAAAGCCTACCTATATCCTACATACTATAGTCAAGCCGTTTTATTATAATATTATAATATTTTTAGGTGACGGTGCACACGTCCACTAGAGAAGTTTTGGCTGTCTATGCGATTGATGAGGCACGTATGGAGCTGGTCATTACACTGGCGCCCAATTATCCGCTTGGCGCTGTCAAAGTCGACTGTGGCAAGCAAATCGGCGGACGCGCCAGTTCACGTAATGTTGGCATGCAGCTTACCATCTTTTTAACGCATCAAGTGAGTGTAGAGTTCTGACATATATGATATGTGCTAATTGCTCTGATTGCTCAACAGAATGGCACTATTTACGATGGTCTGACGCTGTGGAAAAACAATCTGGATAAGAAATTTGAAGGCGTAGAGGAATGCTATGTTTGCTACACGGTCATACACCAGGACACCTGCCAGCTGCCAAAGTTAACGTGTAAGACCTGTAAAAAGAAATTCCACGGGCCCTGTTTGGTGAGCTTGTTAAAAGTTCAATTTAAAAATCAATCGCTAAACAACAAATTCTTTCCCGCAGTACAAATGGTTCACCACCAGCAGCAAATCTACCTGTCCCATTTGCCGCAATGTTTTCTAATTGATAAACTTTATTGATCCAGTTCATCGACACGTATTAAACTCGGCACAAAGAAAGCCTTGGCGATAGTCAATAGATTTAATTTTTGGCCCTTTTCTGTAAATCGGTGTATGACCACAATAAATTCGCAATAGTTTTAATTTTCAACTTTTGCATGTGTACAGAGGCTTTTTATGGTCTTATTAATATATATATATATATATTTCAGCTGGACTTTCCATTAAGCCCTTTGCAAATATATGGGAATAATGAAAGACTTAGCGATATAGGGCTATATATTTTATTTCTTCATTTGTTCTTTCTTTCATTAACTGACTGACAAATCGGTGTGCTCCTTAAATGTTACCCGTGCTACTTAATATTAAATTAATATTTAGCTTAAAAATATACTTTATTGAAGGAGCAGTTTGATCATCTCTTAAATTTGAATTTCAATGGGGTATCAATTTCTTTCAAAAATCCTTTTCAAAATCATTGACTACGTTTGAAATTTCAGTTGAGTAGAGCATGCACAATGATTAGACCAACCACCACAAAGTTAACGATTCTGCGCTGTAGCCGCTGTAGTGGATTTTCCTCTTTAGCTCTACTGTTCGGGTTGGGGTGGGGCACGATGACGATGACGATGACAACGAACGCATCAGTTTTGCATTGCACTTTGGAGGGGTTTGCTTGTTAACTGAAATTAGGCACGCCATCTCGCTCGATATTCAGCGCCGGGCCATGCGTTAAGCCAAAATGACGTAAGCTTCCCATTAATAATATGTCAACAGCTCAACCGAAACTTGGTCAGCGTGTACAAGTAACGGGAAAGAATAAACTTTGCGGTCGTGTCGCCTATGTGGGACACACCAGTTTCGCTGGCGGTCAGTGGTGTGGCATTGTGCTGGATGAGCCGCGTGGCAAAAACAATGGCACCATTCGCGGCAGCACCTACTTTAAATGTCCGCCCAACTATGGACTCTTTGTGCGTGCCCAACAATTGCAGCTGCAGTCGCCAGTAGTGAATAAGTTGGAACAGCTGAAAAAGCAGGACAACAATTGCTTAGAGGAGGTCATCATGCAACGCGATGTAAGCAAAGTGAAAATGCCTGCGAGAACCAGAAGTAGGCAGCCAACGGAAGACCAAGTGAGTCACTTCTACAAATAAGTGCACAGTTGTGAATTTTATAAGTGTCAAGATGAATTTATAATGTGTGGGTGGATGCATCATAAATTATAAATACATCGAAACATATGTTCTATGTTAAGTGTGTTAAGTTCTTTTATGTTTTTCCCATTCCACTTCTGCTTAACTTAATCGAAACTTATTTCGCATAGCGTAATCAAAGGGAGGTGACAACTACACCTGGAAAGTCTGCAAAAAAGTCATCAGAGAACGCGACCTCTTCGGTGACTTCCACTCAATCACAGTCGCAATCACAGCCGCTGGCAAATGTAATGCATATACAAAAATCATAAAAATAATTATTAAATATATTATTTATATTCTTCTAACAGCAGGGCACTGAGGAGGAGCTGGAGACGTTGTCCGAGACGTCGAGTACACATCAGGAGCCAATCGTGGCATCTAAGTCGACAAACATTTTATCGCAGTCGCAGCAGCAGCAAACAATTGCAAATAATGCAACAGCTGCAGGAAGTCAGCTACAATCGAAAGAAGAGAGTATCGCCTCGCAGCCGCCCCAAGGCCAAGGTCAGAGGCTGGCCAAGTGGGAGCAGCTCGGAGAAGGGCGGCAGTCATCGATATTGACGCCACCCACTATGACATGCAATCAACGTCGTTCCACATCCTATACACAGTTGCGGCCGACTCGGATTAGTCAGCCCAAGCCAACAACAGCCCAGGCCCAGAGCTCGACGGCACAGCTGACTCTGGCCATGCCGGTGCCTCTGTCATTGGCGCCCAAGCGCAGCAAGACGAGCATGAGTCCCACGAGCAGCGGCGTCAAGCGAGTGGCACCCTCAGCATTTGTGGAAGCTGGCTTCTTGGAAATACTGCGACCTCAGTTTACGCCGGGTCCGGCGTTGCGTACTCCGAGCACAGTGGCGCCACCTGTGGCGCCTGTGGATAGTGCGGAGCAGCGACAACTGCGTGAGGAGCTGCAATTGCTGCGCGTGCAGAGAAGTGAGGACAAATTGAAGCTGCTGGAACTGGAGCGCATCAAGATACAGAACGAGCAGCTGCTCGAGTTCAAGGCACAAATTATGACTCAGCAGGTGTTGCTGCAGCGGGAATTGCAACGCTGTCGTCACGAGCAGCGCGAATTCCAGGAGACTGCGGCCAAATACAAACGGGAGCTGGACGACGTGGCGGAGAGCATTGAGTTGTTAACATTGGACAAGGAAATGGCCGAGGAACGGTTGGACACCCTGCAAATGGAGCTGGAAACTGCACAGGAGCGCAACGATGAGCTCACCCTCGATCTAGAAATTCTGCGAGCCGAGCAGGAACAGGAGCATCAGGGCGATGACCATCTTCTAGTGAAGTCTGAAAAGCAGTCAACGAAGGAAACGACACTGCAGACAACTGGAGATTTCTTGCGCCTGGAGCAGTACAACCAGAGATTGCGAGAGACGGTGGTCCGACTGAGAGATACTCTGGCACATGAGAAGCAGTTGGCACAGCGCTCGCACAAGGAGCTGGAGACGAAGCACTCGGAAATCAACGAACTGAAGAGCATCAAGGAATTGCAGAGTCGGCGGGTGGATCAGATGGAAATGCAGCTGATTGATCTCAAGGAGCAGGTGGATGCCTCGCTGGGCGCCGAGTCTATGGTAACGCAGCTGGCCACGCTTAAATTGGAGCTGGAGGAGCGTGTCAAACTGTTGGAAGATGAGGTCTCTGAACTCGAGGCACTCGAGCAAATCCAGGAGCAGCTCATAGAGAGCAATCAAGAATTGGAGTCGGACTTGCGTGATGAAGCTGAAAAGCTGGGTGGCCAGATCAAATCCTTAGAGAAGCAGAAGAATGCGGCCTTAGAGAGTCTCTACGATCGTGATGTGACTATATTGAAGTTCCGGGATCTGGTGCGTCAGCTGCAGGAGCAGCTGCAACTTAAAACAGACGGCGGCACTCTCTCCATCGAAGACTTCAGCAGCGCCAACGAATCGCAGCAGGAGGAGGCATCCCAGCAAAGTATTGCGGACTACCAGCACATCTTCAGCGTGAGCAAGGCCTACGGACGCGCCTTGGATCAACAGCTGAAGGCCGTCGAGCTGCGCCTGCAGCGTCAGCACCTGGACCACTTGCTGACCTTTGTCCCGGAGCAGTTCCTCCTTCGAGGTGGCGAACACGATGTCGTCCTAGTCATGCTTCTACTGGAACGTATGAACGACAAGCTTGAAATCGTCTGCCAGGCAATCAATGAGAAATTTCCAAATGCCTGTGAATTTGGTGAGTACTAATCCCATTTACTAATTAGACAAAACGGTAAAGCTATGCGTTCGAATGATTTGATTTTGCTATGTTTTTTTCGAATATTTTATTGTGATATATGAATGTGGACTATATTTTGTGACTTGTTTAAACCTCGCCAGGTCGCGATGCCATCTTCGAGGGCTATTCGGTGCAGCGGTATATCTTCCGGGCTCAATGCATCTATTTGTTAAAGAGTCTCCAATTGGTGCTGCAACAGTTTCACCATGGCCTCAATCACTGTGATTACGAGCTGTGCACGCATGCGGCCATCTATCGCATGGATTTGGAGACGCAGGAGCAGCAGCTGGATGAGTTTGTGCGTCTGCTGAAGACCGGGCAGCTGGACGAGCATACCAATTGCGAGCCCATACGCCGTGTGCTGCACTACATCAATGGACTGCACCAGAATCTGATGCCGCCCCAGACACTGGTGGATCTACTGGAAGAGCATCAGCTGTATGGAGCACTAGTCGAGGTCTATGAGGCGGGCATGGATGCGGTGAATGCCAATGCGGGCATGCTGCACACCATCATCAAGCTGGGCGACGAGCAGACAGCCTCGTTCCAGTGCATGCAGATGCTCATGGAGCACTCCTGTGCCCTCAAACAGAAACTGAAGAAGCTGCAGCGCAAGCTGACTGGCAACAAAACTGCAGCTGCCTGGACAGGCATGCAATGTGCACGCTACCAACGCATCCTGGAGGCCAACGAGGCCCTCGGCGCGCTCATCAGTATGCTGGGCGTGTCGGCGCGGGAGGCCAACAAGGAGTCGAATGGAGGCATTGCGCATGAGAAGCTCTGGCATCTTTTGAGTCTGAACTATAGCAAATTCGCGCCCAGTCAGGAGACTGAGCAGCGGGAACTGGATGCATTTGGTCAGCGCTGTATGAAGCTGCTCGAGGAACAGCTGGAGGAGCTGTGTACGCTGCTGGAGCCCCGAGACGTCAACACGGAGTACGTGCGACATGCCACTTGCAACACCCTGCAACAGCGAGCCGCCCAAATCAAGCGTCACTACGAGGATGTCAAGAGCTTGGAGCTTGCCGCTGCAGAGCGGGACAAGGAAATCAAAGCGCTCAAATACACTGCGAAGCTGAAGCAGCAGGATTACTCGGAGCTGCAGGTGCGCAAAGAGATGGCCGAGAAGCAGGTGCACAGATACAGCCATGACTATTGCCAGACGCTTACACAAATGGCCGAGGGCATGGAGCAGCTGGAACAATGTATCCTCTCCAAGGAGGCTAGCTTACAGCACGCGCTCAACACCTTAACAGATAAGCTGAGCGTTCTGGAGCAGGCTCAGCAGCATTGGCAACAGCAGCAGCAGGCGGACAACGCTTGTGCAACCAGCTCGACGCGCAGCTGCAATCGGGAACTGAACCTGATGCACCAGGCGCTGCGACAGGAGCGCAAGCTGCGCGTCCAACTGCAGGGCAATGAGCTGTGCAAAACCTTTGCCGCCCTGGAGCCGTTGCATGTGCCACAGCTGGAGGCGAGCATTCAGCTGAACTCGCTGGAGGCCGAACTGCGCAGCTTTAAGAACCAATGGCTCCTCGCCCATCTGGAGCTGGGTACCCGAGGAGATCAGCGTCGTGCACAGATACAGCTGCAGGGCAGCCGGCTCTTGCGACATATCTTCCAAACATATTGCACACTGAATCCGCATCGTGCGGCTCCCACTGATTTTGGTCTGTTTATAAGCCAAGATCTGCGGCGCGCATTTTAGCCAAGTTAATTGTATTAGACTCAAATGTATTACGGCGAGAACAAAGATATATGTGATTTGCTGCTTAACTTATTCATTTATTATTATTATAATGCGCGTTTTGTTTGTTAATCCAATACTCATTAAAATTGCAGAACATAGCCAAAATATTCAGAAACCAATTGTTTTCTTACTTAATATTTTGTTCTAATTGCTTAACTGATCGAGTAATTGACGACCAGCCAAGACTGTGAAATTTGCAATTAAGCATTCTTTAGGTCGTTTTCGCATGCGGCTTTTGAAAATGTTAGCCACAAGCGGTTGAATATTGTGGATAACTAAGTCTAATCTAACTTCTCAACTACAACATCTTTGCAGATCCTTGATTCCACAATGCCAGCGCGGGTTCGTGAAATATGGATCTACTACCACTAACCAAATAGAATTCACTTCTTTTGTTATTAAGGGTTTTAAAAACAAGATGCAAACACTGACTTCAGTAAGGCTTTGTATTCCGTTCATCATTCTTTGCTAATTCACAAAAACGCCGTTTGAAATGTGGCATAATGAGAAGACTGTGTTTAAATATCCCAAGGTATTTGGTTCGACGGTACTTGGTACTTAATAAAGTGCATACTTGTCGGGTATAAGCCAAATGTTATCAAATTGTGTATTGTTGATTCAGGAAATTTATGACTGCTACTGATGTTTTAGAGGATGAAACCACTGTGCAGAAATACACTAAGCAGATAATACATAGTGGCTATTCCATTCTCTGAGAGCATGTTCCCGAAGGCAACTCTTCGAAAATTTTGCAGGTGTGGCGAGCAGTGAACGCATATCTATATCTATTATTTCTCCTGCATTTGCTGCGGCCAAAATTTAAAATAAAATAAAATTTAAGAATGTGTGCGAAGAGAGCAGCAACATTATTACCAGGTAGTGTAGATGGTGATAAACTGCATCACTTAATTGAAAATATAAAGATTAAAGAAATAAGACGTGGTGTTAGAATAAAAGCCGGTGATTTCAGCTCCGGCTTTTGAATAACAAATGCTTTGAATTAGTTTATGCTTTAAGAGAAAACCACCCAATTATGAAATAGAATATGGGCACTTATCTGAGCGCTGCAAGTACGGTTCATACATGTGAAAATATATGTCAAGACTGGTACTTTTTTTATTCGTTATATACAAAATGGTAAATAGTTTCGTCTGGATTTTTTGTAACAACTGTCTGCAAATGCTTTATTTTTTAATTAAGAATTTTAAAACCATTTCGTACAAATTTAAAATTTCGAATATTTTATATTTTTTGCTATTAATATTGAAATAACCATCGCAACCAATGAATATTCAAATGTACGTGTTTAAAAATCTACGAGTACTTACTCTCTATGCATATGGACTTAGCCACTTAAACTTATATGTATGTACATCCACGTATATTTTTCGATTTTTTTTATTCATTGTATTAATTTATCTGTAAAAAAATTGAATAACATATGTATTAAATTGATGTACTCATTAATTTTGTGATACTGTAACTATATCCATATTTACACGTCAGACGAAACAGTTTAATTTTTAATGCTTATCACATATACAGAAAACAGGTAGATAGAAATAATGAGTAAGGGTAACGGGCACGTTTTGGTGCAAGATGCGGCACTCTTTTGATTTTGTGTTTTTTTTTTATTATTTTCGCAGTTGTTGTTGTATGGTTTACATAAATACGTTTAATGTTTAATGAGAAGAAAATTGAATCGTAGGCTATTTACAGTTGCTGGCAAACAAATAAGTCATTTCGGTCGTTGTCACAGGCGCTGTATTAGTGTTGCCAATATAAAGCAAAATTAGTTAAGACTTGCGATGTGTTGATTGCAGAAAATGAATCGATCTTACCTCACGACTTGGCTGCCGCCTGTCGTTTGGCCACAATTTTGCCCTGATCACGACTGTTTATGACCTCGGCATGAAAGCCGGTCTCCCAATCAGCATAGTATTTCACGGTACGCACGTTGCCATCGGGCTCTACCAGGGAATATTCGCCCTTGACCACATCGCCATCACGTTCCTCGCGCTGATGCTTATTATCGCCAGTATGAGGATCATTTACTGCATATTCGAAAGCGTAGCGTGGATGAGCATCCTGATAAAAAAAAGAAAACATTATTTAAAAAAGGGGACCAAAAACACAAGTGAATATTAGCTTACAAAGTGCTCGAGATGCTTTTCCGGCAACACTTTTAAGAGCGCGTGCTGCGGCACAGGTGCAGACTTCAAGTAGGCTGCGGGCGTTAGCGGGGCATGGGCGCTCAGTGTGGACACGCTGGGCGCATAGCGATTGAAGCCAGCGCCAAAGGGACCAATTCCATGCCCATTGCTGTAGTCAGCGAGTGGTGCGCCCAGATGCGCCAATCCAGCACCAGCCGCAGCAGCGTGGGACAAGGCTCCATGATAGCTGAGTGCAGGCGAGACGGCAGCGTGGCCAAGCGATATGGCACCGTAGTATAGGCCATCATGTCCGCCTGCGGGACCCAAGCCTAATTTACATAAGAAATAATTACAGGATGTTATTATTATGACTTAATTGATTTCCATTGAGGTATTCTTCATTTTATGCCATATTTCTTACAATTTTAAATATAGAGCCTAATTTTAGAAATGAATAAAATCATCAAACTTGACATTTGATCTACTGGAGATCTCTTCGAAAGAAAGATAGATAGCCAGTTTCCCAGAGAACTCTACCCAAAACAGATAAAATATACAAATCTTACACAGTTTTCGAACTACCTATTTTAAAGTATGAGCCATAAATGGCACCTGTAAAATAGCTATTCCCAGTTAATTTGACTTACCCGAATTGAATCCATAGGAACTGCTGGCATATCCGTTGGCAGAAGCTGGTGAAGTCAGCTTGGTAAGTGGTGCAGTTAACAATGCGCCACCGGCGGGTTTGGACAAATACTGAGTGGACAGTGTGCCGTGTCCGGTGGATGCATAGCCCAGTCCTAAGCCAACACCCAACTTGCCTGCGGAGTAACCATAGCTACCAGCTGCATGACCGGATGCAACAGTAGCTATCGCTGGCTTGGACACATACTGATGCGAGACTGCGCCATGTCCAGTACTGGCATATCCCGAGCCGATAGCTGCTCCTGTGGAGATGTGACCCACGGCTGGTGCTGTATATGTGGCTGTTGCCACGCTGGCAACCGCTGGCTTGGAAACATATTGATGGGAAACTGCACCATGTCCAGATCCGCCATATCCAGTGGCAACTTTTGCAATAACTGGAGCAGCAACAACAGCTGGAGCAGCGGGCAAATAGGTCTTGGAGAGCGTTGCTCCATAGCTAGCTACAGCAGGAGCAGCATAGCTGGCGATCTTTGTAACAGCTGGAGCTGCTGCATAATTGACCAACGTGGGCTTGGACACGTACTGATGAGAGACAGCACCATGACCAGACCCACCATAACTGGTAGCCACCTTAGTGATGGTTGGTGCTGCTGAGTAGGTTGATATTGCAGGAGCTGCATAGCTGGCAATTTTTGAGATTGCTGGCCCTGTTGAATAGCTGGCAATCGCTGGAGCAGCTGCAATTGTGGCAACAGCAGGCTTAGACACATATTGATGAGAAACAGCACCATGTCCCGAGCTGCTGTAGCTTGCGGTAGGAGTAGCGGAATATGTGGATATTGCAGGAGCTGCATAGCTGGCAATCTTTGAGATTGCTGGCCCTGTTGAATAGCTGGCAATCGCCGGAGCAGCTGAAATTGTGGCCACAGCAGGCTTGGAGACATATTGATGAGAGACGGCACCATGACTAGATCCGCCATAACTGGTGGCCACCTTAGTGATGGTTGGTGCTGAGTAGGTTGATATTGCAGGAGCTGCATAGCTGGCAATCTTTGAGATTGCTGGCCCTGTTGAATAACTGGCAATCGCTGGAGCAGCTGAAATTGTGGCCACAGCAGGCTTGGAGACATATTGATGAGAGACGGCACCATGACCAGAACCGCCATAACTTGTGGCCACCTTAGTGATGGTTGGTGCTGCTGAGTAGGTTGATATTGCAGGAGCTGCATAGCTGGCAATCTTTGAGATTGCTGGCCCTGTTGAATAGCTGGCAATCGCCGGAGCAGCTGAAATTGTGGCCACAGCAGGCTTGGAGACATATTGATGAGAGATGGCACCATGACCAGAACCGCCATAACTTGTGGCCACCTTAGTGATGGTTGGTGCTGCTGAGTAGGTTGATATTGCAGGAGCTGCATAGCTGGCAATCTTTGAGATTGCTGGCCCTGTTGAATAGCTGGCAATCGCCGGAGCAGCTGAAATTGTGGCCACAGCAGGCTTGGAAACATATTGATGCGAAACAGCCCCATGTCCCGCGCTGCCATAGCTTGCGGACACTTTAGTAAGTGCAGCTCCAGTAGAATAGGTGGCTACAGTTGGTGACACATAGCTGGCGACTTTGGCGATGGCAGGCGCTACATCAGGATATGCTGCAACGATGGGCTTTGAAATGTATTGATGGGATACATCAGCAGCTTGACTGTAAGTGGTGGCCACTTTGGCGATTACCGGAGATGTCGAGTATGTGCTTAAGGCAGGAGCAGCATAGCTGGAAATCTTAGTAACAGCTGGCGCTGCTGCATAGGTGGCCAATGCTGGCTTTGATACATATTGATGGGAGACAGCTCCATGTCCAGAGCTTCCATAGTTTGTGGCTAATTTGGTGATGGTAGGAGCAGCGGAATATATGGCAGGAGCTGCATAGCTGGCAATCTTTGAGATTGCAGGACCCGTTGAATATGTGGTTATAGGAGGCGCTGCATAGGTGGCCACATTTGCAATCAGTGGAGCAGGAGCAATTGCAGCCACAGCAGGCTTGGAAACATATTGATGGGAAACAGCACCATAACTGCCATAACTGGTAGGTACTTTTGCAATGACTGGAGCAGCAACAACAGCTGGAGCAGCGGGCAAATAGGTCTTGGAGAGCGTTGCTCCATAGCTAGCTACAGCAGGAGCAGCATAGCTGGCGATCTTTGTAACAGCTGGAGCTGCTGCATAATTGACCAACGTGGGCTTGGACACGTACTGATGAGAGACAGCACCATGACCAGACCCACCATAACTGGTAGCCACCTTAGTGATGGTTGGTGCTGCTGAGTAGGTTGATATTGCAGGAGCTGCATAGCTGGCAATCTTTGAAATTGCTGGCCCTGTTGAATAGCTTGCAATCGCCGGAGCAGCTGAAATTGTGGCCACAGCAGGCTTGGAGACATATTGATGAGAAACAGCACCATGTCCCGAGCTGCTGTAGCTTGCGGTAGGAGTAGCGGAATATGTGGATATTGCAGGAGCTGCATAGCTGGCAATCTTTGAGATTGCTGGCCCTGTTGAATAGCTGGCAATCGCCGGAGCAGCTGAAATTGTGGCCACAGCAGGCTTGGAGACATATTGATGAGAGACGGCACCATGACTAGATCCGCCATAACTGGTGGCCACCTTAGTGATGGTTGGTGCTGAATAGGTTGATATTGCAGGAGCTGCATAGCTGGCAATCTTTGAGATTGCTGGACCTGTTGAATAACTGGCAATCGCTGGAGCAGCTGAAATTGTGGCCACAGCAGGCTTGGAGACATATTGATGAGACACGGCACCATGACCAGATCCGCCATAACTGGTGGCCACCTTAGTGATGGTTGGTGCTGCTGAGTAGGTTGATATTGCAGGAGCTGCATAGCTGGCAATCTTTGAGATTGCTGGCCCTGTTGAATAGCTGGCAATCGCCGGAGCAGCTGAAATTGTGGCCACAGCAGGCTTGGAGACATATTGATGAGAGACGGCACCATGACCAGAACCGCCATAACTTGTGGCCACCTTAGTGATGGTTGGTGCTGCTGAGTAGGTTGATATTGCAGGAGCTGCATAGCTGGCAATCTTTGAAATTGCTGGCCCTGTTGAATAGCTGGCAATCGCTGGAGCAGCTGCAATTGTGGCCACAGCAGGCTTGGAGACATATTGATGAGAAACAGCACCATAACCTGAGCTGCTGTAGCTTGCGGTAGGAGTAGCGGAATATGTGGATATTGCAGGAGCAGCGTAGCTGGCAATCTTTGCAATTGCAGGACCTGCTGAATAGGCTGCGACAATAGGCTTTGAAATATACTGATGTGAAACATCCTCAGCTTGACTATAAGTAGCAACCTTGGCAAGTGACGCCGCTGATGAATATGCTGCGATTGAGGGCGGAGCATAGCTGGATATTTTAGCGATTGGAGGCGCCGAGGAGTAGGTGCTTATAGCAGGAGCTGAGTAGCTGGCAATCTTGGTAACTGCTGGAGCAGCAGTTATATAACTGGTTAGAGCGGGTTTGGAAACATACTGATGGGAAACAGCGCCAGAACCACTTGCCGTATAGCTGCCAGTTGTCAGTTTGGTAATGGCCGGAGCTGCCGGGTAGGTGGAGAGTGCGGGAGCTGCATAGGCGGGTGATGAGGTATATGGTGTAGGCAGATAGGTTTTCGACAGTGCTGGAGCATAGTTGGCTGAATAACCCGTGCTATGTGAGGAAAACAGCGATGATGTGGAGGTAAGAGCAGGTGCAGCATAGGATGCCACTTTGGCAATGACAGGTGCACCATACGAAATCGAGGGTGAGTAGGTGCCAATCTTTGCTAGGCTCGGTGCTGCCTGAACGTGACTATAGGCCGGTGAGCTGTAGGTCTCCACTTTGGAGTAGCCTGGCGTCGCCTTGGAGAAGGTAAAGCCGGGAGAGGTGTAGGTTTCCACATTCGTGGTCACTGGTGGTGCATAGTAGGCTCCATGGGAGGCGGCGGGCGAGGTGTAAGTAGCCAGCTTAGAAATGCCCGGCGTGGAGTGACTGTAGGAGTAGCCCGGCGACGCGTAGGTGGACACCTGGGTGAGGGCTGGCGAAGACCGCAGATAGCCACTTTCTAGCTTGGGAGCCGTCAGTATAGTCTTGGTTAGAGCAGGCGAAACCAGATTCTTTAGCTCAATACCCGAGGGCACCACAGTAGCATATTTGGCAGCTGGAGACTTATCTGCGTAGGTTACGCCGTGTCCCTCATATTCTGCTGCGGGCGTAAACAAAGTCTTCTGTATTGGCGCTACGTACTTGTTAATCTGGGTCAGACCACTGAGAGAGTGACCCGCATATCCCGCAGTCGACTCATAGGAAGCAGCACCGCTTCCAACAGATGTGTGCAGCAATTTGCCATTTTCCGAGTAGCTGGAAATCGCTGGCGACTGACTGTACTTTGTGACGCCAGGCGTTATGGAGAACTTGACTTCGGCTGGTGGTGGTGCATAGGAGTAGCCAGTGTCACCACCCGTATGCACACAAGGTACGATCGCTGGTGCTGCTGTTGGTGTGGGATCTGCCAGTACTGAGCTGGCCAGAAGGCTTATTAGAGCAATAAGATGAAACTGATGATGATTCAAAAGAATAATAGAAAATAGAGAGAGTGGAATTAAAATGGAGAAGAAGAAGAAGGTCTTAAAGGATGCCTTTGTATATAAGGGCATGTGTTCTACCCCAAGGTGGTGATATGACGATTGTGCGTCTTATTTTCGAGGTTAGTCCAGGTTGTTCGAGAGGCACGATTAATTATCAATTAACAATTGAAACTAATCGTTTTTTTTACTATAATCTAAGATTAATGTTTAACTTTTTTTCAAATTGAGCTTTGGGATATACCTTCACAGGTGCAAATATATTTTAAATGTTTGCTGAAATTCTATTATTTATTAATCATCTAAGCTTTGAAGTTTTGTTTTTCTGCTAGTCTTTGTTCATTAGCTTCTCTTGATTACATTTTTACAATACTAAGCAAAAATGGGGATTTGCCGAATACGTGAAATAAACTTGATCTGCGTATGGTATATAATAACTTGCATTCCAAATCAATAAAATTATGTTCATTCCCCGTATTCAACATTATGAACCCCTTTTTATATATATCAATTCTGCATCAAAAGTTGGAAATACTTTTTTTCTGAAATTGTATCCAGGAAATCACGTTTTAAGTTTTCTTTTTAATTCAAATTCAAAGGACGCTCCCGTAAAATTCAGCTGAGTGTGTTTTAGCAGGCAACTGTGATTTATTTATTTATTTCTTAACAATTTGGTATAACCTAACTGAAAGTAAAACTCCATATTTTAAAATTAAAAAGTGTTCTACATAGTCTTAGACTACATTTTTCAATTCAGCACACTTCCATTATATATTTGTTTTTGAAGCACGTGTATAAAAATTTTCAGAATTAACTGTGTATGAAAATTTTGAGAACATTGTAGTAAATCGTGAGGTTTCACCTAGTTGAGCGCTCCTGGCCAAGACAATTAATGGCTTATAATTAATATTCATCAATAAGATTTTTTTGACTTGAAGTATAACTTTTCACAGGATCAGTTATTCAAAATTCTTTGATTTGAATAATTATTTTAATCCAATAATTATTATTTGTACGTTAGTTGGAAAACCCACCTTCATATTTTCACTTATACTGCTCACTAAGTTGAAGTTGTCAATAAACGTTATAATAATATGGTTGAGCGCTCTATATAACTATAAACTGATATAGAATTCACAGTTTATAAATAATGCAAAAAAACGATCGTAATCCTTGTTGTAATCGAATGCTTAACGCTGAATATCCTTCGAGTATGCGTATACTTATTTTCATTTGATTCGTATTTCGAACTTTCGGCACACGGCACACGCAACGCTCGCTCGATGTAGAGCAACGCGGCTGACTGTTGGCCAGCCCGGCCCTATAATCGCTTATATACGTTCGGTCAGTTTTGGCTCACACGCATGCGCAGCAGCCACGCACCAGTTTAGCGACAGAAAAATCAGCAGCAAAAAAAAATAACACAACGACATCAACAAAAAAAATCAAATGGTAAAGTGAGCAGAAATCGCCAGCAAAAATATTGCAGTTAGGTAAAGCGAAGTCAAGTCAAGTCAGAGCTCAAAAGCTGCGACTGACTGCCTCAAGAAAAATTGATGACTGTTCGGCTACGCAGTTGGCAGTTTGCAGTTTGCAGTTTGCAGTTGGCAGTTGGTTTGGTTCTTTTTGTTATGGGGTTCTCTCGCAGCGCAGCTAGCAACCTGCATCGTCTATTTGAGGCCCCACCTTCGCGCTGATCTGGCTCAGGCATTTTATTAGATCATAGCAAACGCCTCGGCTCGAAATCGGCTCAACATTGCGCGTGGTGCGTTTCTGCTCAGTTCTCTCACTGGCTGCTGCGCCTGTTGCATTGTTGGCCAGGTTTTTTGCTTGTTTTTTATTTTGCATATGCTTTTAAAGCGACTTAATTTGATTTAGATTTTAATCGCGACCATTGCGTGTCGCTGTGGCAAAAATGCAGCTCTCAAATTCATACGCAATTTGTTCGAAGAAAAAAAAAAATGAATAAAAGAAAAAAAATTACAAAATTGTGGTATTACTGTCGCTATCAATAAATTTTGTCTCTGTCTGTGCGTGCCTGGGGCCTTGATTGTGCATTAGTTAGATAAAAGGCGCCATATACTATATGCACACACACACACACACACACACATAGCATATTCACTATATACACAGACATAATACCATACATGTACCCAACTAATAGAATAACCTGCGATATGACCAAGTGTTGACTTGTTAGCAATTAAGGTCACTTTGTGTCGCTGCGTTTTAAAACGCGCACAATTCGCTCGCGGGTGTGTTCGATGACTGTTGGCTGGATATTGTCTTGGAGCGGCCAAGAAAATGGTTTTATGTTCAGTAAATAGACCGTATAGACAGTTCTGATCGATAACTTTGTGCATTTTTATTGATCATATGTTAACCAATCAATTCATAATCGATACAAAATTCCCAACAAATAAATTAAACAAATACTCTGTGAAAATGTATTTAATCATGTTTCACTAAAGATGTGCAGATTTTATAAGTAAAACTTGTTGATTAGCGACCAGGCCTGGGAAAAGAAAAAATATAATAATGTGACTTTTCATTCTGATTTGTACTGGTATTAAGAATGTTGGCCAAAAGCAATGCCATTACCAATATTTTATGAGATAAATCAAATAATTTCTGTTTCATAAAGGTACCACTATTTTCAAATAATACTAAATCAAATATTTTCATAGTCATTTTTATTACAAATCACTAAAATCACAGAGATATCGGTTGTTAAAGTCAGGATATAAAAACTGTCATTTGTTAGTTTACTACTTAAAAAGGTTTTTAATTAGTTGTCGTGAAGCCGCCAAAACACATTTCAACTTCAAGCTGCGACAGTTGCCACATTTTGTCCCTGACTAGCGGTTGACACCACATGCCGTGCGAATCAGTTGCAAGAGATCGAATATGAATCGATTTGAAATCGAAGCGATCTAGGCAAACAGACGGACCATAAGCAGACCACAAATTGATTGAGCTGCACACGCGTTGACATTTCAATTAGAAGTCTATACTCGGCACGGCCACACCACGCCAATGCAGAAGGAATGCTGATTTCGCATGGCTCCGAGAGAGATAAGCGTTATGGCCCAATTAACTAATTTGTGGCATGATGTGATATTTTATCGCGCCAAAACGGAGAATAATACGCATACGCAGTGCGTGGAGTGAAAGGCTGTCGTTGGTATTGGGATTTGTTGGGCCTGTTAATTGAACATGAAACATGTTTCAGCTCTCGCTGTTTGCTTGACTCTTAGTCTATCTGTCTGACTCTTTGGCGTTTCCTTTTTTTATGTTTTTTTATATATATATATATATTTTTTCGGGTTTTCGCAATTTGATTGAATTTTAATTTTTGCATTTGCAAGCCAATGCAAAAACTCTAAACTACAACTGAAAACTGCAAACTTCAACTGCAAGTCAGCTGCAATTTTAACCTACTTCGGGTGGACTGGTCGAGTTTAGTTCGTCGCGCATTTGTCACACACACGCACCGAGATCTGGCCGCGGGGCGTTACGTAATTGCCAACGGGCAACGGGCATCGGGCAACAGGCGCTTGGCTAACAGACGGCTACAGACGACTACAGCTGGCCATGGCTAACACATACGATCGACCATTGCCTACTTAACATCATGACGAAATCCGCCTGACAACTGCTGCCAACTACTGATCCTCAGCCACCTCCTCTCAGCTGCTGTTCCACCCGCCGCACGGCATCAAATTTTAATTGAAAAATCTAGATTTCACTTAAAGTTTTCTCGTCGATTATTTTACATACCCATATGAGCAGCCCAACATTGTATCGTTTTGTGCATTTTTGTATGTATATGTTTACGTGTCTATCTAGATTGTTTGTCGCTCATTGAAAATCGAAATGCATGTTGTACACGCCGCGTACGTAAACATTTCAAAATTTGCCAGCACATATTCATAAAATTACAGATTTAATGCCGCCTGCCTTTTTGCGCAATTGACGATCTCGAATCGCGAATCTGAAAACTCAAAACCCCAATCTCGAATCTAATTCTACACGCATCGAAAATCTGAACCAGTTTTGGTTGTCTCATAGTTTTTAAAAAGTGCAAAATCGCTATAAAAACCTCTCAAAGGCCGAACGGGTTGCGTATCTGTTTAAATGTTTGTGCTACACTGTGAGCGTGTGTGGGGCGGATAACACGTAGTATGCGTGTTTTTTTTTTGTTGCGGTTGGCCGCTATGTCGATTAGTGCTTTTAGCCACAGGATAAGTTACCACTGCCTGCCATTGTGGTAGCCTGAGGCAGCTAACGATCTGTGTTAATCCAGCTTGGCCTGGGAAATTGTTGTGTACAGAAGCACTTTTCATGAAGTGAAATTTCTGCCTTTCAATTAAGCGCAACTACTGGAATAATAATGCTTTTGTCAAGTTTTAAGGCGTTTCACGTTTCACGTTGCGTAATATTTCTGTTGGCAAAGTAAATCGATTTATCTATGGAACAACGTAACGCATTTTGGGACGATCAATTGCTATGAAAACTAAATGCAACTCAGACTATACATCTTACTATTAGTTGCATAAAATCATATTCCGAATTAGACATAGCTAGCTATGAAATCCCATAATATGTAAATTTATTACTGCGGAGACCGGAGAACACAACAGACAAAAACAACATTCAGAAAACATTACAGAAACGTGAACAAATTGTGGGTAGGCAGGAAATTGCTAACAAGCTAAGGTAACAATCAGAAATGATTTCTGATATATGTCCGTCCGTCCGTCCGTCCGTCCGTCCGTCCGTCCGTTAGCTTGTCGCCTTGCCAAACCTCCAAAAGTCAACTGAGTAGCAGCAATTGTAGACTTGCGATTATGCCATAGATACATAACATATTTACGATTTGCGATATACGATTCACGTAGACAACCATAAATTAACACCAGGCCATTTGGCAGGCACGGGCATTAATTATTCCTAGCCGTCATGTAGAAACCGAAAATCATGCGATTTGGCAACAGGTATGCAGTGGAATTTTTTAAATTGTCTCACATTTGCTTAGCCAGCTAATTGATCAGTTGAATTGACATTCTCTCCACTCTTGGCTGCAATCTCCAGATCCTTAATAGGTGTGCGTGTCGACTGAGCTGTGTTTCTAGACAGCAAACCGGATCTAAGAATCAAGAGTCAACACTGAGTCATGCTACAACAGCAGCCGTTCCACTGTTCAATGTCGCCTCGTCGCAGGCGGCGCCTAATCTAGAATAATGTAAATTATTTAATTGGGAGCGTTGGCAACGCCTCTGCACCTTAGTTGTTTCAGAGATCTCAGAACTGAGAATTTGTTGCATAAAATTGACTTTTAGACATTTCTCACGCGTCCAAGAGCGAGTTAAGTGATTTTTTTACACATTTGCACATCAATTGTGGATCGATGTTGATGTTTTTTTTTTCAAATTGAGTAACTGGTTGACTCCAAATCACGGCTTAGAATGCTGTTCTCGTTTTGGTGGATGTGGGAGCCATTTGCATATTCTGTACATAAATATGTAAATATTTTTGCACATACATACATATGTATATGAAATCGGTTTTAAAAAGTGTAACGTGGATGGCATTTGACACGCCACTTCGACAGATATAGCCTAACATACTCGTACCTTTGTGACACTACATTTATTGCATGCAGACAAAACGCACTTTGGAACAGTCAAGTTGGCCATATAAGAGGAGAAACCGAGTCAATGACAAAGTTGCAAAAGTTGACAAAAGTACTTTTAATTAGAATATGTACTTGGTACGAACTCGTGCGGCCATGCATTCGCTTTAGCCGCATATCTGGCTGTCTATTCAAACTCGTTATCCGAGATTAAGTTAATTGGATTAGCCACCAGTTAGCTGCGTAGAAGCCATCGCAGGTGGGCAGGGGCAGTTGTTGCAAATGTAACTGCAGCAGCGATTCGCATTCAAATGCTGCCTAATTTGTGTTAATTATGACAAATGTTTATGACACTGCACCAAAACTGTGGCAACAGATCGAGTGCCCGTGTGTGAGCGGTCAGCAGCTGCGAGGGTCGATGCAGCACTTGTGTGTGGTTGACCACATTCAAGGTCGCTTCTTAGAACTACGCTTAATGTTGTAGGTAACGGTTTTTTTTCAATTTATTTTAGGGCAATGATTGGAGCTTACAATAAAATTGAAAACGCTTGAAGGGTCTCAGCTGTACGCCAGCATATATTCCAACTTGAAGTCACTAGTTCTTAAAGCGAATGGCGAATGGACAGATTTTTAATTGCTTAAATTAGAAAAAAAAACGCCTGCGATATTTATACCCTGAACCAATTAAAATGTGTAAGAAGGGTATAATGATTTGTGCAAATGTATGTAACAGGCAGAAGAAAGCACCTCCGACTCCATAAGGTATATATATATTCTTGATCAGGATGAACAGCAGAGACGATATAGCCATCTACTCTGTCCGTCCGTCTGTCCGTCCGTCTGTTCGTCCGTCCGTCTGTCTGAACATGGGGATCTCAGAGACTATAGGAGATACAGATGATAGGTTCTCGTATACCCAGCGCAGATCCAGTTTGCTTTTTTATCGATCGAGCTCACTCGACTACAGCATTCTCACTTGTTAATAGTCATTAATTTAAATATTTGTGATAAATAAAATGATTGCTTAATTGAATTATTTTATGTGTTTAAGTGTATCATGTATGTACTAACTCATATATTTTAGAATGATCAACAGCGCCTCTAGCTACTCCTTTATTGGAAAAAATAAGTTACTCTAGAAACAGAGTGTCTTAAAGTCAAGTACTCTCGACGATAACATTACCACTAAGAAAGACAACTAAATATAGCTTGATATAAATAATATGGGCACAATCCTAAATAAGTGTGTGCAATGAATAGGTTATTAAAACATCTTTAATTTATGTCAGGTCATTAAAATAATTGTACTAAAAGTGATAATCTGAAGAAATATATTTATGCAAAAATAAAAAACGATGATAAATAAACAATAGCAGTAAATTACGAATAAATACAATAAAATTAACAAACATAAACAGGAAACAGCTTACAAAAATTACCCTAACAATATCAGGCACCATCATCCCTCACACTCCCTGCAAATTCCTATAGTTGCCCACTGCAAATTTATGAGCCCTGGCGTACATGGGCACGATGTGCTGTTTGTCTCGCCGCACCATGGATTGGACTAGGCGGTCGGAGGCGACTCCCTGCTCATCGTCTGGGACCTCCTCGAAGTCATCGTCTTCCAGTTGTTGGTCTGAGAAGAGTACGGGGCCAGTCCCATCGGGCCGGAGATATCGCTGATTGATTGCCCAGGGCTTCTCATGCAGCTTCTTTGGCTTACGTTGAAAGTAGCTGGCGTAATCGGGACGGGCAAAGCTCTTGGGAACACTCTTGTACTTGAAGTGCTTCAGCCCGGGAGTGGTGTTCACAGCCTTCATCTGGTGTATGTGATTGGAGATGGGCTCCTGATTTTTGAGGGGTCGCTGTTTGGAGGATGCGTAGTTCGTGTGGAGTGTCTGCAGAGGCACTGCTGGCTGTTGCAGATAGTTCGCTGGCAGCTCCTTCGGCGTGTAGTGCTCATAGTAGGGGTGCTGATGCGGATGGCTTGTGCTGTATTGAGGCCGATACTCGTTTGGCTCGTTGACAATCACCGCCTTCCAGTCGCTTTCTTGAATGCCGTAGCTGGGCTGCAGCTTTTGCGAGTACTCCTCCAGCTTTTGGACCGCAGCAATCTCCTTGTAATAGTTGTCCCTCGCCTGCTGCAGCCGTTTCCTGATGTCTGGCTCCAACTCCATGGGCACCTGCTTAATACGGGCATGCGGCTTGAATTCAATCAGGCTGGGTATCTTTGGATGCGAATGTGTCAGATCTTCTATGGGCTTCTTCAGCGGCTTTATATCGGAGCTGAGCACAATGTGCTCCTGATCCTTGCTATAGTGATTGATTTTCGACTGCGATGTATCATCGTTTGCACTACTCTCACCCTCGGGTGTCTCTGTGATTGGATGCGAATTGGCACCCACAGTTTTCACGATGGCATTGAAACCCTTCTTGGCATCCGCTGTATAGTGCACTGTGCGTATGGAGCCATCGGGCTCGAGTATGCTATAATGACCCTTGACACCGTCGCCATCCCGGGACTCCCATTGTGATTTCACATCGCCTGTGTGTAGATCTTTGACTCCATAGCTAAAAGCATATCCAGGATGTTCCTGTGTGTACAAATGATTTCCAAAATTACAACTTTCTGCATTCATTTAAGGTTAGCAGGATTCGTACATATTTTTAATGTTTAATTGAAAAGTTTTGAGGGTTATTAATGAAAAGAATTGATAGAAAAGTGATAAATTGAAGGGACAGGAGATGCTTTTTTAACTGATTGGTGGTTGGTTGGGTACTTGATACCAGAACTTTGTGGAGGAGTGGGGTTGTGCGTGTTTGTCTAGTTACATAGGTAAAACATATTTATTAGAATTATTATTTACTACTAAAAGAAAATATATAGAAGTACAAAAATTATTTGATAAATCTAAAGCTACTGCAACCAAAAATTCCTTAATAATCGCTATCACGGTAAGAATTTAAAGCAAAAAAATTGTCATTCTGAAAAGAATATACACTAAATGTATTTTTCGCAAAGTGTTTTTCGTGCATGCGTTAAAAAAATGCGTTGACCACACCTATCAACAAAAAGCACAGACAAATATAGACGAAAGCACTGGAGCTCTAATACTCCAACGACTGCTGCGACAAACTGTAGAATTTTTATGTGTTCACGACAAAAAAATATTTGAAAAAATGAAAAAGGCGCCGTTTTGGTTTTAACTTGGCTAAAAATTATGTCAAGGCAAAATCGCGCGCTGTGCACAGTTTGAAAGTCACTGGAGTCTGGGTTGGGTTTTGTCTTTTTGAGTAAGTTGATCTTTTGATCTGCAGCCGACATCAAGCCAAACGAAATACAATCGTTAATTAAATATTAATGTATTACATTTGCTTGGATCCTAGAAAGCCAATAGCAAGTAGCAGCAATTCATTACGAATGCAGTGATTATCTCAATTTCAATTTAGAAATACACATATGTCAGCTGTGCACAAATTCAGCAAAAACATTTATTTCTCCTTGACTTTTGTTTTGGCACCTCCATCAAGGCGAAGCAAGGGGAATATTGCAAAAAGTATTTCGCATGCTTTGGCGCTGGCTTCAATTAAGCGCAGACGTCCATAAATGGCCACAGTCGTGTCCATGCAACAGTCTAGACTTTAGAGTCTACGGAGTCTCAAGAGTCACAGTAGCTTTTTGTTGTTGGTTGTTGGTTGCCTATCAATTTGTTGTTGTTGGCTGTCGCTGTCCGGCGAAAACAAATGATTACTTTGGGAGTGCGTAACCTGAGCAGCCAAAGCTTGTGCCTGTTGTGTGCAAGGCAAAATCATTTGGCAAAAATATAGTTTTTAATCAAAGCTACTTTTTTGGTGCTTGTTGTCAGTTGCATAAGTGGGCAGGCGGAGCTGTTGACCACTGTGCTGGCCGGCCACCCAGGAGTGAGTTGCAGTCGCTAAGCTATAAGCTGTGGTCCCAGTTGGTGGTCGGACAGATCGCCTTATTGGCTTGTTGAGTTGGTGGGTGCGTGTGAACTTTGCCTCATAAATTGCACATGCGGTGGATTTATGATGACTGTGCTCACTGGGCGTATACGCAAAATCCGAATGCGAATGCGAACGCAAACGCGAATGCCCGAATAATTACATTAAGCTGCGTATACGCTGCGTTGGCCGTGTGCGTCAAAGTGACAACAGAGCAACGGACAGATCGTGGGAGAAGGCTTATGAAACAAGCAATTCTAATAATTCTGACAAACAGGCAGACAGACTGACTGTCAGAGCAGGCTGTGGCTCGAGCCACGCACACACCAAGGCGTTTTCTAGGCGGACAGTTGAGACAGACTGGCAGACTGGTAGACAACTTGTTGCTGCAGCACATGAAAATCATTTTAAAATGTTAAACGCGCCTTGTCATTGCTTTCGGGTTACAGAGCAAACAATTGTCTCCTTCTGAGGCCTTCCCACGTGCGAGTAGGTGCAGCTAACTGCGTGAGTTTGCCTTATATGGCGCCATCGTCGATCGTCGATCGTTGAGCGTTGAGCGCTGATCGTTGTTGTTGATAGTTGTTCGTGTGCTGCACGCAAAACGCATTTTTGGCTATCTGCCAACGTTCCTCCCCACAAAAAGAAAAATACAATGGCTTAGACCCGGACAGGCCCAAACCAGGCCAGATCAATTCACTTACATGTTGATTTATGTGGGCGACGATACGTTACCCAAAAAAAAGAAAAAAATAAAATATCTCTTGGGGGTGGGGACGATCACAAAACGCACGAACAACATTCACTTTGAATGGCCGGCAATGGCGGAAAATGCGTTTGAAACTCTTAAATATTTTGTCGATAGTTGAAAGATTGCAGTGGAATTTGCAAATATTTGTAACTTAACAATTACAATTCCAGTTCCAATTGATGGCGGTAAACTCGTTATAAATATAGAAACGAGTTTGCAAGTGCTACTATTTTCAAAATTTTGGCCTCAAAAATAAAAAAAAGATAACACATCAATTTCGATCACAATTCTTCCAATAATGAGGTATAAAGTGCTTTATAAAATTATGAAGTGAATACCCCTAGTGTTCAGTTCAGTTTTCGCTTGTTTGGAACGTAATTAAATATATTTCATTATTTACCTGGCAAATTTATAAACTTTTTATTTATTTGGAATTTAAATTCTTTTTGAGATGCTCAAAAATCGATCTCTTATCGGATAACAGCATATTGACTAAATAATGCATCGAACAAATAGCTAATTTTGAGAAGACATTCAGCCTTTTTGGCCCATTGTGCTTGCAGTTGTTCGACAATTTCGGCAGCCTGTTAATGTTACCGTTAACTGCTCATGCACTTTGTGGTGCAGAGTGAGGGAGGGAATGCGATATACTTACAAATTGTGGAGCATATTCCATCATTTCGTCATCATCCGCTACGACGACAGGTGTGGCAGTGACTCGCCTACTGGCCACGGGCCGCGTCAAGAGGCTTAACGCGAGGAGGGCTGTGAGCAGGGGGAGGTAGCTTTTGCAGCGGATTAAAGGCGGCTTTCTCGTAATCTAAGGCATTTAACAGAAATATGAATGTGTGGTTTTTATCAGTGGATCGCTTAATAAATGCAACGATAAAACAAGTTGACCAACAGCCAACAGCTAATAAATTGGCTACAAAATTATTACGCGAGCATGGGCCAATTAATTGGCCGAACAGCCAAACGACGCATGTTTCAGATGCATTGGGACATTTCTCAAGCTCAGCCCCCTTCCCGCCCGTCCCGTTGCGTTCCATTGCGTCCAGTGCTGTCTCGGGACATGTCATACAGCGTTGTGACAGTTGTCAAATGGTAATGGTAATACGCATACGCCTCGGTGTTCCCAAAATTAGGTTTCGCCAGACGTACATTTGTATGTACGATGTGACAGCAATGGCTACAGTTGGGAGATTGATGGGTTTGCTTAAGACCAGTAGCTTGGATATCGAAACAGGTCTGGCAGGATGGCAGCCACGTACAATTCAATTCAATTCGGATCAGTTCAATTCAATTTTCAACTGCCAATTGGCAATTGCCATTTGCCGCTTACAACGTGTAACTGATTTTTATTTTAGGCTACCAGTCAATAAATTGCAACACTTTTTTGGGCATTTTCTGTGGCAACCAATTGGCATATGTCGTTTCGCCCAGGCAGCGTTTGGGTTGCAACTTTCTGATGAAACCTGGCTAATTAGTACAGTTACACTTGCAGTTGCACCAAAGCACCAGACAAACGATGATACAGATACAAACTCATACGCTTACTCAAGCAAATTAGTAATGCTTGAGGCTGATTTGTTAAGCCATGTCTGGCATTCGATAAGAATGTGGATTCATGTTGTGCGCTAATTTTCATTTGAATTGGACTTTTCCCATTAAAATATGTGTCATTTGATTTCAGCTTCATTGGAAATCCAAACTTGCTTAAGCTTTACGAAGAATAAGATCAGTTGTACAAAGTTGGCTTGCTATTTGAAACTTACAGCAGATATTTATTTAACTGAATTTTATAGGAAAAAAATAAGGAATTTGAAATCGGCTAATTTACGACACTTGCACTACTTGAAAGATTGCAAAACAATTCGTTTTTATAAGCAAATTCCATATAATGTCGCATATTTGCTAAGTATTTGTAGCAATCGCAATGTGAACGTGAAAAACTGCTACGATTGGTAAAATTTGTGCATTTGCATGCGTTTTGTTTCAATATCTGCATCACTTTCACTTCAGGGGTGAAAGTTTTTGGTAAACACTTTCGCTCCTATTTACGCCAAGTGTTGCTATCAAGTTGTGGATGCCACGGCAAACAAAACACAATTGGCAAATGTTTTGCACTTACATAAAAACGCATGTCGTCAACAAGTATTCAATATATGAATTTATTACTAAAAATTGCACAAAACGTTGTTCACGTCACAGATTAGACTGCGCGATTTAAATCGCACGGGAAACGCGTCGAAGTTTCTCACTGCACGCTGTCAGTCGCTCACTGGTTCAATGTCAAGGACAAAAACGTAATTAAAGCGTTTGTGCGACATTGCCAAAGTATTTATAGGCACCAGCAGCTGCCGCAGCAGCAGCAGCAAACGAAGACGACCGGCAAACAAGCAGCGCCAAAGCGTGGCCAAAGCGTTTTCCCGGCGACAAGATTTTCCGGCCCAACTGGTTTCACAATTGTTGTCGCTGCCAGTTGTTGTTGTCGTTGTCAGTTGGGGATCAAGCGAGGCGGCAGCGATGCGCCAATGCTGTGCGAACGCTTCCTAAGCCCGGTCTAATTGACAATTATATGAAACTCAGTCTCAAACTGAGACGCTGACAAACTTGTTTTCATTTTGGTTTCGCTATCACATCAGCAGCAACCGCAGCAACCGCGGCAACAACAGCAGCATCAGCGCCAAACTGCAACTGCAATTTGGCTGTCCCCACTTTTGGTTTCAGCTGTACACGAGTAAAAGTCGTCGGCGCCGCGTTTCAGATGCGGTTGCAGCTGTTGACTGGAGTTATAAAATATATATCAGGCAGGATTACGTTTGGTCTTAACATAAAATAAAAGCGATTGGCCTCGCAATTCGATATCAGAGTATCTATAATCCTAACTAACTATGAGAAACTCCATTCAGCGCTTTCTGTTGCTGCTTAGTTTGTTCAAGTGTACATTATTGGAATGCATTTTGGCATTTTGACATGGTGGATTACTTAGTTGGCAGCATTGCTAAAAGCCTCTTAAAAGGCGTTCCAAGAGATCACGTTATAAATTTGCATGGTTGATTATCCGGTATTTATACGGTTCAACTTCATTCAGTTGTGAAAGGAAGAATACCACTGCAACCAACTATTTTGCTCAGTAGTACAATTTGATTATGAATATGCTAAAGCGAGTTTTAAAAACATAAGACTTTTGTACCTTTCGACTAAATTGCTTTAATGTTTAATTAAAAAATACTTTTCACAAAAATCCTACTCAAGCTCTTTTGGTCTTTTGTTACTTATCCATATGCACATAAATATACTTGTATGCTACTAACGATTTATACAAGTGGGTTCAGATCAGGTTCTATTCGGTTCATTCACAGCGTCTGGTTCCAGGTTCTTGGTGTTAGTGGATCTGCTTTACACTCACATAGCTGCTAGCATGGCCGTGTCCGTGTCCATATCCGTGTCCACCATAGTGCGCCACATCGTGTCCATAGCCGTAGCCGGCGCCATAAGTATCGCCATGTCCGTAGCTCTTTTGGACCTGTGGATGATAGGCGTGTCCCAGTTTCTTGACGACTGCGTTGAAGCCGTTGTGATCATCGGCGGTGTACTCCACAACACGTGTCGTGCCATCGGCCTCCTTTAGGGAATAGCTGCCGTGTACCTTGTCGCCGTCCCGTGACTCCCACTGGCTCTTGTGATCGCCTGTGTGCGCATCCTTGACACCATAGTCAAATTGATACTTGGGATAGTGATGTGGCTCGTATTTATCGTAGCCATGACCGTAGCTGGCGTATCCAATGCCTACACCATCGTGGCCTCCGTAGCCTCCATAGCCTTCATAGCCTCCATAGCCTCCATCATGAGCATAACTCTTGTGTGCAGGCTCCTCGTGTTTGGTCAGCACGCTGTAGCTGGTCGCATGTCCATGTCCATGAGGTGCCGCCAGACCCAAGCCCAGCAGGCCGAATACCAAAACTCCACAGAACGGATGCATTGTGTTCGGTTCACAGTCGGTTGGCTTTGTGATGATGTCTGATGGTTCTTGGTGCTGCCACTCAGAGTTTTTATAGCACTTGCTCGGCACATTGGGGGCTCTGGGCCGGAGCCATTCACTTGCCTTCGATTAGCTAATTAGTTGTTCATAATTGTATATTTAAGCTTTGATCGTTGAGCTGCATAGAAAATGTAATAAGTTATTTTTAGCCAAACACTACAATTTAATTGTTGAAAACCGAAATGCAGGGCGTTTGTTTGTGAATTGTGTTTAGTTTATCACGAAATTATAAAATCAAAACGAATCTGTTCACTTATAATAATATTTTAATTATTGCGAAGACGCAAATACGTAGAATCATCAAGAGTTCTTATAAACATAGCTTACCAATTCAATTATTGTATTTAAATTGGAAATATACCAAATATAGATTGTAAAATGGGAAGAAGTAAAAGAAGTGTAACCGACTGCGAAATACTTTGATGCCAGTTTGTACCAGCTGATCACAGCTGACGTAGAACATTCTTAGGAGTTGCGTGGTTGTGCCTCAAACATTCATTAAATCATTAATGTGGCATTTAAATTTGATAATTCAATTTCAATTGAGTGGCAGATCTTTGAGGGAAGTCGAAATATTATCCAAATGTTGTGAACCTTGCTTTAGAATTTTACTATCACAAGTGGTTATTATCTATTTGCGATTATTGATTATGTCATTTTTCTAGTAGTCCCAATTTTAACACTGCGACTGACACTCGAACAGACAAGTTTTAGGTCTGTGGCCCTACCGGGTGTCGCTGAAAAGTACGACGGACATTGAAGAAAACAACGAACTTTTTACCTTCGGTATAAGAGTATAAGAATGGGTAAAGGTTATCCTTTTAATGAAATTTGGTGATCTAGTTTTCAGATTAATTTGTTGAAGCGTAGCTTTGGCTAAGTTTTATTGATAATTAATATACATATAAATAATTAATATTTATTTTGCATAAGCTATTATTAGATTTAGTTTATTGTTGAATACAAATGGATTATAAGAAAAACATATCGTATATTCAAATTATGTTTAATACTGGAAAATCGCAAAAAGCTCATTCTCAAGAGTTTTACCTAATGCAGTAAAGCTAATCGCCAATATTAAGAGGAAATTAAAAATCCAATCACAGCGTAAATCTATATTATACGGTTGATGGTAATTAAGAATAGTTAAAATGCAAAAATACCTCAAAAGTGAGTTGTTAGGAATTCGATAGAACTCGAGTGGCGATTTTGACCTTGATTGTTGCTAATGAGCCTATTCTTAGTTCGTTTAATGTGAGGCACTCCCTTTTATCACCTAATATCATGATAAGTCCGGTAATAACAATAAATCATAATTTACACTCAAAACAAAACTGATTAATTTGCTTCGGTTGTAGAAAACATTAACAAGTATTTAGTTTAACACTAATTCGGAAGCCGGGGCCCCCCAGAGTGTTAATATTAATGGCTAAATCGATTGGCCCCTCTGCAATCCGTTTCAAGGTCAGTTGGTTTTTGGGCTTTTGTCTAACTGGGCGCAAAAACACTCGAAGCTTGGCTTGAAAACGCAGCGAGGCGTGGTATTTGGCGCTTTTGGTCAATTTGAAAGCGGGCCACACTTGTTGATTGATTTCTAAAGCAGCAACAACAACAAAATGTAGCCGTAAAATTACAACAACAATCCAGATAATTGAAGCGTGGCTGTATTTTTGGTTTGTTAACGCCCCATTTATTTATTATTGTTGTTGATATTGGTATTGCTGAATTTACTTTTTGGACCGCATTTAATTGGGAAATGGGCATCGGGCAACAAAAATATGCATACGAAGTGTGGAAATGGAAATTTGCACAAATATTTGAAGTATTTTGCGTTTTCCTTTTGCTAGCCTATTTAACCTCCGAAAAGCAAACTTCATCATATTCATATGTATTTTGACTAGAATGGTGAGCTATAAAAGGCTAAAGACTGTTCAATTTGTATCACAGTTACAATTGGATTTTAGGCCAAGCAACAACCCAACAAGCAATTAACAACCCAAATTCAAAACAAATGGCTCAAACATTGACTTTGATATGCTGCGCCTTGCTGGGAGTTTCAGCTGCCAGTTACTTATCACATGGTGGCTACGAGCATGGCCAACATGGCGATCATGGAGTGGGCTACAGCATACACACGCATCATGAGGCGCCTAAGAAGTGGCACAGTCAGGAGCATGATCATCACTGGGCTCAACCAGAACCACATTATTTTGTAGCAGCTGCAGCACCTGAGCACTGGGAGCCACAGCACCACCATCATGTTGCTTCTGAGCCCACTCATCATCCCAAATATCAGTTCGATTACGGCGTCAAGGATACCAAAACAGGCGACATCAAGCAGCAGTGGGAGACACGTGATGGCGACAAGGTCAAGGGTGGCTACACAATGAAAGAGGCCGACGGACGCACTCGCATCGTGGAATACACAGCCGACCACCACAATGGCTTCCAAGCAGTCGTCAAGCACGTTGGACATGCCCACCAAGCGGATCACGGCTACTTCGGACATGGACATGGACACGGACACGGACATGGACATGCCACAAGCTATGTGGACGTCAAGCAGGATACGGGCAGCAAATGGTAGTGAAATTAACGGTTTAGATAAATGTGGATAAATATGGCCTGCAATTATACAATTATACAAAATAACAAGAATAAAACGATCAAAATGCAAATCTGAACAAATTAATCGGAATATTTTGAAATGAATTGGGCAGGGTAATTCAACTGATAAGAAATCAGCATTTTGTTTGATTTTACGAAATGAAATGAAATTAAATGAAATATATGCATACCTACATGATGTCTGTAAAAAGGGTATTCAATGTGAAAAAGGGTATTCATAAGGAATACGTATTCTGCACCACCATTAAGGGCGAGTCCAACGCGACGATCTGAGATTCTACCGAAGATAGAGACACCGATGTATTTATAATTTTATCAATAACTTTTCGATTCTTGAAAGTCAATAAATATCGGTTTCCAACCCCAGAATTTAAGGTTATAAGAGATTTCGATTGGGATGGGATTCGGCATATGACATATGACCATAACATGAATGTTCCTATTCCTATCTTCTAGTTGATATTATAATTCATCAAATGATTTTCATCTGCTTGGGACTTTCAATAACTTATAATCCAAATTGCAGCCCCTAGCTTTCATACTCTCTGAAGCTTGTTATATATAAAATATTAAATATTTATTATAATTATTAAATATATTAAAAATAAATACATTTGATTTTTTAAAGCCACCAGATTGGGAAATTAGCATATAGTGAAAGGTAATCTCCAAAATTTGGACCAGATCTATTGCAGGATAGCTTACGAAATGTTTCACATGAAACCTCTTCCGCAATTTATATACATAAAAAAAAGCTGCTGCTTTCAATAATTAGCACTGGAAAGTGCTTTTCGTTTGCCTAAATGCATGTAACCCGTGATGCAATTGAGCAGGCTAAATACATGTATACAAGGACTTGTATTCCAAATTTGGTGTCTATATCTTTCGTAGATTCGAAGATCGACGCGTTGGACTCGCCCTTAATGGTGGTGCAGAATACGTATTCCTTATGAATACCCTTTTTCACATTGAATACCCTTTTTACCGACATCATGTAGGTATGCATCTATTACATTTCATTTCATTTCGTAAAATCAATCAAAATGCTGATTTCTTATCAGTTGAATTACCCTGCCCAATTCATTTAAAAATATTCCGATTAATTTGTTCAGATTTGCATTTTGATCGTTTTATTCTTGTTATTTTGTATAATTGTATAATTGCAGGCCATATTTATCCACATTTATCTAAACCGTTAATTTCACTACCATTTGCTGCCCGTATCCTGCTTGACATCCACATAGCTTGTGGCATGTCCATGTCCATGTCCGTGTCCGTGTCCATGTCCATGTCCGAAGTAGCCGTGATCCGCTTGGTGGGCATGTCCAACGTGCTTGACGACTGCTTGGAAGCCATTGTGGTGGTCGGCTGTGTATTCCACGATGCGAGTGCGTCCGTCGGCCTCTTTCATTGTGTAGCCACCCTTGACCTTGTCGCCATCACGTGTCTCCCACTGCTTCTTGATGTCGCCTGTTTTGGTATCCTTGACGCCGTAATCGAACTGATATTTGGGATGATGAGTGGGCTCAGAAGCAACATGATGGTGATGCTGTGGCGCCCAGTCCTGAGGTGCTGCTGCTGCTACAAAATAATGTGGTTCTGGTTGAGCCCAGTGATGATCATGCTCCTGACTGTGCCACTTCTTAGGCGCCTCATGATGCGTGTGTATGCTGTAGCCCACTCCATGATCGCCATGTTGGCCATGCTCGTAGCCACCATGTGATAAGTAACTGGCAGCTGAAACTCCCAGCAAGGCGCAGCATATCAAAGTCAATGTTTGAGCCATTTGTTTTGAATTTGGGTTGTTAATTGCTTGTTGGGTTGTTGCTTGGCCTAAAACTCAATTGAAACTGTGATACAAATTGAACAGTCTTTAGCCTTTTATAGCTCACCATTCTAGTCAAAATGCATATGAATATGATTCAGTTTGCTTTTCGGAGGTTAATTAGGCTAGCAAAAGTAAGAAACAAAAAATATTTCACTTCCATACTTCGTATTCATAATTTTCTTGCCCTGTGCGCATTGCTCAATTAAGAGTGGCCCAAAAAGCAATTTCAACTATAGCAGCAACAATAATTAAACAGATCATAGTTTCGACAAGTAAGCATACACGTCCAACTGAATAAGTGGCCAAGTGGCATCTAGTTCGATTAAGTTAGATAATACAGATGCAGAATTTGGGTGTACAAATTAAATGAACTCTAATCCTAATGCTAAGAATACAAAATGAGAGTGAAGATGATTAGCCTAAAGTATACCAGAAGTCAATCATTCTCGAGGAAGTTAACCTAAGCAACTATTTGAGTCCGGGCTTTAAAAAACGCTTATATCCAAAGTCATACTTAACTGAATCAAACGCGTACTAGAAATTTTGTATAATGAAAAGTATACTTTTATGCGTGTTCACAGTTTGAGGGTTACTGTGAAAGCAGTTTAATTGTTGCTAAGCAGTGCGTGCACTGCTTTGCGGCTCATGTTGGAAACTGCACAGCTTGGTGCATTAATTTTAATAAATGGAATTAACTCAATAAAAATAAAAAATGTTATGCTTTTCAAAAGATAAATATTGGTGTGGAGCAGGAAGAATGTGATGATTAATAATAAGTCAACACACATCCTTAAAATTGAATCCAACACATCAAGTCTGTATATGCAATGCTTTCGCTTGTGTTATGTAAACAGTTAGGTATTAATATAAATATTTTAATTCCAAGGTATATTCGTTTCGAATTTTAATGCAACAAATTTAAATTTCAATCGGTAATCGAAAGACGGAGTAATTTATGTGATCGGAGTTGCGTCTTTCTGCCTTTAATGGAATTGAGCTAAAGTAAAAAAAACTCATTCGTTCTCTAATGTAATAAAAGCCTTTCAAAATTGACACAAAATCGGATTAGCCCGCAGTCTCATATAAATTCATCAATTATACATTAATTTATGCGCTGCAGCAAAGTTTTGCGGTCACATAAATTTGCAAGTATTGCGAGACCGCAAGACCAAGATTGCCACGGATCTGGCATTTGTTCGAAATGATTGAAGCGCCAAAAGGAATAAGCTTTTAAGTCCAGAATAAAGCTGAATACGTAAATGATGGGATTCATTTATTTTTTCCAGAAATTTCCCGGGCAGTTAAACGCTCCACGTAATTGACACTTTGGAGGTGGGCCTACACCTGGCCAGGATAAGAGAACTCGTGTGTTGTATATTTACTGGTCCTGATATCCGCATGTGTGAATAACGAAATAAAAACTTTGCTTTTGGCTCATAATTTGACTTCAGACTTATGTTGGACCTCTCTCCTTTGGTGCCCTATATGGTTTCATTAAGTATGCAAATGAGCAGTGGAAATTGCGTCTGCTTTAACGAAAAACGAAAAGAAAAAATAAAATAAATAAATTGGGCAGGTGAATGGGCATCGAGGTGGGTGAGTTCAAAAGACAAACGAGCTGACCTCGACGGTCATCTCTGGCAGACCCATCACACGAGCCCTGAAATTTATACGAAGAATTCGAATTGCATTTCGCGGCCATACTTGCATGCCCTTACACAGAACTACAGAGTTGTTGGCATTTTTGCACCTTGTGTCGATCACATTCCTATTTTGAGTACCACTCGCATGGTTGACAAGCATAATAATAAATGCTATAACTAATTTACAACTCAATTCTGCAAGGGTATCCAGAATCAGTCTGCTTAAATCAACCATATCACTCACTATTTTTTGTTGCCATAGTTAGGGAGTGGCGAAGTCGAAAGGCGAATTAAGTCGCACAGTCCGAAATGAATGAAAGCAACGAAAGGGAGAGAGGGAATGAGATAGAAAGATGGAATAAATGAATGAAATGAAATGTAATGAAAACGAAGGCGACGTTCACGTTAAAAACTGCAACTCGTATAAAAAGCGTTGCCCTCTTTAGTTTGCCTTTGCCTTCTGTTCTGCTAAAAGAAGAGAAAAACCAGAAAGTGAAGAAGAGGAATCAGAATGCAATAGCAGCAAAGGCCAAACAGAAAGTTTGCCTGATTTTGGTGCCGCTCAAAGTATAATAATGTGCTGCTGCCGTCAACTGCACCGACAACGACAACGTCGACGTTGCAGTTGCAGTTGTAGCTTAACCCCACCTACCCTCTCCAAAAAGGGCGTGACCATCTGCGGTTTGTAGCATGCGGCTTGTGCCGCTTCAAGTGCACACTTTCTCATGGCTTAGCACTTTGGTGCATAGTTCGTTGGTTTTTGTAGTGGGCGGCGGGCTTGCGTCGGGCTTGGGTCTGGTTTGGGTCGTCTGTGTGCTGGGTGCTGAGATGCTTGGCCAGCTTATGCAACAAATAATTTAATTTTATGCCGCATACAAAAAGAACCCAAACGGGCGAACCAAACGAACCAAAGAACCAACGAACGAAAGGACCAACGGGGGAACGACAACGGAAATGCCACTTTACGGCCTGTTTGACGGAGAAGTGGACGTTAAGTTGTGAATATGACGATGGAGAGATGTCGAGATGTCGAGATGCAGATGATGATGATGATGTTCATGTTGATGTTGATGATGATGGCGTTTATGGCGATACGGCGGCAACACAGCCAACATGCAACAAGCAATGTGAAATATTGCGCATACGCCGCCTGGTACAACGGAATATCGTTGCCAATGAGGTCGAGCCGTAAAAGTGGGCTAAATGTCGCATCAAGTGTAGAGAAGTCAGCCGGACAGGGAATCGTTTGTCGAGTGCCATAAAAACGAAGGCTTAGACATAAACACAAATTGTGGCAATCAAGCTCCAGCGAATTATGCCATAATAAATTCTGACATAGACGCATATGCTTCTGCATAAGCACACTGGCATACATACACGTGTACTCGGGACTATTAAAATATTTATGAAAAACCGAATCCAACTTGCAAGAAATGTTATAACCCTCATATTTATGTGCTGGCCGTCTTTTGACCAACACACGGCAACAATCGTATGAGGTACGAACTTAAGGGTTAAAGGAAGTTCAAGGTTGTTTGTGAGAAAATGCAAAGAATTAAAATTTAAATTCGTTGCGTCATCCATTCGGATGGCATACTGCATAATTTGAAAATTCACTGATTGGAAAAATACCCGTGTTGCTAAGTTTCAACATGCTTCAACAATTTTTCTACCTTAAGTTATTTAAATATTTTTAGCTTCTAACTTCGTTGCTTTTATAATTGCAAAAAACAGTTGCCACCGGGCGTCTTCGAAATTGTTTTGCGAATTCTAAAATACCCGCAGTCATTTTGTGGCCTGCTCCCACGCTTGCTTCATGCCATTAGAGCCATGTTTATGTTTCTTCCTTTTCAGTAATGACAACAGCTGTTTGGCCACAATTGAAGCACTCAAACGACCACAAATGGCGGCATTGACGGCGACCTTCAAGCGAATCTCAGACTACACTACCCAAATATATATTATTTGGCTTAATTGCGCAAAATAATCATAATTTTTCTCTCGGCCTGCAGTCACAGCAGCAGGCAACATAAGCACCAGTCCTCTTCCTTTGATGGTCGGCCTTTTTGGTTCGAGTTGTGGCTCGGGGCTTCACATTGGGAAGGGGAGGGGGCTGAAGTGTTGACCTGCTTTTGTTATCATCAAATGTTTGCCAGCACATGTGTGGCCAAAGTTTTCGCTGCCGTCGACACATTAAATGAAATTTAATTCCTGCTGCCTTCATAAGCAGGCAGCAGGCAGCGTTGCCTTTCGTTGGTCCTGGCAAGGACACCAGATGGACAGGCTTAAAAAGCAGGCAAGGCGTGGAGTGGCAAGGGGAGTCGAAGAGCCAAACCAAACCGCCAAAAATTGTAGCCAATGTTGCTGAACCGGGTATCTTGCCACCGAGCCTAACCTAACGACTATCATCCTACAGCCAACCCATGTTATGCCACCATTTAAATGTTATTTAACGCTGCCCCAAAAAGTGGCCAGGCTGCCACTCCGACTGCCACAGGAACTGCTGTTGCCAATGCTCCGTTGTTGTGTGCTGGCGTTTATGTTATATTCTACGGGCGTAGCCACTCATAAAACTTCGCACAGTTTGCTGCAAAATTTGTGGTCTCAACGATTGTCGTTTGTTTAAAGCCGTACAAGCAACGGCTCAAAATTGCCACAAAAATTTCACGCTCATCTGGGCTAAATGGTTTTATAGCTTTTGATATTTGCTCATTTGTGTATAGGTCAAACTACGTTGATTTGATTGCCCTGTTTTTGTTGTGTTTTGTTGTAATTTATGAGCGGTCAGTTTTGGGCCAACATTTACAGCACGTCCTCTTCACACCCTTCGCAACCCTCATTCGCTTCGTTAGCCCTTTGCCGGGGCCTACACAACATTCAAAAGCCGAGCCGAAAACCAATCATATCAATTTTGTGTAGCCTACTTCTCTGTCTGAAATGCTTGCGTAGGCCATATCTCAGATTTTCCTCCTCTAGCTTTTCCTCTTCGAGCTTTTCCTTTCTTATATTTCTCCTTTTTTCTTATCTGGATTTGTATGGCTTAATCATATTTTATGTTTTATATTTCGCGCTTCAAGTATTTGATGGGTGACTTTCCCGAACGCATACTTTATATTTTTGCAAAAATAAGGAGCGTAATGTGGAAGGAGGAGGCGCATGATTTGTGACATTACTCAGCTGTCCAAAAGGCCGTGAAGGGACAGCCAAATGAGCAGGGCATGTTGTCCTGGACATGGCCAGAGCCGAGAGTCATGTACGGTCACCAATTAGTGCTTATGAAAGCATTAATCTTAATTTTGATAAAGTAACAGAGTCACCAATAGAAACAGGCAGAGATTAAGGGGAATGCTTGGAGTGAGAGTTGAAAGCTAGTATGCATACAAAATAGATAGGGCCATTTTTGCCATGATTATAATTTCATTTATTCAGGTACCATTAAGTAAAACGCTCTCAGCAGAAAATTGGGTTTTTTTTTATAAAAGTTAAAATTAGATTTAGCAAACGAAGACTGCTTTATATTATAGACATGCCGAAATAAATGAATAATGTTAATGCATTTAGCAAACTTTTGGCCTTTCGTGCATATATTTAGCTCGGCTTTAGTTATGAGCTAGTGCTATCAGATGTCAGTCAATAGCTATCTTTCCAAATTGCATATTGACATTGCTTGTCTGGCTATGTTCCACTATATGCAAACTAGTCTCTCAATTTGAAGTTTCTTTTTTTTAAAGATAAGTAATGAAATATCTCTCTATCTGCTGAAGCCGCTTAGCTATGGAAGTTACGTATCAAAAGATTACTTGTCTGAACAAAAAAGTAACAAGTCATTGGCAATAAGTGTAGCATTATAAATTTAAAAATTACATATTCACTATTTGTGTGAGTGTACAAAATATTCTTCTCGGAGAGTGTCGATTTTCCAAAATAGCTTGTTCTTAATTTTTGAACAATTGGGCATCTACTCAAATTATGTTTTATGAGCTCAAGTATTTAGTGATTTTGACCTGGTGACTATGATGAAGGGACAGAATTCTGTACATTGAACAAGCTACTGATATTTTAAGAGAGGCAAGAGAATGTTTTAAGATACAAATCAAATTAAATTGTTGTGTTTTTTTTTATAGTAATTTTTTAATTTTGAACGACACGGAGCCTCATCATGGAATCGCTAAATGTAAAGAATGTAAATGTACGAAACTAAGCAAGCATAAATTAAGAATGTTCAGTACAAACTCTATAGTTTATTTTGAAATCAAATATTAGCCAATCGAATACTTAGCGTGTTGTGAAAAACAGGTAAAGCGCTTGGCTGAATTACAGAACTTGTTAACGGGCGTATTAGGCCGTTTTGAATGCTAAGTTGAGCCTCTCAGCTTAGACAGCTCAAGTGGCCGACTCGATTTTGCATAAAAGCCGAATAAAAATCTTGGCTGAGATGCAAGCGGTAAGGGCCGTCAGAATCCGTCGTTAGGCTGCCCACAAATGCTCCACTTAACGGTCGACTAGGCACAAGGTCGGTAAAATCAACAAAATCTGCGGTCTTTCGATAATTGGGGCCGGGCTGAGCCCTTAGGGAGCTGGAATGGAGGCGACTGCTTGTTTGGTTGCTTGGATGGTTGGTTGGAGGGCTGGAGGGTTGGTGGGCACTGGCACTTCATCAGCGGGGCAATTGAAGCGTGGAGCTTGGGCCGGTCTCAGGTTTCTGGCCGGGCACTAAATTACTTTAAGTGGGTTAATAAAATGCCAAGCACTTTATGCAAATTGAATTAAATGGAGCTCAGCTCAGGATCTGCCTCGTTGGCCTAACTTCCGCCCGGACAAGGGAAAGCGCTTGTAAAATGCGCTAGCAGCAGCTGTCTCTGAATCTCGCTCTCTTCAAAAGCCACATTTAATGCATTATTTATAAAGGATTAGCACAGAAAGCAACTGTCATGCATCCCAAACGGAAGATGGCAAAAACAGGAAGGAAAAACCATTGCCTAACGAGAATTACTAATTGCCACCGTTCTGTGTGCGTGTGACTCTGTGTGTATGTCTCTATTGTTGTTTTTAATTACATGCATTATGAGACGCTCATTAACAAAGCAAATGAAGAAAGTCAAATGTGCAAGTTGAATTGACATACGAACCTCTCACACGTCCAAAGGACCTCAAACCTCGTAAGAGAGACAGACACATTGTGGGTGGTAAACATCATTTAAATTTATAAGACCGCAGCAACAACAATAACAACACACAACACCACAAGAGAACATGGTGACAATGTGACTCACAAGCTAGAGATGTGCCCGTGACTACACACACCTCAAATCAGCTAGTACTCAAACTCATAATACATTTAAATCAAAATTCCCATTTAAGTTTGAAAATATTATCGCACAAGGAATGCGGGTTTTGTCTGTAAGGAATCAAACATTAATACACAAAACAACCACAACCAATTCGTACATCGACCAAATTCCTGCAGTTCCTATTTGTGTATAGGGAATGACTACACACAAGCTTATACTTTTTGGATAGGTAATTTACAACAAGAAGGGGCTTAATAGAGGTAGTGAAAATGATACTATCATAAAAATGCTCAATCTGCGGGTTAATAGTGTTTTCGGCTGTGTTCAGATACATTAAGCAGAGTTAAGTAGATAGTACATTAATAGCCTGATAATGATTATTACAATCTCCGTTTTCGTTAACGAGTGAGTGGCACGATTTAATAAACGCAGCTTATCGGCTAAGTTTTATTTCTGACTTCGACATGAATAATAAAATAATTAGTATTTCACATAAAAGACAGAATTTCGGCAAACAAACCAATAAGAAGCATATTCAAATTAAATATCGGCTGTTACTTTGATATTTTTATACTTTTAATAAAACCAATGTATTTGAGACGAATTTCTAAAATTCCCAACATACTTTACGAATGTTGAATGTTGAATGTTGAAAGCGACATACTGTACATATTGTTGACATTCAGGAATATAAGAAATGTTCCTAATGGAATCAGATTACAAGGTCGCACAGAGAGTAACTGCCTATAGGGATATCATTTATAATTATGAAATGCTCATCGCTAATTCACACACACACACCTTGATATTTCATATTCAGAAGAATGTACATGAGTCCATTGAAAACCTGTGCGCGTGTGCATCTGGAATAAAAGGAAAGTCCTTTTTGTATAATTTTTGTTGTTGCTAGCATAAAATGAAAATATACGCTCCGACATTTTACATAATTAACTGACAATGAGTTTATATATTCGTATTTATGCATGTAAGTACCAGCACATAAAAGCACAAGCCTTAGTAATGTACACGTGTATTCACGTAGGTGTGTGTGTGTGAATGTGAATGTGTGTGTGTTTGGTAAGGCAGTCAAACAGCCATCAGAGGCCGGCAACAACCCGTTCGTCAATTCCCAGAGGACTTAACTTAATTATCACATTTTTTACACACAATTTTACTTTGCATTGATGCGTTACGTTGTAGTTTGAGGTGGGAGTGAGTGTTTGGGGTCGTTAGGCCGGGGGCGTGGCTGGGGCTGGCATTAAAGCTTAATTATGTGAATAATTTGTTGTAATTTTGTGTAAAGCACATGATACGAGCGCGATTAAGCAGCTCTGAAAAGTTAAAACAACTGATTAATATGCAATTATTCGAGCGTGACTCCATTCATTCAAAAGTGCCAGATGCACGCCACTGATTCAGGAGCAAGCTGGCAGAAATCGCTGAAATCGCTAAGAACACTTTAAAATTTAAATCAACATACAATTCTCCATCACTTTGTAACTTCTCTCTCTCTCTATGTCTGTCTCTCTCTCCCTCTCTCTATCTCTACAACTTTGTAGCTGGCAGAAATCGCTGAAATCGCAAAGTACTCTTTGAAATTCAAAGAAACATACAATTCTCCATCACTTTGTCACTTCTCTCTCTCTCTCTCTCTCTCTCTCTCTCTCTCTCTACAACTTTGTAGGCTTCTTATCAATGCTGCTCGTGTAATAATTGGCGAAATTACTTTCACTTTAATTGACAGGGCTGCGCAATTTCAAGCGGCTGTAAAAAAGAAACAAAAAAAATAATCTCTTACTGGAAACGCAATCGAGTGGGCCAAGAGGGCGGGCTAGAAACGTGCCATATTGCCAGCAAATGTCTAGTAAAACACATAGGGGTGCTCAAGTCTAACGTGCCCGACTTGGAGATATCTTTATACACACATTCACATACATAGCTGATCAGCGCTTGGAAATAGAGTCAGAGGTGGTAAAAATAAACAAGCGTATATAGATAATGTTGCCATTAGACAAACAGCCAAACAGTCAAACTGTCCGGAATTGGAAGCAGGATCTTTGCACATGACTTTAATATTTATCAGCCATGCAATTACGATTAGGACATACAAACTATTGACTCCATTGACTGCTCTTTGGAGGAGAAGCGCCAAAAAATCATGCCAGCCAAATTGTCAGACAAAGCGATGCGATTGTCTAGCAAAATTTATTGATTCGACGCATTGAAATAGTTCTCAGTGGAGCCATTACAAAGATTTGTACGACAAATTCGCCAGTTCCTGTGTTTCATTTCTGTTTTTTTTTTTTTGTTTTTTGTTGTTTCTTCTCTTTTTGGTTTTGTTTTTATGCCTTTTCGCTGAAATAGCTGAAAATTCGAACAGACGTGCATAAAAATTCGAACAGTCGTAGTTAAACACACACACAAACACACATACACATATACATATGTTGCAGATCTGGACTATAAAGTAGGCGTGGCAACGACAATTCAATGAGACAAAGCGCGCTTCAAGCCAGGGATTTTGGGATTTTGTCCGCAACTAGCAACCCCTGAACAAGGTTGTCGTCAGCGAGGGACAGGAGTCGGAATTTGACTGCAATGTGTTGTCGCCCAAACGATAAAGCAATGACAAAAGTCACAGCGAGCAGCGATTAAAGTTCAATTGGTCTGACCGTCGATTGTTAGAAAGAAAAACATGAAACTACCAAAAAGATGGCAATTCCGCGCAATTCGTGCAAAATGAAAATGAAATAACAATTTCAACAAGTTTGCTTATGGCAAAATTAACATGAATTCAAATGCAACCATTATCAGGACTTAATGATTCAAATTCAATTAAAAATTAAAATTATTGACTTTGATTAAGCCACTATATAAATTATAGGGATTGAATAAACAAAGTAGATTAAGAACTAGTACAAAAATATTGCGAATCTAATTTCAGAGTATTTCCGTTTGCTCTGAAGGCCGTCAAATTTCGCTGTTGCTTTATTTTAATCAACTTTTAGCTGATGCAATTCAAATGCCAATTTCATTGATTAGTTGAACTAGCGGTCAGTTTGCTATACTAATCAATTTGTATGTAGCTACTAAACGCAAACACAGGTATGCTGATAATTATCAAACTAAGTACACTAAACACTAACTAACTGCTAACACCGGACAAAAGTTCAAGACTGTAGACTGAAGCCATGAGCTGTCACCAGTCACCAAGTTATTCAGCTCAATTTTTTTATCTTTCAACAGCTAATTGCATATTTCGGAAGTTCAACAAAGGCATTGAGGTGGATAAGTGCAAACGCTGCTTTTAATTAGACTCTAATATAGCACCAACAAACTAACAGGGACAAGTTTTTTCGCTGATTACATTTTGAGAACCATTCTAAAAAGAACTGTTAGCAAAAAGTACACATGTAATGTAACTGTCGAGATAGAGATACTTTATATATATATCATTCTTTAGTTGGATTTGTTGTTCAGATGTTATTGCATCCATATAAAACCCAAACAACTTGCTTAAATAAAGCAAACACACGTGCAACTGTGACAACTTAGCTCAGTGTCAGTCAATAGATAGCACCAACATTGTCGCCTCAATTAATTAGTGCGAAAATAACGCTATCTTTTTTATGGATTTGTTGTTTGGAATTTGTTTTGGGAATTTGTTTGTTCTATATGTGCATATATATAGCCTCGTATGAGTTTTTAGTGATAGACATCTTTCTTTGACAATATTTTATTTGTTGCTATATTTTTTATGACGACAAAAACATAGACTTGACAGAGGATCGAAAAATAACGGCGTCGTAAAGTCTATGGCATGATTACACAATCAGATTTAGAAGATAAAACCTAATATCAGCCGAAGACTCCAGATTTCGCTGCTGAGGAGGCGCTTCAGTCTTCGACGCATAGTGGAGCAGGCAGCCAACGGACTACGTCTACTGATCTGCTCACTATCAGTTTTTCGCTCTTGATGAATTTGCTGAAAGGGTCCAGCAAACAGATGGATTTCATTCAAGTGCCAAGTAAGTTTTCTGACCAGGCATATGCCTAGGTAGTAAACATGCTTCTCCTGACCATGTTGTTTGTGCTCTTGGACTTGCTCCCTTTGATAAAGAAGTTTCACCGGATTCTCCACCCAAGAGCCTTTTCATTATCTTTTTTAATTCGGTTTTTTTTTTCTGGGTTTCCCCAATCCCTGCAAAAAATATTCCACTAGTTTTCATTAAATAACCGCAGATTTATGAAATTCTTAATTTTTTTTCATTATACATTTTTAATTGAATTTCTTCTTATTAGTTTTCAAGGTTAATTTAAATCTGTTATTTAGTGAAACCTTTTTAAATAAATCAATAAGTAATTGACCTGTTCGAACGGGTATGAAATAGTCGGATATTCATGCTATGCTTACCAAAGAAACATATATCTTAAATTATGTAAGAATGTTCAGTTTGCAATATGTACGTGTAATAACTTAGCTTCCCTCTCCGCCCTTTTTGTGTCATTACAATTCAAATTAATAAACAACATTCATTTGCAGGCAATAAATTTTGCATTGCCAGATTGAATATAACCAATTGTTTCAATCCTCATTAAAATAATTAGCACTTGCTTGCCAACAAAAATCTTCTCATAAGCAAACAATCAGCTGTGTTCCGGGCACAGGGAACTACTCTTAACTGCCTTAGATTTAATTAGACATACAAATACGCGAATTTGTTAAACTTTAGTGATTGTGAAAACAAACAGAAAAACAACAGCAAAAAAAGAAATGCGTAAGCTGGATCTATAAATAGACGAGGGAATTAATATGATTGCATGGTTGAGTGGAATACCCAATTAATTCGATCGGCTCAATGTCCGATAGTTCACTGGAAAGTCAGATAGATAGTTACCACCAGTTAGAGTTAGCCAGATTCGTCACCTGACGCAACATAAAAAGTGCAACCCGCTGCTCCAAGCAAGCAAGCGGCCTGCTGATTTATCTTGTTTTAAGTTCTCCGCATCCACTTGTCTAGGTTTTATTTGAGTCTCAGCCGCGCTAGCAAAAGCACGCGTCACTCGTGAACGCTCCCCAAACAGTTCGCCGACAAGCCGCTGACTGCTAAATTGCAGTACATTCAATTGCGTGAAATCCAGTGCTCCAGAAGTAAAGCTTGAACCGAAAATCAATTTTAACAATACTTTCGACTGGTGTCGTCGCGACGTCAGCTGCATTTGCTTCCGGTTGGGGATTTCGGTTGTGTGATTGTGTCTGAATATCATCTGAATCTCTGGCTATATAAGAAACAACTGCATCAAAATGATATTCGGTCCCTGCACTCGCAAGCAAATACTCACAATGAGCGCTCTGGCTGCTGGCATTATCTTGGCAGTTGTTGCCATCAGTGTTTTTAGTCAAGTGGAGCCCAAGCAACCGCCCTGGGCAGCGGGCCACAGATTTAACAAGTGCCACAAAACGTTGCCAAATACGACGAGCTCGACGCTCGAATTGGTGCACATCGTATTCAGACATGGCATACGAACACCCGTGGACACCTTTCCCAAAGATCCCTATCTCAAGGACAGCTTTAAGCCCACCGGCTGGGGGCATGTGACCAACGTGAGTAGTGAAAAATTGATACTCCGGAAAGTAAATCCCATTTCTCTAAACTAATATTTAATGAATATTAATCAAATTATTTGCATAAAAATGGGTTTGAACTGCAGGACATTTAACATTTTTATTTTTACCTAACATTTAAAAGTGTAAACTAGTAGGACTAGGCCCAACAAGATCCGATCTGCAGATACCCAGTAAATATACAAAATCCAAATATTATCGATCCAAAATAAAATTGATAATTAATAGCTTATAGCTGCTAGTAACTTTTAAGAGTATTGTACATCTTTTGCAGCGTGGCAAGAAGGAGCTCTTTGGGATGGGTCGCTGGCTGCATCGGCGCTATGGTGACTTTATGGGGCCTTATTACAGACCCGACGTAAGTTTTACATAGATGTGCCTATGACCAGCCTTGATCTATTGATTTTTTGGGCATATATATAGAGACTTCATGCCCAGGCCACCGCATCGCCTCGAGCACTGATGTCGCTGCAAACTACACTGGCCAGCATGTTTGAGCCTCGGGGCACAGTCATGGAGTGGAACAAGCAGCTCAACTGGCAACCCATACCCATTGTATCGGAGCCACTGGACCAAGATTCGGTATGGAGATATGAAATAGATCTTTCTCAAGATCTTAAGACAAAGTTATTAATTTACAGTTGCTACTGGTGCGTACGTCCTGTCCGCGTTACTTCGAGGCGCGCGATGAGGTTTTCAAGCTGCCTGAGGTTATTGCTCAGCAGGAGCCCTACGCGGATATGCTGAGGGAGCTGAGCAATCTGACTGGGATGCCTATGCGCGATGCTGAGGATGTGAACTCCTTGTACATTACTCTGCTTGCTGAACAGGAGTTTGGCTATAAGCTGCCCGACTGGGCCAAGGACTACTTTCCCGAGCGCATGAGATTCCTCGCCGAGCAGAGCTACATCTACAATGCGTACACGCCCGAGATGCAGAAGATCAAAGGCGGTCCCTTTCTCCGCAAAATGTACGACGAAATGCTGGCGAAGCAGGCGGGCAGCCTGAGGCCCAAGGATCGAGGCATGTTCATTTACACGGGTCACGATTGGACCGTGGGCAACATATTATCGGCCCTGGGCCTTTGGAAGCGTCAAATGCCGCGCTTTGCTGTCATGGCCATTTTTGAGACGCACCAGAATCGCCAGACGGGGGAATACTATGTGGAGGTAATTGATCGCAAACTGTGGAGCTGTACTCATATTATATGTACCTAACCCATTGTAGATCTTTCTGCGCAACGATGAATTTGGATGCCTGGAGCAGCTGAAACTGGCTGACTGTGAACTGCAGTGTCCCCTGAACCGACTCATCGAGCTGAGTGAATCAGTGCTGCCCAATGAACCCATGGAGCAGCGCTGTCGCGCTCATAATCCCGCATTTGTGGAACCGCCGCCACGCAAAATCGATCAGTAGTAGTTCATTGACAGGGCACTGTTTGGAACGCGTGCTCTCAGAAACCTCAGTATTAGGCGGTGGCCGTTGGTCACACATTAAACGGCAATAATTACTTTAACAAATCTCTCAAAAATAAAAAATAAAAGTAAAAAAATAATTGCTTGCCATATTTTTTATTGTTGGGTGAAGTCGTTAATTGTGTAGATTATATTTAATTTGTTGTCTTATTAAAGGTATTTTCTGGAGTGGCTTTTTACGAATTGTTTGTTTGCCAGAGCCGAGCATCGTCTCTCTTTCTCCACCCCTCTCACTCTCTCTATATCTGTGTTTCTCTCTCGGCTCACTGTACTTTCAAACATCAAGTGTGCGGTTCTCTCGATTTCGTTTTACAAAATCGCGACTCAAAATTGCTCGGATTCTATTAATGCAGTCACTATACGAGTGAGTTTCAACGTAGCTGGAGGCGCGCAAATTAAACGCTCTACAGACCCAAGAGATGTGGCCAAAGATTATCGCTGGACTGGTGCTCTGCTCCAGTTGCCTCCTAGTCGGAGGAGCTATTGTGGCAGCAAAGGAGTCGCAGGATGAGAGTAAGGACACAGATGCCAATACAAAGTCAACCCTAGAGCTTGTTCATGTGGTAAATAAATTGCAAGAGTTATATAAAATTGCATTTACTCTGATTCCGTGATAAATAATATACGATATACATATATAATATATATACATATACATAATACACAATGTAAAATATATAGAATATATTATTATATATAATATAATCCGATTGCTCGTAGTTTAAGTGAATTTTTGAGAAATGCATCAAATCTGTTTTCCACCTTTATGAACTACTTAAAGTTTATAATTGAACTATAAAGAGGCTCTAAATGACGCTAGTCAAACAGTGTCATTGCCGAGAATAATATCAGCAAGTGCTGCGGAAATGCCATAATTTATTATATGTATAATTTGAGTTGTTATGCAAGTGAGAACAAGTTGTATTGAAATTCCATTCGAAAGTCTGTAAGTGATTCAAGCATGACTTTGACCAGTTTTGGACACCCGGCGTGTACTTAATGTAGTGCCAAGAAGAGCAAACTTAATTCAAAGCAATCGAACCGGTTTACAAAGGCATACTAATTTATTCTTGCGTTAAGTCAAGTAATTGACCTAACCGGTTGATTGAATAGATAGTTGAAAAAATGTTTTGCTTTGAGAACTGTATTTTGACTTACTGATTATATTTAAATTGAATGTTATTGATATTTCGATCAGACTTTACTTTCAATAGTTGGATTTAAATCTATTTTTTTATACTTGCAGCTCTTTCGACATGGACCACGCACTCCAGTAAACACCTATCCCACAGATCCATACTTGAATGAGACCTACGATCCTTATGGCTGGGGCCAACTGACCAATGTAAGCCAAACAAACCTAGAAAACAATATTTACAATAAATAACTAAATACATGAATAATAATAATAGCCAGGCAAAGTGGAGCTTTATAAAATCGGCAAACAGCTGCGCAAGCGTTACAGAGACATTCTCTCGCCCTACTATCAATCGGATGTAAGTCAAAATGTGCTCGAAAGAATGATCTATATTTGATCTATAAACTATTGCCAGATGATTCACGCAGAAACCACTCAATCTTCGCGCAGTATTATGTCACTGCAGCTGGTGCTGGCTGGTCTGTTTCCACCAGAGAATACTCCCATGGAGTGGAATATGCTGCTCAACTGGCAGCCCATACCAATATATACTGAGCCCGAGGCAACTGATAAGGTAAATATGCAGCAGGATATTCTATAATAATAACAATAATAGTTATAAAAATAATAATAGTAATAAAAATAATGATGTTGATTATATTATTATAAGTAATATTAATAAGAATTTTAATTTGAATATTAATATTAATTTACTATTATTAAATACTGTTTGCAGCGCTTGCGGCAGCAGGCTCCCTGCCCCCGCTACGACGAGGCAGTTTGGGAGGTGATGCACTTGCCGGAGGTTGTCGAGTTGCATGAGCAGAACTCGAAGCTGCTGGAGGAGCTGACCGACATAACAGGTCTCAATGTGAGCTATACACACGATGTGACGAATGTGTACATCTCGCTGCTGTCGCAGCAGGCCTATGGGCTGAAGATGCCCAAGTGGACGCGGAACTACTTCCCAGACAAAATGCGACCACTGGCGGTGAAGTCATATGAGTATGATGCCTATACGACAGAAATGCGTAAGCTCAAAGGTGGCTACTATCTGGAAGACGTGCTCAAGCAGATGCAGTCGAAGATCGCTGGAAAACTGGAGCCAGCTGGCAGAAAGATGTTCATTTCCTGTGCGCATGATTGGACCATATCGAATGTGCTGAGCGCATTGAAAGTGTGGCAGGGGCAGATGCCCCGTTTCTCGGCCCTGATTGCCATTGAGCTGCGCAAACGTAAAGGCAGCGGGGACTACTTTGTCGAGATATACTTCCAAAATGATCCCAGCAAGGCGCCGCAGCTGCTGCAGGTGCCCGGCTGCAGTGAACAGTGCCCCATTGCCCAGTTCCAGGAGTTAATGAAGGATGTCCTGCCCGATGCTCCGTATGAGGAGCTGTGCATCGCCAAGGGAACCAGTGATGGCAATCGCATCAGCTATCACTAATAATCATACATACTGTTTAAGCCAGCAGTATTAACTATATATTCTCTTTATATATTAGATTTTGAAATCTACTGATAGATATTTTATTGATTTGCACCCTATCTGAATAACCTAGCAATTAATGTATGTGATTTGTTTCTCCAAACTGTAACGAGGAGTCTCGAATAGTTCTGTGTTGCATCACGTATATACCCTTTCTATAGTTTAGTAAATTAAAGTGTACATTGTGAAGAATCATCATACATTAAAGTGATTATTAAAAGTAAACACTACTTTCGTTTCGATCAGTTGTGATTATTTCATCCTTTTCAATATTTTCTGGCACTATATTAATTTTATATATAAGTAAGTATTAGTAGCAATGTTATTTTCGAAAATTATAAAATGTTTTCCGACAAAAATAAGTGATCAGCTCATTCCCAATGTATTCTAAAAAATATGTACCATGTTACATCACATAAATGAAAACTATGTTGCATTGTTGAGCCATTACATCGTAGACGTCATAATATATGTAACTCTGCTTGCAACTGGAATCTGGACGGTGTTGTAAGTCGTTAACTTAGTGTTAATATATATTGGATACTGCACCTGTTAACATTTCCGTGTTACCCAAGCTGCCCACCTTCAACTGAAATACACGTTTGCTAAAAGGTCTCACACAGACCTTATAAAACAAACTGTAGGCGATTTGAAGCCAAACAGTTGGCACTCGAAATGCTCGAAACATTTTATAACTACGTTAATTAAGCGCAATACATTTAATCCACAAAAGGACCGGAAACAACTTCCGTGCTGTAATAAATGTCGGCATGCAAATTTAAATTTGGAAATTGGCGCTGAAATCAACAAATACAATCACATCGAATAACGACAATATTCTTTATGCAAAGTAATTAACAGAGTTCTGAGACTTATTGCAGCCGGATGGGGGAGAATCTGATGACGAATCTCTTTGGTCATCAATTACGAAGATGTCAAAGATGCTGGCATGTGTGTGTATTAACTGTGTGTGTGGGTGTGTATGCTTGTGTGTGTGTGACTGTGTGTTCCACACAAACACAAGTCGCGCCCGCGATTTAAAACGCCTCAAATGTACGAGCAGTGCTGGGGCGACTGCTCAATGTACGATCAGTTACGGGCCACGCAACACACAATAGACACACTCGGCAACAGTAACAACAACAACAACAACAACAACAACAACAGTAACGGCAATAAGATTATTAATTCACGAAAGCGACGACGGTGACGAAAGCATTTGGTGATAATGAAACGATAAAAGACATATGCATTTTTGTACATATTACATACGTATTCCAAATGTATGAGTTATCTGGACATCGTTTCTGTGAGCTTTGCATGGTGTGCGAAATGTGAGACAGTGCGGATTAGGTGCTCCGTTGAACAGTTGTTATTCGTTATCAGTTATCCGTTAGAAGTTTGTTCGCTTATCAACGTGTCGAATTCAACTGAACTGAATTACTACGCGGCCCATTCAATTGCAAATACGCGTTGTCAAAAGCAATTATAAATAGCATTTGTATTGCCGATAAGAGAAATAAGACAAATTGGCCCCCAAATACGTATATTCAAATGCTGATGAAGGAAAGGGGCCCTCAAAACTCGTTCCATAGCGAATTTATAAATTAATCATGCTCAAACACGTTTTATTTGCTGACTTTGTTGTTTTACGAACAGCCTAATTAAAAAGTCGAAAACAGACAAAACAAATAACCGAAAAAAGAATCAAGTTGACTGTGTCTTCTGACTTGTGTGCTTGTGGCCGTCCATTTCACGACGACGTTCCCGACCTGCTATTAGCGCCAAGCAAGCAAATATACATAACAATAATAAAACAGAGAACTCCAAGTTCGAGCGCCGGCTAAGCCATATAAAGCGCGACTACCAAAATGCCGCGTTCGCATTTTACTAGGAGGCACTGTATAGCGATGACAGGCGGCTTAATTGCATTGGCTTTGCTGATCTTGTGCTTCACTCACTCGACAGTTTTCTCGGGCAAGATCTCCGATCCCGGCACCGACGAGTCTACGCTCGAGCTGTTGCATGTGGTAAGTCTAACAGGCCGCTGGCAATTCAACAAAACACAGCTGCTGAATAACAGCTCAAATAATTACACTGTCAGAGAGGCTTCAAGCTCGATAACATAACTTAAATTGCAAAAATAATAATAATAATAATAATAATAATAATAATAATAATAATAATATCAACTCAAAACAAACCGAGATAAGAAAGGCCAATGTGTTAAATTATAACTAATTTAGAGTAAATGGTTTGTTTGTAGCCATATCTTCTGTTTGCTTTGTTATTCATTACTTTCACGACAGCACAAACTGCCCTCCATTATTTATCTCCATATACAAATATATATACGCAGCTAATTAACTGCACCTCACTGCCTTATCCATAACTCATAGAGCATGCCGAGCTGCAGAGTATGAGTTTTCCAGTATTTACTATCATCACGTCTTCCAGAGAATGGGAAATTACCTAAAAAGCAGCTGACAAAACAAATTTCAAATTCCAACGCACTACATTAACATTATAAAGATGTCACTCTGCTTGCATAGACACAGTGATAACAATATATAAATAAATTTGCCTGATAAATATTCGTCGAAAAGCGTTAACAGTCGCAGTTTTTAGCACAGTGTAGCTGTGGCTTTTAATTATTACAAGCCACAACATACACCATTAATTTAGTACGTTGCCAGCACGTACAGTGGATGAATGTAGAGCGCTCAGTGCAAAACCGTATACGAAAGCGACAAGTGCCATTAAATATGTGTCATCAGAACAGAAAGGTTCTGTTAAAGCTAGCAAACATCGATAGCAGTTTTATGGCTGGACTGAAATCAAGCCAAGTGACAAGTGTTCTATTAGCTGTTTTAATTTATACTTAATGAGCCAATCATGCAAGTGCCATAATAATAGAACACACTGATTACAGCTCTACGGGCTAAAAATAATATTTCCAGCGATTATTTGTGAGTTTAATAGCTTTAATTAATAATCAGCCAGCCATTGCGTAGTTTAGTTTAGTAAGCAGCGAAATTCGACGTGAGCTGCGTTCTCATTCTCGCTTCAGCACTTTTGTTAATAGTAGAATAATTTATATAGAATATATTAAAATACTTAATTTGAGTCGGTAAAATTTTAAGGCTCATGTTATATATATATATATGTTATACACAGCAACACATGCCTCGAAAAAACAACAAAATAATATCAAATCAATCTCTAACCAGCTACATGCTTAATAACAATTAAAGCTACTCGTTTTGGCTGACCAAACACTGAGAAACAAAAAAAAACAAAACAAATCAAAACAAAACAAAAAAAAACCAGTCTGCTGGCTTTGTAAATGCTCATACTACGAACTGCGACTCAGTTTTCATATTATATAATTAGTGGTATGTATATATATGGGTATATGTACATCTAATTGGCCTAATATTGATGCCCTGAAAATCCATTCAACTGATTTGGAGATAAGCAGACGGGTCCAGTCCAAGGTTGCCGACCTTCAACAATGCGCCTGCTTATCAGTAAGCTGGTCACGCGCAATTTAAATGAAATCGCAAATGCTCCAGGAATGCTTCCTCAAATCTCAAATGTTAAATTGCAACTCGCGCTCATACGTAACACCAGCAAGAGATTGAGTGATTCTGCTCATTATTGCTTTGCTGCTCATCATAGTCGCTGCTCGGCAAAAAAGTCTGATGCTGCAGACGCTGCCTAGACGAAATGAAATTTGATACGAGGTCTTATCTGGAGATTAAATAGCTGCAGGTCGAGTGAGGCAGCCTCATCAAGAATTAACAATGAACAATTTTTCAAACGTGATACTCTAGGTATTCATTTCACAAACTAAGGCTGCAAGTGACACTAAATAGCGAAAGTTATGGCATTAACAATCTAGCACTGATGTCATCAGTCTGGCTAATAAAACCACCGAATGGAAATAATAGTTGACAAACTGCTAACTAACACTGTATACATGTGTACAATTTTCAGGTCTTCCGACATGGGCCACGCACGCCGGCGGACACATATCCCACGGATCCCCATGTAAATGAAACCTTCTATCCATTTGGCTGGGGACAAGTTACAAATGTGAGTTGAGCACAAGTTGCAGCAAAACTTTTTCCCAAAAAACTACTCAAATAACAACAACAACAATAAGAAAAATAAGTGAAAATGCGAAAAGGGAACCGGGCAGCTTCCCATTCACTCCGAAAACAACGCAGCAAAGCATTTAAATAAATTGAAATGCAAATGTTTGTTAGGGCAAGGACGGGAAAAATGCGGCGGGAAGCTGAGCTGTTCTGTGCTGCATTAACATATACACATGCATATGCTTATGCAATTGCCAAATTGCAAGACATTTATTATTTTATAACATTTTCCATCTCTGTCTTTCTCTCTCCCCGTCTCTTTCTCTCCCACTTTGTCTGTTTTCCTGTTTCTATTTGTGGGCTACCCGACTGTTGTCTCACGTACCAACCGCCCATGCCATGCAATAAATCAACGCTCAGAATGGCAAGCGCGAGCTGTTCAGCATTGGGAGTTGGCTGCGTAAGCGTTATGGCAAATTTCTGGCACCCTACTACAGTCCCGATGTGAGTAACCTAACCAACGAACTAACGAACCGCCAGACAACCGTACCGGCAACCGCCGGACGGGTGTCTGATAGTGCGGACGTTTACAAATTGCAGAGCTCAAGCGCGCTTGCCTCATCACTCAATTTCTTTTTGCTCTCTGCTCTGCTCTGCTCTGCTTGGATCCATGCTCCATGTTCCACATGAACAGTTGGTGCACGCACAGGCAACGGGAGTTCCACGCACACACATGACAATGCAGACGGTGCTGGCCAGTTTCTTCCCCCCGAAGGGCACGCCCATGGAGTGGAACAGCAAGTACAATTGGCAGCCCATTCCAGTGTTCTCGCAGGAGCTAAATGAGGATACGGTATGTCAATCCAACCCATCAATATTGATGGCATCATCCCTTGAACGTTATTTGTACCTGACTTCATCTCATCGTGAATTCAATGCCAAGGCTTGATTCGCTTTTTACTTTTATTCTTATTTCAACAGAATCTAAAAACAAATTTATATCAGTTATAATGCTTCATTGCAGAATCGAAAAGTCTCTATTATTTTTGCGCTACTTTCAAACACATTAATTTTGTCAGAATTTATATGCAGCTGCCAGCAAATGCAAGGAATTTGCCATTTTCAACATTTCTTAACTGGTGTAGTTAATCTTCTGTGGAATACCATTCTTTTCAATGCAGATTATCTTTCAGTTTGGCCCAACTGAACTCGAATTTCAATTTGAACATGTATTTAATTGCATTTAGTACATCAGTTAAACTTGGAGGCTGTATAATTGGAATTTTAATTAAAATTTTAAATTTGTTTACATTTGGATCTTGTTTAACTTCCTTGCAACCTGAGCACTTCATTTTGAAAGTTTATTTATGTGGATTTATAATATTAATTGAACTCTTCAATCCGTAGCTACTGCTGGTGCGTAAACCTTGCCCTCGATACTTTGAGGCCCTGCACGAAGTCTACGAATTACCCGAGGTCAAGGCAGAAATCGAACCCTATCTGGATATGTACAAGGAGCTGGCAGCTCACACTGGACTTGAGTTCAAAGAACCAGAAGATGTACAATCGCTGTATCTGACGTTGCTTGCTGAGCAGGAATGGGGTCTGGAGTTGCCCGAATGGACTAAGGAATACTTTCCGGAGAAATTGCAGTTCCTAACCGAACAGAGCTATGTGTACAATGTGTACACGCCCGAGATGCAAAAGATCAAGGCTGGTCCATTCCTCAAAAAGATGTTCGACGAAATGCAGCAGAGGCGTAACGCAACCCTGAAGCCCGAAAAGCGGAAGCTGTTTATCTATACGGGTCACGACACGACCGTGGTGAACGTGCTGTCCGGCCTGAAGATCTGGGAGCGTCAGCTGCCACGTTATTCAGTCATGGCACTGTTTGAGCTGCACAAGAACAAGGAAACCGGCGAGTACTGGGTGGAGATCTATTTCCGTAATAATCCCAAGGCACCAGCTCAAAAGTTAACAGTACCCGGCTGTGACTTCCAGTGTCCGTTGGACAAGTTGCTCGAGTTGGCCAAGGATGTTGTGCCCACCGAGGTGGATGCCAATCGGTGCGATGCCCAAAATGAGGAATTCACAGAGCCACCGCTGCGAGGCCCATAGATGAGCTGAAGCTTCGCTCTGCTCTGCTCTACGAGGTGCTACAACTCAGGATTACTTAGGTCAACATCTAGTTTAAGTCGAATAATGTACATTTGCACATACTTATTAAAGATCGAGTCGAAACTGTAAGATGGTGGCCGGGTGTTTGACTTAGCGCCAGAAGCAACGCCTCATATGGCAACCAAGTTGACTCATTTCCGCTTGTGGCGCCGCCATTGCCCAATAGGCCGCTTCCGTTTGCCTTTTGCCAGCTCCTCAAACAACTTCCGCACTTGTTCAGCCAGCCAGCTCCATCTCCATCTCCCAGTCTCTTTCTCTGCCTGTTGTTTTGTATCTCTTTGAATCTCGCCCGCCCCTTCGCTTTGCTCATTTTTGCCAAGAGGTGACATTTTTCGCATTGCGGTTTACCATAAACTATTTCATTTGGGAGTTGTCTGTGTACATTAGCAGTGCTCCATTCTTGTCGTTGGTGTTGGTGTTTCATGTATGCCACTGCCACTGCCATTGCCCATCTCCTCACACATCCCTTACCACTCATCGCTCCACACACCCCACAGTCCACTCAGTTCTCCATTGTTTACTCGTGTGCGTTGCCCATCTGTCTCTCAATGTGTTCCCAGCATTTCTCTTTCTCTCTCCCCAAGTCGCTACCAGTCTCTCTGCTTCTGTTTGCATCTATATGCCTTTTGCACATACATATCTGTAAACTTTATTTGTCAACGGGACGCATATGTGTGCTTGCCAAAAGGAAAATAGAGGAAAAAAGAAATTAAAATAAGGGAATCATATCGTGCACCAAGGCTCACAGTCCGCACTCGCTTTGTTATCCTTGTCTCTTTGTCGCTGTGTTGGTGCGTTTAATTTCGCTTAATTCGATTTTGGTGGCACCATAAGGAGACGCAAGTGACAGATCCACATAAACATAAATATGCGGATTACAGCTTATTTCTTTATGAGTAATGAATGAGCGTTGTCCAAATATTTAAATGAGGTTCTACCAGGAACAGTTATACAATTGAGTTAAAATTAGCGGAAACCCAGCAAAACCTTGCGTAAGTCATGTCTAATTTTAAGTTTATAGTAACTTGAAATCTTTATATTTAAATAAGTTGGAACTAACTGAAAATTCGACTCGCATGTGGCGCTTACTCATTGTATGCATATGGGTAGGTCCATGGCTCGTACTTGCGCTTAGGTTTTTAGGTACTTTAAACTTGGAATATACAGTGTCTCACAGCTTAAAGAAAGCAGTGTCAAAGAAAAACGTAATTGCGTGTCATATGTGTTTCGGATTCAGCTCAGTATTGGATTGTAGCCACACATAATTCCGTCCGTCCGAGCCAAAAATTATGAATTTGGACTCATCTTCAAAATATGACTGTGTTCCACAACTCCAAATCCTTGTCCAAGTGGGGTTTGGCGAACGTCATCCTAGTCCCTTTATTTGATGCGCTTATAAAGGACTTTTTCCGTGGTACTCGGGCATTGAAGTCATGTTTGCGCAGGACCATGCGCACAGTTTCCACACGGCTCTTTTTCCGCATTTCATCCTGCACCTGTTGAGTCATTTATGGAGTCGATAGCTTGGGATTTACCCTCATTTTCCTGATGATCCTCTGCTCCATAATGTACCTGGTCTAAATAAGCTGAGACCTAAAAATAGGCTACTTTGTTACATAATCCTACCTAGCAGGTGGGGAAACCTCAGTTTATTATGGTCATATATTAATTTTTTCTTTGACACTGGTCCACTTGAGCTGTCAGACACTGTATACTCGTTCTGTGTCATAAATTGTTAATATTAGACATTGGAAGACTGTCAAATCTAAGAATATTAATAATATGAGATTTTTATTTTGAAGGTAGATTGAGAGTTAACTCCTCAAAGATGTTTCCTACAATTTGAAAAACACCTTATCTTCCATAGTTATGGAACTAATGAGGTGGCTTACTGATAGTCTTCTTCAATGGCCGAGCCATGCAACCACCCATTGCAGAGTAAATATATTCATGTTTCTCATTGTATTGATTATTCAGCTTAACTTCACTGAAATTTAACCAGAGACGCACCACATCCGACATCCTTTTTCTGAGTTTTATGCTCAGATATAGTGTTAGCTATAAAATTCCAAAACCTCCTTTGGCAAATGAAAAGTGCGATAATAATGGCGCGCAGTCTGCAGGCAGAGCCAAAAGCAACAAAGATTTATGCATTTTACAGTGTGTACGCCTTATGCAAAACTCAACGGCAATCAGTTTGAGTGAAGAAAAGCACTGGTTGCCCTTGGTCTGGCTAACGGAAGTCAAGCATGGCTGGGGCCACTTCTGGCTGGGTTAACATGTTTACCATGTTTTTTGCAGACAGAAGGGAAGCTGACTGAAGGGCAACTGGCGAACAAAAGTCTACTGTGCCGTTTAATAGACTGAACTTGCAGCCGACTAACATTTGTGCAGTGTATTAATATGCAACCCTTCTCAGACGCATCAGTTCTCGGAGATTAGTTCAGAGCAGGTGGCACTCGGTGCAAAGCAAGCTTGGCCAGCTTTATGCCAATCTTATCTCATAGGCAAAGCGCAAAGTTTTGAGCTCCGTATCGAGAAGTCGTTATTAAGCTGACCACAAAATGAAATGTGGGCCAATGCAGCTGGTTTTATTCCTCGAACAGAGTCGTCTTTACTTTACTCCACAAAAAAATGTAAGTTTTTACAAAGACGTGCACTTTGCTCCAAAAGTTTTCGTGGAGCAAAGTTTTGTGACTGAGCTTCTCTAGGTTCCATAAGACGATTTGTTGACCAGCAACTAAAAAATGGATGTCTTATGCGTTCGCTTGTCAATGAACCTTTTCCTAAAACAGAGTGTTCACATCTAAATTTAACGTTGCATTGAAAAAATCGACGGATTATTCCAGTGCGAGCTTTATGATAAAGTAAGTTCAACATGTGAAAAACGAGTTTCTTGTGAATTTGGTTAATATATTAGAAAACAATGAAACATATTTTTCATTTATCAATGTATGTAATTATACAGCGAGTCTACTTACGCTGATTTAACAAATCAACTGCTTATGGCAAACGTTCCAATCGGGCGTCACCGACTGCGAAATACTTTGATACCATAAGTTATTCGAAAGGATACCAAGTATCAAGGAACAAGGTGCGTCTAGCCAAGAAATACTGTCCAAGTTCGCTTTTCAAATTGCGGTAGATATAAGCTAGAAACCCTACTTCGGAGGTTGATAACTGTAGCCCTTAAACGGGAAATATAGGTTTCTGGCAATTTCGGAATGACGATCTACCATCCAAGTTGGATAACTATAGCTCTTAAATCTACACATATGTGAAATGTTCCATTAAAAAGTAAAATTAAATTAAATCGAACTCCGAACTAGAATTTAGATGTGAGTATATTTACTCTATATCTATAAGAATATATTATCCTTTTCATTGATGATTCTAAAAACCGAAAAAATAAGGTGAGAAATAAATAACAATTAAACTGAATTTTAAGTAAATTACAAAACAGGAATGTCCTTTGAATTATAATCGGAACACATATTGTATTTATGATTCGCCTGTTGCTTAAGAGTTCATTTAACTGCCAAAACCTTATCAGGGTGGCCCTAGAGACCTTGACCCAGTTGCATTATTCCAAATATTCAAAATAAACTATTAATCCATTGGACCGGACCGCTAACCGCTACTGATGCTAATTTTTCCCATGCTACGTGACTTAAATGTGAATAGCGAATGGACGCAAATGCACATTATCTGCACACAGAGCACGTTCATTAATTCATTTTGGTGTGCCCAAAAGCAATATTTTTTAAATCGATTTTTATTTGCATTATTAATCCTTTCACAATAATCTTACAGCAGAACTGGAGCAGCTCCGACGGAGTAAGTCGATGGCAGACTGTACGCCAAAGGAGAGCTATAGGCCAAGGGAGATGCAGCATAGCTCGCAATGACAGGAGCAGCAACTGGAGCAGCCAAAGGAGCCGCGACATACTTGGAAATCACGGGAGCAGCAACTGGAGCGATCACTGGAGCATGGGCGATGCCATTGAAGTTGCGGGCAATCACCTGGCTACTGGTGGCAGTCACAATCGGAGCAGGAGCAGCAACGACTGCAGCGGGCGCAGCATAGGCCAACTGTTGGCCAAGAAGAAGTCCCGGCTTGGCAGCAGCACAGGCGATGATAGCGAGGATAACGATGGTCTGAAAATGAAAACAGAGGCAGTTAAGTTAAGTTGAGTTAGAGAAGCAGGCCACAAGACAAGGACTTTCCCTCTCTGCTCTTACGTATTTGAACATGTTGAAGATTTGTGGCTTGTGTTGCTTGTAGGGTTAGCTGCAAACTATGTATGTGATGTCCAACTACAGTTGCCAGAGCGTATTTATACCACAAAACACCAAAATAGTCTTCATCCAACTGTGAGTCACTTGGTTCATTGAAATGCGTTGGCAGTTTGTTAACAATAAACACAGTTAACATTAAACATTTTGTAGCCGTTATCACTTCGCATTCCCATTGTTTTATGTATAACGCGTCGTGGTAGCCACAAATTTGAGAAATGCAGACTTAAGGTCAACATCGTCAACAATTATTCGCCGTTTTGTATAAATAGCGCAGCCAAAGCTATTGAATGCCATCGAAGAAGTTCAACTCATCGAGCTGCAAGCATATCCCAAATAACCAAAATGTTCAAGTTCGTAAGTTGATAAATTGTTTTATTGATATTTGAGCACAATTTGAGTGTGGCTTATTTGTCTTCAGGCTGTTGTTATCTTTGCCATCATCGCCTGCGCTGCTGCCAAGCCGGGACTTCTCCTTGGCCAACAGCTGGCCTATGCTGCTCCCGCTGCAGTCGTTGCTGCTCCTGCTCCGATTGTGACTGCCACCAGTAACCAGGTGATTGCCCGCAACTTCAATGGCATCGCCCATGCTCCAGTGATCGCTCCAGTTGCTGCTCCCGTGATTGCCAGGTATGCAGCTGCTCCTTTGGCTGCTCCAGTTGCTGCTCCTTTGATTGCTTCTCCCTTGGCTTATAGCTCTCCTTTGGCGTACAGCACCCCACTGAGATATGCTGCTGTGCCAGCTCCACTTTTGATTTGATCGATTTGATTTGATTGTTACTAAAGTATTATATGACGAACAATGTTAATATAGCCAATTGTAGCTTAATAAAGTATGTGACAATAATAAGTAAATGGAAAATTCTTGGGCTGTGAAATTGGGCGTATCAGATTAGCATTTCGAACACATAAAATTTATTTTATTCTCACTAAACTGTATTTGATAAAAGTCTCACAAAATTGTTGAGGGGTCGACTTAACTTTGTATACCCTGAAACCAAGGCTATAATGGATTTGTGCAAAGGCAGAAGGAAGCATCTCAGACCCCATAAAGTATATATATTCTTGAGGGTCAACATTCACGATATAAATATGTCCGTCTGTCCATCTGTCCGTCCGTCCGTTTGTCTGTATGAACACGCGAATCTCAGAGACTATAAGAGCTAGAGAATATAGGTCCTCATATACGCAGATCAAGTTTGCTTTATTTTATCAATAACTGCCTCCGTTTCTCGAATAACGATACATTTCGATTTCCGATAGCAATAAATGCCACAATTTTGAAGGCAAAATCTGAAATGAAGGCAAAGCTGAAAAATTGCCAGTTTAAGTTTGTTGAGAAATTGGACTTGCTTACATTTCAGTCATCATTTATAAAACGTTGATCAAGTTTGTCCAGAAATTATTTGAAATATTTCCGAATATTTTCTCTAGTACAAGCATTGTTTTGTTCAAATTAAAAACGAGTCGAAAATTTGTGCCATAAATCTAAAATCAACAAAGTATAAGCAATGGACCGACACACAAGAAACAAATGGTTTTTTGCATTCACAGTTTTTATTATACTCACCTGCGTGTTTTTGATGATTACCTATTCGGGCTTTGATCATGAGTCGACAAACGCGAAAAATCTGCTACTGATGATACTGATTGTATTTTTCTTCCAAATGGCAATCGCAGACCCCATTACATTTCTAATCATTTCCATTGATAAGGCTTTTTGGCCACGAAGCATGGCCAAGCATCACATAGGCAGAAAAGAGGACGAAAAGGACCACAACCGCCTCAATTTTCTCAAGCAACGGTTAAGCAGCATGCGAGTTCAGATGCTGATCACCGAGCGTTACCGCAACCAGACCTTGAACCACGAATACAAGGATATTGTCCAGGATCTGTTGCTCTATGGGAAGTACTTTTTTATCTTAATCTGCGTGGTGGTGTTGACGCGTGACCAGTTAATGTACCACAACACGGCCAACATGAAAAAGCTTTTAATGAGTAATCATTCCGTATATATTGGACTAAAGGAGATTAACCACCTTAATCAGCTATTCGATTTTGTAAAGTCATCGCTAGTCGATACCTTCTCCGAAAGTACGAGCGAAGCTGGCGGATCCTGGGTCCACGCCGAACAAAATAAAATACTTGGCGTTGTTCGACTGCGCCAGTTGCGCGTGACCGAAGAATACTTCGGCTGGGGTGTTCCCAAGTTTACAGATCTTATGTACATGCCCGGCTGGAAGTTGCCTTACCAACGACTGCACTATACCGACAAATATTGGCGCGTCTACGATCCCTGGCTGCCCATAAATGAGAAAGAGGACTTTGCTGCTAGCGTCCTTCTAAACTTTGATCACGTTGGTAAATTCATGTATTATCCGGAACTTTATGGGTACGTCGCATTGCTTGCCCGCAACAGACAGAACAGCATGAAGATACTCGATTTTCTCACTGATAACCGATGGCTTAACTATAACACTTCAGCGGTATTTATGGACTTTACCCTGTACAGTGTGGATGCAGACATGTTCAGCGTGTGCACATTGCGGATGGAACAACTGCCCTTTGGCACTGTTATACCAGATGTGTCATGTGACAGTATTAAGATGATTAGTGATGCCTTGCAGATGGACTATAAAGCGATCTTTGTGGTGGTCGTCTACTTGGTAGTCGTATTGCAGTTCATTCAGGCATTCGTCGTGAACTTATGGTATGAGCCCGAGAAGATAAAGAGCATCTGGTACAAACTGGATTTCATCATTGTTCTTCTCAACGTCTTTTTGTTAGTTGTTATGATCACACGGTTAATGCTGATAACGTCATTGCTGAAGAGATTGGAGGCCGCCAACAATTTTGAATTTCTCGACTTTCGAAAGCCGGCACGCTTATATATGCTGACAAACATATTGACTGGATTTCTTATCAGCCTTACTACGCTGCGATTGTGGAAGGTGTTGCAGTTCTCGAAAGTATTTCAGGTATTTACGAACACCCTGTTCCTTGCCTGGAAGGCTTTGGCCATCACTGCCCTGGCAATACTTATCATCTTAGTGGCATTTGGCATTGCTTTTAATATCATCAACGGCAATAATAGCCCGCACTTTGTTTACCCGGTCAGAAGTGTTATCACGGCATTGTGCTTCTCGGTTGGCTTTAATCAGCAACTCAATCCATCGGATCTCTTTCATGGTGGCAAATTTATTGGCATGTTAATGTATGCTGCTTTAGGATTTGTGGTTTCTGTGCTGCTAATCAACGTGTTTATTACAACGATTCATAATTATTTTACGATTGCAAAGACTGAGCGCAATGCCAATATCAGGCGAGAAATCACATTTTGGCAATTCTTGCGTGTGGAATATTATGGGGTCTATAGATTCTATAAATCGCTGCCCTTTATAAGCAAGGAGTACAAACGGCACAATCGCACAGTGGCTGAGAATATCCAACACACCTTGGACAACGCCGACAAACTTGCACAAATGGAAGCTCGTGCCAAAAGGCGTGTATTGAGCAGCACGGATAAAGTTGAAGAATATAAGGACGAGGAAACTCGACAGGCGGAGTACAGGGAACGTGTGGAGCACATGTATGCCATCGCGTCTATTTTAAATATCCAAATGGAAATACTTGAGCGTGTGATTTTCGATGGAGACAAAAAGAAGAAAAAGCAGAGGAAAAAAAATCGAGGCGATCAGGATCCAGTACAACGCAACAGAGGCTTTAATAATCAAAGTGATAGCGCCGTGTAATCCAGGAGTGAATCTGCTACATTTAAATATTGGACCGAAGTTCGAATATTGCATTTTCCTAGTTTCCAAGTTTGCCACGATAACTTCAATTACTCCTCTATGTTTTGCTCTGCTTTTTGCTTGCTTTCTTTCAATTGCTCGGTTAGATTAAATAAACACACAACGGAAGTACGGAATTACAAATATACATAAAAAAAGATGTTAATGAAAAGTCCCCAACCATTATTTGGCTGATCAAGAACACGCAAGAACCGAGCAGCACAAATTACAAGCAAAACGCGCCGAAACAGTTTTAAATAAAATATATATATATACATATTCACTCACAGATAATTACTTCATAATAATGTTTCAGATTTATATTTAAGGTTAGCTTTGTTTTATTCTTTTAGAATTTATTTTTGAAGCGCGCAATCTCGTCGTTTAAAAGCAACGTTAGAAGAGGCGCACTCGGTGTCTCACAAAAAGCACGTAAACGGACAAATTCTGGAATTTGCGTTAGGTTTGAGATGGCATGTGCGAGAAAGGGATGGCATGATAATCGTCGCGACCGTAATTACATATGCACTAAGCAGACAATGCATAGACGCGTCACATCGTCAAAAAAGTGCATCAAGTTTTTTTCTGTGCCAGGTGGCGTCATCTATTTGTTTTAATAGGCGAAACACACAGAGTGACATCTTGCGGGACGAATAGGAATGATGAGATGTGAAACACTGTTCACATAAGCAACATCAGTCACAGCTGATGTTCAAATTATTGCGCTCATATATGAATTTAAATTGGATTTTGAGGAGAAATTAGATTTTGTAGTTGCTATTTTTTTTTTTATACTCTGCACTTAAGATCACTGTGCAAGATCTGTTGTCAATGAAGATAGAAGGGATGGGTTAAATAGATATGCTGTTGCTGGCAACTGTTGATTAGCTAGTGTTACGGAAAGTGCATTTGACCAATGTACTGTTTCTCAATTTAAGTAAATAATATTTAATTACATTCACAATACATTAGTGGATCAAAAAATATTACTGAAGTAAATTTAATTGAAACTGACGAGGCACAAACATGAAAGCACAGCCGATCGTCCCTAATCCTCAAGGTATCAGTGATGAGCAATGCCTGCATAGTGATGCTCATTTTGCCCATCAGTGATGCATACATTAGCAGCCAATAAAATAAAAAGAAAATATAAATTTGTAAAAACTTTAAGCTAAGTAAATAATTGTTAATATGTTACTTATATAAGAGTGTTGGCCAACAAAATATTAGAAATTCACAATGTATACTTATTAACTAAGGATATTGTCGATAAAGAGTGATATGATTTGTGAATTTGATTATCTAGTTTGATTAGTGTTATTGGGTGAGGTGAGAGTATAACATACGAGCGAGAATGGAATAATAGGAAATAAGGGAATTTTTATGTTGAATTATGACAAGGAATCATTAGAAAGGGAGGGACACCCAGGCTGCCCAACATCCACACAGCCAACACAGTAGCGAGAGGAATAGGCTGATGGAGGTAATTGTTTTTTTGTTATAAAAAAAATACAAATTATTGTTAACTTGCCGCTCGATATATCGCGGTCGAATCCTACCTGAGCCGATAGCTAGACCACTATGCGATATATTGCGGCTTCCGATAGGGAAGGCATAACAAATATCAGAAACAGGTGATGTGATTGTCTTTGGATACATTATATCGATTTGTATTATTTATTTATTTCGATTTTTATATCGATTGTTCCCTATTAAGCAAATTGGAAAATTGTTGTTGATTCTTTAGCCAAATGTGAAATCTAATAACTCGCTTATTTCATGAAATCGGTCATCTCCTTCAATTGGTTAAAAACTTCATGACGAAACAGTAATACCCTCAATTATTTAACATATGTATGCATAGATAGCATTGGTAAATGGAATATGAGATTTGGTGATTGCCGCTTTAAGGCTTAACCGTTATTGTGACTTGAACACACTGCAGCCCATGTGTTGTGTTCAATATACACAGAGTTGTGTTGAATATATATAATCTGCCTACCCAGCTCTCACTGTTAAAGCCAAATATCCCGCGTCGCGGATTGACTGGATGGGAAAATAAAACGAATTACCACCATCGTTGTGAACTCAATCAAACTTTATACAAGCTAACGTAAGGCTGTTATTTAACAGTATTGGTATTTATTAACGAGGAACTTAAACATATGTATAGATGCACGGTTGCATTGCATGTAAATTAACATAGTTTTCAACATTCACAGATGGTCACGCTGATACTGTTCATGCACATGCACAGACACAAATAAGTTTCAACGCAAGATGTTACGCCGCAAGAAGACAATTGACGAAAGCTGTATTCGTGAATCGCGCACTTTTTTTACGCATGTAATCAACGATACCTTGTCGAATCTTTCAGAAAAAGGTCTCACTAAAGAGGAGCAAGTGATGCTATCCAAAATCAATAAGAAGTGGCTGCAAAACTACCAGGCCGAAGAGCATAAGCCTGAGCCGAGTCCGCAAGCAGTGCCGCCATCGCAACGTCAATCCAAGGCCACTTTTAAAACCACGGTTAAGCCTGACACTACTGCAACGCCTGACGTTGATGAGGAATATGCGGATGTGAACACTGTCGATGACAATGAAGAGGTTGTCTATTGCATCCAAATCCCGCCCTTGAGGCGTCACTGGAAGCGCACCAGCTTCGATCTGATAGTGAGGGGCGAGGTGTGCAAGCGGAATTTGATTCAGCGGATGATAAACTGGCAGCTGCTGGACAGCATAATGAGTATGCCCAGGGACGAAGGCGCTGTCATGTTTCAGAAATATATCGATAACATGCTGCAGGCGCAACAGGTTGACAAATAAATAATTATAACAATTCATCAACTAAGGAAAATAAATGCCTTCACAGCAACACTATAAGAAAAAAGATGTGCTTTAGTTTATTTCCTTTAAAAATAAAAACTCAATTATGCAAACAAATATCACTAAGCAAACAATACATATAGAATAACATGACATTCTGTGTTTTTCCTGTAAAATCTTATTTGAGTTTGACAGGCTGTAGTCAAATAGTATTGCCGTTAAAATTGTATAAATTTATTGAGAAACATAATCAGTTCAAAATGAAAGCATTTCTAAAAAAAGATAAATTATTTATCGCGACCACCATACTTATAATACTTATTTGTGTAGGTTTAACAATACATTATTCTGGCTTTAACCATGAGAAACAGAAGGTAATCTCGATTCTGGTGAACGTGTTTATGGTGACTGTGATGCTATTCCTTGTTGCTGATACAATCAAATTCCTGTTGTTGGCGATTGATGAGGCCTTCTGGCCGCGCAAGTTGGCTGCCTTTACCACGGATAGTGAGGCAACAGTCCACACTCGCTCGGATTATCTAAAGATGCGTCTAAATTCCTTGCGCTATCAGCTGCTGGTGACGGAGGAACATCGCAACGAGAATCTGAATTTGAGATATCAAAATATTGCACAGGATCTGTGGCTCTATGGGAAGTATTTCTTCCTACTGATGTGCCTGGTGCTGGTGACCCAAGACGAATTGCTCTACTTCAATAGCGATGTGCTGAAGAACTTTTTTATGAACAATCATACGTACACCATGGGACTGAAACAGGTGAATAGCCTCGATCAACTCTATCCGTTTATTGAGTACTCGCTTGTGAAGGCCTTCGAAACGAATGCCACCAACATAGACAATCCTTACATTTTGTATGGCCATCACACTAGCATGGTGGGAGTGGTGCGACTGCGTCAGCTCCGGAAAAAGGAAAATTCGCATACGGGCTGGAAACCAGTCGAGTTCTCGAATCTCGACTATAAACCCAAATGGAGGTTGCCTTTTGAGCGAAGATCATACACAGACAAATATTGGCGCATCTATGAGCCCTGGCTGCCCATTAGTCCGACTTACAGTAGAACTGACAAGTTTTTTTTAAACTATAACTATCCCGGTTATTTACAGAGCTATCCGGAGATGGAGGGCTATGTAACAATGCTCTCAAACAGTTATGACAACAGCATGAGGGTGGTTAATTACCTCCAGGAGAAGCATTGGCTTACGTGGAAGACGGTAGCACTTTTCATGGATTTTACTCTCTTCAATGCCGATGCGAATATCTTCACCATATGCACTTTACTTGTGGAACAGACGCCCTTCGGGACCAATCTGTCCAACGCAAGGATTATTAGTGCGAAACTCCAATTCGTTGCTCAGCTGGGGAAGGGTGGGTTGATCGTACTGATCGTCTATATAATTGTGGTTATACAGTTCTTCAAGGCCTTGGTTATGGTGGTCTGGTATGAGCCGATCAAGCTGCACAGCATGTGGACCAAGTTGGATTTGATTATCTTTGTGCTCAACATCACAGTGATTATTCTAGCAAGCGTACAGGAATTTCTGGTATCGCAGCTGCTTGCAAAGGTGGAGAGTTCCAGCAAACTGGAGTTTCTCGACTTCCGCATGCCTACACGCCTGCATGAATGGACCCGCAACATGCTTGGCTTTCTTGTCTGCCTCACCACCATGCGTTTGTGGCGTGTGCTGCAGTTTTCCAGCGTTTTTCAACTATTCGCTTCTACGCTTTACGCAGCGTGGCAGGCGCTGGCTAGTACTGCCATGATAATCCTAACATTCTTAGTGGGGTTCGGCATTGCAGTCGTCACTATAAATGGAAATAATGCGGATAGCTTTAGCCAACTCTTCAAGAGTATTATATCATCGTTGTGCTTCTCTTTTGGCTTCAGCTCACAAATCACGCCAAATGATCTATTTTATGGTGGTCGGTTGCTGGGCTTGGTTTTGTACCTAATTTTGGCATTTTTTGTTGCCTTGCTGATGACGAACCTGTTTGTTTCAATAATTAACGAATATTTTTCGCGTGCAAAGCGCATGCGAGATGAGAAACATGAACACAAACTTAACTTTCTGCAATTCCTGAGGGTCGAATACGCCGCCATATTTAGATTCTTTCAAAAGATGTCAAGTTTGAACATGGCCTACAAGCGGCATAACCGCACAGTTGCCGAGAACATAAAACGGATTTTGGACCACGAGGCTATATTGAAAGCATCCGGAAAATCCGAAAGCACTAAGCACGCTGATTATAAGCGTCGAATTGAACGACTGTTCACCGTTGCGGCTATCCTGCAGACCCAAATGGAACTACTTGACCACATGCTATTCGATGCTGAAAAGGTCTAATTTGATCCAAGGGTTGATGCTGAAGATTAAGATTCCAATACTTAAATGCCTATTAACAAAAAATATATATAATTAATGTATTACACTTCATTCAGGCCTGACATGCTAAAGAGCATGTGGTTCTACGTGGATTTGATCCGATTAATACTGATTAATAATTGATGAAAAGTTTGAAGGGCTCTGTTATTAAATATTTATAGACAAATAAAATCATTCAAATCAATATTTTCCTACTTTTATATTTTACAAATGTTTCCAATTTTAAATAAGACTTGAAATATTATTTTCCTCTCTTAAATGACATTTACAAAACAACTAAATAATTATGCTCAAATAGTTTTTCTATTTGACTTGAAAAGGCTTTTAAGGCAATTTGTAGATGGCTTTGTTAGACTTGTTTGCAAAAACTTGCGGAACCTGAGCCTGGCTGTGGGCCAATAGCGAAATGACTTATGACTAGCGAACCATTTCGGACTTACTCGAAAGAGCATTCAGCTCGCACAATTGTTATGGGTTGGCAAATAAAAATTTAATACCTCATGCTTTTAGGCTGCTGCTGTAGAAAACTATTTGAGTTGCCCAGTTCCCAGCTTGCAGTTCCGAGTACCCAGTTCTGTGTAATCGGAGGCAGCCGTTTGTGTTAGACCCACACTAAAAACTTTACAAACATTTTGATCAACAGCAAATGTAGCTAAACTAAACAATTGCGAGCGGCGCTAAACTTTTGCCAGTTAAGTTACCCGCCCTCCCTGCAGACTGACTGTCTGCCACTTTTTTGATGCAGATAGTTACATACATGTACATACATACTTACATAATGTGTGCACATATGTGCGTACCAGTTGGGGAATTGTGTAAACTTTTATAATTATTAGCAACAAATGAGCAGTGACAGAGTACTTTCACAATAACTGTAACTTTGTCCAGACAGATCCTTTCTGGCCAGCAAAGCAAAAAAAAAAGAGAGAACATTGCAGTCGGGCGTCACCGACTGCGAAATACTTTGATATCATAAGTAATACCAAATTATACAGGTAGCAAGAAACAACGCAAGTAAAGACAAGAAATATAGTCAAAGTTTGCGGTAGATATAGGGTTTTGAGAATTTTGGAGGCGAGAATGGGTGTGGCCAAACAAAATTGATAGAAGAGTTTCTTAGTAACCTTCCTTCCAAGTTTCGTAACTGTAGCTTTTAAGTAACGTGAGATACGGGTTTTTGCAAAAGATGTGCTTCGGTTTAAATTTTAATCGCGCATTTCGGATTTTTAATGCCCAAGTTCCTACCTTCCAGGTTTGGTGACTTTCTCTTTAAAATTGTGGGAGATATGCAAACCTATATTTTTTCACATTCCGAAATATCGGTTTTTATAGATTTTATCGATTTCCTAGCCTCCTAGTAGATGTAGCACTCCAATTTTTACAGACACAGTCACAGACCAGTATATGCTTCAAGTTTAAAGTCTTTAAAAGTTGCGTTCATGCAGACGGACGCACAGCATGGCGGACACTGCTTAGAACCAATATACTATGATACCTTTGGTAGCAAGGTACTAAAAAGGAAACATCTCAAATGATTCCTGACTGTTCCGGCTCAATTTAAAAGTTTTAACCTGACTAGTAGCACGTATTTACGTAGGACCAGACGCACAAGAAATAGTGTGACAATCAAAAGCCATGTAAGGTTTCAAATGCCTTGAATGAGGGCGGAGAATAAAGTTCTTAATTTTAGTCAGCTCGTCCGCTTTTAATGGAGTTTTTTGTATAGCAACATTGACTGGGAACACCATTCCTACAAGTAAACTCGAAATTATAAATATTTAAGTGTGCTCCTTCAGTAGTAAGTGCGACTTGTGAGTTCGTTGCATAACTAAACACTGAGATCTGTTGTATTAAATCTGTGCTTGCCTGAAATTATAGTAATATAAAATAATGTGATAATACAGCTTATCCGAGTTATAAATATAATGATTTACTTATATGTAAGTGTTAATCTGATGATTTCTGTTGTTCAGATTACTTAAATTTAATTTAATTCATAATTTATTTATTTTCCTAATAAAATGTTGTTTATCCAAATTTTAAGGCACATCAGTCGTGAAAATTACTATAGTCAGTTGTTGACTTTGAAGACAATACATTAAAAAAAACTTTGGGTCATGCAATCTTGCCACCGAGTATGCCGTAACAGGGTTAAAATGGATTCTAATCCGATCTTGATCAAATTGTCCTGTTGATCACTTATATGCATATGCATGTCATATGTTCATTACAGGTCTCTGCCTTAAAAACAGTGGCCTTTATTGCTATCGGAAATTTAAGAGAAACGGAGGCAGCTATCAGTTATAATATATATGTATTACATCAGTTATAGAAAAGAAAGAAATCTTGTTCTGCCTATGGTATGAGAGAACAAACGGTTTGTGCTATATCGACTCGGCTGTTGATCCTAATCAAGAAAATATATACCTTATGGTATAGGAGATGCTTCCTTCTGACCATTTTTGGGTTCAAGCTATAAGAAGGTAAAAAATTTTCGAATTCAAGTGGATTTTTAAATAGTATGATATAACACTCAACAAATTTTAAAATTCAATATTATAGTACGATATAACACACTACTTTAGTAGTAATTTAAGATCATAAAATTAATATACAGTTGCACTCTCTTCGGTCTCTTAGATCTCAATAGGCTGTTCCCTATGATAACCCAACAAACATTTCACACAAAAATTGTATTCTCTTTGAATACTAAATTAAAGAGAGAGTAGCCTGAAGAGCTTTGGCTGCAAAGAGCGCGCTGAATGGAAACTCGCACAGAAAGCTCGACTCTCGCATGCTCCGAGAGCGCAAACTTTGGCAGCTGACAGGCAGCGAGCCCGCAACGCTTTCTGGGTTAGAGTTGCGAGTGCTGGTCATAAAATATATGTCGTACTTTGGCTTGAGCATTTGCCGAGCGCAGGAATTTAATTCATAAGTTAAGTGGCGTGTCCTCGGCCGTATACAGACAAGGTTAAGTGTGGCTCGTTGCTACTGCAGCCGTAGTAGAAGCAGCAGCAAACACGTCAGAGTCGGGTCCTGAATTTGAATCCTGTCGCCCACTCGTTCGTGTCTTAGCTAAAGCGTGTGGGAGTTGTTTCGAGAGTGGCTCCCATTTCTATAATATATCTTATAAGGTTTTGCTGCTTGAGCACGAAACCGCATCCCTTAAAAGCACAGCCCCCGACCCCAATCTTTTAAATGGTGGATCCTTTTTGTTGGCAAGTTTTGGTGCGCTTTAACAATTGCCTGGAAATATAATACATTGCCCATCGTCTGGGGGGTTGCTTGAACTTTGTTGTATTTGTGTTTTCTTGCGTACTTTTTTTTTTGTTTTTTTTTTTGGCCTTTGTATTCAGTCTAAAAATGCTTTTGATTGAATCTTTTTTGCTGTGGACGCGCGACAAACAAATTAAGCAAATGACACCGTGGACAACATAAATCACAAGCGAAACCGGCAAATTCGGCCCTGACCAACAACAACATAATCAGACCTTGCCACGCCCACCGCAAATGCAAATGTGGATAACGGTTAAGCGGCCCCCATGATTTGCATAAAGAAATAACCCAAAGCAGTGGCTCGCCAATTTTTGAAGGCCTGACTGACCTTTCGCCCCGTGTGGCAACCTTTTTATTTGCATGACACGTTTCAACAAACCACCCTGCCCAAAAAAAGAAGAAGAAATACTCAACACCCACAAATAAAGCAAAACGCAATGCAGCAAATATTGAAGTAATCAAAAATGCAAATGTCACTACGTGAATTGTAAAATATAGTCGGCTCTGTAAAGTACATCTTTCCCTGGCATTGCCAGAGCTCCCCAGTCGATGGGTTGCAATAATTCAGCTGGACATTCCAGAGCACATTAATTCCACTCGCAGCTGTTTATCTCAAAAAGTTAATTGCTTTCCCGTACCCTCTATTAATCATATTCCATAATCTGTTTAGCCTAATTAGCGACTGGCAGATAAACAGCGAACGATAGCAAGGACGATAAGACAAAGTTCGAAGAACGCGTATAACTTGACTGAGTCATTAGAAAAGTCTAAAAGGATATCTAGTTTTCAAGTGGGTCATTGTCAGTCCCATTAAATCTTCAACTAGTACATGAAAACAATGTTTGTATTTTATTCATTGATTTCGATACGCGAGACAAGCTTCATTTTATTGAAATTTCATTTAGCTACATTTATGCTCAAAAACTGAAATGACAAAAGCCAAAAAGTGAAACAAAATTAAGAATAATGAAAAAGTTGCCATTCCTTAGCCTGTTGTTTCTCTTCCAGAGCTATATTGTATGTATAGCTGTTGCAATAATAAACTCATGGTCTGCTTGCTTATATATTATATCCACGTTGTCGCGTGCCAAGATGAATATTAAAACAAATGTCATTGGCATGATTTAACAATTTTCCCTATTGTACAGGCAAAATTCACATTACGATTACAAATAACTCGTGTACAAAACACACATTTACTTTTTGACTAGGCTTTCGTCCAGTCTGCCTGTTCTCCATGCTCCTCTTGTTTTTGGGGGGGGGGGGGGGGGGGGTGACAAGTGCAGCAGCTATTCGGAGTTTTCGAGTTGGGCGGCAGATATTCTAATGCAAAATCCGTGTAGCATTTCGAGATGCAGAGTAATGGGCTTTCCTGTAGTTGTTTTGCCGCTTAGCATTCGCTGCCTCATGTTTGTTTTTGCCATTAATAGCAATATCAAATGACAAACAAAATGGTAAAAATGAGAGGACAGATGGGCGAAGGAAAACTTTTAATTATTTGGACGAGGTCGCGAAATTCGCACTGTTTTCCACCCATCACTGGTCGCAGTTTTTCCCAAATTTTGTGGTAGGATGTTTTTGTACGATGTGTTGTGGTTGCCTCGAAAGGCAAATTAAATTACGCAGCTGGTGTCATTTTATTTGGTTTTTGTAATTAGTTGCAACTCCACTAGTTGCAACTAATCAAATTACAGGCACGTTGAAGGCGTCGAATAAAGCAGGCACAAAAATTGTGCCCATCAGGCGATGAGCTCATGTGCGATACCATATGCTGAGGATTTTCCAGGACCTTCCAGCGCGTGAGTCTGCAAAGGCTTTTATCGTCTACAAGCAAGCGCGAAGGCAAAACTGGCTTTTTAAAGTGTGCATCAATGCATGAAATACGCTATGAAAGCGATTTAGATAAATACGCGAAACTAACAAACAACCATTTGCAAAACCCATTCCAAAGGATAACACAGCAGCTCTGCGCGTAACTATAATAATATAAAAATATTGTACGCAGTTTAGTGAACACCAAGTCTATCAGTTTTAATTCAATATGAATTCAAGTTCAGCACGATCTAAAATAATATTACAGCACAAGCGGTGAAGTGTAGGCCAGAGGAGAAGCATGATAGGCCAGAGGACTGGCGAAAGGAGCAGCAGCATACTGGGCGACCAGAGGAGCCGCCACTGGAGCAGCTGCATACCTGGCAATCACGGGAGCAGCAACTGGAGCGATCACTGGAGAATGGGCGATGCCATTGTAGTTGCGGGCAATCACCTGACTACTGGTGGCAGTCACAAATGGAGCAGGAGCAGCAACGACTGCAGCGGGCGCAGCAGCCACAATGGGAGCAGTATACGCCAACTGTTGGCCAAGGAGAAGTCCCGGCTTGGCAGCAGCGCAGGCGATGATGGCAAAGATAACAACAGCCTGAAGACAAATAAGCCACATTCAAATTGTGCTCAAATACCAATAAAACAATTTATCAACTTACGAACTTGAACATTTTGGTTATTTGGGATATGCTTGCAGCTCGATGAGTTGAACTTCTTCGATGGCATTCAATTGCTTTGGCTGCGCTATTTATACAAAACGGCGAATAATTGTTGACGATGTTGACCTTAAGTCTGCATTTCTCAAATTTGTGGCTACCACGACGCGTTATACATAAAACAATGGGAATGCGAAGTGATAACGGCTACAAAATGTTTAATGTTAACTGTGTTTATTGTTAACAAACTGCCAACGCATTTCAATGAACCAAGTGACTCACAGTTGGATGAAGACTATTTTGGTGTTTTGTGGTATAAATACGCGCTGGCAACTGTAGTTGGACATCACATACATAGTTTGCAGCTAACACTACAAGCAACACAAGCCACAAATCTTCAACATGTTCAAATACGTAAGAGCAGTGAGGGAAAGTCCTTGTCTTGTGGCCTGCTTCTCTAACTCAACTTAACTTAACTGCCTCTGTTTTCATTTACAGACCATCGTTATCCTCGCTATCATCGCCTGTGCTGCTGCCAAGCCGGGACTTCTTCTTGGCCAACAGTTGGCCTATGCTGCGCCCGCTGCAGTCGTTGCTGCTCCTGCTCCGATTGTGACTGCCACCAGTAGCCAGGTGATTGCCCGCAACTTCAATGGCATCGCCCATGCTCCAGTGATCGCTCCAGTTGCTGCTCCCGTGATTGCCAAGTATGTCGCGGCTCCTTTGGCTGCTCCAGTTGCTGCTCCTGCCTTTGCGAACTATGCTGCATCTCCCTTGGCGTATAGCTCTCCTTTGGCATACAGTCTGCCATCGACTTACTCCGTCGGAGCTGCTCCAGTTCTGTTGTAAGATTATTGTGAAAGGATTAATAATGCAAATAAAATCGATTTTAAAAATATTGCTTTTGGGCACACCAAAATGAATTAATGAACGTGCTCTGTGTGCAGATAATGTGCATTTGCGTCCATTCGCTATTCACATTTAAGTCACGTAGCATGGGAAAAATTAGCATCAGTAGCGGTTAGCGGTCCGGTCCAATGGATTAATAGTTTATTTTGAATATTTGGAATAATGCAACTGGGTCAAGGTCTCTAGGGCCACCCTGCCAAGGTCTAGGCAGTTGAATGAACTCTTAAGCAACGAGCAAATCATGAATACTCATTTGCAGATTAATGTAAAATGATTTTAATTTTTTTTTATAGTCCGTCCGTCTCTTCGTCTGTATGAATGCAACATTTACCGACACCCATAAAGACAGAGATTTTAAACTTGGAACACATAATGGTCTGTGCTCGAGTCAGACGATGCGTAAAATTTTGAGTACAACGTCCACCAGGAGGGTAGGAAATCGATCAAATCGATAATTGCCAATCGATAAATGCAAATCGATAAGGCCACATATCTCAAACAATTTTAAGGCTGCAGTCACCAAATTTGGTTGGCTGGTAGCCGCCTTTAAGAACCAATAAAAAATTGAGTGCACACGCCCACATCTGCGCTTAAGGCCGATATTTCGGAAAGTGTAAGTCGATAAGCGCATACCGCGCACAATTTTAAAGATGTAGTCACCAAACTGGAAGGTAACTTGCTGGTAACATGCTTCAAAGATCAGATCCCGCTCCCCCAAAATTTAAATGTATTTTTCTAGTAACACCTTTCTAAAACTCCGGATATCAAATTTTGGACCACACCGGGGAGGGAGCCCCCAAAAACCATAATAGCCTATATCTCCAGCCATTTAGAGCTGTGGTTAGGAAACTTGGAAGGTAGATTACTAAGATCGTCCTCCAAAATGGTTATGGCCACGACCAACTTTAAATGTACGATTGATTTAGGTGCAAAACTATGACCAAAAAGCCCTCGCTTTTTAAAATAAGTTGAGTTTTGACGAAGTTATGGCACTTTTAAGATTCGACCATGCCCATATACCGATTTTTAGGCCAGAATTTTTACTTGTCTTCCGACCTAAAATCACGTTTTCAACTTTAAATGTACGATTGATTTAGGTGCAAAACTATGACAAAAAAGCCCTCGCTTTTTAAAATAAGTTGAGTTTTGACGAAGTTATGGCACTTTTAAGATTCGACCTATGCCCATATAACGGGATTTAGGCCAGTATTTTTACTTGTCTTCCGACATAAAATCACGTTTTCAACTTTAAATGTACTATTGATTTAGGTGCAAAACTATGATAAAAAAGGCCTCGCTTTTTAAGATAAGTTGAGTGTTGACGAAGTTATGGCACTTTTAAGATTCGACCTATGCCTATGCCCATATACCGGGATTTGGGCCAGTATTTTCACTTGCCTTCCGACCTAAAATCACGTTTTCAACTTTAAATGTACGATTGATTTAGGTGCAAAACTATGATCAAAAAGCCCTCGCTTTTCAAAATAAGTTGAGTTTTGACTAAGTTATGGCACTTTTAAGATTCGACCTATGCCCATATACCGGGATTTGGGCCAGTAATTTTACTTGTCTTCCGACCTAAAATCACGTTTTCAACTTTAAATGTACGATTGATTTAGGTGCAAAGCTATGATCAAAAAGCCCTCGCTTTTTAAAATAAGTTGAGTTTTGACGAAGTTATGGCACTTTTAAGATTCGACCTATACCCACATACCGGGATTTAGGCCAGTATTTTTACTTGTCTTCCGACCTAAAATCACGTTTTCAACTTTAAATGTACGATTGATTTAGGTGCAAAACTATGACCAAAAAGCCCTCGCTTTTTAAAATAAGTTGAGTTTTGACGAAGTTATTGCATTTTGAAGTTTCAACCTATGCCCAAATGCCCATTTTTAGGCCAGAATTTTTACTTGTCTTCCGACCTAAAGTCACGTTTTCAACTTTAAATGTACGATTGATTTAGGTGCAAAACTATGATCAAAAAGCCCTCGCTTTTTAAAATAAGTTGAGCTTTGACGAAGTTATTGCATTTTGAAGTTTCAACCTATGCCCAAATGCCCATTTTTAGGCCAGAATTTTTACTTGTCTTCCGACCTAAAATCTCGTTTTCAACTTTAAATGTACGATTGATTTAGGTGCAAAACTATGATCAAAAAGCCCTCGCTTTTTAAAATAAGTTGAGTTTTGACGAAGTTATTGCATTTTTAAGTTCCGACCTATGCCCATATTCCGGGACTTAGGCCAGAATTTTTACTTGTCTTCCGACCTAAAATCTCGTTTTCAACTTTAAATGTACGATTGATTTAGGTGCAAAACTATGACCAAAAAGCCCTCGCTTTTTAAAATAAGTTGAGTTTTGACGAAGTTATTGCATTTTGAAGTTTCAACCTATGCCCAAATGCCCATTTTTAGGCCAGTATTTTTACTTGTCTTCCGACCTAAAATCACGTTTTCAACTTTAAATGTACGATTGATTTAGGTGCAAAACTATGACCAAAAAGCCCTCACTTTTTAAAATAAGTTGAGTTTTGACGAAGTTATGGCACTTTTAAGATTCGACCTATGCCCATATACCGGGATTTAGGCCAGTATTTTTACTTGTCTTCCGACCTAAAATCACGTTTTCAACTTTAAATCTACGATTGATTTAGGTGCAAAGCTATGATCAAAAAGCCCTCGCTTTTTAAAATAAGTTGAGTTTTGACTAAGTTATGGCACTTTTAAGATTCGACCTATGCCCATATACCGGGATTTAGGCCAGTATTTTTACTTGTCTTCCGACCTAAAATCACGTTTTCAACTTTAAATGTACGATTGATTAAGGTGCAAAACTATGACCAAAAAGACCTCGCTTTTTAAAATAAGTTGAGTTTTGACGAAGTTATGGCATTTTGAAGTTTCAGACCTATGCCCAAATGCCCATTTTTAGGCCAGTATTTTTACTTGTCTTCCGACCTAAAATCTCGTTTTGAACTTTAAATGTACGATTGATTTAGGTGCAAAACTATGACAAAAAAGTCCTCGCTTTTTAAAATAAGTTGAGTTTTGACGAAGTTATGGCACTTTTAAGATTCGACCTATACCCACATACCGGGATTTAGGCCAGTATTTTTACTTGTCTTCCGACCTAAAATCACGTTTTCAACTTTAAATGTACGATTGATTTAGGTGCAAAACTATGACCAAAAAGCCCTCGCTTTTTAAAATAAGTTGAGTTTTGACGAAGTTATGGCACTTTTAAGATTCGACCTATGCCCATATACCGGGATTTAGGCCAGTATTTTTACTTGTCTTCCGACCTAAAATCACGTTTTCAACTTTAAATGTACGATTGATTTAGGTGCAAAACTATGACCAAAAAGCCCTCGCTTTTTAAAATAAGTTGAGTTTTGACGAAGTTATGGCACTTTTAAGATTCGACCTATGCCCATATACCGGGATTTAGGCCAGTATTTTTACTTGTCTTCCGACCTAAAATCACGTTTTCAACTTTAAATGTACGATTGATTTAGTTGCAAAACTATGACCAAAAAGCCCTCGCTTTTTAAAATAAGTTGAGTTTTGACGAAGTTATTGCATTTTGAAGTTTCAACCTATGCCCAAATGCCCATTTAGGCCAGTATTTTTACTTGTCTTCCGACCTAAAATCACGTTTTCAACTTTAAATGTACGATTGATTTAGGTGCAAAACTATGACCAAAAAGCCCTCGCTTTTTAAAATAAGTTGAGTTTTGACGAAGTTATGGCACTTTTAAGATTCGACCTATGCCCATATACCGGGATTTAGGCCAGTATTTTTACTTGTCTTCCGACCTAAAATCACGTTTTCAACTTTAAATGTACGATTGATTTAGGTGCAAAACTATGACCAAAAAGCCCTCGCTTTTTAAAATAAGTTGAGTTTTGACGAAGTTATGGCACTTTTGAAGTTTCGACCTATGCCCAAATGCCGGCATTTAGGCCAGTATTTTTACTTGTCTTCCGACCTAAAATCTCGTTTTGAACTTTAAATGTACGATTGATTTAGGTGCAAAACTATGACAAAAAAGCCCTCGCTTTTTAAAATAAGTTGAGTTTTGACGAAGTTATGGCACTTTTGAAGATTCGACCTATGCCCACATACCGGGATTTAGGCCAGTATTTTTACTTGTCTTCCGACCTAAAATCACGTTTTCAACTTTAAATGTACGATTGATTTAGGTGCAAAACTATGACCAAAAAGCCCTCGCTTTTTAAAATAAGTTGAGTTTTGACGAAGTTATGGCACTTTTAAGATTCGACCTATGCCCATATACCGGGATTTAGGCCAGTATTTTTACTTGTCTTCCGACCTAAAATCACGTTTTCAACTTTAAATGTACGATTGATTTAGGTGCAAAACTATGACCAAAAAGCCCTCGCTTTTTAAAATAAGTTGAGTTTTGACGAAGTTATGGCATTTTGAAGTTTCGACCTATGCCCAAATGCCCATTTTTAGGCCAGTATTTTTACTTGTCTTCCGACCTAAAATCACGTTTTCAACTTTAAATGTACGATTGATTTAGGTGCAAAACTATGACCAAAAAGCCCTCGCTTTTTAAAATAAGTTGAGTTTTGACGAAGTTATGGCACTTTTAAGATTCGACCTATGCCCATATACCGGGATTTAGGCCAGTATTTTTACTTGTCTTCCGACCTAAAATCACGTTTTCAACTTTAAATGTACGATTGATTTAGGTGCAAAACTATGACCAAAAAGCCCTCGCTTTTTAAAATAAGTTGAGTTTTGACGAAGTTATGGCACTTTTGAAGATTCGACCTATGCCCATATACCGGGATTTAGGCCAGTATTTTTACTTGTCTTCCGACCTAAAATCACGTTTTCAACTTTAAATGTACGATTGATTTAGGTGCAAAACTATGACCAAAAAGCCCTCGCTTTTTAAAATAAGTTGAGTTTTGACGAAGTTATGGCATTTTGAAGTTCCGACCTATGCCCATATACCGATTTTTAGGCCAGAATTTTTACTTGTCTTCCGACCTAAAATCTCGTTTTCAACTTTAAATGTACGATTGATTTAGGTGCAAAACTATGACCAAAAAGCCCTCGCTTTTTAAAATAAGTTGAGTTTTGACGAAGTTATGGCATTTTTAAGTTTCGACCTATGCCCATATACCGATTTAGGCCAGTATTTTTACTTGTCTTCCGACCTAAAATCTCGTTTTCAACTTTAAATGTACGATTGATTTAGGTGCAAAACTATGACCAAAAAGCCCTCGCTTTTTAAAATAAGTTGAGTTTTGACGAAGTTATGGCACTTTTAAGATTCGACCTATGCCCATATACCGGGATTTAGGCCAGTATTTTTACTTGTCTTCCGACCTAAAATCACGTTTTCAACTTTAAATGTACGATTGATTTAGGTGCAAAACTATGACCAAAAAGCCCTCGCTTTTTAAAATAAGTTGAGTTTTGACGAAGTTATGGCACTTTTGAAGATTCGACCTATGCCCAAATACCGGGATTTAGGCCAGTATTTTTACTTGTCTTCCGACCTAAAATCACGTTTTCAACTTTAAATGTACGATTGATTTAGGTGCAAAACTATGACCAAAAAGCCCTCGCTTTTTAAAATAAGTTGAGTTTTGACGAAGTTATGGCACTTTTAAGATTCGACCTATGCCCATATACCGGGATTTAGGCCAGTATTTTTACTTGTCTTCCGACCTAAAATCACGTTTTCAACTTTAAATGTACGATTGATTTAGGTGCAAAACTATGACCAAAAAGCCCTCGCTTTTTAAAATAAGTTGAGTTTTGACGAAGTTATGGCACTTTTAAGATTCGACCTATGCCCATATACCGGGATTTGAGGCCAGTATTTTTACTTGTCTTCCGACCTAAAATCACGTTTTCAACTTTAAATGTACGATTGATTTAGGTGCAAAACTATGACCAAAAAGCCCTCGCTTTTTAAAATAAGTTGAGTTTTGACGAAGTTATTGCATTTTGAAGTTTCAACCTATGCCCAAATGCCCATTTTTAGGCCAGAATTTTTACTTGTCTTCCGACCTAAAATCACGTTTTCAACTTTAAATGTACGATTGATTTAGGTGCAAAACTATGATCAAAAAGCCCTCGCTTTTTAAAATAAGTTGAGTTTTGACGAAGTTATTGCACTTTTAAGATTCGACCTATGCCCATATACCGGGATTTAGGCCAGAATTTTTACTTGTCTTCCGACCTAAAATCACGTTTTCAACTTTAAATGTACGATTGATTTAGGTGCAAAACTATGACCAAAAAGCCCTCGCTTTTTAAAATAAGTTGAGTTTTGACGAAGTTATTGCATTTTGAAGTTTCGACCTATGCCCAAATGCCCATTTTTAGGCCAGTATTTTTACTTGTCTTCCGACCTAAAATCACGTTTTCAACTTTAAATGTACGATTGATTTAGGTGCAAAACTATGACCAAAAAGCCCTCACTTTTTAAAATAAGTTGAGTTTTGACGAAGTTATGGCACTTTTAAGATTCGACCTATGCCCATATACCGGGATTTAGGCCAGTATTTTTACTTGTCTTCCGACCTAAAATCACGTTTTCAACTTTAAATGTACGATTGATTTAGGTGCAAAACTATGGCCAAAAAGCCCTCGCTTTTTAAAATAAGTTGAGTTTTGACGAAGTTATGGCACTTTTAAGATTCGACCTATGCCCATATACCGGGATTTAGGCCAGTATTTTTACTTGTCTTCCGACCTAAAATCACGTTTTCAACTTTAAATGTACGATTGATTTAGGTGCAAAACTATGACCAAAAAGCCCTCGCTTTTTAAGATAAGTTGAGTTTTGACGAAGTTATGGCACTTTTAAGATTCGACCTATGCCCATATACCGGGATTTAGGCCAGTATTTTTACTTGTCTTCCGACCTAAAATCACGTTTTCAACTTTAAATGTACGATTGATTTAGGTGCAAAACTATGATCAAAAAGCCCTCGCTTTTTAAAACAAGTTGAGTTTTGACGAAGTTATGGCACACAAATTCTCAAGAGCCTCTTTTTATCTCAACTTTAGAAACCTCCTTCAAAGATCAGTATTGCATAGCTACACCCACCCTTTTCTACGGCACCCACCCTTCCGGTTATCCTATGGAACAACTTAGTAGAATCAGAGTTTTTTGCAGTTTGTTACGCCCGACTATCTTTATCAAGAGATATATTTCTGGATTTTTTGCAGTATACAAAATACAGATAACATTTTCATCAATCGAAAAAAATAAATATAATTCTTGGGACAGTTAAATTACTTTTATTTGATTTGAGCCAACGAATAAACCTGAGCTTAGCTTACATTTTCAATGAGAAAACGCACTGAATTACAATACAAATTTCTTTATTTAATATTTTACTTCAAATCAAATTAAAAGTGGGGTGTGGTACGCCAAAGGAGAGCTGTAGGCCAAGGGAGAAGCAGCATAATTCGCAAAGGCAGGAGCAGCAACTGGGGCAGCCAAAGGAGCCGCGACATACTTGGCAATCACGGGAGCAGCAACTGGAGCGATCACTGGAGCATGGGCGATGCCATTGAAGTTGCGGGCAATCACCTGGCTACTGGTGGCAGTCACAATCGGAGCAGGAGCAGCAACGACTGCAGCGGGCGCAGCATAGGCCAACTGTTGGCCAAGAAGAAGTCCCGGCTTGGCAGCAGCACAGGCGATGATAGCGAGGATAACGATGGTCTGTAAATGAAAACAGAGGCAGTTAAGTTAAGTTGAGTTAGAGAAGCAGGCCACAAGACAAGGACTTTCCCTCACTGCTCTTACGTATTTGAACATGTTGAAGATTTGTGGCTTGTGTTGCTTGTAGTGTTAGCTGCAAACTATGTATGTGATGTCCAACTACAGTTGCCAGCGCGTATTTATACCACAAAACACCAAAATAGTCTTCATCCAACTGTGAGTCACTTGGTTCATTGAAATGCGTTGGCAGTTTGTTAACAATAAACACAGTTAACATTAAACATTTTGTAGCCGTTATCACTTCGCATTCCCATTGTTTTATGTATAACGCGTCGTGGTAGCCACAAATTTGAGAAATGCAGACTTAAGGTCAACATCGTCAACAATTATTCGCCGTTTTGTATAAATAGCGCAGCCAAAGCTATTGAATGCCATCGAAGAAGTTCAACTCATCGAGCTGCAAGCATATCCCAAATAACCAAAATGTTCAAGTTCGTAAGTTGATAAATTGTTTTATTGGTATTTGAGCACAATTTGAATGTGGCTTATTTGTCTTCAGGCTGTTGTTATCTTTGCCATCATCGCCTGCGCTGCTGCCAAGCCGGGACTTCTCCTTGGCCAACAGTTGGCGTATACTGCTCCCATTGTGGCTGCTGCGCCCGCTGCAGTCGTTGCTGCTCCTGCTCCATTTGTGACTGCCACCAGTAGTCAGGTGATTGCCCGCAACTACAATGGCATCGCCCATTCTCCAGTGATCGCTCCAGTTGCTGCTCCCGTGATTGCCAGGTATGCAGCTGCTCCAGTGGCGGCTCCTCTGGTCGCCCAGTATGCTGCTGCTCCTTTGGCCAGTCCTCTGGCGTACAGCTCACACTTGGCAGCTCATCTCTCTTACGCTCCAGCTCTGTTATAAGAACTTATAGTAAAAACCCAAAATTGTAACTTAACCAATATCAACGTATCTCTGGGTGCACTTGGTCGCTTCTAATTGGACTCACAGCTGGCACATAAACAAAGTCTCTTCAATTGTGGCGACCGTTGGCCAATTAAATTCCAAGTCACATTTTAATTATTGACGAATGCGTGACGCGTGACATTAAAGTGTCCACAGCAAAGTTTGAGTTTGTTTTAAGCACAATTTGTAATTATGTCAAGGTCAAAATTGCTTTTTAAATTAGCTAATAAAAATCTTAAAATATAGCAATTCCCGTATTACAGGTGATAAAGACTTCAATTACCTGGTTGGGGTTTGTAAAATTCCCTTCAACTTTGACCGGGGAATCGGCTGTTGTATCGGAATGTTATGATGGACCTTTTATAAATTGCCTTAATGGGGACGGAAACACCCTCGATATTAGTCTTAACTCCGGCCGAAGTTATTGATCCCTAAAATACAATCAGACTTCGAACTGGACATAATCTGTGCGAGTTGCAAGAATGGTGCAACAAGGTTTCCGCACTGAATTACCAGTATTGACCAGCTGATAACAGTTGGCAAATAACCTCTGGGTGCGGATAGAGGTGTTGCGGATGCTCGACATAGATTCAATTTAAAATTAAAATTTGATTTAAAAATATTCTTTTAATATTTAGTAGAGAATTTATCACAGTATAAATGCTTAAATCAAAAGTGGTGCAGGTGCACCATAGGCAAACGGAGCAGCAAGTGGAGCAGCTGCATATCGGGCAAAGACGGGTGAAGTGAGTGAAGCAGCTATTGGCGCTGCCAGCGGAGAAGCAGCATACTTGGCGACGAGAGGCGCAGCCAGAGGAACAGCATGTGGAGGAACGGCTCTGATAAGTGGAGCAGCTGCAATTAAAGGCGCGACGGCGATGCCGTTATAGTTTCGGGCCACCACTTGGCTACTGCTGGCTGTCAGCAGTGGAGGAGCGGGAGCAGCAACGATGGCAGGTGGAGCAGCCAGTGGTGTGTGCAGCAAAAGTCCAGGCTTGGCGACAACGCAGGCAACCAGGGCGCAGAGGGCGGCGACCTGAATGGAGTGTTGTGCAGATGTGAGCATTGGGCGACTCAGGAGCAATAATAATAGAATGACGACAACTTACGTATTTGAACATGTCGAGAGATGTCTGATTGCTTTCTGGAGTGGCCACTTGAAAAGCGAAACTGTGTTTGATGACATGTCTTCGATTTCGATTTATTTTTATAGCGACTAGCGAAGAACGTGACAAACGCGTAATAGAAAACGAATACGAAAACGAAAACAAAACCCAAAAAAACGGCACAGCGGAAAAGAAGGAATTAGCATGCAGAGCGCGTGAGCAAAGTGAGCCAAGTCGGACAAAGCAAAGCGTAGATTGAATTGTAACTGTAATAAGTGCACTGATTCATAAATGCCTGGCTTCGCTTTAAGTTTCGCACTGGTATCTATAACAACACACACACACACATACATAGGCACACACATACGCACACACACATCACAATCAAGGTCGACCATGTCAATAGTGAAACTAATCGATTATTTTTCTGTGCAAAAACCTTTCAAATTTATGTCATTGCTAGATTTCAGAGAGGAACAATTAATTAGAGTATATTTCTGATAGTTTGCTTGAGTTTCTCTCATAATACAAAAACAATATAATTTGAGAGCAAAAACTTAACTTTTAATATTTAACTATTTTATCAAAATATATTTTTACGATTACTTGTAGTATTCAATGTTAAATCCGTTCAAATTAATAGGCTACCAACTTCATGTACATATTACATTTGCTACCAAAAAGTCGCTTAGGCTTAAAGCAATGCTCGGATTGTAACAGCCTTGACCCAAAAAGATGGAATACCAATAAAATAAATAATTTTTGTGTCAACAAACAAAAGTGTCCAATGTGTGTGTGTTCGTTGTGGGTGTGTGTGGGTGTGTGTGCGTGTGTGTGCTTGTGTGTGCTTGTGTGTGTGTTGGCTGACCCAAACTGTGGCCGGGTTCGAGCAATAAATTTTAGTTCGCTTTGGCCTGCGTACGTGCTCAAAATGTTTAATTGGTCGATTGCTCTGAACCGAATAGAACCCGGCGAAGTCGGGTCACTGCCTGGAGTGTTTAACAGTACGGTTGAAAAATACATGTGAAGTAAATTTGTACACAGATAAATCGACATGTATGTATATGTAGATTTAACAACAAATAGATTCAAATTTAATAAAATTCAAAATCGAATTTGAATATTTAGTACACATACACATTTATAAGTAGAGTTATATATGTTATAATATATATGAATAAGGTTTATATATGAATAATATATATGTAATAATAACCATGTAACATAATATGTGTTGTTCTGTAGTCAATAATATTTAATTAATAGTTTGTTGATTCAGTCATTATGTGTGGACATAATCGACGCCAAGTAATATAAATTCTTTGCTTGCATTTCCTAAGCAAGCAAATGCGTTCAATTTAATTTCATGCACTTTGATTTCCATACAAATTTAGTGTAATTAGCTGCGGCAATCGGAATTGGCTGCCCTTCGGGTTTTGGCAGCAGCACTGAGACCCTCGAAAGACATGGCTAACTACCAATTGTAACCAATAGCCGCCGCTTATAACGGACAACGAGTGCCACGCAGGGCGCATTTTAAGTAGCCCCAGCGATGGGCTGTCTTCGTGGGTATAAATATGCGTGGCAAGGCCTCAATTTGACATCAGTTCGCAGTCTGCTCTAAAGCCGCACAAGCAACCAACCAACAAATCAATTCACAATGTTCAAATACGTTAGTAATATTTCGGCTGAACATACTTGCTGATGATATACCTAATCATTGTATTCCTTGTAATCCTTTACAGGCCGTTGTCCTCTGCGCTCTGGTTGCCTGCGTTGCCGGCAAGCCAGGATTGTTGCATGCACCGCTGGCTGCTCCAGCTGCTGTCTTTGCAGCACCTGCACCTGTGGTTACCGCTGCCAGTAGCCAAGTGGTGGCCAGGACCTTCAATGGGATCGCAGCTGCACCCGTGATTGCAGCTGCTCCAGTGCCAGTTGCAGCTCCAATCATCAGAACTGTGGCACCAGTTGCAGCTCCACTCATCAGACCTGTGGCACCATTTGCTGCTCCTCTGGCTGCTCCAGTTTTCCGACAAGTGGCACCAGTTGCCGCTCCTCTCGCTGCTCCAGTTTTCCGCCAAGTGGCACCAGTTGCCGCTCCTTTGGCTGCTCCATTCGCCGCTCAAGTTGCAGCTCCTCTGGCTGCTCCAATTGCTGCTCCTCTGGCTACTCCCTTCGCTGCTCCGTTGGCGGCTCCGTTTGCTCATCCGTACGCGGCACCCGTATTTGCCAAATACACAGCCCCCTTGGCTTATGGACCAGCTCCGCTGAGCTATGCAGCAGCACCCGCATTGTGGTAGGGGCTGTATCCAGCAAGGATTACCAGAGTGGGTATTCAATGACTGATAGCCTTTAATAAAACCCGTTCAACTTGGAATGAAAAGTAAAAAATGGCCTTCATTGTTTGTCTAGACTGCATTCGGAATTCAGGCTTATAAAAAAATTGGCTGTTAAAAAGCCTAATCACTGAATCCTTTGAATTCAAATTGGGATTAGTTGGTTCAATTGTTGGTTTCTTTCTATTGCTAAATGCTAAAGTATGGACTTGTTAATTTGAAATCTATATTGAAAGTTTTCAACTTAGCCTTATTGCCTTTTTGCTTTTTTATGACTATATAGAAAAAACAGATCTGGTGCTGAAAGGATTCTAAAACATCACCAAAGCATTTGGCAGCTTTCAATTATTTTTTTGTTGCAATGCTTGAAAAGCGAGGTTGAAAGACAGTAAAAGAGCCAATCGCTTGTGGCACATCGGTTTCATTCAGGTCATTTGTGTTTCATTGTCCATCGCTTCCACTGGCATCCATCTAAATGAATTATGGTGCATCTGCCTTTGTGTGGGTCAGATCGAGCATTGCGCACCGAGCATGGAGGGAGGACTGCAATGCAGCTCGGAGTTCAGGTTCAGACCGTTTCTCATGCACCTTTCATTTATATTTGCCAGTAATTTAGCTTTGGCCAACAATGCGAGGGTAGCGGGCTTCCATGGATCCGATAAATTTTCAAATAATTTCATTTGAATTATAGTTTCTAGTATGTGTGCACAAAAATGTAATCTTAAAGTTTTTCCTTTTATTGGGGTTGGGAAACAGTTAAAGTTGTTAGTGGAGGAAAGCGAAAACTTAAACGGCAAAGATAAGCGATATCCTCTATCCCTCTACCCCTACCCCTACCTATATGTGTATATATATCCAATCCAGCCAAAGTCGACAGGCTGATTTTCAACAGCAGCGCAAACGCAGCAAAGTTTATCCTCAATTAAACTTTTTGTAGTTGCGTAAAATTGCGCCGGAGTTCAGTTTGTCCGTTTGAGTGTGTGTTCGCATGTGTGTGTGTGTGTGTGTTTGTGTGTGTATGTGTGTGTGTGTGTGTGTGTGATGTATAGCCTACAGCACACACACACATGCTTTACATATGCTCCGTATCGCATCGCATCCTTTCCTATCCTATTCTCTCCTATTCTATCCTATTCCAGCCTCATCTTCATTTGTTGGCTTAACTTTTAACTCCACTTGCCTTAATTTTCGCTCACTTTATTGTTGTTCGTTTTGCGCTCGGCACATTTTTGGTAATTTCCTCCCCTGGCAAATAAAGACACAAAAATTCTATGTGCTTCAATTACCACTCTGGCAATCAACCTGCCCCATGCCCCCTGCCCCCTGCTCCCAGCCCCATGCCCCCTGCCACTTGCTCCTCGCCCTTGCTCACCATAGTCTCAGCAGTTGTCGTTGTATTTGTGCGTCGCTTTCTGCCTTCGAACATTTCATTAGCCTTCTTTACATGCGCTTTAATTTGTTGCATCATTGCGTCGTCGAGTTTTTCCTCTTGGTAATTGATTTCACAGCAAGTTCTGCTGCAAACTTTTAATGCACATTTACGTGTAATTAGAGGGACTCTGAATATTAAACTTTTTATTTCATAGCCTTATTTTCCATTTAAAGTTAGAATAATTTTCAAAAATACAATTTGAAAATCTCATTTTCTTGTCTGTGAAAATGTTAACATATTAGTGAATCATAAAACTATCTCTCGTACAAATACGCAAAACTTTTAGTTGAAAAACTAGGCATTAACCAATACTAAATACTTATCGTAATTTAATAAAATATTAACAATTTATTAAAGCTATTATAACAATTTGGAATAATCTGTTTAATTTTTGAAGTGAATGAATTGTTCTCAATTTGGTCATTGAACTTCAGGCAGTTCGCTTAAGGTTGCAATAACAAAAACATCATTTTTCCAAACCGAATAGTTTAGATATAAAACTTATTTTCAAAGTTGTCTCGAATCTCAGAATTTGCTAGATAAGCGAAGGGCAATGTTGATGGCTTCGTTGTGGTGGCTTAGCAGCTGCCTCAGTCGATTTGGGGAATTGTTGGGATGGGAAGGGATGGGTAAGTGGAGCTTCGTGCTCCGAGCCATTCGGATACAACACCGCGAAAATCCACCAGCCTTCTGTCTTTTGATACGACGACAACAAGTCTTGCACGGCGCTTGGGACACCGACTACGTGATTTGTTTGCTGGAGCAATTTACATGCCCGGACGATGTAAATGCCAGCAACGTTCACATATCCGTGCGTTGGTATTGGTGCTGATGTTTGTATTCCTACTGGCCCTATATGTGTGTAGGTGTGTGCGTCTTGCCACCACTTTGACATTTGGCGCCAGCATCTAAGGTTTCCATCAAAAAAGAAAATAAGAGGAAAGTTGTTTTTCGCAAGTCGAAGAAAAATATACCCTTGAAGAGCAGAGTCCCATTTACATTTAAGTTGAACCAGGATTTTCAGCAACTGAAGGATTGTTCATAAGGTGATAAATTATTTTTAAAACTGCATGGAGCAAAGCAACACTCTGTCGGGACATTCAAGAAAGTGAAATAGCATTTGGAATAGGAAGTGCCTTACAATAATATAGTTGTGTGACCCGGCCAAGTTCAATGTTCGCAAGTCAACGGGGGATATACCGCATATTTTATCAAGTGAACATTTCGTGACAAAATTAAAATACCCCCAGAGTCGAAATTGGAGTGCGTGGCAAGTGCAGCTCCAGCAATTGGATGCGATAACAAAAGCGTCCACGAAGGGCAGCGAGGGCAACGCACAAAGCAAATTTCAATTGGGAACGCCAGGTGGCGCTGCAAGACTTAATCACCTAATGCGAGGGGACGTGCGTTAAGCATGTAAATAATGAGCAGCCGTCGAACGGAAAATGGCAAACGCTCCGCCAATTTGCATTGCCAGCTAAATGCAGTTGACACGGAACAGATGCCATCGAGTGGCAGGTGGGGCAGAGGCAGGAGCAGGAGCAGGGGCAGCTTAACAATTGTGGCGAGCAGAACACTGACTGTACGTGCATACACGAGTATTAGAAAAAAGGCAGAAGCTTTTGTTTAAATGAAACAAAAGGGATGGTTGGCATGTCTGCATCGTTCGCTGTCAATTGCCATAAGCTGGGAATTTGCACGGTAAGCCTTTTCATTCGGGGATTGATTTTGGCATCGCATATTACGCATACGCCGCATGTGTCAAAGGTGCTAAGAAATGCCAAATGCATTTGCGAATCTCGCTGAAATTGAGCAAAACCAATTCTCAACGTCTGCTCCGACACAGCATTTTACCCGAATAAGCGCCTCTTACACATACGCCGGAAAAAAGAGAAAGTTTTTGTCGAAGTTTGCTCTGCTGCCAGGCTCTGGCGTTGAAGGGTTGCCAGGCACATGTGTGCGCTTGAGTCTGTGGGTGTGTGTGTGTATGCGTGTGTGTGTGTGGGTGTGGGTGTGGGTGTGTCGCTTATTTGCTGACACAGCTCTGATCCGCATTTAGTTACGAAAGCGAAAAATAATTAATTAAGAAGTGCAAATCATAGCAAAATTATGCGGGTTGTCAAATTAAAACTAAAAGTAAACGCCAGCAGCAGACGCCCGGAAATAACCAGACGTCGCTTAAAGATACACAAAAGAATTGTGGCGAACACACATGCACAGCACAAACAATTGCGAAAGTCCCCGCCAGGAAACTGCCAGAATCTCAATTTATCTCCTGACACAGCAATTAGCAATTCTCCTTTGCACGAGCCAATTTTACCTAAATGTGCATACAATATTCCCTTAAGTAACTGTTTAGTTATATATAGAATATATGTATTGCACTTAGTAGGCAATTAAATATTTATATTCATGTGTGTAAATAATATCTACAATTTGTATTCAAGCAGCATTTATTTTCGAAATTCAGTTCGATAGCTACAAAAGTTGACTAATCGCAGCCAATTCGTTGACTCCTCCATAACAGAACGGATGCCAACTACGAATTATCCTTGGGAGACCCCTTATGGTGGCATGTTGTCTAGTTCTGTCATTTCTAAACTTCTAACCAAACAAATCGCGGTCTGGCGACGCATGTAAGCTAGGCCAAATTCACTTGAAGAACTCTGCGATGTGCAATTGCAACTGGCAAGGCTATTTAAGGCTTCAACTCGAAGTCAGCTCAACTCCTCGAGTGTTTCGGCCAGGATCGTGCTCTGGCCGTCGACAAGCAAAATTCAAAACACCTGAGGGCTCTCTATAAGCACAACCTGCCATTTCCCTATCTGACTGTGTATTTAAACTTTTGTAATAATCCACAGCAAATGCGCAACGTCATCGTCTTTGCCTCGAATACCTCCACGACGAGTCCACAACAACCAAAGTACCGGGGCGCCATTTTGCTTTTACTATTTGTTTTTGCGACTTCTGTTGACGTTGTCTCCTGTCTTTCAGCTCAGATGGAGACACCGTCTCCAACACCGTCTGCATCTCTTTATCCACTCCTCTCTCGGTCTATCTTCCTTCACTCCCTTTCATCGCCGAATGTCGCCGGCGGGGCACAAACTTTATCTTTGCCCAAATTTCATTTATAAACATTCCATGGGGGGGGGGCTGCAAATTGAGTGTTTAATTGCAACGAAGTTGCATTTGGATGGCAGTGGCAACATATGCACCCAAGCACTGTCACCAACACCTAAAGCCAGTGCAGAGCAACAATCGGAGCAGATGCTAACTACTTGAACTTGGAATTGCAAATGCAAACTGAAGTGCCCTCACGTGAATTTTTTATTGTGTGGAATTTGTGGCAGCAAAATTGAATTTTCCACATTTTCACACTCTCTCCGAAAATGTTTAATAATAATTAATTCGTGGTTGAACTCATTCAGTCAACTGTGATGAAGAAGAACTAAGCATGCCAAGAACCACTCTCAATATATACAGCAAGAAGAAGAAGCAATCAAATCTGAAAAGATTTTAAAGTTTTTTAAAGTGCGTGAATACAAATGTTGGCATCCCAGTTGAATTTCCTCTGACGTAGAATTGTTGGGGCGCCTTTGAGACATTTTATAATGCATGTGAACTGCACTACCAATTAATTTTGTAATTTCGATTCGATACATATATAAAACTGAATACCTATCAGAAAGATTGGGTCTTAAAATGCTTATAATTTAATTAATGCTAAGTATCTGCAAGTATAGCGCTTAAGCCTAAGCCTCAAATGTTAAATTGTTATGCAAGCAAATGTCAAAAGGATGCCATGTTTTCTGCTTTTTAATGGTTAAATTACAGGCAAACCCAACTGTCAAACAATCCGTCACCTAGCAGAGTACTCCTGTGATCTCTCAAGCTGCTTATTTTGCCTGTGCCGTGCCGTTGATTGTCAGCCACTCATAGACTCGATCTGAGTCAATCATTTCACTTATGTTTTCAGGCCGCAGAGCGTCAAAAGTAATTTGCATTTAGCAAATGTTTGCTAGCAACCAATTCAACCAATTCAGCCGACATCCTGGGCTCCATCCATTCCTCTCCAGTCTCACAGGCCTGCCTCCACAGAGAGGAGGACAACATCAAAGCCTCGTGCCGCGATGCGTGTCAAAGGCGTTGGCATAGCTTTAAGTGTAACTCACTTTCTGTTGCGTCTGTCAGTCTCTTGCAAATTTCAGCATTTGTCAAAATACCCGGCCAACAAGTTTCATTTTTATTTTATTTGTTCTGACTGGCGTCCTGAGGCGCCCTCTGGCGGTGGCTGTGCTGGTCGGGGACGAGTCATTTGATGCCGCGACGTGGCTAAACTAAGTTTCAGCTTGAGTGTCGCGTTGCCCGAGGCATCGACTCCAGTCTGGGCTAATTTTTTGATGGATTTGCTTGCTATTTTTTTCGTTTCATTTTTTAGATGGATTTTTGTTTCTCCCTGCGCTTTTCACTGCTAAAAGTGTCAGTCTGTGGCTTAAAGCTGTCCGGGCCAACGCGAATATCTGAAGCTAAAAACAAGCCAATTATTTACAGGTCTAAATAACTTTTGAGGCAAGTTTTACAGTTTCTGTTCGCGTTATTGTTTCGTGTGTTGCCTCCATGCAATGGCAAAGTTTGTGTAATTTTTAAATCGTCAATGGGACAGCTGCAGTTACAAGTCTACCTTAACAAAGTGCAAAGCTTTGTTGGCTTGTTAATGCCGCTTGCTTGTGTTGAATTTTCCAAATCGTCCTCTGAGCAACCATTTGCCAAAGCTGATACTGTTGTTGTTTCTATTGCTTTCTAGCTATACGTCCGTGCATTTTGTTGCACTTCAGGGGAGAGCTGACGGCGCGAGGGCTGCTCCTTACTTTGTGGCTAGATATTCCACTCTTAAAGTTTAAAGTAAAGGCAGCTCTAATCGAGAGAGCCCCACAGTAATAATTATAATCATAAGTGTCAAGGTCATGCTTTTGAAATAGAGCCTAGGCGATTTGTATCGATTTTTATGATATTGTTTATCGATAAATAACCTGATCTGCGTTTATCCTTTATCTTATGAAGTCCGTACGTAAATAAAGATTTTGAATACATTCGAAACATCGCTTTAACATTGATATATTTCCTTAATTCGATTTTCATATTTTAGTGTACACATACATATACATATGTAGTTATATTCAAAAATCATCAGACGACCCCTCTTTTACTCAGTCGACGATTTTCCTGTTTGTTTTTTTTTTACTGCATTTTCCAGCAACACAAAAGTTGGGAGGAGAAAAGCTCTTTGTTTTGCTTTTGACGATTGTTGCCGCTGCGGTTCGATGCAAGTTGCAACCTGGTTGGCATTTGTTGGCTGCTACGTGTTCAATAACCATTGTGTTGCACACTTTAGTGTGAAGGGGCTGGCTGGCATTAAAAGAGGATTTTAAAGGAGTCGCAACTGTGGCAGCGGCATTGAAGGTGGCCGCGTCAAACGGCTTGCAGCAAATCAATTACTGCTAAGAAGTTTTCCAGCGCTAATTGCAAGGAGTCTTTGTTTTTGCAGGCCTTTGCCAGACTTTGCCAGGCACTATGTTGACTTTGTGCAGGCAGCCAAAAATGTAGAACGAAAATAAAATAAGTTGCAGATGAACAGCAAATCGTTTGGCTGCTTTGTGACTTGGCCAAAATTCTGTGGATTTATCATGAGCGCTTTGTAAGGCTTCTTGGAAGCTGCTGGTCCTGGCGTTGGTGCTGGGCCACGTCTGCAATGCGCACTTCTTGCTGCAGTCAAAATTAATGTGCTAGCCTTTTAATTACACGACAAATAAGCAAACAGTCCAAAACTTTTGCGCTAGTTACGAAAATTATGTGTAAGCACTCGAAAGGCGGCTAAGGGCTCAGGGCTGCTTCATTGCTGATTCGTCAATGATATCTTTATTAGTTAAAATATATATATATATATTTTTTTTTTTTTCTTGGCTGGAAATACAAATTGGGCACTGCTAAATTGTTATTAAACAAATAATTAATTAGTCAATTAATACAATTTTTCTCTACCATATGTATCAAACTGCATTGGTTTATCAAATTATTGGCCAACTGCAATCCATTTTGCTGCCTTGGAACGCTTTGGTAACCCTGATGTTTGTGGTAATTAATATGGCTTTGAGCAAGTTGAGTTGATGAAATATCGTTGCATGCTTTTAGGCACAAAATGGACGACAAATTGGCCGAAACTGGACTAAAACCGCAATGTGGCTTTTGACTCCTGAAAATTGGCGAATAGTCAGCTGGTAATGATATATATATATGTATATATACATATATATAGCATGGCAACTGCATAATCAGCTTTATTTGTATTGATAGCGATGCATTTTTTGCCGCTGCTGTAAAGTTAAACAAAGCGCAGCGCGAAGAGAGGAAAGCAGCCCAGTGTAAAATACATTAAAAGCGTAGCAAACAAGCAGACAGCCAGACAACTGGACAACAGACTACCCCAAAGTGGCAGCCCTTAGGTTGTCCGCTATAGAGAATTTAAATCCATGACCCTTTGCGGCCATTCAAAAGTTATGCATTTTCAAGTGTCTGGCTGGTGTCTGGTCTTGTCTGAAGGAGCAGTCCTGGCAGCCAGTCGCCTGCTGTTTACAGAGATATTTAATCGAAGTGCTGCCGATGCCGATGCCGACGACAGCATCGCTGTGCATCCTGCAGCTTGTTCTCCAGCTCATAATGCCCACAATGAATGCAAAAGTGTTTTTTTGTGCTCCGCATCAGTCTACTCAATGTTGTTTGTATTCTTTTTGTTTCGGTTTTCATTAATGGATTTAACATAAGAATACAATTTGCAGATATTTATATCACTTGGCCGTTAATAAATTGTTAAGCGTTGTTTGATTTAATTTGATTGCCTGCCTTTATTGGACAACGAAAGAATTTCTCTGGGAAGCTCAACGTGTTTAAGAAAAAGGACAGAAAACAGAAGTTATTTAACGACTAAAATACATCCTTGTGATGTAAACTGAAACGTTTCCTTTAATTTATGTTTGAGCTGTAGACTCAGACAATGGGAAAAATATAATCACCATTAAACTAGAACGTTTTTCTGGCCTTAGTTATCAGTTATCTGCCCCAGAAGCTCACGAGTTCAGTTTTTCCGAATTCAAATTTGTGAATATAGTTGTATATATATATATCTGAAAACCTCGGTTTTCGAAAGACATAACCATGTATTATTAAAGTAAACTTTCTGAATAATATGGTCAGCCGAAAGTATGACCATTTTCTCAATTTCAGGGTGATTTTATTTCTGAGTTTGCTTGCATTCTGTCTAATGACCGATTTGATAGATTATAAGGACATATAAGTAATAAATTAGTTGACTATTTGTTTGCTCTTTCGTAGCTTTGTATCTGTCAGCTATGCTCGCTGTCTCTCTTTTCTCTCTATCTCTCGCTTAGTTTTGCTTAATTACTGGCGTTGAGTGTCTGTTTTGCAACCATAAACATCACTCAAATATGTTTAATTAGTAGAATAAACTGATAAACTGGTATTGATTCGATTAACTTCAGATTTAATGTCAAGTGTTGACTTGTCTCTTTGATGTTTGGCCACATGTCGTGTTGACAACTACAGTTCGAGGACTCATTACCCATCTCCACCATCTCTGACATCTCAGCAAGTGCTGCAGTAATAAAGCAAAACAGCAACTCAAATTGCCCGACAGGGCAACCCCAAACACTCCGCACAATTCAACGCCCTTTGTAGCCGCTGCTTTTCATTTAATTGCGGTTGACTTTTGGGGCTCTGACAAATGGACAGACGGATAGACAGATAGAGAATCACATTGGGGCAACTGGCAAACAGATTCTGCCCCCAAATCACTTGGCAACAAAATGCCAATCATCAATCAAGGTGATTTGTTTCAATGCCCCAGCCACTGGCATCACGCTGTTGTGGCTGCAGATGGACATGGAGTCCTGGCAGCCATCGATGGAGTTTGAGGCCAGCTACCAGTTTCCTGTTGTTCCAATCTGCTTGCCGCATGTGGCCAATCACTTGCATGCACTTCAATTTCTGCGGTTGCATACCCCTCTGCCACTGTGCTTCCTCAGTGTATCTCGACCCCTACTTTTGCTGCTTACTACCAATGCCAGCCATGAGCTGCTGCTGTTGTTCATCAATGAATTCAATCACGAAAATGTTGCTGGTCTCCCTTCATAGCCCCGATGTTGGATACCCCATTCCCCGTTCGATGCATATTCATGAGAGCTGCCGCCCGTTTTGAGTTACTGACTTGGCTTTGATTTAATTGCCTTGATTTTGTCTATAATTTATTTTGATCCATTTCACCAGCATTTTACTATGCCCAGCTGCAAAAGTTGCCACCACAATAGTTAAGCGTTTTTTTTTCCCATACCTTTGCACTCCTAATCAATATAGTAAATATTTATATCCGTGGTCAGAGTCACAGCAGAGTCCATCTGTAAGTTTATCCGTCTGTATGCGTATTAGTCCCTTTGCAGAATCCCACCTGCTGCTGCTAAATACCTACACAAATTGCATCCCGAACAGAACATGGCTAATATAATATTCTATTCAAATGTGTTTTATTAATTTAATTTATAATGAAATTTAAATGTCTGCATGTTGTGCCCGCCATATAAAAGTAGGTAATATTCGGCGTCCCTTAAAAAATGTTCTTAACTGTTTTTTTTTTGTCTTTGTCTGGCATTTTGAGCATTCTACTTTGGATCCAGCAAATATTTTGTATAATTTACCCATGACTGCCACACGTTTAAGTCGTCGCTGCGATTTGTGTTTTATGTTGCGCTGTTTCTTGCTGATAAATCGGAAGTTTTCTTTATAGAGCTAGTTCCTCGAGCAAATTAAGTTGATTTTGAGGAAGGAGTAAAATATGATAAACTATTATTCATCTATATTTATCTTTCTTTTCTTCTTCTTCTTCTCATAAAATCTTGTTACATTGGAAACATTTTATATTATTAATATTATCAATATCATTTCTTTTTATCTACAGTCAGTAAGTCAGTAATCAGATAATTAAGCCAGTATTTTATAATTAATTTTTATGCATATGTTAATTACTTTCCAATCCAACTCATGTGCCCAAAACAGGGTATTGATTAAACGACCATTCCTAATAAATAATTTCGATTTTCTCGCTGCGTACACAAAATTGCTGAAATATTTCATTTTTGCCGCAGCGTTGTTCAACGTTTCCCACGCTCTTACTTTGCAGTCTGTTAACTGCTGCTACACATTTTTTAACGCTTTAAAAAGTTTTTTCTCGCACTTTTGTCGCCATTACGTGCACAGCAGTCGCGAGACCCAGGGCAAGTCCGCCTTTCCTCCTCTTTTCTGTTACTTTTCTCTCCTTTTTTTCATAAATTCCAGAGAGGTGTGCGCATAAATTGTTGTCGCCTGTGCCCTGCAGCAAGCACTTATGCAAGGGGTCTGCTGGAAGATGCTGCGGCTACATGAAGTTGCTTAAGATATTTGCACAAAACCAAACGATTGAGGGACACCAAATGGCCTAGGAGTAAACTAATTTTAAAGCCAGACTGATTGTAATTTCATTTTACCTCCGTCTGCGTCTCTACCCAACGTCACGCTCCGTGGCGCCACTCGTTGGTGCCCATTACCGATTTTGGTTATTTCATTTTCCAGCCGACTTCAAATGTCATTTCCTTTAGCTGCCTGCCGTCTTGTGATTTGTGACCTGAGTAATCGTAATCGCGCTTTATCTATTAGTTACATTGCCGCCTTCATTTTGCTACTTCCTCGTTTTCAGCCGCGCCGAGTTCTGTTCGGCGCCTTTAATGAAATTTACTCGGGTTGCCTTTCTATTTACTTTGTGGCACAAAATTAATAAAAGCGAGGTGCACAGTAGCGGCAAAGGCAAAGCCAAGTGGAAACTTAATCCCCAAGGAAATTATGTGAAAAATGTGCGTGGGTTGATGACTCCCACGCCCCGCCCCGCCTACGCCCTCTACATTTCCGCCCTTCCATTTCCCATCTCGTTATGTTGCCGGGCAATCGTGGGCGATTGGGCGACTTGGTAGTTTCGGCCCTTTCATGTTTAAGGATTTAAACGGTGCGGTGCAGAGCTGTAAATATTTTACTCGAACGTGCAGCTTAAGGCCCAAAACCCAAAAGAACCGAAAAAAAATCAATCAAAATTACCCATTTTTATACCCTGAACCCATTATAAAATGTGATAAAGGCTATAATGAAGTTGTGCAAAAGTACGTAACATTCAGAAAGAAATTTGCCCCACCACGTAAAGTAGATATTATATTCATGATTCGCATCAAAAGCCAGGTCGATTTAGAAATGTCTGTCCATCCGTCCGCCTGTTTGAATAAGCCAATCACACTACTACTACTACTACTACTAGGAAGCCTACTATTGTGTAGCTTCGGTTTTTTATGTTTATTTTTTTGTAACACTACTTGCGCAATCAACACAAAAATTGTATAAGTTAAATTTGTGTTTAAGAGCATTATTATAATTGATAACTGGGTTCAGGGTATCTACTAGTCGATCTATCTCGACTAGAGCATCCGAAATTGTTTTATTTTTATGTTTTGGCATTTTGAGGTACTCCTGTATTACTTATATTAATTTAATTCTCCATCGGGAGGCTGATGCAATGGATTGGTTTGTTGTGGTATATGGCATATGCCGATCTTTGAAGTGCCAAACAAATTTAATAGATTCTTAAAATTGAGGGAGAAATGTGGCTTTATCGACTTCCTAGCCTCCTCGTGGTACAGAGTCTCAATATCTAAGTGCCTCGAAAAAGTTGCGTTTATTTGTATTTTATTGAAATTATTTATTGTATTTATATCCTGAACCCATTACAAAATGTGTAGAAGGGTATAATATAGTTCAGCGAAACTATGCAACGGGTAGAAGGAAACATTTCCCTCTGCATAGGGTATGTATTTATTCTAGATTGGCATCAATGACCGTTTGAAGCCAATTGCTAAACCTTCTCGCAGATTTGAAGCCACTGCTAAACCTTCTCAACAACGAGAGTAACTAAAACAATCGATCAGCTGGAGTTATGCGAAACAACTGTCCGGTTGCAGCAGCCGGCAGCTCAGCGACCGCACTTTGTCGACAGAGAGAGAGAGAGAGAGCGCTGCACAAAGAGAGCGCTCAACAATGGGAGCTGTTGTATGTTAAATAATCTCCTTGACGCCTAGAGCAATATAACTTTTTATGTAGACACTTTATAGGGTCGTAGACATCGTCTTCTTCTTCAAATGGGTATAAGGAATTCACTTTGTTAATGACAAAGCACAATTCTTGAGACACTTATAAAAAAGACTTTTAAAGAGTTTTCAAATATTCTATTTTCCGAAAATTGGTCTTAATAATTCAGAATATTTCAGAAAGGTTGTCGACAATCTCATTAAATTTGCCCGAATTCTTTTGTTCATTGTAGATTGGGTGAAAGGGATGGGCAATTTTCGACCCTCACCCGCCCCCTGCTGCGATTGAGTTATGTGCGGGCAACTTAATGGTTTCGAGTTGCATAATATGGAGAAATTGGAGTTAATCTGCACATGCCCAGCAGCGTTATGTTTTGGACATGATGGACGGACGGTCCGAGTCGCCTTTGAGTCGGGCGCGTAATAAGCACAATTGTCTTTTGCCTTTGTGTGGCGTACTGGCCGAAGTGTCAATTACAGGCATCCAAATAGGTGAACAACAAACAGGTAAACTGGTAAGCAGGCAAGCTGGCAAACATAATCACAGGATGAGGGGCGCAGCAGGAGTTGCAAGTTGAAAATTCCTGGGTGGCTGTTCCATAATGCTAATGTAATTGTCATCTCATTGCTTGTCACAGGGATAATGCCGTAATTAGCCAGAACATGGGCACTTAATTACTTGCATAAGACTCGAACAGAAAGCAAAGCAAACTGCAATGGCACTAACTGAACATTACCGATCTGTATTGCTGTATTTGTCAGAATAATAATTATTTAACTCACAAGACTTGAAAACAAAATAGTTTAAGTTTCCAATCATTGCTTCCTTTGGGCAAAACACCCGAATCAGTGTGCAAGATTCAAAACCATTATACACTTTTTACCCATTTTTAATGCATGTACATTTTATGCATATAAGTATGCGAGTGCATGTGTGAGAAAGGGATGTCATGATAATCGACGCGATCGTCAATATGTTTCAGCGTGTATTCTGCAGAGCCCCGTTACCTACAATTGCGTGTACATACGTATGTATGTACGCATTTGTAGCCAGCCAGTTCGGGTCAACTCAGTCAGTTTTTAGTCTGTAGTCCCTGTGTCTGCCATAAGAAAAGATTGCACTCGCAGACCTGCAAAAATTTGTACAGGGAAATTTGCTAACAGAACTAGAATATATTTAACAACTGGGTTCAGGATATATTTAACTCGAGCTCATTCGACTGCAGCATTCTCACTCGTTGTTTTTGCTTTTGCACACACACACTTTGCACCATCACTAACACTTGACACACTTGTACTGCATAAATTCCTGTAAAGGGGATGAAAATTCCGAAAAATCAAATCGTGGTCGAATAGAGCAAGTCTTTAACGTGATATTGCAAGTAATATTGCAGATAAAGGTTTAACCCAGTTCCGGATGTTTTCAGATTAAAATATCAGCGTGAAAAATTTTCACGCGGATTAACAAAAATATTTCGCAGCATGCAGAAGAACAAAAGACGTAAAAGTTTAAGGACTTGGGAGCGAAAAGCTTAATGAACTCAAGCTTAAGCCAGCTGCACCCGCTGAGCTTGGCTAGCGGCGAGCGTTCAGGCTATGCTTACTAAAGCTTTACACTCGAGGCCAAAATAACATATATATGTCATTCAACATTTGCATTTACACACGCTGACATTACCATTTGCATGCCTCAATTAAATTATATATGCGTATTAAATATTCGCGCCATCACAATAGATAGTATGTTAAGGAATCTAATGATTATGCTACCTCTTCTACATTATATAAGAGTTTATTTATCCCACTATCATAAATTTGTAAAAACTTTACCTTTTATGTTTTTTTTTTCCATATGTTCCAAATTTGAAGTCAATTTATTAATGTAATTATATACAAAATGTTTAAAAGGGTATAATATAGCTCAGCGAAACTATGCAGCGGGTAGAAGGAAGCATTTCCCACTGCATAAAGTATGTATACCCCTTTAATAGACCGATCTCAGAGACTATAAGGGCTAGAAATATTTTGAATATGAGGGAACTTATGTCAGCAAGCTGAAGTAATCACAGATTTATTCAAACTAATTTGACTTCTGTCCTCCTCTGTCTTTGACGCCTAGTGCAATATAACTTTTTATATACACTTTATAGGGTCGTAGACATGTTCTTCTTCTTCAAATGGGTATAAAGACTTCACTTTGTTATTGGCTAAGCAACATTCTTGAGACACTTAAAAAAATGACTTTCAAAGAGTTTTCAAATATTTTATTTTCCGAATATTGGTCTTAATAATTCAGAATATTTCAGAAAGGTTGTCGACAATCTCATTAAATTTGCCCGAATTCTTTTGTTCATTGTGGATTGGGTGAAAGGGATGGGCAATTTTCGACCCTCACCCGCCCCCTGCTGCGATTGAGCTATGTGCGGGCAACTTAATGGTTTCGAGTTGCATAATATGGAGAAATTGGAGTTAATCTGCACATGCCCAGCAGCGTTATGTTTTGGACATGATGGACGGACGGTCCGAGTCGCTTTTGAGTTGGGCGCGTAATAAGCACAATTGTCTTTTGCCTTTGTGTGGCGTACTGGCCGAAGTGTCAATTACAGGCATCCAAATAGGTGAACAACAAACAGGTAAACTGGTAAGCAGGCAAGCTGGCAAACATAATCACAGGATGAGGGGCGCAGCAGGAGTTGCAAGTTGAAAATTCCTGGGTGGCTGTTCCATAATGCTAATGTAATTGTCATCTCATTGCTTGTCACAGGGATAATGCCGTAATTAGCCAGAACATGGGCACTTAATTGCTTGCATAAGACTCGAACAGACAGCAAAGCAATCGGCAATGGCACTAACTGAACATTACCGATCTGTATTGCTGTATTTGTCAGAATAATAATTATTTAACTTACAAGACTTGAAAACAAAATAGTTTAAGTTTCCAATCATTGCTTCATTTGGGCAAAACACCCGAATCAGTGTGCAAGATTCAGTGAAATTAATATAAATCTTAAAATTAAATTAAATCACATTAAGTTAATTACAACAGATTATTTTAAGCTCTGCTAGATTAGTTTAAGACTTCAGATGAAGACAGGCTATTAGGCTTGTTAAGTTGATTGAAGGTGATCTGAGTATTATTATTAATAACGAATTAAAAATGCATGAAAAATAAAGCCAATAATAATCTTTGCCTCAAGGCAGTTGTCAGTTTGCGATTTTCCTTGTCAAGTTGCGATTTTCCTTTTCAGCTGTGTCGTTTAAATGTGATATTAGATTAATTTGATTACATGCGTTTAAAGTCTGACCAACCGCACTGTGGGCCAAACTCAAATCAGTCGAATTAGAAATTGATTTTGAATGTACACATCAGCCACAGACATATGAAATATGTATGTGTGGTCAGATGTATTTACTTATTAGTACTTATATACTTATATATTCAAGCCAGCAGCTAACACGTGTCTGGCTTTTATTTGCCTTGGTTTGAAATGTTGTTGTTCTTTAATAAAATTTAATTCAACTATTTGTCTGCCTCAACGACCTTATCTTTATTTTAGCACTTCAAAATATCAATACCAATTATGCGCAATATTATCTTAAGAAATGGGTAAATTTTAGCTAATTGCCATCAATTTCATACAATAACAGCAATATATTCTTTAATATATGATTTGTATTGTATCTGTCCGTGTGAACACAACCTGAAGCTAGAGGCTTAATAATTGGAATATATACTCGTCCATTTGTGCGTTAGACAAAGTTCTCAGTCTGACTAAAAGTTATCTTGAACTCAGGCAGATAAATTTGATATTCTAGCTAAATTTCCATTTACAAACCAGAGAGAACTTTTCAGTCGCAACCGACTGCGAAATACTTTGGTATAATACTAACTCGTAATACAAGCTAATAATAGATAAGAAAGAACATGATGGGCGTAGCCAAGAAGTACTGTCGAAGTTTGCCATTTAAGTTGAGGTAGATATAAGCTAGTTAGCTTCCTTCGAAGTATGGTAAGTGTAGCTGTCAAATTACGGGTGACATGGAAATTTGGAGATGATACCTTCGGTACCAAAGTATAAACATTGCACACTTAAATATAAGCAGGTGAGAAGGTATTCTCTTGTTTCTCAAGTACTTATATACTTTTAAATTGTGGCTATTGCTATCGGAATTCTATTTGTATATATATTCACAAAGCGAAATATTGAAACTGCGAACCTGAAGCGCCTTTACAGGGACCTGCTCTTAAGGTGTACTCGTGAGCTCATAAGCTCCTCTGAATCGACTTATGCTGCCCAGTGTACAATGAATATTCATCTGTCATTCGCTTTAAACTTGCTGTGCACTCAACCTGCAAGCCACAGAGCCCACCATCTGATTCCAAAAATCAAGTCCAGCCACAGAACAACGACCGCTGAAACAATTCAAAGACAAGCCAGCAGCAACAATAACAACAATAACGACGGATTAACTCTCCAACCTGTAACTGAATGACCGCACATGGGGGGGGGGGGGGGATGATGGGGGAAATTGAGGCAGCCACATGTCAGAGACATTATGGAATCATGAACTTACTGGCGTTGTTTCTGTTGGCCTCGTGTGAGTGTGAGTGCGCGTGTGAGTGTGGGGGTGAGTGTCAGTGTGGGGGTTTGGTTTGTATACCTGAATGGGCTGAACTCCATTTTGGCTCCAGCTGCTGTTCTGACAACGATTTGTGGTCGAGTACACCACACAAAGACACACGCGCACACACACACACACATTCAACTATAGTTTCCAATATTGTTGCCTATTTCAATCATCAATCAAAGTGTTTTGTTACGACTTTCATACGTCATGTTTTTGCCAAAATCCACCCACACCTTCTGTTGTCTGTTCCGATGTCTGCGTATGTATGTGTGTGTGTGTGTGTCTGTTTGTGTGTGCATGTAGGTGTGACTGTGACACAAGTCGACATTTATGGTGTCGACGACGACAGCAGCGGGAACGTGAAGGATTCCACCATCAGAATCTGCAGCTATGGCAGCTGCCCGACAATCAATCACATGCCTCAATTCAATTCTCAATGTCGTCATTTTCAGTTTCATTTAATGCTACTCTCGTTGTCCTAAATATTTATGGGAGCGTAAACAGTGAACCAAGTCCGTCCTCATTTCTCAGTCGTTCTGCTGTTTGCATCTCTAATGAGGCGTAATTAAAAAACATTAAATTTCTTTGCAAATGTATGTGTTTGAGTTTGTGGGTGCAAAGCATTTATTGATTTCAATCAATCAAGCGTCCATTTATGGACTCTTTGTACGCAATTCAACGAACTTCAATAACAAACTTAAGTTTCAATTTGAAGGCTTGTGGGACGCCTCAGTTTGTTCCCAGTTTGTTGTCGCTGATTGTTGCTTAAACTTTTTCCTAGCTCACTTGTTTAGGGGATCAGGCCTCATTGCAAAAAAGCTTTTGTCAGCTTTGTGATTTATAGATAGTGGATCACACAGAACCCAAGCCAACAGCCAGACCGCCCACCCTTTGGATAATCCATGCCATTGCAATAGATACATTTTATAGAACAGCAAGCTGCGGATTAAATTGTATATCATCTTTGAAAACTGTTTGTATATCTAGCAATAGTTTCCAGATTATATATATAATCATTAGCATCTCTGTAGATAAATGCTAATGTTCAAGTGTCTGATTGCTCGGCAGTCTCTATTAAAATAGTCCCTTAATTAAGCTATATATCATATTTACAAGCTGTGGAGATATCTAGCAATAGTTTCAAGATCATATACAAAAATCAGTTGTATCTGTAACATTTTAACATAAATATTATTTATCTCTGAGCAGTCTTAGAAGTCGTCAGTAAATTAAATAATTTCCTAAACGAGATTAGCTACACACTAGCAATATAACATTAGCACATGTACAGAGCAGAGCTCGGACAAAAAAAGAAGCCACCATGAAAGGGTATCTGAGGCGCAGAGCATCTCTTTTCAAAGGTGCCTTTGCTGCATACTTTTAGGCGCGCGTTTTACCTTGGTTGCAGTCAAACGCGCTGACCAACAGCGGCAGCAACAGCAATAGCCGCACAGGGTGGCCGAGGGGGAAAAGCAGCCGCACAATTTGTTCGGCGCTTTGTATCTTTAGCGCTGCTGCTGCTTTTGCTGTTGCTGCTGCTGTTGCTGCTGTTGCTGTTGCTGCTGTTGCTGCAGTATTTTGTGTTGGACAAAAACTTTATGCACTGATTGCAAACTTGTTTCAATTGTTTCGTAACCGAGTGAGGAGCGAAACGAAGGGCGTTGCTGGGCTGGCTTGTGTTGGCTAAAAACTGGTAGCGCTTTTGCCATTTAAGTCAAGGCAAAGCGTGTGCACAAATGGCCAAAGCCGAGGCTAAGGCTGAGCGGCAGAAGCCATTCGCCTGCATATTTCTGTAGCTTAGTTTCCGTTTTCAAACCAAACGAACAGCATAAAAACCTATTGAAAATTTGCATACGAAAATGAAATTCAAATGGGTTTCAGTTCCGTACACTACACTCTTGCAAGCTCTATTTCTCTTTGCCTCACTCTCGGTTCTCTGTTCTCTGTTCTCTGTTCTCTATTCTCTGTCCCTTACCCTTAGCCCTTGGTCCAAAGTCTATTCGAGCTGCACTGGCAATCAGAATAGCTGGCAAACTTTCGATTTTTTTTTTGCGAGTAGCTGCAGCCTAACTTTAATACACTATTAAGCATAGATATTTATAACAGACATAACAACAAATATCAGTGAGTTTCCTTTTCAGTGAGCGAGCGCTTTTAATCTGAAACATTTTAATTTAACCGCAGCGCCGCACCTGAAAGCCTGCCAAAGTGATTTTTTATTGGGCGCCTCGTAACTTTGTGATGCAAATCTGTTGGCCCCTTTTCCGGATCTGGATCTGAAGCTGAATCTGTTTGCCTGCCTTTCGGTCTGTCTGTCGTGTTGTCCATGTTTCTGTCTCTCATTGATTTTACTTTTACTTTTGCATTTGACTTCTTACTTTCCTACCTCGTTTTACAGCCTTTAGTGAGGCCAATAAAATGCAAATTGTTTTTCGCGTAAACAAAACGTTTTTAATAAAGCTCAAATCTGGAGATGTTCACGTGACTAACAATACATTTCGTTGAAATCTAACGTTCAGGAATTAATACTACAAACGTATCCATATATGACTAAATCATATGTATGTGAAGAATGAAATGGAATCAAAATGAGAGAACTATTTTTAATTCAGTTATTTATTTATTTGAATGCGTGTTGCATAAGCTCTGTAAAAAATCCATTGACTGAACTATAATTATAATACTGATTGTGTTCTTAGTGTGCTAGTACGCTTAAGGTACGTTACCCAATTAGGATTCCGATAAGGACCCTTCATGTCCATTATGATTATGTTATTTTGCTTTCATCTCTATTTCGCAATCATCGCCACTTTTATGACTTTCATTTGTTGGTAAGCTGTTGAGTTTGGAAAGCTTTTAATTGTCTTAAGCAACCCAATCAGCAGGCACTTCTATGCTGCCATCTCTGGTGCTCTTCTCGCCAAATTCGGAAAGTCAGCATAATAGTTTTGCATTCCACTTTGTGCTCACTGCTGACCCACTTATCGGTCACTTCGGGCACTATTTCCGCTAGCCTTGCTAGCTAGCCACTTGACTAAACAGCACTCAAATTCTATTTTGATTTATGCTGCCCACAAACACGGGAAACATCTCGAATCGGAATCCAAGACCAAGCCCAAGCCCGAGACGGGGCCCGCTCACAAGACCCAATCTCAACCCAAATCCCAACCCCAACCCCAAATGTATCTCATAACTTTGGCATCTATCTACCGCTTTCATATTTACATGCTGCTTACACGCGCATTGGCGTGTAACGGAAATTGAGTTGAATTGAGCTCTCATGAAAGGGTTGGCCAAATGCACGTTGGCCCGGACAATACTTTGCTCTTGGCTTGGCCTATTCAGCTTGGTCCTGGTCTAACAATCGAATGGGAGCAACATTTTTTTTTTAAATTCTTTTTTCTATTTTTGTGAAGCCTTTGCCAAGACAGCTTTAGATTCCTTCACTCCTCTCAATCGAAAAACATAATTTTCGAAATCTTTGCTTATCTTTCAGCTCACTCTCTCATTGTATTCACGCAGCTATTGTTTTTCTACTTGATGTAAAATGCTAAACTAGCTATGGAAAATAAGAACCTGACTTTTCTCTACCAACCTGGTTTTGCGTAGTTGGATTACCGGTAACATTAGCATCAGCTATGAACTAGGGCTGATTGAGTAGTTTGATATATTCTGAATTGATAATATGTTCGTAAACTGTTTTTTCTGAATTGATGTGCGTAAACGGTTTTTTAAGAAAGATTCGCATTTGTATATATAAACATATATATAAATGCACATCTTTTGACAAAAGTTTTTAAAAAAGGTTTTGCGTAAATTGGAGCACGCCTTTAATAAAGTTATAGCAATAAAATATGAAGAATGTCATAAAATCAATAAGAAATACTATGATTAGAGTAGTCAAGTAGCTACACCTCAGCAGTCTTACAACTTGCATTGCTCACCCTGAATTACTAGTTATTATGTTCAGCATCGGTCTACTTTTTAATGATTGTAAACTTTTAAAGCACACCTATTTAACACTCCACCACTTGTTCATGTATTTTGTATATTGCTATTCTACGTTTCATTGTTGTCATAATGCGGTGGCTTCTTGTTGTCTACACCCCAGCTTTCTCACCTCATTTTTCATAGCAAAACTCTATATAGTATATATATATATATATACCTTCTAGTTACTCCTGCTGAGAGATGCGTCTGCATTTTTATAGCTTAATGTATAGGCACAGGTACATTTTCCAGCATTTTCCAGCCAATGGGTAAGTCTCACCCACTCGTCGTCTTTCAGGCTTTTTATGCGCCCCTTTCGGCCTTTCTTTTCGCATTCGCATTCGCTTTCGCTTTGCTTTTATTTCATGCAACACAAAGAAGCATTTTACTTACATGCATGCAAAGGATGTTATTGTTGCTTCGCTTGCTTGTTTCTATAAGGATATTAAATGTTAGCTCGATATTCGTTGCGCCCTCCCTTGCAGGCGATATGTTAATGCGATGCTTGTGAAACTTATTGGAAATCAAAGTAATCATACGGCACATTGGCTCTGCACTAAAAGGTCTCGGTTATGTGAACCATTTTACTAAACTGCAAAAAATATTGTTGCCAAAGATATCAAATTTGAATTTCTTGAAGTAATTATTATTAAATCGATTTTACACGATTGGCAAGCACATTTGTAAAAGCAATTAAGTAAGTAACTGTTATATATATAATAATAATATAGTGTTAAATTTATTCGTAGTGTAAGCGGAGCATCGACCGGTCATGAATATGCACTCAGGCGTAATCAAATCTAGACTGATTGCATTGCTTCAGGTTTCACATTTTTGGCACTCGATCTTTCCGCCTCCTGCACCGTTCCCCCATTCCCGTCCCCGCCCACGCCCTGTTGCTTATCGTCAGACAAATCGCTTTGATTGATGCCCGTGGTCCAGTGCATTTGAGCTGCATCTGCAGTTAGTCACTGGCACTGCAATGCCATCGGTTCGGTAATTGCTTTTGTGGCACACACCTTAAAGCTGGCCAGGATTCTACGTCTCGAGTCCGAGTCCGAGTCCGTTTCCGTTCCGTTTTATGGTCAACAATACGCACGCAATTACCGCAGTTGGGAGCTTGGAAAAAGTTCAACACCCCCGGGGCCTGGCAAAAGTTGTCACAGCTTCTGGGCCCAGGCGCAAACTTTCAACTCTAATTGCCCAAGTGGTTTTGGAGTGGCATCACCGTCGCCAAGACGCTGCGTAATAGAGCTTCCTCTTCTCAAATTTCAATTCTCCATGCTTATTCTCCGCTGCAGTCAAAGTTTTGTGGCAAACTTGCTGGCCCAAAATGTACAATCAAAGCTGACCGTTGGCGTTATTAACACAAATGAAAATTGTGTTCATGCACAAGCATTGAGTTACTTATATATCAATTTATTAGACGGCAAACTTTTAGCCTGTCGTCTCACCCAGTCACTGCCCGACAGCCGCTTGGCCTAATGAAGTTTAGGATTGCAGTTGCCAAATGCACATATGTTAAGCCATGCTCGTTTGCATGCACATTTCTTTCAAATCACACATGCCAAAGGGCACCTTCCCTTCCAAAGGACACACACTTACACAGGGACACACACACAGCGCCAGAGATTCCGGCATATTTACACATTGTCGTCCCGAATTAGCATCCCCTGACACAGGTTTTGTCTTTTCACGCTCAACATTTAACTTTTGCCGTTTTGGGTAATAACTTTTCTGGCGCAGTGCGTGAGATTTAAGGACATTTGAATTGTCGCAGAATGCTGCGCTTTTATTATAAATGAACAACACATAAATGTACAAGCGAATATTATAAAAATGTGTATAAAAAATACATTTTATACAGCTCGGGTTTTTCTAAGCAACCATGGAATCACCCAAACACTGTCGAGTCTGTTTAATTGAATTTCCTCAGACTGCAAGGAGCGGGTATAAAATTTGTGTGGCAGCTCAGCTCGAGTAAGAGCGATAGTTGAGTAGACAGCGTTTCTTAGTCGACTAATAGTGCCACACTTCTGCAGCAACTTGCATATCTAATTTGGATTCAATTAAATTTTTAAGAAGTTAGTAAGAATTTGCGCATTTTGTGTGGCGGTATTTACTCACATCACCTTTGCAACTTATAACTGAGATTGTTGCCTTGCTGCGTTGCTTTATCGATTTGCCAATGAAATTAATTATTATCAATGTTGTCAAATGTTGACGCCTTTTGGCTGCTTCAGGTTCGTGGCAAATCAAAATTCCATTAAACTTTTCGGTGCGCCCGCATAATTTTGCAACATTTTGTGGCTGAACTTTACTTTTTGCCACTTTTTACAGTGCTGTTCTGTGGCTTTTAATTAAAATTTGTTTGTTAGCACAAAGCCAGCAACGTTTCGCTGCCATTTGCCATTGTTGATTGTTGTTGTCTTGCGGAGGCAAGCCCAAATATGTCTGGCCGTATAATTAGGAGCGCACATCCGAGGCGAAATTACATCGCGTATACGCCGCGTGTGCCTTTTAATAATGCCGAAAACATTTTTACAGACAACAGCGCAGATAGCGTAAAATGCGGTGAAAAGGAGCGCAACTGAGAAAAGTGTTTGTGACTCATTGAAAAAATACATTTTAATAGCATAATTTTTGTCGCTGCGGTTGCGACGACAGCTCTTAAATTAGAAGACTGTTGGTTTCCCCCTGACGTGTTTCCTGCGGTTGTCATGGTTAACTTCGGTTGTATTCTCAACTCAACGCAACTCGACTCGGGGCGTGGCCTCATTATTGGCTAGCTATCACCTGGCGACAATCAGGGCTAAGATGGCACGTTTTTGTCCCTACTGCGATGACAACAAACACTATTCAAACAAAATTTGTTTTTGATAAGACAATTTGTATGCCAAAATCAACGCCTTATGTTTAATAAAAGAAATTGCTTTTCGTTACATGTATTGGTTGTGCGTCCCAGGCGTTGCTTACAGCTAAATTAAATTAAAAATTCAATGACAGCACATTAACAGCGTCGCGTCAGATTGGATTTCATCGCCGGCGTCTGACAGGCGATTGAGCAAATTTCGTATACAAAATAATTGAGCTGTGTCTGTTGCTTGGTTTAGGTTTCCATTTATTGATTTTCCACCTCAAAGAAGGTGTCAAGTGAAAAGCAACCTGTTCAAATTTCTTTAGGTCTGCTGTCTGCTAAATGAATGTTTAGTCTGTGCGCTCAGACATGCCCGACATCTATTGATCTATTTATGAGCTTCAATTAATGAATTAAAAGATTTTTTAAGAAGATTGATTTCGATTTCGTTCATCTTCCCAACCAAATTTCTGATATTAGAAAACCTTAAATTTCTTTGCGAATTGAGCCATAAAAACTAGATTGAAGATAAAATTTAGGAAAATACTCAATCTTTGTCTCGTCAAGTTTTTATATTTCTTAAAAATATGTGCTGATTATATGAATGCTAATCAAAAAACAATTGAAACTAGCAAAAAGTATTTCGTTCTGAAATTTCGATTTCCAACATTCAACGGTTTTCCGGCCATTCTTATATGAGTATAATTTCAAAAATGCATTTGAATCCAATTGCATATATTAAATAAATTTTCGTCCAGAAAACTTTAACAAAAATTTTTTTTTACCTATCTTGGAAAATGTGCCAAAAAAAAGTTTTGCTTAACTAACCTTGACGTTGATCTTAAAATTAATTTGAAGCTGATGGGATAAAAACTAACAAAAACCATCAGTAATTTTTCGAAGCTTACTACTTTTATTTTTTGAAATGAGCTTAAAGACAAACTACTTTCACATCGAACCACCTTGACCCACTATTTGCCACCCAGCCTTCTTATGGCCAAATGGAAGCTCAGTCCACATTTGAGATTCATAGTTTGCGAAGCCTTGGTCCCCAGTAGTTAGGACAAGCTGTTTTATTCAAATAGATATCGAAGCAGTTTTCGCCCATGGCTTCAGTTATATTCTTAACAATCTTCAATATTTTTGTGCGAAGTAGAGTCAGAGTTTTAAATGTTTACAGATTAATGCGCAGGCTACTTTGATTTCCTTCGACTTGCCACTGATAATTGATAATATGTAATTGTCCTAATTGTTGGGTCGTTTAATGAAGTGTGAATTTTAATCCGCCTTTTTAAAGGAACTGTTGTAATTGTATCGAATTGTATATTTCAAGACAAGTGTTATTAATGGAGGCAGACAAGTAGAGTCTACTTTTAATTTCGAATTGAAAATGTGTGTGTTTTTTTTTTTTTGTAAAATTAATGTTTATTGCATTTCCAGCGAACTATCGGAAATATATGAATGCAGATCGGCAATGCAAAGGAAAATCATTGACAAGCCAACAAGACAGGGGACAGCACTCATACACAGAGCAGACAAACACACAGATGCTTTCCAGATCGATAAACTTAGCACGGAGCACACAATGTGTGTGCTGAAACTGCCACGACCCCTTTCGGATGCTTAGCATAGACAATAAATTCGAACAAGAGGCAACACATCCGTTGAGTGGCAACAAAAGAAGCAAATACAGAGATGGAGAGGAGAGAAAGAGAAGATAGATAGAGTGGGAGCGAGAGGGATAGTGGGATACAAACTGAAAACTGAAACCAAATACCCAAACACAAAATGGCAGCTCTTTGGCTGCGATTTATATTTGAAATGCCTTTGGGTGGCCACTGAAGCGGCAAATGCTTTTGCGGCTTGGTCTCCAATGGGGCGGGAGCATTAAAAAATATATTGCAGCAAAATTTATTCATCGACGGCAGTTGCAACTTATTTTTATGCCTGTTAATTGCCACCCCAACCATATTTGCCTTCCCCCTGCCATTTTGCTTACGCAACTGTCAACTTTGCCATTTTGCAAAACTTCCCGACTGCCTCTAACCCCTGTCTGCCACTTGCGCATAGCATGTGGGCATCATAAATATTTTCCAGTCCATTGATTTTTGGTGGCTGCCGTCGATGTTGATGCTGTCCGACGGACAGAAAAGTAGCAGAAGCCGCTTCTGATGCTTGTTTGCTCATACCTGTTCCACAACACAGATTCTTAAATATTTCACCAAAGTATATGTATTAAAATAAACATTTTAAATTGCAAGTTTAAGCTACATATAATAATAATAATATAATTAAAGCGAGAAGCATATTTTTTACATTTTATTTCTTTTTTTTATGTGTATTTTTTATGCATCTATTGCAATCCATTAGAAACGCTGCTTGATTTGTCTGTCGAAATTTGGGTGAAATCGATATTAAAATCATTTGCGGCGGCAACTAAATTTACAGTTTGTTGTTGTTTTTATTGCCTGTTACGCATAAGCTAACATTACCCCCACAAACAACTCAACCCCCGCCCACGGCACACCCCCCTCAAACAACCCACCACACTTAACGCTTTGCTCTTTGGCAATGTTTTGTTTTGTTTTCAGCGACACTTGATTGCTTTTATGTGTGTGTGTGTGTTTTTGTTGTTGTGGTTGTTGTGATTGTTGTCGTTGTTGTGACTGTTCTTGTTGTTGTTGATGTTGCTGTTGTTGTTGTTGTTGTTGTTGTTGTTGCTGTTGCTGCTGTTGTGCGTCAGTCAGGCAGACGCTGAAAAGTATGCTACGCGCCAAATAGACTCAAATTATGTTGTCGTCGGAAGGACAGGGGGGCAACCAGCCAAAGAGTGCGAGCTGACGGGTGTGTCTGTGTGTGTATGTGAATGTGTTTATGCATACGCATATGTGTGTGTATGTCCATGTCAATGTGTATGTGAGGTGTTTGCCCAACGCTTTTTATGCCTGCCAACAATTTTATGTGCGTCGCTCATAAATATTTTTGCTCAAGTTAATTGAAACATTACCAAAAAATGCTTGTTGGCAAATATTGAAATATTTTTGGGTTGGGTCCGCACACACTAATGGGGCTATATACATGATGTGTTTGTTGCATAAAACGATTTCTTGCAACGATTTATTGGCACTGGCTGTTTGCTTTGAATATATATGGATAGATTAAATTACGAGCGAAGAGTCACTTGTGTACATTATGATCAGAGCTGGTCAAATTGAATTGAAAACATTGCAAATGTTGTTTTTAAGCTGTGGACTTTGAATATGTGCAGCAACTCAGTTGATGCATCTTCCAGCATCCGTTGACTGCTTCTCAACTTCGCTTATCGATTTGGCAACGTAATCGATATTCTTCACATTTAATCAGCACATATTGATGAGTCCCGATTTTAGCAAGTTAATGTAAATAATGTTGACCACTTACGTTGCAGGCCCAAGTAGGAGAACAGGCCACACTGTGAACAGATGGCCGAAATATAAGAATTATTTTCTTTAGCAAACTTCTAATCTAATATTAAACATATAGTTTCACAACTTTATGATACCATTTTATCCATATATAATTATATTATATATATATAATGGAACTGAACGATTCTTACTATACAGACCCGTGTTCTTTGCAAACGATTGTTGTTTGATAGGATCACAGCCATTGGGATTGTGGGCTGAGAATTGGAGTAGGGCAATGCCGCCCTCGGGCGCCTCCCAATGTGTGCTTAGCAGAGTGTAAATGTCAAGTTTGCGTGTTTTGGCATTCCATTAGGGGTGCTCCCTTTAATGCTTAAAGCCAGCTTGCCTAAATATATTAAAGTGATTCTCCTAAGTTTGATTCGTTATGAAACAATTGTTTCGTGCCCAGAGTCAGATTCTTGTCACTTACTAATTCCAGTCCACATTTTTTGAGCTCTGGAATATTGCTTTCCTCGGTTCGATATGCCTTTCAATTGGTTACTCATGAATTGAATTGCATCTGATACTTGTCCTGCTGATAAAGTTTTGTCAAGCCTGCAAACAATCATGTAACTATTTCAAAAGTTGACTCCTCTAAGTTTGATGTTTCGTGGGATGTATGAAGATTTATGCCATAATTTCTGTATTGCGAATGCAATCACAAAATCAAGGTAAATTTAATTATGAAACTATGGGGTTTTAAAAAAATTTAAAAATTTAATTGGAAAACAGTTTTATATGTTTATAGTATGTAATCTGTGCGTAGGTAATCGACCCCATTAAATTATTAAAAAGACTTTTGAACAGCAATAAATTAGCGTTGGGTACATTGATTGTCAATTTGAAAATAATTTTACAGTCCGCCGGCCTCGCAAGGGCGATTCAAGTTTGCTTATGGTCCCGAATCTGGCATGTGACTACAGCAAAATGCTGCCTTGCCACAACAACAACAGCTATACAACAGCAAAATGACAAAAACGCAGTGAAACAACAATAACACTGCAATTTACATGTTTTCATTGCATCCGCGCTGTGGATGTGGATATGGCTGCGTTGTCTTCATTGTTTGGATTTGAGAGCTTCAAATGGCAGACATAACAGGCAAGCCAAATATTTTATGTGAGCGGTGGACTCACTGAGGTGGAATCTAGCTGGTGCCGGGCAACAGTTTTACCATGAGCCTAGGCTACAATTAAAATGCTGAGTCAGTCAATCTGGGTCATAAAGTTGGTTAATTGTCGGACCATCTCAAATGTGATTTCATTTCTCTGATTAACTGTAAATGTTTTCTATGGTATGTGCCTAAAAGCGCTGAAAACAAGGCAGAAACAAATCTGAAATAGTAATAAATCCAGCAGAAGAAGACCACATCTAATTCGTGCCACATAAATGAATAAATCAGAAAAAATCAGTTAGGCTTCTGCAACAGGAAGTTGCTGTCAATATTTAATTGGGGTCATCAATTATTGACTTATTGCTTTTTCACTTAATTCTAGCAAAGGGGTTCCGGTTATTGATCCCTCATTTGATTCTAATCCACTGGTTATAAGTTACCCATTTCAATCTCTCCGTTAAAAACAAGGTCAGTCATAAATTTTCAATATTCTGTCAATAATGACTCGAACGTGCTCCTAAGCCTCAAATTGTTCTAAATAAGGTTAAACACCTGACCCTTTACCACTCAAAAAGCAATAAATCAATAATTGATGATCCCAATTCAAATTGACAATTCTTCCTATTTTTCTTGATACTAAACAATTTGTACATACAAATAAATATAAATACCTGAATAAAAAATAATAATAAATAATATAATGTGAGCGCTTGTCGGTGATTTAAGTTTGTGCTTCTAAATATTCCCTGAATATTCGCTGACTTAGTTTACCCTTCAATACCTTCAGTATACGAAATTATTAATTGGCTGCTTGCCCCGTGGTGTCGCTCAGTTCACGGATCCCCTTTGTTAGGTTGGATTTGTGCTCATGTACGCTTGAATCCGTCCACCAACTACGCAAGCCCAAGATCTTAGCTTGCCCGACGGAAATTCCATACAGCACTCCTGCTATCGGCCTCCTCGATTCCTCAAGCATTGCCCCTAGTACTCCTGTCCTTTGACTAATCCCAGGTTTTAGCTCTTATCGGATTCCGCCTGACACCACAATTCTATCGTGGCAACGTTATACGCCTATCACATAATTCCAGGACCTCAATGTCGTGCGTGATCCATGAGCTGGTCCATGTAGTTAGGCGGCATCGAATCCTTTGACGCAATTTATCCTTGAAGCTTGAAGTTAACCGCACTCGTATTACGCAAACACGAATGTTGTTGCGCTGACTTTTCTGCGTTACGTTTTTAGTTACGTAAACTTCACTTGATACCACCGACTGGCTTCATAAATTCGCACAGACTCCGTGTCTTGTGCTGCGACGCTCCTTTTATAGACCTTTCTTGGCCACTTTTTGGCGGGAGTGTACTAAGGTGGCGTGATCTTTTGGCCATCGTCTGCCGTCAGTAGGGATTGCAAAATTGCACCCACAATACTCCTCACACACTGGACATGTGTGGCAGACACGGTCCAATCGCTGACTACCTGTTTTAGAAAGAGAGAGTACGAAGCGCCGATTTTGTATATATATAGATAAATGATACATACCTATAAAACGGATCGGATCACTATATTATATAACTTTACTGTTAGTTAATTTAAACCAAAAAAAAAAAAGTTTGCCAAGACACTCGGACAAAACCCGCTGTTGCGAATGCTATTAGGCTCCTCACATTAGGTCGCTTATTCTTAATTTATAGCGTAATACAGTTATAGGCAGATGGACTTCGGTCTGACAGGATATGTATTCTTCCAAAAGAGCGAGAATAGCTTCTTGCGTTTACCGCTTAGTTTGATTTGACTTTAATCTAAATCATTTAATGCAATTATCATTTATTTATTACTCAGCATTTGTTGATTTTGTCTGTGCCCTATTCTTGCTAAGAATAATAACTTAATACATTTAATGCATATAAGTTCTAGTGTATAAAATAACAACTAACTGAGTTAGTTTTTAGTATTGTATTTAATTATGCTTTTGAGCAAATGTGAGTTAATCTTTTTGCCTTGAACTCAATAACTAAATGAACTAAATGGGCTGATATATATGCCTCTCTGTCTCTCTCTCTTCTCCTAGATGCCACATACAGCTGTACATAGCTATGTGCTTCATCTATGCTCTACGGTACAAAACACCTCTGTCCTTGCCTCCTTGCCCCATTGCCTCTTGCCCTTGTCAATAAAATACTCGTATCTGGATTCCGCTGCACATTTGCACAAACAATCGTGGCAACCGCAGCGGTGTTCACTGCTTAATGACCTGGCATTGTGGGAGGGTGGTGAATGGAAGTAGCAATTTTTGTAAATATTGTGCATTCGGACAATGGAGGCATGGTGAAAATGAACACAGCTATCAGCATTTTGTCGTCCTTGCCCCATCAATGGGTCCCTGACGCAGCGCTGCATTTTATTTTTATATTTTTTATGCATGAGCAACGTAAATTAAAATTAAATTGACTGTGTGCAATTCGCGTTAGAAGCGTTTTCAGTTGCCTGCCACACGGCGTATGAATTATAAAAATGGCCTCGGCGGCAACTTAAAGTTGCCGGTAACCTCAACGCAGTGCTTTTCATTTATACACTATTTCCATATATTTATACGACCCTTTTATTTGGTGTTTTTAATTAAGTAATAAAATATTAATTTGCTCTGCTGTTGTTATGGTTCTGGCTATCGTTGCAGCATTTGTGGCTGCGGTTGAAATGCATTTTGTGGATGCTGCAGTGATGCAGCTCTTTGGCAATTTGCTGCCTGTCTCCCTGCTCTTCCCTCCTCCTACCCCTGGATCATCACTTCCCGCAGTGCTCTGCGCCATCCAGTGACAATGTCAGATGCAGACGAGGCAGCGACTCAGGTTTATGTGCGCTTCACAGTTTATTCTGTGCTACCAGCTTAGCACGCCGCAGGAGCCAACGCATTGAATATCGCTCTCTCAATATCTCTGGACTCAATACATACATACAAATACATATATATATATGTATATCTAGCTACCCATCCTTTACTGTATCTGCTGTCTCTCATTCAGCTGCTGGCATTTTACGCATCATTTAACCCCTTCGATTTGGGTTTCAATGCAATAAAAAATATTCGCCTTTCTCTGCGCCATCTGCCTTGCAGCAGCTGTTGTCCTCGTGCCCAGTAAACTATGGGATATATTGAACTTGGCAACTTGCTTCTTGAAGAGTCGAGGCGGTGGAAGTTTGTACAAAAGTCACAGTAATTTGTGATCCTATCCGACCCTATGTTGAATTGAATTAAACTGTAAATTGCATTTAATTTTGTATACATTCAGACCTAATTCACAATTCTAATAAGATATGTTAAGTTTCGCCAAGCTCGTCCGTATTTTTGTCCATCTATCGGTACTTCTGCCTGTAGAGACTATCTCACAGACTACAAAATACAGAGACGACATATCATCTTGATTTTCATTTCTGATAACTCCGACCACTCCGACTCTCGTTATTTGCCTTGGATAACCTTAACCCAAGTCCTTACATATCATATGTTGTACATATCTTAGTTAAACCAAATATATTTCTACATTATACGTTCTCGATTAATGCTGTCGTTTAGTAAATAAAATGCATGTTTTTCATCCGATCTTAATGGAATTTTTACAAATTATCGATGTCAAAATTCTTTTAAATTACAATGCTATATCTAGCATTCGATAATCGACGCCAGATGAGCACTCCCTCATAGTTTATGATATTGGTTATAGCGACACGACTTTTGATCAAGAAAATATATAATTTATGGTGTTGAAGATGCTTCGTTTTGTATATACATACATATTGCAAATATTACCGAAATATACAAATTAGGTGAGTGGATAAAATAAAAATAAATAAATGAGAAAGAGCATTTCATAGTCGGTCGCTGTCGACTGTAGCATTCTTACTTGTTATTATTGAATGCTTTCCGTTCTTTATTATTTCTCCTTTTCATTTCAGTTTGTCAAATTAGTTGCCGTTCAATAATTGCAGCTTCTTGTTATCTACTATCTTTGTCCCGTCATTGTTAAATCGATTCGTTCACAGTGAGAGTTTATAAACCCGTAGCATAAAACACTTCCCAGTTGTCTTATCTATCTGTCTTCATTCGGTTATTCATTGACAACTTGATGGTGCTTTGTATCTGCTAATCCCACATCACATCTTCCGCCACATCATCCGGCCAGTTCCGTTCTTTTCTTTCCGTAATCTTACAATTCCGCAACCTAACCCAACTTTCATTGTGCTGGCTGTGCTAGCTGCTACGGACTCTAACATGACAGCTGTCATATGTTGCTATTCCATATTATATTTTATAGCATAGTTCTTATCCGCATTCCGTTCCTTCAAAGCTTTGTTTTGTGCCGTTGCGATTTATATGCAGCTTCTTCTTCTATTCGTAACACAACATTGTTACACACAACACGTGCTCAGATTTGGAGTCACTCTCTCTCTCTCTCTCTCTCTCAATCGAGCTTTTCTATTAATCTTGCGCAGTTTAACTCTCTCTCTCTGTCTCTCGCTCCAGTATTCTCGGACTGGTTACTTCTCTTTGGCTGATTGGAAGTTTGAACTTTTACTGTACACAATTCTGCACATTCTCTCCACATTTTTTTTCTTTTTGGATTTTTCATTGTTTTCGTGCTGCTCTGTTTCATATTACTTCAGCTGTGCCACATTTGGCTCATGACTCCGGCAGCGTGTGGAACTCTTGCCGCACTCAGAGGACTTAAAGCAAAGCTAGCATTTAAAAATAATTTATTGTGTCAGCACACACAACACACACACGCAAGTAATTTATGTCTCTTTATTCGAGTCATAGTTTCAAGTTCCACTTGAGCGTTCGTTGATCCGCTGCCCCAAACACCTGTCTAGATGACTGGATGCGATTGTGTTTGGGTTGTTGGGGGTCGAGAGTTGACTAATTCCGTCACTATTAAAAAAACCGTATGAGCTTCACATTGGGGCGACTTTGTTATAAAAGTTGTGCTTAATTTGATTACCCCACTTGGAAATTTGGGGGATGTGATTTAGTGCGGAAAATTAAAAGAATAAGGGCTCGTATGGGAAATGGGCAAATCCTCTTGGTAGGGGGCTGTGCAATGGTTTTTATCAGTAGATTAACTGTAAGTCTTTTTGGCTTGTTACTTTTTAGTAACTTTAGTCAGCTTTATGTTCTGCACTGATGTACTGATGTATAATATGCGCACGAAATTCATTTCATTTGAGATACGTATCTGGAAAATATCTGAAATTTAAATCAAACTCTTAAACTTTCTAATAGTGCACATTTTAATTGACTACACAAAAATAAAAGATACGTACCCGAATATTTTAATTGGATGCAGTAAGTCTTTCGAGTCTGTACAAAAATAAAAGCAAATGTTTGAGTGAGTCCAAACTAAGCTTTGTAATTAAAGGGAAATACAAATGAATTCTTTTGACAAATTGTCAGTCCATATCTCTAAAATCTCAACTTTTCGGTACTTATTTGTATTTAGTATTTTTTATTTGACAATGTTAATCTGGTCGACAAATCACTTCCGACATTCCTAGTCGCTCATCATGTTCACATTGTGAGCACTTGTGTATTCACACGGAAGAAACAATTACAAATTTATCAACTTGGGGCAGTTGACATGAGATGCAGCTGAGTGCTGAGGATATCAGAAGCTCTTATAAAAATATTTACACTTCGTTAACTGTCAAAGATAGCACTTATGCGGGAGGCGGAGAACCATTTAAAAACCGCCGATTTTCATATTTTCTCCTTACTTGTTATGTTTTCTCCACATTGCTTTGAAAAGCACTTTATGCAAATGCCCACCAAAAAAAGAAGCATTTTCTGGGCCAACGAGCAGAACAGCAACAACAAAGAAAGCGAATTCAACCATTTATGAGCCTATACTTTGTAGCACCCCAAAGTTCATTTGGGTTCACTTTGGGATAGTCGATACGGCTCAATTTTAAAAAGCATCCAAAAATTATGCCATTAAAATGCATATTCAATTAGCAGACGGTCAGAAATTGAGCTCTGAACCAGAATTTCGTGAAACAGTTTCAACTTCTGGGGGCGGGGCGGGGCACACAATGGAGCTGCGCTCGATGTCTAAAATGGTTGGAAACAACCACAAACACCTGCTGAAAAATTCTTTTAATTAGCGCCGAACAAAGGGCACGGCCAAGCGGATGGCTGACCAAACAATGAGCGTTAAATTCCATTCACTGCCAGAACTGAAAGCACAGCAAATAATTAAAGCAGTTGACGTAACGAAAGCGCAGAAAGGTGCGCCAAGAAATAGGACAGCGAGCGAGAAAAACGCAGACTAAATGCCAGACAAAATCATTAATGAGCTGCTCTCGGCTCTGCAACGAGGGTCAGCAACGGGAACTGTGAGGCAATATGTCATCTTGCGATGATGGCGACCATGATGATGACCGATGATAATGACTCTCGCTTCAAGCTCCCATTGATGCCATTGTCGTCATGTGGAACTTTAGCTGTTTCTATTGCAACTGTTTGTGCTGCTGTTTGAGCCTGATTTATTGATTATGATTAAATTAATGCGATTTATTTTGTATCTAACGCAGCAGAACACAATGCTAGAAATATCTGAATGATATTTATTAATTCCAAAATAAAATTATCTTTTTTGCTGACTCCTTGTCAAATGTTATACTTAGATACCGAAGGTATTTTGAATCCCGTCGGGCGTCATATTCCTGATTTATATTCACGCATATGTTTAATATTTTAACAATTGACTATATTGGATATAATAGATGTATATTTAAAAGGTTTTGGTTTCTGTCTGCCTTCTACACCCAATTTAGGTGGTCTGCTGTTAGGGTTATTATAAGGGTTAATTGCGAAAACATCCCTCTTGCAGCCAATCCTAATCAGCGTAACTACCTTGCCAATGAGTAATTTAGATTATTTTAGTGGCAGTAATGATCCGTCGACCAGACGCCTTAGGAGAGGCATGCCTATCCACGTTGTAGCCACTTGCTGACATGCATTTTGTAATTTCAATGTAATATTGTTGCCACATCAGTAAGTATACGACGCACTGCGCTTGTGGTATATTTGTGTTTTCCTATGGTGCGTGTGCGAGTGTACTCCAATAATGTGGACTTGCAGCAACTGCCTTTGTTTGCTAATATAATATTTTGTTGTGTATTTTAGTAGCAGCAAATGCAACAACAACAACAACAACAATAGCAACAACAGCAACAAAGGGCAGCAAGCGTCTGGTATGCTTCTACTTAAGAGTATTTTATGCTTAGCTCTGCAGTTCAGTCAACTTTTGTTTGGCTACCTGTGCAAAGTACTGTGTCTAGACGAAAAACACGAGCCGCACACACTCGCATACACACACACACACACACAAACACGCACACTCTCTCCTGTTAGCAACACAAGCCACAAGAAAAATGTTTAAGATGATAGACGCTTAAAACCCGTCGGAATCTTTTGTAGCCGCTTGAAAGCGTGGAAAACGCTTTTGCATTGGTGCGCTGCTGTAGCAATTTAATAGCAAACATGAAAAGCGATAACCATTTTTCCCTGCCACCGTTTTGTGATTACAAATTACGACACATAACCCGTGGCTATGGCAGCGGCCAGAGAGGAAAATACGAGTAGCATCCACCACCAGTTCCAACACTCACAGAAGCTGCAACACCAGAAAACTTCAAACAGCCACAATTATATAATGAGCACAGAGATTGCCAGCCAACACACACACATGCACACATATTTGTGCATCTGTGTTTATAATTTGTTTGTATGTCTATCAATTGGGTTGGTTAAACATTATCACTCATGTGTGCATGATGAGTGAATTTAGAAAAATCTCAAGTTTAAAATCGATTTATTAAAATCATTTTAAGTGTAAATAATACTCAAACAAATACAATATTTGTTTTCAATTTTGAACTTAAAGAAGTTATTTATTATTATTGTTATTACAATATAATTTTGGGTTAGTTCTGTTGCACCCCTCGCTTGCGATATGTGTGTTTGTTTGTTTTTTAGTTTATCAGACTTATCCTGCAGCGCTTTTTGAAATCTATGGTTAAGGATTGGATGGTGGGTGGTGGCTAGTGGATGTTTTGGGATGGTTGGTGGCTTGGGGCGCGAGAACTTTTGCAACTATCGGAAGTCGTTAACGCTTTCACACACAAGCTGCAGCATCCCAGTGTCAGATCTGCCGCTCCCACATTAATTCAGTGTGTCTCATTCAGTCTATCTATAGTTGTCCCTCTCTCTGCTCACACACGCACAGATAAATCCTTTTGGCGTTGGGACGGCACAGAGAGCTGCCATGTTTGATTTCTCGCTTTATATGTAGGCTAACTTGTGTGTTTGCTGCTGTCACACTGTTGTGGCACACACCCCTCCCAGACCACTCCCAGACCCGCCCCCCCCCTCCCACGAGCCACCGATCCCCCTGTTGCCGGAGCACGCCCACAAATGTTGGCACATTAATTAATTGAAATGCTGTCGGCCATGGAAAGCGAGCAGTGTGGTCTGGGATGTCGTGTGTTTTGCACGCTTGTTAGTTCAACTAGCGCCTGGCAATTAAACGAAAATTAATTATGCTACCTAACAGGAGAGCGGCCTCGAGGCAAAAGCGCTCTGGCCTTGAACTTAAATGTGGCCTTTAAGCACTTAGTACCATGAGATGTGGATATATTCATTCACGTCCATGCACCACACACCTCCCGCCAGCCCTCCCACCAATTAAGCGGGAAGCCAATCAGCTGTCACTTTTCGTTGTCTAGGCCGTCGGAAATGTGCGTCCAGAGCACTGTTTTGTCCCTCATCAAGCTGTTTCACTTGGCTGCCTACTGCTAATGCCTACTTAACTTTGACTTTGGTGACAGCGCGGCTTTAATCAATGCCAAGTCCGTGCGAGAGCAAGGTTAAAAGTGCTCTTGCCTCTGTCCTTTGGCCAGCCAGCATAGTTTCCTAGTTTCAAGTGGTGCCACAGCTCATAATCCACCGCCGGCGAAACGCAAAACGCAAAAATCATTTTTCATTTTTCACGTAGAATGCCATCAATCAATTTCATGCTGCTTGAGGATGTAAAACTGCTTAAGTTACGTTGTACTTACATTTCACTTCACAGACTTCTTTGCAACGAAACTTGTCCAATTTGAATACCCTGCAGCTGTTCAAAGGAGAAAACGTGGCATAATGAAGATGTCCAAATGCAAGTAACATGCTTTTCAGAGCCACATCTGCACATCTTCTTGGTCAGCAAAGTGTAAGTCTGGTGTCCTGAACAAAGAGGGAAAGATGATAAGGGTATGATTACTGTCATTCAAAGTCGGCATGCAAATCAGTCACCTTGCTTATCGGGTTTGAATAACTCAAATGCCTCTTCTGCCACCTTTCCTTCTCTGAGCAATAAACTCATTAAATATATTATATACATATGTATACAGCTGCGAAAAACAAAATTGCATTTTTTCTTACGAATGAAGAGAAAAATTGTGCAAAATAACCAAAAAAAAAAGGGGGAATTAACTTTAAATAGGCTAAAAACGGCGAATAAAATAATGTTTTTTTCCTTCTCCCTTTTTTTGGGATTCATTTCCACTTCTAAAAACGTATTTATAAGTTGTAAATTTCAAAAGTCATCTTGGAAAACCTTTTTGTGATATAGTTTTAGGTATATTTTAGTTGTTGAAGTTGTATATATGATAATATTTAATATATATAATTATATTGCTATTGCAAAACAACGTGGGTTGAGTTGGAAGTTCAAACCGAGTATATTACTTAAAATATGGCCTAATATAGCAGTTGGTAAGCCCTACGAAATGGAATTTGACTGTATTTTATATTTTTGTCCTTATTTATTCAAATGGTTTCACTAAAATGTGCTAATTTATTGCCTTTGAATGTTTTTTTAGTTTATTCTCGAAAATGCCTAAGACATTTCCAAATGTCGATTAATAGTTAATAATAATAATTAATAGAACAATAACTTTAAATAATTTTTTTTTAAATTTTTAGAATTATTTCGGATTAGTTTTAACTTATTTTAACCTATTTTATTTATGTTTGGCTTGCAGAGAATTGCAGAACCTTGCAGCTAGCGTATTTCCACCTTTGAGCATACCCCAATTACGTACTTTGTTATACATATATATATATACATATATATATATATATATAATGCTCTCACTTATCAAGTCTTTTGCATTTTCTTCGTTACGTTTCGTTAGAGACCCAAAGACAAAAAAATTTGATTTTTGCTTACTTGCAGTGAACTTTGTCGCTTGGCCTGGTCAATGCTTTCCTTGTACAATATTATTATTATTTTTATTTTTATTTTTAGTTGGCTGACTTGTCCGTTGCATTGGCTACACATTTTGATGATTTATGTGCCGTCGAGCAGTGTCACGAGCCCAATTAACATTTGGGCTAACATTTTCTGCTTGAAATGATTTTCTTTTTGATGTTCTCAGCTTAAGCAGCAACTAATTTGTATTCGAATTTAAAGCCCAAAGTCATTTGCATGAAATTGACACCAATGTTAAATTGCAAGAATTATGGCTATCGAAAATATTATGACTATCTGAACATGAATAAATAATGTATGTCTATATGCCCACATATGTATGTACAGAGTGCATTAAAGATTGAAGAACAAAGTTTTGTATCCTCTAAATGTATCAGAAGACAATTTTTCGAAGCATTATTCATAATTAGCCACTGGACAGTCGGAATAATAACTGCAGATAATATTAATAATCTTCAGAACTCTTCATCTGCACCAGTTAAACACCTTGGGAAGCCAACATATTTTAGCTAGAAAATCTGGGATTAGATGAAATTTCTTCTGATCTCGTTGTTTCCACCGGTGTCTGGAAAACGGAGTAGAATCAGAATACAATAGCTCAACGGACCAGTTCTGGTCCAAGTTAGTTGGCTTTGGTGACCACCTCTAACTCCAATTCGATAATTATAAGTTATTTATTTATTCCTGAAATTCCTCAATTTATCATGGCCATATGCTGCCACCCCAACAGCTGTGAATAATGCAATCAATGTATAATATATTCTTTTTCGTTGACGGTGAAATAATCTTTATGCCGAGTCATGTGTCATTTACAAATCTGTTATTATAATTTTAATGAGCGTTTTGCTGACGATTTCAGGTACTCAGTGAATGTGCTTATCTTTCAATTGATGCAAACCACACACAATTTATATCGGTTATAAATAACTCAAATGTCAGTTATGCCAGCTAGATAGGCATACTCTATAAGCTCTGAAGTTCGTAAGCTTGTTAGTAAACTTAAACCCCAATATTTGCAGACTGATTTTATCACTGTAATATACGCTTATTCTCACTTCAATCCGTGATGATTATTTATCCGAATACAAGCTGTGAGTCTCTTTAAATGATTATATTTTTAATGAGCGTCTTACCCAAAATCGTCAGGTAGATACATCAGTGGATACGCTTGCCTTTCAAGTGATCCAATTGCCCGAGCAGGCGGGGAGTAGCAGCAAGTTTAATATGCATACTTAATAATCGCTAACGCGACTGCTTACATAACAATGTGTGGGCGTGGTCTAACGCCCACCATGCGTTTATGTTTAATCTGCTGTTAAGCCAATGTCGAAGCTTTTGTAACTCTGTGTTGCTCTCTGTGTGTGTGTGCTCCGACTCAGCTCGACTCAACTCGACTCGACTCGACTCGACTCGACTTTGGCCATTTAGTTTATTTATAGCTACCAAAATATCAGCGTCAAAGTTACACACATACATGTTCTTATAGTTGCTCTGGATGTTGTTGTCGTGCTGACACATCATAATTTGGATCTTATTGTGAGCGTGTGTGTGTGTGTGTGTGTGTGTGTGGGTGGGTGGAGGTGTATGTGTGCAAGTCTCAGCCTTGCGCTCATGTTCCAGTTCATGTTGTAATATTTTAATGTGTGAAGCGACAACTGCTGCCGTTGTCGTTTTGCCAACAATACTTCCCACACCATCCACACCACCCACACTAACCACACCATCCACACCACCCACACACCCAACAACACCCACACCCACAAACAAACTTCTCTTTCGACCACGAACCGAGGCCATATAAATCATTCATTTTGATAACATTAATTTACGTTGCGGGTTCTATATCATTCCAATATGCTTTGAACTTGATCACATTATGTTGCTGATGGATGTAAACACAAATAAAATGATTTTTATGTACATTTTTCTTTTAAAATAAAATATGACTGCATATTTTCAACTAGATAGATGTCTTATAAATAAAGTATTATGTTGCCAGAAACTCATTTGTTATTTCAAAATAGTTTATTTATTCGGCAATTGCATTTAAAATTAATAAGTTGCCCAATCAATTTTAGGGTTCATTTTGAATATTTCGAGCCTGTTGTCAAATTTGACAGACAGCCTTAGCTACTTCTGTGTTAGTCACTGCCAGATAGTTGCTGAGCAAACTTAAGTATGAAGCAAGTTAACCCTAAATGTTAGTTTTACTTATTACTTTGTCGTTAGTTGGCATTTGGTAAATTTGCAGAGGCCAAGAGCTCAGAGCTGATATACAATTAAAACCCAATTTAAACTGCAACTCTAAATCAGAAAACTTATCAGTTACCTATTGGCAAGCGATGGCAAACTGGAGACGGCATCAGAGATAGACAGGTCTCAGCCGGGTAACTTTGCCGTGGTGTAGATATTGTTGAAATTTTGGTCAAAAGATACGCCAACAACGGAATCGAGTGGAGGGAAAGGGGAGTGAGTCTAGGCACCTCTGGTAAATACACAATTGGGGATGTGGCTTGGTAAACTTCTCCAGGCACTTTGAAAATGATGAGAATGGTTTACTCAAGTGTCCGCCTTGGAGCCTAGGCGATTACATTTGGCTTTTGCTGTGTTGGCAATGCATTTGCAATTCCAAACTGGTTTGAATTGATTAAGTTTCTGGTTAATGGATTGTTTACATACCTAAGCAGGCCAGCTGCAGCCTGCAGCCGCACATCATTCGGCTGTGTAATAGTAAACACAGCACAACTTTGCCAATTGGCCAGTCTTCAAATCTATGTCCATTACGTGGGCGTCTGCATAGCTATTTGGCCAATTTCCGCGTATTCCTCAAAACAATTTGAAATCCAATTCACCAAATGAAATAGTTATGTGTACAGTTCTCTGTCTCTCAGAGCAGAAGCTACTGCAATACTATTCGGTGACATATTTCCGATTTAATTAAAGATTTTCAGTATTCCATTCCTTGAGATCATTCTAAATCAAGACATTTGTACCCCAAAGCAATAAACTCAAAAAAGAAGAGAGAAGTTATGACATTTTGGCGAGTTTTTGTTCAAGTTAATTGTGAATAATTATTTGCTTATGCCATAAAGCAGATTAAAAAACTTTTGTTTTTAATTAGAAGCAGTCGGAAAACAAAAGATGCGGCACCAGAACCAGCAGCAGCAGCAGCAGCAGCAGCAGCAGCAGCAGCAGCAGCAGCAGCAGCAGCAACATCAACTTTAGCAACTTTACAAACATTTTTCGCGCATATAAATTACACAAAGCGCCAGAGACACAAAAAGAGGCAACAGAACAGAGCATAGAAAATTAAAGTTTTAGCTTGAAATTAATGCAAATCTTGCGTTCATAGAGACAATGCGGTATATGAGGCACATGCACCACGGGCTTCTGCACACATCTCGTTGCTCATTCATTTGGACCCACTCACCACGCATGGTGCCGCAACGGAAAACAGCTTTAAGTGAGTTCCTAAAATTGCATCATACCCGTCAAAAAGATAATTAATTTCATTTTAATTAAGTCGCATGAGCTTGTTAAATTTAACAAGCAACCGACGACAACAAACTGCCACCAAATACAACTCGAATTTTCGCTCTCATCCTTGTCCTTGACTCATTCCCGCAATGTGTGTATGTATTTGTATATAAAACATTTCAAAATTAATTAACAACTTATTTACATAGGCCTTCCACTCTCTGTGGCCCCTTGTAGATGCTGTACTAATCACATTGCTGCCACTAACAGAGCTGAACCCACGCAGCCTTTCGCAGGCACGTGCACCAAGAGCTCAAAGCCTGCTCGTCGCGATTCGCGCATATCTGAAAGGTTATTCAAATTGAGTATTCTGCACATTTCAGAGAAATCCTTATGCTTTAAAACTGTGTGACCCACAATCAAAACAAAAGTCGACCACAATTTCGGAAAAACGAGATACTTTTGACGCCAAGCTTAACTCACCATATTATTCAGAAGGTATATTTCGAAAATGGAGGGCTTCATCCGCTCAACTTCAGTCACTAAAAGCCTGTTCACTACATTTTTAACATATTTTTGTATATAGTGAGATATATATAAGCATCTTATATAAGAATCAATAGAATCAATATCAATAGAAACACTTCTGAAAAATAAATATGATTTATTTTATAAATTGATTTTAATTTTAGGCTAATTTTCTTGGCTCTTTTTTGCAGTACAAAATTTAATTATCTAGGCACTAATTAGCAGTAGCTGTGTGATATTTGAAAGAATCACAGCCATTTCTGTGCTTAATTGTTTCTATATATACAAAGATATTACTCAAGCGTAGAATTTAGGGTCTCTTCAACTCGAACACCATTGACCAATTCTGTTGACAGGTTTTGACCAATATCCTGTCTGCTCTTGAAGCTATGGACTTCAAATTAATGTAAAAATGTCGATAATGTCTACATCAGAAATCAGTTAAGATTCAAGTGTTACGTCTGCAATTTGATAAAAGTCCGATATACTTCCTATTTCATTCCCACACTGTTAAAAATTGAGACACTAAACTTTGAAAGATTTGATTACTGTTAAGCTTTGCTCAATATTTGTAAAATCAAAATGTCTTTAAGTGCCTGGTCTTGACAAATCGACTAAGCCTTCATCAATACCATAGTTCTTATTATTCGTTACCTCTTTTAAAGTTATAACCATGTCGTAATGGGAGTTTTTCACGTATTTTCGGAGTATTCTGTCAAATCAGACTGCAGCATTCCCACTTGTTCTTAAATGTGTTGAGGCTTCAGAGTATTTTGTGTTATTCGTAAATTTTCAATAATTTTGGAGATTAGTCGAGTGATTTTATGGAACAATAAATTTAATCGTTTATGGCAATAAATATGAATAATGCATGCAATTTGTTATTTTCTAATTTTATTTTCGATTGTTGTGCATTCGCTGCGCATTTCAGCCATGAAATATTTTTGGTAGCTCAGCCGCTAAGCGACTTATGAATTTTGAAATGACTAACCAAATTAGTTGTTCAATGTGATACACTTGCAAAATTATCGCTTATCGCTTTATTGTTTATGCTAATTTTTGCTCATTTTATTTTAGTAATTCGCAAACAACGGAATGCGTTGTTGCGTTGTTGTTTTGTTGCTTTGTTGCTTTGTTGTTTTTGTCCTATCTATGCACAGAGCACATTTAATGCGGTATGCAAATGTTGACGGTTTGCAAATGCCCCGAATAAGTCTCTAATTAAGTTTTCATGAATTCCAACATTATTTTTTGGGGGTATGAGGCGATATCGAGTTAATTGCGGGCGTGTCAAATTGGAGGTTTGTGGTTGAAATTTACCTGCCATTTAAGTATAGTGTATATAGAAGTGCCATGGGGTCTGGCAAATATAAATGGAAATCAGGCCAAAGCAAGTGAAAACGTGGCAATCGGGCGTAACCGACTGTGAAATACTCTGACATCACCACTAATGATCTTTTTGAATTTAGTGTCTTTACCTCAAAGATTGCAGAATATGTGGTCGATTTTTATAACCTGAACCCACTAAAAATGGGTAAAAAAGGAAGATGGCACCATCTCCGACCCCATAAAGTATATACAGTCTTGATCAGGGTCAACAGCCGAGTTGATGCAGCCATTTCCGTCCGTCCGTCCGTCTGTATGAACTCGCGAATCTCAGAGACTATATGAGCTGGTGACTTAAAATTTGGAATATAGGTTCTCGTATACATACGAGACCTCGTATTTTATCGATAAAAATTATTTTGTTTTGTTTTTTATTTTCTATTTTGCGTTATTTGATTTGGTTTGCCTGCCGACATAGTATCAGCAATGTCAAGACTGTCTAGCAATGGGTAACTACATTGCTTCTATGCATTTGCAAGTACACCTTACCAAGAGACTTGATGCCAGTGCAGATGCTTGTCGAAGAGATGAGCTGTTTGAGTCCTCTTTGAGTTTTGTTTGAACTGAGCTTGTCGGATGTATCATTGAAGTTGTAGCTTTTGGGTGTATTGGCCATCGTTTTTCGCAGAATACAAGAGGCAAATAATTTTGAAATAGTTGCTTTTAATATTTCAATATTTGAAAGTTATTTGCTTTTGCCAGAGGTTGAAGTTGCTGTCATTAGTTCTCATAAATCTGCTGCAGTTCAAATGGTGCTCTGTATGCAATAAATAAAAATGTTCAAAATAAACGCATTTAACTCCACAATCCCCCCACCCCCCTGTTCTAGCCATCTCTGCTTGGCCATGCCACCTTCGGCCCCATGCCACTATGGCAAGTCATTGAGGCAGCTCTGATTTTGTGCCTCCTCCTCGTTTGAAAGCTGCATTTCCGGTCACTAATATAAGTCAAAGTACAAAGTTGGTTGGTTGCCTGGCTGGTTGGCTGACTTCAGCTCTCTTCCCCTCGCCTCTCTCGCTTATAATGCAACGGCACTTAGCCAATGCCATTTGGAACGGGTGAGGGGCAATCGGGATGGGGTTGGGCTGCATTGGGAGAGCTTCTCTATCTGGCTGTGTGTGTCGCCGTGCCTCGCTGATGATTTAAGTGCACTTTGATGCACATTTTTCGTTGATGCTGATGTAGATGCAGAAGCTGCTGCTGCCCCAGATAATTTAATTAAATTATACGCTTCCTTACGTACCCGGGATAAGAGGCATGAAGGTATGGGGTGGGGAGGGGGTGTCGGCTGAGTATTTGAGGCAGGTTAGGTTCAGTTCAGTTTTGGGGTGTGTAGCTCGCATTTTAATAAGGCTTGTTGGTTAGCTAGTTTTGAGGTTGAGCTGAGTGTAGTTTTGGTTTAGTTTTATGCGCTGTCGAAAGGCTTTGTGCGAGAGTCTTTGGGGTTAAAGTCATTTGGGTTAGCTGAAAAGAGGTCGAATTGTTGTCACTCTTGGTGCAGAATGGCTGTGTTGTGGCATGCTTGATGCTCGTATTTAATAGCTGCCAGACCATCTTCCAAGCGTATCTTTCATCAGCAGCAAGTATTCTAATTCACTGCATTATTCATTTTTGCATGTAATAGGATTAACGCACAGATCGGAAATTATTTTGTAATCATGAAATTGCAATCGGTAACATTTTTGAAAATCTTTATTAAATAATAAAAAGGTTATATTTCCCTCAAAGCATGAGAGAATATTTTATGAAAGAGAAGCTTATGTTTTTTCGGGTACCAGAAGCCTAATATTTAGTATAAAAATATTGAACTTTAGCAGTCCTTTTGAGTGGCTTTGTTATAACGACATGTATTTGAATATGCAAAAACATTATTTTGATGTGTTTTCCAACACAATAAATGTGGGGAACAGCGAAGAGCCCAAAAAAGAAATCATTTGCCACAATTCTTTTGACACGCTGTGCCTGTGCAAAAAATGTTGATGTTATTCATCAATGTCAGAGCGATTACGTTGTTGCTATTGCAGTTGCAGTTGCAGATGTTCTTATTTTGTAGGCGACGTGTTATGCGGCTGTCAGCGCGGCCACATCAACATCAACTTCCAACTGGTAGCTGGCAGGGGCAACGCAAGAAAACGACCGGCCAGGAGAGTGGGGAGCCCCTCACGGACGCCACAGCAGGCAGTCATCAACAACATCAAGAGTCAGGCAACATAATTTTTAGTGTCGCAGTGAGCAAAGCAAAATAAAAGATATACAAAAAAATGCAAGCAACACTGACGAAAAACATTTTTAATGCACCAGAAGTCATAATATCTTCATATTTCATGCTTGCTACAGCGTGTTGCTGCACGTGCATGTCACATTGTGTTGCTTAAAGTGCAAAATATTGCACTCAATAGTTGCCCGCAACATTTTAAGCGAGCTGAACCCAGCTGAACAAACTGAAATTTCTACCTGGACAAAGTTCAACTTCAAAAATGTCTTGATTTTCGTGGGCTCCAAACATGCCCAACACAGTCACCAACACAACCAACACAACAAACACACAAAAGGCAGCGACAACGAGTTGGTCCACAACATATTTCCATAAACTGAAGCATTTCTATAGAACTAACTCGGAGAACAGTTGCACTCCTATTTCATCTGGTTTGCTTAATATATATATTTTATATACACGCGATAAATGAATACTTAAAATTTTAAATAGAAGTGAATTTAAAAGCTGATTATCTAATATTACTTTAATAATAATTGCTTACAGTTTAGTGGCCTCTTCCTATATTTTAAGTAGGTTTTATTGCTGGCTCCAGTTCAAGCGATTCTTATTTCTATATGTTATATAACTCCAATATATTCCAAATAGAGTCGGGTTTAGTCATCAACTGCTGATTTTTGATTTAGTCAAAAAGAAAGTTATATTTTCTTTTTAATGTAAATTTACATAAAAAAAATCCTGCTTATCTAATACAAGCTGAAATTGTTTAGATCAATTAATAAAATATTCACACTAAAGATAAAATTCTGCTAAATATATTGTAAAAAAAATAATAAAAAATGTAAAAAGTTTGATAAATATTAACTTGTGTTTTCAAATAAATCACTCTCTTTCGACTTTTTCCATTTCCCAAGTTGGGGTTAGGGTATTCAAATTTCGCATCAACAAAATGTAAAAGTTCTGTTTTTGTTTTGCTCCGGTGTTTGCCGCCATCAGGTTAGTGTTTAACCTCTGCAGTGTGCTGCAGTCCTCTCGAAAAGTCTTTGACTTGGCCCCCGTCCTTCCCCTTCCACCCCTTTGACAATCTCCCCTTCCGCCACCCACTAACCAAAGGAGGCACAGCCAGTGAACCGGTTGCCATACTGGACCCACACTGCTTGTTCTGCATGCTGCCATGGCTTTTAACCACTCGTTTGCTCTTTAACGCGTTAACGGGTTAAGTTGCCTATGTGGCATGCTGTTGTTGTTGCTGTTGTTGTGGGGCGCACGCTGCTTGCGGTTGTTTTTTATGTGGCCATCAAAGCAACGCTAGCGACTATTTCAGGACTAAAACAACAACAAATTGGTTAGGGGTGCCATCCTCATGTGTAATTAGTTGGCGCTGACTTTGTCATAACTTGCCCACACACATGCCAGCGAGTGTTGATAAGGAGGGTGCGGAAGAATGTGTCGCCTTTAAACGACTTGTGGCCACATTTTAAAGTCATTTCGAGGTGGGAGAAAGCTGCAGCAAAGCCGACTCAACTTGAAATTTTTTGCGCTAATCGACGGCCATTATGAAGTGCTCACTCCTCCCCCCTTCGAGCAGCCCTATGAAAGAAAACAAAAACTATTCTCAGGAGTGGTTTTTTGGCTCCAGCTCTGCAGGCAGTTTCACTTCCGACCAACAACTGCGGCTACTTCAGTGTTTTTTTTTTCAACTGCTGCCGCCGCATTCATTTTAGATTTCAGTTGCAGGCAACTAACGCGGCCTCAAAACTGACAGACGTTGGGGGTCCTCATTCCGTGCCGATGAGGTCATTTTGTAATTTGTGCTCCCATGGCGGATGCGGCTTTGGTCCCCGTCACTGTCCGCCTCCCGCCTGCCACCTTCCCCACCCTTCCACACCCTTGACCAACCCACTAACTGTCTGCTGTCGCATGGCCTGCGGTTACCGAGGCGCTTGTTCTTGGTTTTGTTTTTTCATTGGCCAAAGCGTTTTAATTTTTAGCTAGATGAAAATTACAAAGCTCTTCTGGCTTTTAAGGTGGGGCAGCTGTTCCTTGCGAATAGTTTCAAGGGGTAAAAAGAGCTTGTTGAAAAGTTTCGAGCAGTGAATGGCTAAAATGCAAAATATTTAACTATCAGGTAAAACAATACTCTATTTTCTTTAAGTCTAACTTTTGTGCAACTCGTTTCCGGTGCAATAAAATGAATTCATTTCCCCCAGGTAACTTTTCAGAAAAGTGGAAAAAACAATGCAACTTCAGCGGCAAGCGAACCATTGACTTATCGAATGATGACGTGACGTTATTGCAATAATAATATAGTTAGGAACGCCCATTCTAAGACCATCTAATATTGTCTTATAGCCTATCAAACTTCATAAACTTAGTTTCATCCTATGTATACCGTGATTAAGCTGAATTTTAAACTTCAGTTTGGAGCTCAATTTAAAAAAGATTGAATGAGTTTTGCGCATATTTCGAATCGTCTAATGATACAGATCAAAATCTATTCTTGAACAGTTTCTCTTATCTCAGACAAAAGAGAATGCATCGTGCAGAGATTTTTCGGTAGATTGCATATAGTTTTTCTATTCCTGGTATACTTTGTCAGGGGTTTGTCATAATTTCGCGGGTGATGTCGCCTCGCCCGCGTTGTCGTTGTCTCGTTTGTATTCTGGCCTCGTCCTGTCGACCTGGTTGCCAACTCCTTTTCGAGTTGAACACTTTCTAGTTGGCTCTGGCCTGAGCCGAGTGTACGTTCTGTATTATACGGCAGCTGTCGAGGACGGACACAAACCCGCACTCAAACACCCAGTTGCACTTGCATTCAGATGTAACTTTGGTCACACTCTCGAGCGTCCGTTGCACGCCTGGTCGTTGTGGTGGTATGCTGGTGCATGTATCCTGGCTGCGACTCGACTGGAGTCAACTGCATGTCAGTCCTCGGTTCGCCTGCTGGTTTTTCTGATTGTTGCTCGAGGGCTGCAGCTGCCTGCGTTTGACTACAATGCGCTTCATACTGGATGGACTCGCTGTGTGTGTTTGTTTTCCGGCATCGTTTGCTTTGATAACACGCTAAGTGCGCTGGCTTATCGTGCAAGATAATGTGCAGAAGTGTCATCTCTCGGATTTTCACGCGGTGCCTAAAATAAAACGACGATTCTGACAACGTTGTGGCAACCTTCCCGAAATATGCACAAAATTTATTGGTAACCAGGTTTAGCGATGCCTAACTGAACAGAGGCAGACTCAGCCACACTTACAGTCTCAGCTCTGGCTACAGTTTCGGCTACCCACACCTGTATTTTGCTCCCAATTTTTGGTTTGCCATATATTGAATTTTTCTTGCTATTCGCCCGTTTTTGTTGCCTGCTTTCTGGGGTGGCCCACGCTTAATTGGCGCTTGGATGCTTTTCGAAATGTGGTGGCTTTTAAATATTAGTTTAGACCGGGCGTTGTGTAATCTCTGAGTTTGTTAGCAGCTGGCACCGCTCTGCCTACATTTGCCGTTGCAGGTGTAGCAATTGCGGTTACCCAGTCAGCTAAAATAAACACTGAGCTAATTTACATAAAAGCTTAAATTAATGCTTTAAAAATGCTTAACGCATATGCATAATAAAGTTCTTAAGCTGCTTCAGAATATATTATAATAATATATATTCAGATGCATACAAAAATGCTTGCGGCTGCTGATGGAAATGACATCAATATGAGAATCTACTTTCGACTATAACTTGGGTGTTTCTTGGGTGTTGATCAATTATATGCAAATGCATATGCATAGTGTGTATTAAACCTTTAAAATTATGGCATTTATTGCTGTGGGAAATCGAAATGTATCGATATTCGAGAAACGGAATCAGTTATCTATAAAATAAAGCAAACTAATGTGTTCAAGCTGGACTTAACTAAGAATCGACAAATCGATAAGCCCTCTACAACTGAGCTGACCAAACTAAGTGAACATGTGCTTAAAGATATTCACGGAAGGAGTAAGTAAACAGAAAGAAACACAAGCTAAACGTAGTTAAGATCCCATTAAATTTGACCATTGACCAGCAAACAAACGTTGAGCTGTCAAAAGCGAATTGCGCATGTCCCTAAATTTTGACAGGAATCAGATGTTTTGGGCTATTGGCGCCATGCAGCTGCGTTTGTTGTTAACCTTGCCAACGAATCTGGAAAACAAAACAAAAACGAGAAGGGCAAAGAAGCACAGAAGAGGGCAACATCAACACCAACAGCAGCAGAGAGAGTGAGAGAGAGACAGAGAGTCAAACAGACGAAAAAGCACGTGCTGAGAGAGCCACGTGCTGAGCCAGCACGTACAGCACGCCAGCAATAACAGTGAGAGCGCAAAGCTTTTCAACTTGCGCTGAATGGAATTCAAGCAAACAGAGAAACCGAGAGCGAGTGAGAGAAAGCGAGTGTGAAAGCTTTGCGAGCTCTGACGCTGCTACTGCTGACGCTGCTGCTGCTGCTACTGTTACTGCAGCTTTCGGGGGCGTCCAGGACCCGTCAGCGAATCGAGTTGTGGCCGTTGCGTTGCGTTGAACGTCAGTAGTTGGAACAAGGACGCGTAACGTGCAAAAGCAAACGCGCAACAAAAAAAGCGTTCTCGCATAACGGTGATAAAAAGTAAAGCCCAATTCATAAATTTGGGTCCCACTGTCTAGCTCGTGTCTCTGTGTGTGTCTCTTTGTGTGTTTGTGTGTGTAAAACCCAAAGTTATATGCCAAAATCAGCTGCGCAAGAAGCGAATCAAATATTTGTTCGATATACAGATGTGTGCGTCACGTATACGTAGCGTGTGACCATTCGTGTCAGAGTGTGTGTGTGCGAGCTTGTGTGTGTGTGCGTGTGTGTGTGTGTGCGTGTTTTTATTGATTGCACGTTATCTACGCTGCTCTCAGGGATACGAAATTTGCGAGCAGCTGCTTTAAAATGTTATCAAGCCGATATCGGGCATCAACAGCGGCGCCATAAAAACTGTTGCCCACAAAAATTGTGCCAGCCCCACTTTGTGGATATTTTTCAAAAGTGTGCGCGCCCGTTCAAGGTCGCATTTTTTGTGCGGTCACATTGACAAAATGTCACAAACAGACACCTAAAAAACAAACAACAACAACAAAAAAGCGACAACAACAAACAACGATTGGCAAATATTTAAAACGAGCAGCAAAGCATATTGTCATCGTCATCAGTAGGCTCAACTCATCAGCTGCCAAAGCCAAATTAAAGTAAGCAAACCAAGCCAAATGAAATGTAATGTAAAAGAAATGCCAACTCATGCTAGTGGCGAAAAATCGAATTATTTGTGTATTTTACGTGAGAGGACACCGAAATGGCAGCAGATTGTCTATAAGCACATATATCTTTCAGTTTACTCCAAGTAAACTAAATGGCAGACAGCCCTAAGCCGGCTACAATCCCAACAACAACAACAAAAGGAACAACAGCAAGAACAACAGCAGCCAGGACCTTATTGAGTGTGGTTACACAGGTCATGTGACTGGTCCTGTTTGTAGGACAACGAACTGGGAATCTGAGAATCTTCTGCAATATTTTTTTGTGTGTCTCTCTTGTACCAAAAACTCTGGGTTTTATTTCACTTTTCGGGTTGTTTTTTACGTTGACTAAGCTGCCATAAAAAACTACAAAATCGCTTGCAGATTGGTTTTTCTTTTCATACTCGCTGTTCTCGAAGTGAGTGTGAAAATATTGCATTAATGAAATTCTGGGTTCTAATTGAAGTTAATATCTTGTGAATGATTTTCCATATATAGGGTGAACAAATAAATATGGGTTGGTTCTACTTATGTTTTTAACTACTCTATAATAATTAATTTAAATATGTCATTATGATTTGTGCAAAAATATCACAATGATTGAAATTGAAATTTGCCCACTTTTATGGTTTGTGCAAATTGAATTTCTCAAATTAAATTATATTAATTGGTTAATAGCTCAGTTTGCTAGAAAAAGAATTAAATAAATTATGAGCTTGGGTCAAAATGAATGATGTTAAAAACTTAATATTAAAACAATAAAAATTCGCAATGGAGCATGGGCTTAAATTCCATATATTATTAGTATCAATAACATTAATTATTTAATTCAATAATGCTTAAGATTTTCAAATAAAACCTGAGCTGTGCATTGTGAATATATTGGAAAGTGATCCAAGCACAATATAATTTAGATTTTTGTCACAAATAGCAAATGGCAAACATGAAAAATATGAGGTGCTCCATAAATTATTCACAATGAGTTACATTTAGCCTTGGCCTTCGGGGAACTCGGTCTGTGCTGCGGAATGCAAATAACTTTATGATTCATTCACACATGGCAACAAACATAACTCAAAGCGTGAGCGGCAGAGATTGCCTTCTCTGAAGCCAGGAGTCCTTCACGCATATCTTGCAACCGAGGCTGGCAAGCAACAAATTTGTTTGGGTTACCAGTTTAGTATGCATAAAATGTAAGAATGTCTTAAATTCTTGCTGCTGCTAACTCCTGGTCTATCTAAATAAACACTTCATTTATGCCCCGAGTGAACTCTGTGTAAGCAACTTTCTGTGTGCCTCCGGGTTGCATTGCAGATAAATCATAGACAAAAGTGTTTGCCACGCCCGTGTCCCCCATTTGAGCACTTATAGGTCTGCTTGCCCTGCAGCGCCAACCAACTGATTTATCAAAGTGGGAACAAAAAACACGTTACGTTACAAAGCGCACACACACAAACCTAAACACGAACACACACACACACACAAACACACACTCAAAGACACGCACACCTCTTTTATGTTGTGCTGACATCAGCTGTTTGGATAGCTAAGGGCTTAGATTTTGGACTGACCTCGTTTTCGGTCTAACAAGTAAAACCAAAAAACCAAAAAACCCAAAAACACAGCCAAAGCAACAACAATGACAGGAATATGTTGATGTCCAATGCGCAAATATTTGTCGAAATGCGTTGCACAAACAAGCACAAAGCCCATCAGAATCGAGCAGGTTTGAGCGAGAATGAAAAGAACATAATGCATAACTCATACGCAACGTGGGCGAAACTTGTTTGATGTTTTCTTTTAGGGCATACGGCAAGATTACTTATCTGCCATCAAATATGCACACAGGCCAAAGCATGTATGTGTATATACATACATATATATATATGTATACATCAAATATTAATTATGATTAAAGTGTCCTCTGCAGCTTCATAAAACTTGTGTTAACAATTCCAGATATTTAGCCACATTTTGCATTGCAAAGTATTAAAGCTATTATCTTAAAAGGGGCATAATTAAAAAGCCAAAGCCGGTTTCATTATTTATTAATCAAGTCTCAAAATTGACTAACTGCAAATGTAAGATTAATGAAACCCGTTCATTAAATTGAATGAGCACTTTGCCATTCTTGACTGTGTTTTTAATCGCATATTTCAGACTTGTTCCATTAGCAGATGTGTACTTAAAGTATTTGTATATATATATTCGACTTACATACATATATAGGAATACTGTGTTTGACGCTAATGCCATATGCACATTTCAGTCGCAGAATATACACTCGTTGATTTATGTTCCAGTTTCTTTTATTTATTTTGCTCAAACATAAACTAGTTTTCGAGAGTTGTGCGGCAGCATTTTAGTCCAATTAAATTTTCATGCCACATGAACATTTTGTGAACAACAGCAACGGCATCAACAACGGAGCGCAACTAAAATGGAGAGTAGCATACGAACATGGCGCTATTTTCAATTTCCGTTGCACAAAAACCGGGCAAGGAATGCGATTTTTAACACAATTTCACATTGAAATACGCCAGCAGAGAGCTGGCCATGGCTATGAGGAAGGCAATCGCAAACAAGCCATTCGAATAGTAGTCAGCCAGTCATTCAGTCAGTCAGTCAGCCAGTCTGACATTGAGTCGCTGGGTCAGTCGGAATGCTTGTGAGGCAGGCGGACAGACCTGCTTCAGCAAATTGTTGGCGACTACAAACAACAAAGCAGACAATTCCAAATAGAATCAACCAGCTCGACGAACGGAATGACGGAATGACTGACTGACTAGCATGCAGACTGATTGACGGCTCAAAGCAAATGCCCTTTTATTGAGATTTAAACATTTGGGTCAATTCCGAATTCCGAATTGTGTTTGTGTAACTGGGGGTTGCTTTAAATATTAAAATCCTTCTACCAAAACAGTTGTCTACTGCGAAATCTAAAAAAAGACAACATTGCTCCAGCCATGACTAACAGATATCCTGTAGCCAGTACATATAAAGAATAATACCTACATAAAAAATTAATCATATTCTCAACCATATATCTTACCTTAATATCTGTAGGAGAGATGAATTAGAAAACAATTAAATAAAATATAAATTAGACGCTTGCCACTTTTCTGCCAAGTAGCCAATAAATAAGATTCGCATTTCAAAAAAAAAAATAAACAATTAATTCATTTTCATCTTGCTGTCAGCGTTAAATTGTATGAAATTATAAAAAATTCGATAAATCATCGCAAAAAATATGAATTTCTAAAATGCAATCAAATTTTGAAAATTCGCAACATTTTTTCGGAATGTTGAATGTACAGAATGTTGCCGCTTGTAGGCAAAAGCCATACATAGTGCAGCCATTCGAGAATGTAGAAAATTATAATATTCATTCGCAAATCCATGCAATTGATTATTTTAAAATAATAATAAATCGATATCAGTAAAATTGGACTGCTTTTCGCTGTAAAGGTTTATTCACTTGCTGAAAAAATCGTTATTGTTATATAGTACATGTGCTACGCCCTATTGTATTCAAGTAATGGGCACAGGGTATATAAATAAACTGAAAAATCAATGAAAGCAGAGCAATGGCCAGACTTGAAGGCTAAGAGTGTGTGGCAAGCAACAACAGCAGTAGTAACAAGAACAACAACAACAACAGGGGCAGCAACAATAAAAATAGGTAAAAACAATCAGATTGGCTCAGAAGTCCCCAAAAGTGCAGTCAGTAAATATATATATATATATATATATATATGTATATGCATGTACATATGCACATATAACTTTTTTGCCCTCAACGCTTTTATGTTGTTTTTTAATTTTTGTTTTGGGCAAAACTCGGGGTTTTGATTGGCTTTTAGTTGTTCAGAAGTGTACACAACACTACTACTACATATTGTAATGGAAATTGTAGCGCGACTGGGTTGCATTTGTCATTTGAAAAGTGTTCCGTATCTGGGTCATTATGACAGCATTCTCGAGTTTTTTTTTATATATAGCCCAGTTGTTTGCAGCCAACTCGTTGTAGATGGGGCAACTCTTATATGTACATGTGTTTCTTTCATGCTGTTCCAAATTGTTACTTCTTTGGGCCTAAGTAGTATGTTAAGAAATTGCTTTTAGACAGCGATATAAGTGGGCTTTTATGAAGGAAAAAGATAATGTTGCCTGTATTAGTTTATTATTTACTTGACGTCTCTTCTTGTGGCTCTAAATACAATTTAGGAAACTCTTGTAGAATAAAATGCATTTCCATAGATTCTTACAAATGTAATTGGGGTTTGCTTAAGTGGCCATATTCACATTAGAAATACCTCAACTTGACTATAAACCACATTCATATATGTATATTCGAAGCATTAAATACATAAAATGTTAGTCCTTGTGGTTTATATACCTTTATCTCTTTAGAATGCCATCTTATTCCTGAATAGAGGCTCATTTTTGTTGTTGCCTCATGTTAAACGGTCTTGTGGCATGGGGCAGCAATCAACATTTACTGCCGCCCACATACATTGTGTGTAAGTATATTTATTACCGACATATTCTGGCCTTCAATTCAAATACTTTCACTCTGCCTGTCGCTCATAAGGACCGACTATTCGGTTTCCACCAACTTTTGTGGGCAACGTTTTATTGGCTTTCGTTTTTTAAATGGTTTCATATGTATCTGAGTTGTTTTTGTTTTTTTTTTGGTTTTTTTTTTTGTATGCTTTTCTGCCTTTTTGACTTTTGCGTGCATGAGTTTAATATATAGTGAATCGAGCGACATACATATATACGTATATATCTACTCGTTTGAGCTTGTTTGAGCGTTGCTCTTTGCCTTGCATGTTGAAAACAGTTGGACAGAGAAGGGGTGGGGAACGAGCACAAACTCGGCTAAAACAAATTACGGACGAGCTCAAGGCCACAGCTGCGGTCAGGCCAGAGAATTTTTTTTTTTGGGGCTGCGCGTTTGCAATTATATTGTAAAACATCGGGGTTTTTGGCCACTCGACGCGCGCACTAATGAAAAATGTTGGCTCGACTCGTTCGCTGGCCATTTGGCTATTTGGCCATGGCATGTGTTCATAAATAATTAAATTCTTCTTCTGCTGCTGCGTTACGAGTGAGAAATGGAGCAGGGTCGCCCACTAATTAGGTGCATATTTCATTAGAACCTTTGTACTCAAACTCTGTCAAAAGTCCCTCTCAGTTGTCAGAAATGGTTGCATGAAATTTGCATGCACCGCCAACTGCCAAAGGCTGCTTCAATGCATAGTGCGAGTCAGACTTCTAGCTGGATTCGCAATTGTTTCGCACATCGGACAGCAGACTGTCTTGACTTGGCCAGCATGTCCGTGTTTGAGTGATTAAATATGTGATTATGACAACCAACTTGTAACTAGCGTTGGCTTTAAAATATTTCATTATTACTTTGTACTGCAGAAACCAAAAACACACAATTCTCATTCAACTGGAGAATAATTAACTTGCTTTCTGCAGCCAATTGAGTTACTTTGAAATTCAATTGTTTGCTTTTAATTCATTTGTTTTCGTCGTTGCAAAATACAGATTTTACAAATATGCCAAAATATTATCTATAATATTATTTATTATATATATATGTACAAATGATATGTTCAATAGGTTATACCTTATATACATAATATATATATAATATATTATTAATATTATTTAATTTGAAGAAACTTACGGTTTTATGAGGACTTGAAAGCAATACATTTGGGTTTTATTATTTTCTAAAGAGACCAGATTTTGGGATTATTCATTTAATGCAATTTTTATTTTATTTTATTTATATTTTTATTTTATTTAGCAAATGTAAATATACATTGATAAATATTCATATTTGCATCATATTATTAGTCAATATAACATTTATTTGCATTTATAAATGCTTCTCTAACTGACTAATTACATTTTAAGCAGCAATGAGACCTGCTACCAAGAATAGCATAAGGAAAATGTAGAAAACTTGAGATGCTCATTAGTTTTGTGAAACTGGAACTGCAAGAAGATTAAGTGCAAGAGCAAGTTGTATTCTACTTTGATATCAAAGTGGAAAATGCCTTCTGCACAGTTTAGAGCCCACTCGCTGCTCAGTCCTCAATTCACGTAGCAAAGTTGCAGAATATCTATTATCGCACCAATTAACTATTAATTTTAATTTTGTATTTTTTTTATTTTTGCTCCTACTAGCTCCGACTACCTGCAGCCGCAAGTAAAATTTGCGTAAAATCTATTCTTAGTCGACTCATTTTATACTAAAAATTATATGAATTTTTGCTCTGCCTGGAATACAATTACAATACAAAAGTTTGCCTGGCGTCATTCAATCTGCCAAATGTATCTATAACTTCAATATTTCGATTAAGCCAAAAAGTGGAAAAAATCCTACCTAGATATGGAAGCGCCAAGCAGCAGTTCGATATTGCTATCAATTTCTGACTGTTCCCATTTCGGCCCGAAATTGAACTGTGACCTGACGGGCCACAAGAGTGCAACTCTTGTTATGGTTGTCATACAACAAGCGAAACAATTGTGGCAACCATCCATGTTACGTGTCCGTTGCGCTCTGCTTACGTTTCTTGGCCGCTATCGCAGTCAAATTTCTGGGCACAGAGGCAATTTTTGACTGTGGCTCTGACTCTGACTCTTACTCTGGCTCTGACTGTGACTCACTTGTAATGCTATTTTATTCAATTTGTTTTTTCTTTGGTGGGAAACTTTATAAGTTATATGCGCAGAGTCGTGCCGCAGCAGCTTGGCTGCTGGCACAAAAGCCAAGCATCAATTTGATCAACTTGGCGCCAGTCTTTAATATGCATTCGTTTCTTTTTTTATCACGCTCAAGAAAACAGTTCTCTATTTCCACATCTCAATGTGTATTTTCCAGTCGGTTTTTTTTTTTTCTTTTTGGGTGTGTGCTTTTCTTACACGCCATTTAGTTTCACTTTGCATATTCATAGAATTTTTGTCATGACCACAAAAATATTATACATATCTTGGTCAACGGCTTCGGTTGATGCACACATCCCTTACTCAAATATTTTCTTCATTGCTGGAAACTTTCCTTCTCACACACGAAAGTTGTGTTGCCAAAGTTGAAATGCAACTGCAATTTTTCGTTCATAGAAATTGCTTTTCACATATATTTTTCAGATTGGGTGTCAGTCTGTATTTTGACAAATTGGTGTAGTTTTTGCTTGTTGTTGCCTTGAGTTTGAAGCTATTTTGAAGTTTGTCGTTTCATGTTTGGAAAACGAAAAATCATAAAATTGCAACATTTCGGAAGTTTGATGAAAAATTACTCAATTTATTGATATCTAGCGATCTAAGAAATAGACAAAAATAATAAATGGAAAAAGGATACAATTTAATTATTATATATCCCAGGGCTTAATTATTTAAAACTATTTATAAAGGCATGAATTTGATTAAAAAATAGTTAATTTACATACGACTGGCTCCATCCTTCATTGCATACCTATTTTAATATGAATAAAGCAATTTAAATTTAAATCAAATCAAATTTGAATGCTTCCATTTTGGTGTGTCAGTGTCACTAAATTCAGCAGAAGCCGCCTGTCATATATTCGAGTTTTTTGTGGTCTGTCACCGAAATGGAATCAATTAATTAAAAACCTCTAACAAACTGCTGGCATTTCAAGCCAAACGCGCTTAAAGCTAACAAATTCGTGTGCCAAACGGAATTTAAATGAAAATCGCTTAAAAACCCAACAGCAACAATAAGAGAAGGCAGCAGTAAAAACAATTGTTTGTCTGTAATTTGATTTGCATAAAAACTAAATAAATTGCTTGTCTAGTTTTTTTTCCAAAGGCGGCGACAAACGTGCAGGAAAAAAGATAAAGCCCAGAAAACATATGACACATAAAATGCAAGAATAGCGCGTTTTATGAATAAACAAAATGCCAGCGCATTGAAAAATTGTGCCCATAAAGAGTGTACTGTGATATCCACTGGCAGTCACAGAGTTGGACAGAGACAGCCAGAAGGACGGAATAGTGCCAGCATAGCGGCAGTAAAAAGTGTACAGTCATATCGTGCCAATAAATATGAAAAATTTCACAATAAACACGTTTCAACAGAGCCAGCCCATCAGGATATGTGAAAACCAATTCAAGTGGGCGTACAATGCCAGTCATGTAATAATATAATATATGAAACATCAACAATGCACGACCCTATAAATAACTTAAAAACTCCACGAAATGGGACCATTCGGTATAATTAGTAGTAAAAAAAATATTGTGTACAAAAAGTTAGAACAACTTGGAGTCAAATTTTCGAAGTCTAACTTGCAAAACAAATTTACAAAAAACACATTTTTTAGCTATATGAGACAGTAGTCTGATGTCGACGATTTTCTTGTGTATTAGCGGGAGTTTGTGAATTTGGCTTAGATGTCTTAAAAACACTTTTCATACAAAATCTCATATTCGGACAAATCGATAAGATATAATGATTAGATCCGGCTGCCTCCTTTATGTGTGCTGCCTGCAGCAAAAAGACTTATGCATGACAATTATAATCATCTTAACTCAAAAACAGAGGGATTAGTTTGCAGATAGACAGTTATGGCAATATCGAATTGGCCAGTGATGCTGATCAAGAATGTATATCTCTTTGAGTGATCAGAGTCGTTGCCTTCAAAAAATATATATAAATGCCAATAAAATGTATGAATTTTGATGTTGCTCGAGGGATGGGAGGATGTATTCAAAAAGTTGAAAATTTATGTCCTATGTATGCTGCAAGAAAATATGTTTGATATTTTGCCGTTAGCTTAAAAAACGTTTAAAACATGACGTGAAAAATCGATTTAGGAAACATTTGACCTGGTTCCAGCTAAATAAATATGTAAATTATTAAAGGAGAAAGAGAAGAGAGTTATCATACAAAAAACCTTAATTTCGAAAAGAAATTGCCAGATCGATTGGTTCAGATTCTGCTGATACTTGAGCCATTTTCAAAATTTACATCCATACATACATACATACATATATTCGTTGATTGGGCGCGTAGAATTGGGCCGAAGAGACGGAGCATAGATTGGGACCTTTTGAGCCAGCTCGCTGCAGACTCTCAACTCGAGGATGCTCACAATGTGGGCTAAGTTTTCTGTCTATTGATTATATTATGTGTCGTCAGCAGCGCCCAAGTAATTGGCCAGTTGCTCGAGTGCTACGATTGTATCACGTTACGCATGTGTATACGTATACGTGTACGTAAACGTAGACGTATATTGATTATTACGGATAGGCAGCGAACATTAAAATTCAATTTACGTGCGCACTGACAGTTTGAACTTTAATTAAAGCCACGGGCAGTGACAGACGACAGGTGAGGGGCGATTGGGAGAGACGGTGATAAGGGTCATTGATTAGACAACATGCCAGGATATTTGGCAGGCACGTGAGTCCTGAATGGACGAAAAACGACACACAATAATCAGAAATCAACACACAAAAAGCTAATGTCTAATGTAATTTATGTGGCACCCACTCACCCTCTGGCAGGGGCTTATATAGAATTAGGTCTTGGGGACTTTGAATGACACTTTGACAGTTGCCTGCTTGCCAGAGGCAGAGAACGACAGGCGGAAGGCAAATAAGTATTGTTGAAATTTTTGACTAATTAAGCCATTGACTAAGGAATTACAGGTGGCAATAGCTGCTCCTAATATACAGGTGACACGCAAACAGGCCGACAAATATCATCGTCCCACTGGCAATCGATGGCGGCAACTTTGGCATATTTGAAAGTTTTGGCGCCCGAAATTAATGCAAGTATTTGTCAACTGTGGGCTCAACTAAGGGGAGAGTGACGCATAAGCAAGCAAATTAACACATTTTCATGGAATTGAAGTGGTAGCTCCATTTCTAACAATAAGTGTGGGCAAATAGACAATTAAGAGGTGAACATCTACAAACTATGCTCACACGGCTCACACACAAATATACCCGAGTTTGTCAGTTTCATAGCAATCAGCTTTATCCAGCAATTCCAAATATCAATTGCTTTAATAATACTGTTAAAACTTCTAAAGGAATTTCAGAATGTCTTTTCATTTATATAGTTGCATTTGGCACTGTTATTTTACCTATTTATGGCTATATCTTGGTCTTCAAAATGTTTGCTAAATTTGGTTTTATGTTTTATGTTAGTCACAATTCTGAATAACAAATGTGGCTCACAATTTCTATATAATTCGCTTAACGCATTTTCATATTTATAGCTGCAAATGGTATTTTCTCTTTTCATGCATAAAGTTGACACATTTTTATAGTGTCAAGATCTCTACTTTATAAACCCATTTACATTGACTTGTGGCCACATTAAAACTTTTCCATTATATTATTATTCCCTTAATTCGAGTGTCTGTGTCCCGCTGCTAAAACACACTTTTAATTAGAGAGGCAGCAAACATTTTATGCGAGATAGAGAGAGAGAGAGAGAGAGAGAGAGAGGGAGAGATATTGAGTGAGAGAGAACCAATTAAACCATAACGCATACATTATAATTTTATTTTAATTTTAATATTTATGTGCTTCCCTATGCGTCCCTTGTGACTATATCATGCCCACACTCACCCACACCCACACCCACGCCCACAGGTGTGCTCTTCGCCCCCTCTAGTTTCGGTCTCAACGTGTGCATAAAAATGACGCCCAATTACTTAAAACTAACGAAAAATTCCCCAAGCGTTAGCCGTACAATTTGCGTTCATAAATATAAATATCACACCTCTGCCGGGTTTCGTTAGCTACGTACATAGGCTTTTGGCCCAGTGTGGTGTGTGTGTGTGTGGGTGTGTGTGTGTGGGTGTGTGTGTGTGGGTGTGTGTGTGTGGGTGTGTGTGAGTGCTATCCAGGCCAAGACAATGCTACAGCTAAAACTATCTCTGTCTCTATCTGAAGTCTTGCCATCTCTCTCTCTGCCACTTCGCATGTAGTGTATTCAAGTAATCAAAAATGCAAATCGAGCCCATGAATTTCGAATTAGTTTTTAGCTTGTCTCGCAACAACAACAACGAAAACAACAATGGCTGGCTTATAACCAGCGCGGATTTTAGGCTAACGAACACACGTACACATCGATACACACACACACACAACCACACACACAACCACGCATACACACATGCACATAGATACAGAGAGTGCTATTGAGTTGTGTACGTGTGGCAAATTTGTATCAGTTAGTTTGGGTCTGCCTTGCAGCGTTTACGCAGCACCCAAAAAAAGGAAATAAGAGTGCTCTGGTCGAAATTGCCCAACTTATACATACCCTGTCAAGGTTGTGCTAACTAACACACACACGTAATACCCCTGGACACCAATTGTACCCATTTTTAATGGGTCCAGGGTATAAATAGGAGAGAAAGAGAATTGTTAGTGGAGCTTTGCGATTTGGAAAGTGACTACACTGCAAGAAAAGGCAATTATCCATCACTTGCCACAAAAATCCAACTTAAATAGATATAGAAATAATGTACGAATTTCGCTTATCCTTCATAATTAATTAATTCTAAGCACTATCAATAATGAATATACAAGTTATAAATTATTTCTTCTATAACTTATATAAATTATGTCAAGATCTTTTTTTTATAAACTTGAATGTATTTCGAATGCATTCGGTTTTTGTTTTTAGGGAGGGATTCACAGAATCCGTTCAGTCAGGTGTGGAGCAGAAAAACATATTTGAATTATAAAAAGAGGTTACAAAAAATAAGCAACTACAGTTAACAGCTGTAAAACAGATTTTTCTTACTTTCGGTATATATTAATATATTAATAGAAAATATAAAAATGATTTCATTTCTTTTTTTTCGGTGTAAGCCAGCACGTTTGATTTTTTGGCTGTTAGGTGGTTTTATTTATTTATTTTTTTTTGTTGAGGTGTGCGGCGGGGTCTGTTTTTTATTTGTGGCCTGTTGGTTTTTGAGTCTGTGGACCTGAACGTGACGTGACGTGCATTTGCGCTCAATGCCCATCAAATGTAAAGTGGCTGCAGTTTATACTTGAATTGCGACTTTGAAAGCAACTGCAACAGCAGCAGCAGCAGTAGGAGCAGAAGCAGCAGCAGCAGCAAATCAATGTAAATATTTGGGGAACGCCTTTTAGCGCGGCTTAAAACGCGTTTGAATAGTTTACATCGACTCTGTGCACAGATGAAGTAGTTTTGGTTGCCGTTGCATTTGTTGTTGCTGCTGCAGTCCTTTGGTTCTGGCTGCCTCTGGGCTTGTTTTAGAGTTTTGGGTTTTTCAGGGGTCTTCTCAATTCCCGCTGGCATTTTCAATTTTACTTTATATGCAAATTTGGCATTTTGTAGCAACGCCAAAGCTGCGACAGCGGCAGCGGCAGCGACTGTCATTGATAGTTCTGGATCCTGACCCTTCCGCTTCCTACTTTGGCTCTCCTTTATCTGCCCCTGCCGCCGTCCCGTGCTCTTCCTGTTTGAACGCTTTAAGCCAGCTTAACGTGAAGGTTGCTTGCATTGCATTTGAATTTCTATAAATTTTATATTTCCTATTTAGTTGCAATGCCACAGCCAAAATAAAAACCCAAAACAAATCCGAGACTTATACGTATTTTTAGAATTTTCATTTCAGTTTTGTTACGCACACATACATTTATAAATGAACATGTATAAATATTATATTTTCGCTTTATATATGTATATGGGTTATGTAAAATCGATTGTGTCAGTTTGTCTCACACAATACATCAGTATTTTTGTTGAGCTAAAAGCTTTTACAATACGAATTGCATTTGCTTATCTAGAAACAATTGTCAGTTAATCTCAGCGTTGAGTTATAAACAAGATCTACGTACAGAAAAAACGTGGCATACATCAAGAGGCACGTAGCACGCACGTAGTCCAGGCGCAATGGCGTCGTCAACGCAGCCGCCAGCTATTAATCTGAGACGCGCGTTGAGGCAGCCGGCTACAAGACACGTAGATTCCACCCACTTGGCTCCGTATTTAATGGCACCAAGTCAACATTGCGCCCCAAAAAATGTTGTCGTTGCCATTTGCCGTTGCCGTTGCTGTGGCTGTGGCTGTTGTTGCTGCCATTTGCCGGCGGCAAAGTGTCAAAGTGCTAAAGTATGTTCAAAGATTCATAAGATTTTCGTCCGGCCCGTTTGTCTGTCTGATGCTGTTCTTGTGGTTTTTGTGCTAAAATCACCGACTAAAGGTACTGACTTGTCCAACGGCACAAAGTATGACTCCCTCCCAATGGGAAGGGTTTGGCAGCCGCATGTCAGTTGTGCCCAAGTGTTTTGCTCGTGGCTTCCACTGCTTTCACTGCCTGTCACCAGACACAGACACACAGGGCGTATGTGTGATGTGTTGCCTTCGGGGGAGCATATCAGCTCATTAAACCACAACTAGAAATACTTTCGCTAAAAGTTTAGTTCACTGTTCAATTCTTAAATGAACTATTTCAAACTTTACTGCATTTTGCGGTTTCTTAATTATTTATTTTTATTTAAATTTCCAAGAGAGTTGAGTAATTTGTAACCGAAGGTTTCGAAGTATATTGGTTATATGCACAGTCATTCATTCTGCCTGTTCACCTATCTGTCTGTCCGTCTGTATGAATGCAACTTTTTTCAACATCCTTGATCTGATCTGACATAAGCCCATAACAACCGCAATTCTAAAGGCAAACTTGGAGGATAGTTGGCCAGGAATCTCCTTCAAAGATCGATATTTCTGGACTAAACCCAACCTTTGCTTTTATAATTTGAACGTATTTTGAACTTTTACGTAATCCAATATTCAATAGCAAAGAGTTTTTGTGTTTGTATGCAAATTTTGAGCAACCGTATTCGAGTAATAAATGGTTTTGGGCTTGCTGATGAATACAAGCACTCATCTGTGTTGCAAGTATTTCTTTGCTTTGTTTTGTTATTGTGCGAAATTAAAAGTTACAAATTTCCCCACAAGCAAAAATAATGGAATATCAAATTTGTGAAACAAAACAAGAGAGTGGACTTGTGTGCCTCAACTATGCTCTCCATAACTCTGAAATTGGGCGTGGCCAAATCAAATCTTCCTTAGCATCTTTGGAGGAATCTTATATGTCCCCCGTTTCAAGTGTCTAGATTTTTGCATTCGCTATAATAAAATAAAAATGTTCATTTTGGTGTCTTGCTTGTGCTTAGTTCATCACATGGCCCGTGGCCTTAAGCGTTTGCAGTCTTTGAAATATGCTGAAGATGAGGACCTGGTGCCGTGCTGAGATTCTTAATATGTTTCTTTGGCAACAAGTTTGTTGCACTGCAATGTTATTGCTATTATGAATCATTTTACATTTGAATTTTTTGCTGCACTTTGCGAGAAATTCCAATTTACACTCGGTGCATGCCAACGCCCGGAGCGCTGAAAAAAATTTAAATTGAAAAATGCTCATATGCAATTCGTTTGGCTCGCAGCGCGGCCAAAATTGCTGAACGAATTTGCGTGTGCGGACCGTGGCATAAACTGCTGGCCATACATTGTTTTCAGTGGCGTTTGGCAACAATCGTTTGCTTTACGATCTCACAACAGCATTTGGCATTTTATGCAAATTGTTTGCCGAGGCACACTCAACACTACTGGGATCGGGCACTATTGTTGCATGCAACACAAAACTCCCCCCTCTCTCACACACCCAACCAATCAAAAGCCGAGAACTGCTTTAAAAGAAAACTTACATTCTTAATATGATATTCTGCAATCCATCGCCCACTGACTCAGCAGCTTTATGATTGAAACTTTAATGGCCCTGAATTTCGAGGGGTAGGTGGGGAGGAGGAAGGAGTCGGAGTCGTGTCACCAGTTGAGTCAGCTTGGGTTGCTCTGGAATGCAGTTAAAGTCAGTGCGTGTGGAAATAAGTCCAATCATCAAGCAGCAATGCTAAAGGCAGCAATCCCACTGTGGAATAAGTCATCACTTTGATGGCAGCGACAACAAAATACTAGATGACATTAAAATGTTCAGTTTATGTTCCATAAAGACCTGCTAGTTATTTCAAAGAAATATGCGTGTCAGTGAGCTCTAAAAGCAGCAATAAAAAACGCCAGATTTGGCAGATAGAAAGAATTTCGAATATGAGTCGATAAAAGGAGTCTGACTTGCATTGAATTCTGCAAATGCCATCTACTTATTTCTCTAGGCCAAAGAGTTGCAGTTCTAGCTTAATATCAAAAGTCCGTCAAGTTATAGTTACTCACAATATTTTCTTAAATTCAGTTCTACAAATGGAGAAACATTTTTGTTTTGCCTTTGCATTTTTTTTTTTTGGTTTGACAACATGTTTGGCTCAATTAATAGCTTACAAAATTTGTTAATTGTTTAATTCTGACTCATATTAATTGGCTTGTTTCCAATCTCGAATAATTTTTCGCATCTTTTTTTTCTATACATATACAAAAAAAACTTAAAACATTGGCAGGAATTTATTGAATATATTTCATTGTTTTCATTGTTATCTGTTATTTCTGACTAATTACCTCGTTAGCTGACACGCACACTTGCGACATGTTAGTTTAACTAATTCGTTTAGCATCCAATGCTCGTTGCGTCACATGCAATTAAATATTGCTCATACGCCACATGGCCGCCGCAATGCATCACGGAGTCGACAGCAGTTGCCGTAACAACAGCTGCCATTTGTCCGCACTGCAGCTGAGAATGCAAGCGTGATTGAGCTGCGGCATTCGCTGGCGCCAAATCAGCAATTGCCACGAGACGATGACAACGACGACGACGAGGACGAGAACGTGGATGAGGTTGAGGATGAGGACATCGACAAGACTCATTAGAGCAAAGCGTGATGCGTGACACCAACTTTAAATTGTCGAAAGACACGCCCTTATGCCCCACGGCCCACGTTCCTGCTACGCTATATCTATATGTATGTCCTGGCTGCACATTGCAGCGTAATCTTGGCCATTACTCAAATAGTAGCCGAGCACGTGGCAGGCCACAAAAAAAATGAGCAAAATTGAAGCAATGTAAACGAGCAACGATGTCGGCTATAATGGCAGGGCCATGGCCAGGGGAGTTGGAGTTGGGTTTGGGAAATGGGGTTGGGGTTGTAGTTGTAGTTGTAGTTGGGGCTGTTGGCCGCCTACTCAGCCACAATTGAAACTGCTGTTGCCGCTGTTATTGCCGCTGTTGCCGTTGCTGTTGGTGACATTTGTAGCCTGCTTGTGTTGGTGCTGCAGCGTCCTTGGTCCACTGTCAGTCCCACGTCCACCGCCACAGCAAGAGTCGCCACTGCGTTGGCCTTTGAAATCACAAACGATTTTGTGTTGCTTTGTTTTTGTTTCTGTTTTCTTTTTTTTATCTCTTTTTTCATTTTTTTGTTTCTTTTTTGTAGTTGTTTGCCTTTGGTGCTCGGGACTGTATCCTCTCGCCTCCCTCTAATGGCTTTGTTATGCTAATTTCTTGACGCCTTCTGGTCATTGAAGTTGCCTCGCCTGCTCCTATCTCTCCCTGACTTGTGTTTATTATGGCTGTTGCCTGCTTTGATGCCGTTTCTTTTTTTGGGGATTTTTTTAAGCAACAATTTTCGTGGCCCCCGACGCTAATTTAATTATATTTCTTATTTATACCCTATACGGTTTTGACATTGGGTATAGAGAAAAGAACCACTTTCACTCCGACTTTCCCTCTGCATGCCAATCAGCGTTTTAATATAAATATTAATGTAAATATTTCAATTACTGAAGAACTTAATCCTAACGAGTATGATGAGTAAATTGATACCGTGACATTAGTCGAGAAAACAGACATATGGTTCGGTTGTGGCAGCTGTAATGCTAAAGATACACAAGATACAAATGTGCGCATTTACAACATAATTTTCCAACATTTTTGCGCGAGTTTTCAGTTTCTCTCATCTCTTTTTTGCTGCTTTATTTACTGTTGTCACTTTGGCTGCCCCAACATCATCGTTTCTCCAGGATGAAAAAAGTGAAATTCTCTCTCATCCCATGTCGCTTTTCACTCGCATTTCCCGTGCATGTGTCTATGCGTGCGTGTGTGTGTGTGTGTCCCTGCCTGAGTGAAAGGACTTACCCCATAAGCCTTTTATAAGCATCGCATAAATTCTTTGTCAATTGTGGCAAATGTTGCCTGCCTGCCTGCCTGCCTGCCTGACTGGTTGCCAGCCTGGTTGCCTCCCTGGTTGACTGCCTGGTTGCTTGCCTGCCAGTCAGCTAGTTTGCCAGTTTGCCTGTTTACTCTGCAGCTCGTCATTGTCATTGTCCTGGTTCTGGTCTCGGCTCCTCCCAAGAATTGTGTGTGTATGTGTGTGTGCGCACAGTTTCCGTTAGCCAAGAATTTTTTTAACATTTCCCTTTTTGTCTACGTGCTCTCTAATTGTGCCAAGCGTGTGTCGCAAATACTCCAGTTTTGGGTAACTAGAATTTGATTGTGTCGAGGCACGAGAGTGCATTGATTGGATTACCCGTGGAGGCACGACTGACTAACAACAGTGCTTACTTCCCTCAGCCGCATCCCCTAGCCCAATATTGGAAAAGGGACTGTGCGACATAAGCTGGAGCAGTTAAGCACAGCTAAAGTATCTGCCTGGAAATAGCCAACGCATTCAATTTGCAGATGCTTGACAGATATGCTGCTATCAAAAGCTCTCAAATTAATCGTGATTCTGCCAATTACATTCATCAGTTCAGCCATCTGTGCAGGTGGTATTACTGGAGATTACTTTTACAAATGTATTCCACCACAATTTCCTTTTGCTTTTCTATTCTGAACAATATGCAGTTTCAGCATTTTAGTGGATCAACTTATATTTTGCATATAAATAATTAATCCGACTGTTTGGACATTTTTGCATTGAAGGCAGAAATTCAACTTACTTCTATGTCTACAGCTACATATGTATATCTCATCAAGTAACAGCCGGATTCCACTTTGGCCAACCAACATTTCATTCATTCATATTCTTAACATTTGCTATTCCATTATTCGCCTCCGCGTACGTTAACGTGTGAGTGGCAAATATACATACATATACATATATTAAGCTATATTAGGTGGGTTGTATGTACATGCAAAAGATTGTCACAAGTTTGCGATTTTAGTTCGGGCTTAGTTTTTCTGTACTCTTTAGTGGCTGGGCCAGCCATAAGAAATGAAAGCACTTCCGCACCTGCTTACATTTGACTGTGCCAAACTCTGAAAGGGAAATTTGGCAATAAAACCGGAATATATTTAACAGCTGGGTTGAGAGTGAATCGTAGTCGTGCTCTGTCGACCACAGAACTCTTATTTTATTATATTTTTTATAATAAATTTAAATTTTTACAGTTTGCTTCGCAGGTCGAACTCAACATACGATATTTGTGTGGTTATTTTGTGGCAGCAGGTGCGATATGTTATACTGATCCGATCCTGCCGTCTTCAACATAAATACGGATTTACTCAAAGTTTCGTTGATTTAGCTTCAAAGCATACCTCGGCTGATATAGCTGTATATTTAATGGGACGGAGACATCTCCATCTAGTATATATTTTTTTTTAAAGTATTTTCCAAATTTTGTACCTGCTATTTTATTTTTAGTCCTTAGATTTCAATCATGTATTTATGAACCTTGTGTTGTTGGAGATGTGGAGATGCTTCTTCGGTATCTGTATATTCTCTGTGCAGTATAAGGACAAGGAACTTGTTCCCCCTTTCGCTCAAAGGAAAAGCGTTCAAGACTTGAGCTTATTCCAGATGATTCTCCTTTGTCTTTCGTACTTGTGCTCGTCAAATTCCCTTAGGTCGTGCTGCTCGTGCAAGGTCTTTATGTTTTTATTGTTAAATAAATTTTTGTTGTAAAATCTCTTGTGGCACAAACTAATCATCTGAACTGCCTCCCTTTGATATACCGTGTTGGCCACTTTCAGGTTCCTGTCAACGTCAAATCCCTGGCAGAGTTGCATTCCCTGGTTGGCACTCCAGGCATTGGCTAAGTAACTTAAAGTGCTCCTCCAACTCTGCACATACACTTATGAAAAACATTCTCGAACACACATACACACATACATCAAAAAACAACATAACTCAAGCGAGTAGCATATTGAGAGGCCAAGGGAATGCCGACATAGGAACAACCAAGCGTTATGAGTGCTTTCCCATTCGACACGCACCTCAGCTTCAACTCACCCCTTTTGCTGAGTTGTGATTGTCATCACACATTATTATGCTTTATTTCCGTGCCTCCTTTATTTTTATTAAAACTGTCGTCGCAAATTTGCATATAGCCAAGTCGGAGGGCGACGGCTTCCCGCAGTGCCGACTGTCTCCGCATGTTGTCCTCAGCGACCAGTCAGAGAATAGACGTGGTCTGGGGTACAACTTCTCTGCAGTCTGCAAAAGTTGTTGTTATTGTTTCCAGGCCGTAGTTGATTTGTCTTCCTGCCTCTTTTTTTGTGGATTTTTGTTTTTTTCTTTAAGTGTTTACAACACTTCCGACGCATAATGGAAAACAAAAGGCTTAAAAGGATACACAAAGGATTTGAGCAATCAAGTACGCTTTAAGAACTTTTGCCTCATCCACGGTAACCGTCTACCGATAACAATTTTTACACCTGCCATTTACCTGGACTTGCAACGGTTCATGCTGTTGTATTTTCTTTCTTTTGTTGCCCTGCTCACTGCTACCCACAAGTTTCAAAGTCATAACAATGCTGAGTTTCCAATATGACCAAGCCCACGTATGCCCCATAAAATGTGTGTGTGTTGGGAACAGGCAAAAAGGTTGACGGCATCATAAAACCTGAAGCAGTTGCGTCCAAATGTCTGCACGCTCTCCGCCAGACAACAATCAACAATAACAAAAGCAACAACAACAACGGCTGAAAGTTGAAAGTCGTGAAAGCCCGGGATGGATATTTTTGAGGGTCCTAAGTATGGGGATTTTCGCAGATCTGCTCTCTTTTATGTCGAACGCTTTTGGTTTTGAGTTGCAGTCACATTAGATTCAATGGTGAAATGTAATTATAAAAAAAGGCGTTCGAGAAATGTTTCAATTTCTTAAGATTTTCAGATGGTTCATATACATATGTATCTACTTTTTTCAATTTGAATTTAAATATTACAAATTATTTTTAATTTAATTTAAATTACTTTCTTCTTTTTGTATTTATTTTGTAACGCTTCAAAAATATCTGAAAGTATTTATCGTCTTATAATCTTAACAGTTGCTGTGCAAAGCTGGCTCAGTGCCTTGACAATAGGTTTATAATTGTATTTATTTAACAAGACATGAAACATGTCCTTTGAATTGTTTTCCCATCAATTGTTTTTAGCTTGTCCGCTTTGTCATCGATTTAGACATAAAACTTAATCCAAAGTGCTGAAAACTAAAAATGGTTTTGCATTAAACTATGTTTATTAGCAAATCAATTTTATTTAGCGACAATTGTTCACGGAACGTAATAAAATTTATTTATTTTGAAATAAAGAATTTATGGCTGGTGTCAAGCAAAGAATCAACCAATCCTTGCAGGAGCTTAAATTAATCTAGATGTTTCAATATCCTAGTTAAGCATTTGTTATTTTCACTGCTTGCAGATGCTGACTACAGATCGGAGAAATATTGCAAGTCAGCGATGGCTGCTGTTGTCGCTGCTGCTGGTGGCCGCACTGAGCATGTGCCTCGCTTGCCGCGTTTCGGAGTTTTCGTGCAAGGGCAGTGGCAACAGTGGCAACATCTGCGTGCCACTGGACAAATACTGCGATGGACGCAGCGACTGTGCCGATGGCAGTGATGAGCCCAAGCACTGCTCCGGTGAGTGCAGCTGAAGCAGCCATACCTTGATGACTACCTTAACCCCTAATATTTATGTCTATATATGTGTATATATATGTATATATCTTTGTTGACAGTATGCAATCGGACCTATTACGGTGATATTGGACGCACCTATGCTATAAAAGTGCCAACGCCACAGTGGAATAAATTGCCCTTCCTCTGCCACTTGACATTCACCGCGTCCGGCCATGACCAAGGCGACATCGTCCAGGTGAGTCCACATCCTTTCAACCAGAGGAACCCCTTTCAAAAGGGTTGTGTGCTGCTGGGAGGGGGAGGGTGTAAAGGGCTGCCAGCTCTGCAGTGTTTGCCCGGCTGTTGTCGTTGTTGGGCTTGGCACGCCGTAGGCCAAGATTAGCAGGCTGTGCCGGCGACATAAAACTGCAATGCATACACACATACACACACACACACACACACACACACAAACACACACTCTGCCAGATAGATGTGTATTCTGTTAATGTGTGGATGCAGACACACGGCCTGAAGCTGGCACTGAGAGTGGAATCGTTGTTGTTCCCCCCACAACACACACACACACACACACACACACACACACACACATACAAAACAACGCACTCACACACATACACACTAGTATGCACTAACGCACCATGAAATATTTGGGTACAGTGCAGAACGCAAAGCATACAAGAATATGCCAGATGACGTTGAGCCTGTGGTTAAATACACTTACTACCAGAAGACATGCTTACATTAATAACAGTAATAATATATTTGGGGAAATTATATTATGAACCACACTTTTTTTTTAATAAAAATATAACACAACCAAAATTCATAGATATGTTTAAGTAGGTACAGTCACAAATGTTTATTGATGTCCAAATAACCTCAGCTTTATCTGTTACACTTACTGAATATATAAATATATTGTAGTTCCCCAAGCAATCCAATCGATATCATCTAGTTTGCTTACAGTACATATTTAAGTTGATTTGTTTTGTGTTTGAATTTCCTATTTTGCATTTGTATTTTTCAGCTAATAAACTAATTTTCATGAGGGAAATTATAAAGCAAAGAAATAGTGCTGACAATTCCGACTGATGCAGACAAGTTTATTTGAACTAAATAGAAGCGCAAACCGAGCCCAACTGCTGTAGTCTCGCAATAAGTATAGTATCTAGTTGAATTATAGTATTTCCTAAAGTATAACCACAACTGAAAGGTCTAAACTTGGTCTCTGTCAGAACTCAGAGCATTCGGGCTTCGTTTGTTTCAGGCCTCATTCTGTTCCCATTTCTTTTGGTCCGTGATGGATGCCTGGCACTTTCAGTGCTCCGAGCTTATGTGCGTGCTCAATTAGGGGTATTACTGTACATAGAGTCTGAGCTTAGACCTAAAGCCTGTAGTTAGTTTCTTGTCTCATCCAGGGCAATATCTACTTAAAGTAAAGTCTTTAAAGCGCCTTTGGGGCACAGACGAGCGTCGGCAATGGCAAAAGCGTTGACAATAAAATTAGACACGCTTCAGCACATTTTTGGCGAACTGTCACAAAAACGTCAATTTCAATTTCCAAAATAATTGATTTCCATGCAATTTGCGTAACAGCGCAATGAGCAGTTAGCAGAGCAGAGTCTGGGATTGGAATGGGATTTGGCTGCCCCCAATCGACGGGGGATTGTCATGCCGGAATCAGAAACAGGGCAGATCGAGGACAACGACTCGTTTCCTGACTAGAGTTGTCAATCCCCTGCGTAATCCGCTACTGAGCATTGCCAGTGTCTTTCTCTATATAAAATGATATATGTTAAATTTGCTGGTTGCTTCGCTGGCAGCTTTGCACCTTGCACCAAATCTGTCATGCATAAGTTATAACTTTTATTTTGTGTTTCCGTATTTGTAGACCATGTTGATAAACGTGGCTGATTTTGTTCGCAATGCGTATAAATCATGTGCCCGGCTTTCGCCTTATCCAGCCACCCACCTCGCCCATTTCCCCTCTCCCTAATGCCTTGCCACTCCATGTGTCTACGTGGGAAATGGCTTGAAATAATAATGTTACGCGCCGGTTCAGGGGACATCTTCCTGTGCACCGCAATCGTCTTGTCTGTCAGCAGCCCTGCTGTATATATTGATTGATGATTGCCGGCGTGTGCTTTCCAGCGAGAGCAAAAGTTTAAATTACCCTACGTACCCCATGCCGCACTCCGCACACCGCACAGCTCAAATCCCATGTCCAGAGCACTGCAAGTTTACCCGGGGCTAATTTTTAATGGAAATAACTTGCCCCCCAATCTTCTGAAATGATGCGTTTTTCAATTTTTTATGCTTTAATCAAATATCCCCTGAAGTTGCACTCTCAAATTTACGCCACGAGCTGCGCGCATTTTTTACACCGGCGCTGTAAGGTTGAAGGGGGTGGCGTGGGTTGGCTTAAAGCTTATATATATTATAAAACACATAGATGAAAAACAAGTGGGAAAGTTGCAGACGGGCGCAACCGACTCCGGAATACTCTGATACCACAAGTAATACCATCTGATGACAGGTGCGGCAGATCTGGTTGGGTGTAGCGAAGAATACCGATCTTTGAAGTAGATGCCATTTAATCAATCCTCCAAGCTCGCCTTTAAATTGCGGTTGATATAGGCTTTTGAGAATTTTTCAAATTTGGTGACTCCAGCTTTCAAATTTTGTAAGATATATGGTTTCATTGAGGTGGCATATGACGATCTTTGAAGAACATCGCCAACAAATTGCCAAACAAATTGTATACAAATACAAACGTAGCTTCAAAATTGTGGCGTTGAAAAGCTGCGTTCATACAGACGGACAGACAGCATGACGGACATTGCACAACACTAATCTACTATGATGCCCTCGGATCAGAGTATGAAAAAAGCCGGTGAATGGTGGCAGCAATATTCTCGTATTTCTCAGTATTTCACATTTTTAGTATGCAGCAATATTAAATTGTGGCAATAAAAGCCAAGCGAATTTTGCCACCTACATAAATCAGCGGATATTTTTTATATAAAATTCGCATAGCTGCATAATTTTTCATTTTTATATTTTGCATGTGAATTTTATTTTGCTTGTTTGTCTCATCTGCCAGTATTTTAAATGTGTTCTTTATATTTGTTTATGCATTGGAATCGAGATTTTTTGCGTCACTTATTCTGTAATTTTTTTACATGTTTTCGAAACGTTTTACGCCTTTTTTTTGCGGTAACTAATTGAGTATTTGGCTGAATTTGTTGATTACACACAAAATGAGCGAAAAAGGTCCTGCAAATCGAATATTATTAAATATTGACCTAATATATTAAAGATATATTTAGACTGCCTACAGTAGTAGTGGGAAACACTAAGCATCAGGAGCTCTATCTATAATAATAATGACAACAGCTAATTTTGCTAGTGAAAGTTTCTGGTATGCTTTCGAGTGTATTTTCAACTTTTAACATCTTGTTAAACTCGATTTGTACAATGTACTGAACTGCAACCATTCTCACTCGTAATCGTTACATGTGGTGGCAACAACTTTGCCACAACTTTCAGTTAACAAGCAAAGCTACATGGAAAAAAAACAACAACAGAACAAAAATGAACCGAATCGCCGAAGATGACATGCCCTTACAGACTGATCTGACTGAGTATTAATATGTGTAATCATAATAATGAACAAATGATGGAAGCATTCAAATTTGTGTCCTTGCTCAAGCAAAATGGTTTTCACACCATAGTTTCAATGTCTGACATGTGCTACAGCACAAATCGAATAAGTTCCAAGTGCGACTTCTGTTGCTGATCAATAATATTTACAAGTTCAGTTCTTGCACTTCACCACAAAATTGTAATAGCCTTTGCAAGGGTAGGGAAACGTAGTTTGGCTGTCCAGTTGGCTGGCAAACTTGAGAACTTGTCCCCTATGCTTCTGGTGAAGCATCCAGGTGACCATCAAGTTCATCGTCTGTTTAACATTCGAAATTAAAATGGAGTTTCGATACATTTCCTGTTTCTGGCTGGTTATTGGTTAGGCGTTACAAAACGTATAAAGCCTCAGAAAGTTCAACCCTTTTCAGAAGTTTTGTTTGCAATTTGGAAAATTTCAAACACACTCAAGTTTATTTGCATATTTTATTAAAATATATGTGCGTAGCATATAGCATATAGCATCCCACACACACTTGACTTTGCCTTAGCCCTCATCTTTGAATATATATTTTTTTCGATGATGCTTCCCAAGTCCCTGTCCTGACCTTGCCTGACTCTCAACATGCTCTCTCCGGCGCCTGCTGTGTGTTGTCTTTTTTACGGCCAATCTAATATGCAAACAGAGACCAGTGAATTGTGTGTGGCGTGGGCGTGGTTAAGGTTCCCATTTTGCAATTGAATTTCATTTGCATAACTTTAACTGTGTGAAACTAAACTCACATCAAATTTGGAATACCCAGCAGTGGAATTGTTAGGGGAAAATACCCAATCTCCCGAAGTTTATTAAAATTCATTTTAAATTTAGAAAAAATCATCAAAAAAATCGCTGTTTTTTTCTATTTGAAATAAAAGAAAATAGTTTATTGGCAAAACACATTTTGCTTAAAAACTTGCTATTATTTTTTACATGCGCTGAAAGTTTGCATTCCTAGTTATTCATTTTCTTGAACATCTTACATGGAGGCAAGGGCGTAGGCAGCTATTTGTCAAGGGGGGACCGATTGTAAATGTATCATAAATCTTAAAGAAAACCACAAAGTCTTGGTGCCCATACCTGACTACTGCTTTACAAATAATGAATACATTTTTAAATTTAAATTAATTATTTATTTAATTTAATTTAATTATTTATTGTATTTCTTATTGAAGTGCTATTTATCCACATTTCTAAGTAATATCAACTAATACTCAGATGTGCACATATTTTTCTCTCCTTGTGCAGATCATATTTGACGGGTTTACGGTGGGCCGCTTCGACGAGGGCATGGTTGATACGGATGTGGATGGTTATGAAACGAATCTGAGTCCGACCGGCGAGCTACCTGGCTGTCCCGAGGGCTTTATGCAGGTGAGTGCAAATTTAATTTAATAAAACTCCAATTGAATATTACGTAAGCCCAGCAATCTCCTCCCCCCCCCCCCCCAAATTGTAACTTGCACTCCATTTGCTGTTGTTGCTGTTACTGTTGCTATTGAACTTGCGTTCAACTATAATTTTATGCCAGCCAACAAACACACACACACACACACACACACACACAGAGAGAGAGAGAGAGATGCAAACGGGAGAATTTGATTTTCTTGGGTCTGTTGCTCGTTCGTGCTCCGGACCTGACCGACCATTCCTCCCCTGTTCCTCAGTCGCTTCGTCGCGCCGTTCGATTCAATCAATGTCCGAGTAATTCTGTAATTTTCTGTTGGCTCTGTTGACAAATGCCACATTAGCCCAGCAAATTGAATTGAATTGTGCGCCTCTCTCTCTCTCTCTCTCGCTCCCTCTCTCTCTGTCTCCCTCTGTGTGTGTGTTTGCTTTATCCATTTCTCTGTTCATGCCACTCGTATCCTGTGTCCGCAGATTGAAGTTTGAGTGCTGTTCACTGTTGGTTGGCGAGCAAAGAAACAGAAACAGCAAACTATTTAACATACATATATTTTTATCACAATTTTTGCGGCTCCACGCTGTTGACATTGCTACTTTGTCCAGACATTTTGGTCTCTGACAAACGGGAGATGTTACGGGGAGGGATGGAGGGGAGGCGTACCGTAAAACTAAAGCCCTGTCCAAATAAAATGTACCAAATCCCTGTAATTGACTTGTGCAATACGTTCAAATGTACATTTGTACATTTGTATATCTGCCATAAACTCGTAACTGCTTATGTTCATATATATACATATACATATATATATAAATACATATATATATATATATATACGTGTGTGTGTGTGTGTGTGTGTTTGTGTGTACTTTGATAATCTGGTGCTGCTGCATTACATTAAATGGAGTTTTGCTGCTATTTACGGAGCATTGCCATTGAATTGATATAGTTTGGGTTCGGAGTTTGAAGCACTCTGATTCAATACACTATACATATACATATTTACCGTTACGTAGCTTGTAGCATGCACTTTGCATGCGCTTTTAGCCACCTTGCCACCTTGCCAACTTGCCACCCTGCCACATAGCTACTTCGAATTAATTTCAAAGTTTAAGTTGTGCGGACTGTGAACTGCTTGTGTAATGGAGCAACGGAGCAATGGGGCAATTTGAAAAGGGCAAAGTGTTGAATTGCAGGGCAAAGTGATTTTACCAGTTTTGGGGGGGGCGAGAAATCACACAAAGGATATCTGCTTTGAAGTATTACCCTAGGTGTGATTACTGTCTTGTGAAATGAGCAATTTAGCAGCTGCTAACGAATTGAAGCTTACCTTTTTCATTTGCCGTAATCTGAACTTTTCTTTCCAATTTTACAAAATTACGGAATATTTTCATTTTCTGAGACAAAAGCAACAAATGTGCAATGTGCAATGTCCGTTAATGCATTAAAACTAGGGACTGGAAACTTGGAACATATTCTTGTCTGTGGCCGCGTCAGGCAAAGTGGTAAAATAGGGGTGCTACGTCGACTAGAAGGTAATCGTTGAAAATAAATCGCATACTGTCAACAAATTTGATAGGTAGATTATACCTTGAAAGATCGGGAGCGGCTCTCAGCAGCCCGAAAATGGAACAATTGTTGAGCTAGAGTCACCAAAATTGGAAGGTAACGCCCATCATCTAATCCCAAAAAGATCTGTGCAAGTCGATAAAATGGCAAATCTCCCACAATTTTACAGATAGAGTCACCAAACACGAATCGCAGATTTCTCATGACCTTCAAAGATTCCCAGTTCAACGCCATTGAAATGGAAATCTTAATGGCCATATCTTCCATGATTTTTGACATATTCCAGGAAGTACTAACACTGATATACTTGATATAAGGGTGTGAATCGAAAAACTCATCTATATATATCTCACTCAATTTGTAAGCTAGAGTCAGACTGCAAAGGTATATTGTTAATAACACCATTTTCGAGCCACTCCCACTCATACAGCCTATATCTGCCACAATTGAAGAGCTGTAAAGGCAGATAACTAGACCGCTCTTTCAAAGTATTTGGCAGTCAGTTAAGCGTTCTCACTTGTCTTTGTTAATTCTATGTGAAACCTAACTTGGTTTCGGCATAATATAATTCACCAACAACAACATATTTATTTGAATTTATTCACTTTGGTAAATCAAAGCGACCAGAATGAATACAACCCACAATTAATTCATACATCGAGCATTTTTCTGAATACAACCTTAACTCAATTACCTTAATTACCTTTGATGTCATTTATAACAGAGAACCCAAAACATTAGGCTAGGGAAAATGATGCTATCAGAAAAGTGCTCGCTGATTGGGATGTTTATGCAGCAATCAATGAAAAAGTCTTCGGCACAAATCAAAGTGGATCCTACTATTTTGGCCGCATATTTTCTTCAATCATCAAAATTAGACTCGTATTCCTTGCATAAAAGTTTACGCACCTAATTCATAGGAGTTTTCCTCTTGTTTTCATTTTCCTTTCATATTCCTATTATTTTCCATTGTTCCTCTTGCATCCGTTTTTAATTTCTGCCCTAAAATGCACACAGAAACATTTGTTTGTCTGGTTCCCATCGCTTTCATTTCAATGTCCAGCTAAAAGTGAAGTCAGCCGTTTCATGCTCCCCGTTCTTCCCCAATCCTGATGCACACACTCCTTTATTAGTTTAGCGATGGCGAGTGTTGCAGCAGTTTTTTTCTTCTTTTTTTTTGCTTTGCTGCTGTGCCACGCCCCTTGTTTGCCTTTCTGACAATAAATTTTGAACAGGCGTGGGGCATACGCTGGCATTTTGTGGTCCCGTCCGGCTCATCCAGATCTGGCATCCCTGGCTCTGCAGCGGATGTCCGTCCGTCCGTCTGTTGAGGTTTCATTTGGCACTTGACATATGTTCGTAGGAAAACGGCAGCCGAAATAGATCTGGTCGGGGTTTAGCGCCGGCTCTGTCCAACTGATGGAAACTGGGCATTTTCGCATGTGAGTTCGGGCTTTTAAATGCAGTTAAATATTTTCCATTTTTTTCGCATATGCGCCGGGCCGGGCCTGTTGCAGTTTTATAAACTCGTAACTAACCGCAGGTTTGTGCTGTCATTCTCCTGGTTTCGTTCCGGGCTTTATCGTCGCCGGCTCGCCTGTTTTTATTTATTTAAGGCAAACATTTTTAACTGCTGACGCGGTTTCGGTTTTTTTCCTCGGTTATTTTGCAACTTTTTTTCCGTTTGGTTTCCTTTATAAATTATTCGTGTCATGGCCTAGCCACATAAATTCTTAACCGCCTCGTATTTATAGCAATCTACCTATGTGATTTTTGTAATACATATATGAGTAGAAAACTGCCACATAAAGCTGCCGGGATTGTGCTTGAGCAGTTGCCAAGTAACAGTTTAATCAGTTATTCAATTTTGTTAGACAGTTTGTCTCATGCATATTGCAAAAGGCTGTGTCCTTAGTGCGACCTTCTGCTCTGGATTATTTTGAATAATTCATCAACACTTCTTGCAATAGTCGGCCAGCTTTAAACTTGACCAACTGGTAGGGCTAAAGTTAGGGACCAAGCTGCTGCCGCCGCTGCTGCTGCTGCTGCTGCATTGTTTATTTGCTAATATTGTTAATCATAAATAACGAAATTTATGCATAAGCGTATTAACCTAAATCAACAACAACAACAACAGCAACAACATCAGCAACAACAACATCAGCAACAACAACAGCAACGAGAACGCAAGGACCTCTATCCTTCCGCTCTGCTATTCTGCCTGCCTGCCACGTTGTCGTTTGCCCAGGACAGGGCAACTTGAGTAAATGACTCAATATTTGACAATCATAACATCCGCTTAGTCTCGATCCTCTACTCCTGCTGCCTCCTCCTGCTCCTACTGCCTCCTCCTGCTGCTCAAAGACAACAGATACGACAACAACAGCAGCGAGAGGACATTCAAGTTTGTCAATGGCAGTTTAAGCTCTCCCGTCTATAAATATGTATACTAGTACATAAACGTCTATGCAAGTAGTTGTGAGTGTATGCGTGTGTGTGTGTGTGTGTGTGTGTTTGGGTGCGAGTGTGAGTGCGAGTGTATAACATGGACAAGCTCATAATTCAACTTGGCAAACTTCTTGGACATGCGTTCTACTTCCGCCCCTTCACTACACTGTCCAGCGACATTTGTTTGTGCCGTAAATTTACGAGTCGTCAAAAAAAAAAAAAAAATTGAAATGCTCGAATGAGTTACAAGTTTCCAATTTCTAATACCCTGTAACCTTTGCATGATATTGACTAACAAATGTTCATTGAAAAACAACAAGGAAAACACCTAACAAAGATACTTACAACTCGTATTTTGTATTGTTGATTATATCAAAATAATATTATGAAAAAGGAATAAATGCTTAAATTCTCTTCTCATTTCGTCTACTTATAATATCATATCATAATAATATCAGTTTGTTCATTTAAATAACTATGCATGCAGGTGCAGGGTATATGCTAGTCCACCTTCAAAAGTATCCCTTTCATATCTTGTAACATTATTTATTTATGCCAGAACGCATTGAATTGCAAATTAAAGCTTCGCCTTGGACCAAAATTTATATTTAATGATTTTTTAATAGCAATGACGTAAAAAAAAACTGTGGCAAATGTTTTAAATTACAGTAAATCAAACCGAAATTCAGACAGTTGGAAGGATGAGTGTGTGAGTGTGTGTGAGTGTGTGTGTGCGTGTGTGCGGTCCCGAGTGGAGGGAATGTATCATTATGCGCTTAAATTGTTTCACAATTAAACCTGGAATACATGCCTGCATTTAACGGCCGTGGAGGCAAACAGTGAAAAGAGAACAGATAACTAGGGGCTGGGAAGGGGGACGAGGGACGGGGCAACAGGATGCAGCCATTGAAGGCTTCTCTGTTTGGGGCTTTTGTTTATTGTTGGCAGATTATGAAACGACGACGTCGACACCCAACAACTGTGCTGATAAAACTTTTATCGCCTATTGTTTAAATGATGCGGCTCTGCTGGCGCTGTTGCTGTTGCCGCTGCTGTTGCCGGCGAACAATGGCAGGTATTGCTCCGTGGCATCAACCGAATTGAGCCAAGTTTAATCAGCTAAAGGTTGATTGTACACAACATTTTCAAAACTAACAGCTTTGTGCCACAGATTTAGCTTAATGGGTTTTTTAATTAAGTAAAATAATACAATTTGGAAAAAATACACGCAATATACTCTCAGGAATCGAGATATGTTCACAGAATAAGCCCGAAATATCTTTAGGGTAAATTTAACGCATGCCTTGATGAACAGACATAAATAGTATATTAAGGTTGCCTTGCTCTGGGATTAGGAGTTAGCATAGTAAATTTTAAGTATTTAGTCAATTTTGAATATATATTCTCAGTTAATAATCGTTTTTTTTAGAGTTGGGAAAGGGGAAAGGTAGGTAAAAGGGTATACTTACTTGTCTTTTTAGAGTTGTGTGAGACACATTTCAATGTTACATTTGCGTGAGTAACGCCACGCCAACTTTAACTGGCCACATAATAATTCAATCAATTTAAAACCAACACTTCATCAAACAAAAGGCCACAAGACTAAAAACTAAAAGAAATAAATGCAAGGCTGGGCAAACCATGTAACTGCAGCAGGGGGACAAAAACAAAATTCCAATAATTCGTTATGAAGTCGAAGCTAATAACGCTCCACTGCACACAATGGACTCAACGACAACAAAGTTGATAATAATGATGATGACGATGCCGATGCCGATGACGACAATGAGAAGTATATATAGTTCAGGCAGTGCTTAGGGGCAGAAAACAAAAAAAAGAAACAGAGACAGAGACAGATATAGAGATAGAGATAGAGATGGAGGGTCTGCACAATTTGCAATGAATTTACACAAAATCGAAATCAGAAAATTACCATTATGCTGGGCTGTCAGGCCTGCTCTTGCTCCAGCTTCGGCTCCAGCTCCAGCTCCAGCTGCTGGCTGAGGCCATTTCATATGACAGCAGTGAATTGCGACTCTAACCAGTAACAAATATTGGCCAGAGCTCTGGAATAGATGGCGACTTGCAATTACAGCAAAAATGGTTGTTTGAATTGGGGCCGAGCCGCAACAGCAACAGCAGCAGCCGCAGGACATGGCCAACTGGCCAGTTGCAGGGCTGGGCATCGACTGGGCACATGAACATGGACCTGGCTGGTCATATAACCCATTAACTAAAAACTTAATCAATTGGAACCCCAGACCCATTCATATGCACTGCCAATAGAGAAGCAGTAGGCGCTATGTAAATGAGCTGCCTGCTGACTGCTGCATGCCGCCTGATGTTGCAGTAATGGAGTATCGGAGTAACGGGCACACTGACCTATCCAGCGCAGGAAGTGCAAAAAAGTCATCGTACCCCAAGTCACCGAGCCTGTTCCGTTGACGACGTGGTTGCCCATTCTCGGTTGCTATTATCGACATTAGCTGCCTATACTCGGCTCAATGAATGCCAATTGTCAGCTCTCGTAATTTCTCTTTTCAATACTCTGTACACTCAGTTCGCTCTCAATGGGGTGTATAAGTGCATAACCATAATAATTAAACAGACGATTCCGATTCCGATTCCATTCAATAATTACGAAACCGCATTAGACGCTATTCTGAATTCCTTATAAACGTTCTCTTTAGACCTTAATTAGAAAGCAGCTTCATCTCAACTAGAATTATAGTTCAATTTTTTACTTGTTTATTAAATTGAATAATGTATCTAGATTCCCCAAACAAAAGGTAATAATATTCGCAGCTTGTCGCTAATGTAGAAGTATTTTAATTTATCCGCTTGCAGAGGGCATTATAATTTGATCGTGCAATTTTTAGCTTATTAGTGCAAACGTCTCCGACGATTCGTGATTAACGCCAGTAGTCACTTCGATATAGCCATATCAAACTAAATGTCTGACCTTCTATTTGGGCAAGTCGATCTCAAAGATAATAAAATCTAAAAACTTCAAATAGGAACATAAGTTCTCGAGTGCCAGAGCAAATTGCAAATGTGCTCTTCAAGGTACTTCGTTATCGATAATCGATACCGATTAGAGACGCCCGGGTCCTGTACTTAATCGATGCCAATCGATCTATGAAGATTATAATTATTAGAGTCAACAAATTTGAACAGAAATATAATTAATTAATTAATTAATATAATTAAGCTCTGAGCTTTCAATTCTGCATATTCATGCAGTCCAATGTGCATTTGCTGCTTTGCTTAAACGAATTAAAATAAAGACAAAAATTAAAAAGGGTATCTACAAGTTCGGTACTCTCAACTAAATGAATGATTTATCGTTTTATTTTTGAATACATTAATTTTTTATGGTACAAATTCAATTAATTAGCCTGTGCATTAGTTGCAAGCCTGTGCACATTTTATTTTAGGTACTGTGCACTTGAGTTGATTTTTTTCAGTTGGTGCACATTCGACAATTGCCAAGCGGAGTTGGGCGCTTGGCACTTGGCACTTGCCACTGCCACTCTTTGCTGCAGCTACAGTTGGCGTTGCGAAAGGAAAACAATCCAATATTGAGCAGACGAACCGGCAAACGCTGCCAATTAATAAAATGAGTACAGCAATCATAATCCATTACCCATGCCTGATGCCAGAGCTAGTCAAGTTGTGCTGGAAATTGGATGTGTTTGTGGGGCTTGGGTCTGGGTTTGCGATGGATTGCTCTTGCCTGCAGCAGGTTGCAGCTTCAGTGCTTCAGTTTTATTAACATTTTAATTGCATGACAAACTTTTTTAAATATTTCGCTTAACCAAATCAACTATATTGAAAAATGGAGTCGAATTGAAGCTTTAATTGCATGCATGAGCTTTAAAATGTGACAAAATAATAAAGGCATTGGCCGTCGGCGAATTGCTGCACAAACAGTGTGTGCGAAGCAAACTTGATTTTTAATTAATTAAATATTATTTATTTACTTGACAGCTCAGCGAACTGGGCAGACCTTTCACGGGCGGCTCCTGGTGCGGCAAAGCCACCGGACCGCAATTATACTTCAGCGAAACATCTACGGTGACAGCATCCGTGAAGGTGAGTGAAGGACAGTCCCCGGACAGACTCCGAACTTACGGCAAGTTGGATTATATGTTTGCTCATGGCCAACATGCATTTGGAATGGTCTTCCGATTCCTTTCGAGCACATACGTAGTGTGTGAATAACATACATACATTAAATGGCACCAATTAAGTTTCTAACACAAATCCACTTCCAGACTAAATGAAGTGCTGCCTTCATTGGTCAAAATATAAAAAAATAAACTAGAATAAAAAAATTATAAATAAAACGGAATTTAAATAGAATTCGAAATATTAAATATGTTTCTAAAAATGTTGATAATGAAAGTGTATATGAAATCGGCGTTGATGGCAGATTTTTAATATAAAATTGAACAACTTTTGCGAATGCGTGTCGTATGCGTAATGTTTACTTGAGCAGCCATTGCCACTTTTTGATTAATATTTAAGCAAACGAGCTGCCATAAAAGCAACTGGTCAACAACTCTGGACAGGTTACAGAATTCACCAGCGCATAAATTATGAAAATTAATAAAAATGCAAGCCTGGCCTGATTCACATGCCAGCTCGGGCGGGCACTCGACTCCGGCAGCTGTTACTGCTGTTACAAGTACAACAAATTGCCCAATTCATGATGAGCCGACATGGTTGGAAGGCAGAGATTGCAGATTGCATAATTAAAATAAAATTGCGTGTGCAAATGCCCATTTTTTCGTTCAATCGAAATAAGTCGCCGCTTAAATCCGTATGTGCCCCAATTGGCAGTGTTCGCCGGCAACTTAAACTTAATCCAAACTTCAATTGGTCGCCGTCTTGGCAGCTGGCTCTCAATTTTCGGCAAATAACACTTCTAATAACACTCCTAGCCCGTTCGACCGTGCATTGCTGCCCCTTGCACTGCAGCACACAATTGAGCAGACCCTTGACTGACGGGACAATTCTTGCTATAATATGCTATAATATGGCAACGATTTCGTCTTACATACATATATCTTTTATATATACACATTTATTTCAACACTCAATTTTAAGCTGAAGGATGACTCGCGATACGCAACATTCTTTCACGATGCTCTTCTTGTCAATTTTTGCAGGTATTTCATCCGCCACGTAATCTCCGAGACGAGAAGCCCTTTGAGTTCAGCATACGATACAAATTTATTAGTCAGTCCGATGCAGTTGTAAGGTAAGTTAACTCCAATATAGAGAGCGTTATCGAATTGTCGAATTTGTTGAAGAGACAAAGCACAAAATACATTGAAATGCACAAATTGAATACTTTGTTAAAGCACATTTGAAAGTTGCAACAATTGAACCAAAAAGGAGTGGAGTGAAAACTAAAATGACAAGCGGCAAATGCGATAATTGAAATAATTTTATTATGATTATAATTAGATAGCAAATGTCTGTCGGCTAAATATAATCTTTTTAATTGTTTATACTCTGATGCGGAAGGTAACATAGTATATTCATTTTGTGCAATGTCCGTCATGCTGTCTGTCCGTCTGTTCGTCTGCGAACGCAACAATGAGGCATATCTGTGGCAGAGTTAGACAAAGTGTAAATTTTAGAGTTCTGCGTCCACTACGAAGCTATCGATAAAATCAATAATCGCAAATCGATATCGCCACATATCTCCCTCAATTTTAAAGCAACAGGCATCAAATTAGTTTGATAGATTGTTGGCGATGTCCTCCAAAGACTTATGCCACACCCACCCCGAGACCCCTTCCTTAAATATTAAATCTTAAATAGCTGTATCTTTCTCAGTTTTGACGTAGAGCCGTCAAATTTTGTAGGTATTTTACTGATAGCCGCATTTCAAAAGCGATAACCACGCCCACTATTTGTAAGTTAGAGTCTCCAAATTTTGAAAGTATGTTACTCCCCTAAGAGATACATAAAAAAAATTGGATGGCACCGCCCAATCCTCCTCCCAGAAGCGATTCAAAGCTAGAGTCACCTAATTTTAAAGGTATATTGTAACACGCTTCAAAAATTAGATCACGCCCACGCCCTCCCCCAAAATTCGGGAGAGCCCATATCTCCCATACTTTAAGAGCTACCGTTACAAAACATAGAAGGTAGATTTCTAGGAACCTACTCTAATTTTTTTCGACAATTACTAAGACTAAATTACCACCCTGTTCTGTGACACCTGTTATCAGATGGTATCACTTATTGGTGTCAGAGTCTTCCGCGGTCGGATAAGCCCAACTGCAACGTTCTCACTTGTTTTTTTTTTGAGAATTATGCCAATGTATGCCGTTAGTGTCGTAATACGTGGCCAAGCATTCCCAAGGTAATAATTTATCATTCAACCCTCATATGGAAGCGGAGGCGACCTTTGAAAGTGCGGACAGCTCGGCACGTTAATGGCATCTCACGGCTGTGGCGAATGACACTCGCTGTGGCAGTTCGGGCATTGCTGGTGGGCAAAATCTTTGTGGCATGGAGTTTTGTTTGGGGCGCTGCATAAAACATGAGCAGCAGCTCTTTGGCTCGACACGTGGCATGCCGCACAAGGTTCCAGCTGCAATCCATTTGTGCTCAGACGTGTGTCAAATTTTGTGTCTGTGTCGCGTCCTTTTGTTTGTAGCAGGTGTCTTTTCGTGCCGCATATGGCCACAGCGATAGAAATTGAAAACTATTTTTACGCCTCAACAAACTTCAGACAATTTATAGTTGCAGCCAACAATGCATTGCGAGCTAGCAGCGTGCGCGTGTGTGTGAGTCCATCATACGGACCATTAGCAAACCAAACAATAGCCAAACATTGCACCAGATGAGGATTTTAACCCAAAATGCCCAACGGTGTTATATGCAAATTGCAGCAGCTCTCTGCAAGCCCCAAATACCAAACAAATATACTGCTGAGTGGAGCCAGCTAAACTGAATTAAATGCTAAACAAACACACTCGACAAGACACCAACAAAACAGCAACACCAACACCTATACAACCACACACACACACCCACAACTACACACATTTTACTAACGGATGGTGGGCTTACATTACATTTCAGGTATGGACTGCCCGAAAAGCCATTGGAATTGGGACGTGTCACACCCGGCACCTACTGTACGAGGCAATTCGATGAATGCTATCGTAACAAGTGTCGCCTGCAAAGCCCAAATTATCCTGGTATGTATCCAAGGAATGTTACCTGCTATTGGACCATACGACAGAAAGAAGTGCCAACCAGCAAGCACGCCATGATTGCCGTTAGCCAGGAGAACCAGCACAAGGCCCTAGTAAAGCGGTAAGTAAGAAACAGCCAGGGTGAGTGGGGGGGGGGACTTGGGGGAGAGCGCTTTCCATTGAAATGGCAAATTCTATGCAACGTGCATGGAGCACATTAAATAAGCATTAGTTTTTTTTGCGGATGCAGAAGTCCGTGTCGCATTTGTATGACAAATTTCAATTTGGCAAATTGCAATGCGACTTGCTGTTCCATTGTCCACCTGCATTTCACACCTTTGTGCTCGGCTCGGCCAGACGGACTCGGACTCCGCCTCCGCCTCCGACTCGGACTCACATGTATTTTGTATATTCCAATTAAATGGTTGCATGCAATTCATGCATTCTAAATTAGATTGAATCAGACAGGTAGGCCCAGACTAACTGCCTATATCTCAAACCCAATTTATATGCAAACGTCCCGTTCATTCTACACTCTCTCAGCTCAACAATCTGCGATTAATCAACCGACATGTGAAATACATGCCATAATCATAAATATGCTTTCATGTCGAAATATCACAGAAAGATAAGTACTTTTCACAAGGCTGCTCTTCAAGCAGCTCTCTTTGTATAATAATATTTACATTATTTCATCATTTTCTTCTAAAGTGAGTACATTCCAAGCAAACACCCTGATAAAAAAATAAATTACATTGCCACACTCCCCACACAGAGTTCCCAGGGCACCTAAATTTTATTCAAATTCCTAACTCTGACCACTACTGCAGTTAGCCAGCATCTCCCATAATACACTGTTAAAACTATTTAATCTCTTATACAAATAAATAAACACATAAAATACATTCTGAAGGATTAGATAAATTACGCATTTCGTGGTTTGTTTTTATGCAAATCTAAATAAATATATTTAATATTCATTAGGAGAGAGAGAGAGAGAGAGAGAGATAGAGAGAGAGAGAGAAAATTTAACTTAAGTCTGCATACAAGGTATCAATAAATAAAGTTTTACATTCAGTTAATGGATTTCAACTAATTTTTACTTGTATTTCTGGGAACATCATTGCTCTCTCTCTCTCACTCTCCCTCTCTCTCACTCTCTCTCTCTTTTTCTATCTATACTTATAAGTTCCTTATGTGAATTTTAATTAGTAGCTTAGACACCAGGCTGGGAGCCTTTGCAAACTTTGGCAGAGTATTCCGCTGTCGGCTAATGAGACTTTAATTTCAGTTCGCGGGTTAGTTCTATTGGGAGTTGCTGCAATGTCCAATGCATTAGCAGCAGCTGGCAGTTGCCTTTTAGGATGTTCAAAACTAAAGTGCTAACGTTACATGTTGATTGCCATTTTCTGTTGCAACCAGCAATGTATTTGCAACGTTTCTCTTCTGTAAACTAAACGATTTCTTTACTTTTGCAGCTCGATTGCCAGCTTTAACAAAACGTCGCGCTCTATTCGGGCCTGGTCGGACTGTACCGGTGAACGCGATCATTTGATCTTCTACGATGGCAGCTCCACCAACGATCCCGTACTGGCCAAGTACTGTGGCGGCGATTGGTTGCCGCGTGTCGTGTCACGGTGAGTGGAATGAATGAATGCAAGCATAGCATACTTTGTGCTGCGACTGCAAGCTCTTGTCAGGCATTCATTTAACGCCATTTCTCCTTTATAAAAAAGTTAAACATAAGCAGAGCACGACGCATAATACATTTACATTCCCAGTCAGACATCCAAACTGACAGACAGACAGAACGCCATTTTAATGAGCATGTGTTGTGTTTGTATTTGTTGCACTATGCTCTATGCACCATGTGTGTGTGTGTGTGTGTGTGTGTGTGTGTAGTGCACTGCACTGCAGTTGGCCTGGGGCGCATGTGTTCCAATTCAGTTACACACACACACACAAACAAACACACAAACAGTGCTTATGTGGCTTCGCAATTGTGTGCAATGCTTAAGAAAAACCGGAAATTGGGTTGCTCTGCACACAGACAAAGCGACCAACAGACAGACTCAAAAGAGACACACACATGCACATACACATTCACGTACACACAAACACACACACACATACATATACCCACACAACAACATATAAATAGATTTACGTGTGTACCGTTTGCAACTTTTTGTTTGACTATACAAAATGGCCGCCTATTGAAACCATTTTCATGCTTGTGATTTATGCAATGGGAATATCTTTGCTCATTAGGTGTCATGTTGTCTGGAAAATGCCACTATAAATATTTTCGAAAAATCATGTTTTCAACGATAATGCTTGGCACTGGTAATTTAACACGAAAATATCTGTATGAAATAATAAATGAAAAACATTTGTGTGAGTTCAATTTCTTTGGTTTTCCTTAAATTAAATATATTGAAATGTATTTTTGTATGTTTATAAATCGAACAGACATTTTTCATATATTTATTGCAGTGCAGCAATTTCTGAATTGTTTTTTATCTTTCAATCTTGATTTTATAGTGCTTAGTTTTGCTGGTTAGTTTTCTCGACATTCACTTTAGACTCACAGTATAAATTTTTAAGGAAGCAACGCCTCAGGAAAATTGGACCAAAAATGGCTCAAGTGCAAACTACTGCGAGTACAGGCCACACCTCCACATGGTAGTTAAGTGGACGTCGCCACCCACCCCCGGTGCCCACCTCTCGACCATTTATCTAGCACTTCACATTCTGTTTTTCTTGCTGTTGTTGTTTGACTGGGCAAAGTTTGCGCTTTTCGCTGACTCTTGAGACATGCACATCAACTTTGATTGTTGTTGGGGTCTTTTTCGTATCTTTTCCCTTTTTCTGTATTTTTTATGTTTTTTTATTTTTTGAGGTCTTGCAGCTGCAAAAATGTTTGAAAGTTTAAGGCTAGGCACAAATTAAAAGTTGCTCAGGCAGTAAGATGATTACGCATGATGAAGATGATGATGAGGTGCGTTTTACCTTCTTGCTTAATCTCTTAATGAGTTGCACTCGGGCATTTATTGACATTTTCTTGAGGACGTTGGCAAAATTGCGAGCACTGAAATCTTATAAGCAAACATGCACACCACAGAGCAGCGCATTAAGAATGCATATACCGGAAAATGCACACGAAAGATGACGACACGGCCTCGCCTCGTCATGGCACGAAGTGGGCTCTCATGCCACGCCCACCCCACAAAGCAGCCAGTGTGCACAACGCCCCGTTCTTTTTGAAGAAAAACGGCATTAAGTTCGTTTCAAAAGTTGAGCTGCCTCCAACCTCCCACTATGCGATGCTGGAGCCAACGTCTTGCGCCATATGAGGAGGCGAATTATAAATGCATACAAACCCACTCACACCCACTCAAACCCGCACATACACACACACACACATAGATATATGAATGCCCAGCTGCATCAGCTGGCTGGGAGCGAGTGTTGGCTTACAGACACCTCAGACATGACAGTCACACAATTTGCCTGGCACCTTCTCTGCTCTCTTCCACAGTAAACGTCGCTGAAATTCTGCGCCAAAGGCGGTTGGAGCGGGTTGGGAGGGGGGTGATATTGCCACATGAAAATTATTAATTTCCCTGTGCAATTTAAAATTGCAACAAGCTACTAGCAACGTATCCTTGACGTGCTTTTCTTTATTGAGCTCCTATTTTTGGGGGTTCCCTAGTTGTATGCCACCCTCCACCCCACCTCTCGGCTGCCAGCTGCTGCTATTCCAAATGTACGTGATTGTAATTTTTTGTGTGCACTTCAAAAAATCCGGGAAAGCGTTGGCTTTTAAATGGCACTTTAATTTGTACTCAGTTGTTGGCTAATATATATGTATGAGTAAATATCCTTGCAGTTTAGTGGGTACCGAGTGCAAAGAGAAAAAGGCTGCAAACTTATATATACCAAAAGAGATAATCAAGAATTTCTGCCATAAGCTGAATTAAAGGTGAATGCAACACAGAGTATGTCATTCAGCTATTGCAGCCTCTACTACTTAAAGATTAGCTAAAAATACTTTTATGGATAAGGTGAAGTACAATTAAATCAGCTATTGTCTATGGCTAGCAAGATTTGAATTAGAATTAGAAAAAATAATATGGATTTGTATTCGTGCAAGAGTATTAAGACTTCGGCTATCCAATTATATTTATCTTGCTTGCATTTAATTATATTGCGTCTCCTGGTTTCGAGCTGCAAGCTAAACCAGAGTACCTGATGATAAAGTTTGGGTGCGTTTGAGTGCGTGTGGCGTGTGTGTATGCGAAGTGTGTGAATATGTAGGTAAATATGCTACCATAAGTCCTCTCATAACCATTGAGTCTGACTGAGCTTTGGCTTTCAACTAGTTGCCGTTCTCACACATGCTAGCTACCCGCTGGGTTCTCCTCTTTGTCAAAGTTCACTTCATCCTTCACATATTCTGTTTGCAATGCATTTTAATGAATTTTATAACTTAACTTTTGTGGTTTGAAGAACACTTTAAGTAAGTAGTTCCGCAGGTCAAATCATAATAGCTAATAATTTTCAATTGTTCTCTACTATGCGAAATAAATTACCTGCTTTACATTATTCAATTTTCTAAATCTTTGTGGTTCAGATTTTTGGTGCAGGCACTCGATCGCTTTAGCGGACACAAATGAAATGCTCTCGTAAAGCTGTCATTAGCTGAATTCAGAGTTAATCAACTGGCGATATAAGGCCTGTCCATCAGTGGGACTAGTTCAATTAGCGGCATGGCTCAGCTCTGTTTGCTTCTCAAAGCGAGTATCAAAACTGATGGTAATTCCGTTGGCTCCAATTGCCCCCCCCCCCACACACCAACCCACCCATCTCCCGATACTCTGCCGTGCCTGCCACACCGCAAGACGACACTGCCATTTGCGGTCAGACATTTTGGTATCGAGGGCTTGTGCAAATTCGTGACCAGAACAAGCTGCGGAATGAGGTGAGAGACGGAGCGAGAGCGAGAGCGAGAGCGGAGGGAACGGAGAGTTTCATGCGACGCTTTGGTAACCACCAGCAAAGGGACAGCACTCTGGAAACGTGTGCTGGTTTTGTGTTGATTTTACGACACCCGCAAGTGCCGCAGGCCATTAAGTACCCAAGTGATACGCATACGTTGTGCGTCACAGATCCCCAAGATATTTCATTGAGGCAGAGGCAAACAGGGACAGAGGGAAAGAGGGAAGAGAGCTAACATTTGTGAGCTTTATTAAAAATTAATTTACTTTTCATTTGCAGTTTATTGCACTTGGCAGTGACAAAAAGCATTGCAGCAGCAGCTGCCACACAAGTCCTTGGGATGGGCTCTGACTTTGTGTGTGTGTGTGTGTGCGAGTTGTGTAGGTGTTTGAATAATAAGGGCGCCCATCTCGACTGCTGTCTTTTAGCCACACTTACACGTATTAAAAAGCCATTTGAGTTGCCCATATTTGATGGCTTTTAACATCCGGCCATCTTGTGCGTGAGAGCCTTGACAAGGAGCAGGTGTGGGCTAAACTTGCCCAAGCCGCCCGAGCTGCTGTTAGCCTCATTTTTTTTTATTTACTTTATATTACTCATACGCGCGTAGGCTCGGGCATAAAAATTCAATTTGAATTTTAAATTGGCCGGCTTTAGGAATTTAATGAAAATTGCACAAAAGCTTATGCGACTTTTATGTGCAGTCACAATCCCCTAAATAGTCGCCTGAATACAATACGTTGCAAATATTGCAAGCTAGTAAGCGTTATGATGATTTGCCTCTAAAAATGTCATTTTTCTCTGCTTTATAATGTAATTTCTAGTTGTGAATTTATTTGAAGTATTTTAATGCTTGCTGACTTTTGAGACAAATGCAATAATTACGATTTGCCAACTCAAAGTTGGCACTTAAGCCTCCCAATGTTAGTTTGGGACCAGTGGTGTGACAAACGTTGACTCAAGCAGGCCCCCAAAAGTGGCCAAGTTTATGGGCACTCGATGTCATTGCCATCCCTGGCCAGCAATTCGGCTCGGACTCAGGGCTGCTGGCAGCTGTGTCATGCCCCTGGCTGCCCCTGGCTGACTCCTGGCTGGTGTGCCTCTTGTGCTGGCGTCGCGTCGTCTACAGCAAATGGTGCAACACCCACGGCTGTCATTTCATAATTTTTAGACAAAAATCAAAAGACAAACGACCCCAAAATGTTGGCCCGCATTCGCAGTTTCGCTGCTTGCTTTTCGCTTGTTATGCCAAAAATTTGCCTAAAACTTTGCAGCAGTGGCAGCACACAATGGCGAAAAAAGTTAATTTGGCAGCAAAAATGCAAACAAGCAGACGACAAACCGACTGACGGACACTCTAAATAGCCGCCAGGCAGCAGCCAGGAAGCGCAGGGGTTCTCCGGGAACAACATTTTGCTGGCAAAACTGTGAACCAAAACAGTACAAAACACAACGGAATACTGCGTCATCTTTAAGGCTCAGTCGCCATTGCTGGCACGCTCATCGTTTGTCTGTTTGTCTGTTTGTCTGTCTGTTTGTTTGCTTGTCGGGTTTTATGTATAAATATACAAGTTTATGACTTGACTCGATTGTCGAGTTGTGCAAATTCAATTTATGAGAAACTAGTTTTCTCACGCCTCTAATTTGAGTGGCCAAGCTGGGCAAATGCTGAGCGGGTCGATGGGCAATGTGCCCGACTTACGATGATTATTTTAGTCTCAAATAATATTTGTATTAACAAAAACAAAATACTTAAGCCTCTTACATCGAAGCAACAAAGAAATCTCCATCTGGCCAGGACACAATTATGTTTTTTTTTACACATAAATAAAGTTCTAAGCTGTTGGACTTTTGCGGGACAGCACAAAACAGTATATTTATGTTGAACATATGTTGCATTATAATATCTGTTTATTTAAGTACTTCAAATATTTAAATTTGAATTTTCAGCTTAAGTACAAATGTTGTAACTCATTGTCTAATGGGAATCTGTTTCTTTCTTAAGAACTTAATCTGAGTGTATTTTTACTAATTTTATTCAACAAATTGTCTCCTGCAGGGGTCCCGAAATGTTGGTTGCATTTCACTCCAGCCCCTTCTCAGCGCCATTGCAGCAGGGCATACCCAATCGGGGCTTCGAGCTGGATGTGGACATACTCTTCACCGATTCCGACTCATATGACTTTGCGCAGGGCATGAAAAATCTTTGTGAATTCCATATAAATGCATCGAATCCAGGTAAGCAAAACAGAATAAACATTTTCAAACAGTGCTTTAAGTAATTCGAATATTTTTGGGCGTGGCAGTGGTAAGTAAACGTGAAATTAGGTCAGCAGCACTCTTCACTGCTCTTCTGCTATTCAACATTTTTATCTCTTACTTTTACTCGCTGCTCCTGGTCACTGCTGCCCCTTATGAAATGCAGCGAAGATTCTGCTGCATTGCTTTATTTATAATTTATTGTTATTTATATTGCTTACTCAGTAATGCTGCTTGAGCAAACGCGACTCCCAGAACACTCAACAACGCCCACCCAACCGCCTGCACTCCTTCACTTTTCACACAACTGGCAGTTAATTATAATACGCTCTCTCTTGCAACAGTCAAAATTTGCATATTCGTTAATGCTTACTTAATCTGGGTAGCACAATGCACACGGCACACGGCACACGAGACGATGCCGTCTTATCTACCTTCATTAGCTGTGGAGCGTATTTAAGCTGACTTAATGTGTTTTTTTTGATTTGATAGGAAGTCAAAGACGACATCAAATTTATGCTTATCTAGCAGCGTAGGAGTCAGAAGAAATTTATAATTTTCAGTTCCATATCGAAGCAAATGATTAACATTCAGCTATTTCCCGCATATGTCTCGAATCAGCTATGACAGAAGATCGACCCGATTATTTCATTTCACTCTTATTGATTTTATGAAAGAGAAGCATTATCCACGTCAAAGTCAGATGATATTTCCAAAAAGGTTAGCGCTTTTCAAATACAATTATAATTTCTAATAATAATAATAATAATATGATTTAAAAATGAATAAAGTCCAAAAGCACTCAATAAAATAGAGCGGATGTCCTTTATAAAAATAAGTTCAGAGTTTTCAGCCATTCCTTTCGAAACCAGAAAAAACAAAAACAAAGAAAGAGTGTTGAAGTGGAGTGAACTCGACTTCGATATACCCTGTACCTGTTGTTAAATATGTTAAAGTCTTATAGGGAACTTCCCTATAAAGAGTTGTGCACACCTAAATGTAAGCAGGTGTGCAAGTGCTCTTAGTCAAAACCAAACTTTGGCAGCGCATTTATAGCTATATCAGGTCGGCCGTTGATCATGATCAGAGATGCCTTTTTCTGCCTGTTACAAACAGTTGCACAAAACCATTATACCTTTTTCAATTTTTAATGGTTTCAGGGTATGATAAGCCCATCAGCTCTTTTACTTAAATTAAGCGGTCGATTTCCCACTCACAACTGAGACTCATAATCGAATAGCGATATAAAGAATGACATATTTAAAAGCATTTTTTGTTTTTTAAACTCACCAATTCCGACAATTTCCACAATTTCCACAATTTGAAATGGGATCGATGCGAGAGGTGTTGTTGGCAAGTGTGCTGGTGCTGTGTTCAAGATACGCTCTTAATACACTCACTTAATGGCAGTCAATTGTGAGTCTCTGTCCATAAGCTGTATTCTTAATGCTCAATATTTTGTTCTCATTTTGCTGTTGGCCAGTGGTTAGCTGCATTTAATTGAAAAATTATTAAATGAATTTTCGGCGCGAAGCTGCTCCAACCACAGCCTGGCAAGTTGTGCAACCGAGGAACGTGCAACGTTCCTCAAAACCTGCCTCTGTGTCTGGTGCAGTGTGGCAGCCGCTAATGTTCATTAATTTGCACTTAATAATTTTTGAGTAGGTTTTATTTTTCTGGCCAACACTTGGTTGAGTATTTTTTTTAGGTTTTTGTTTTTTAGCACTGCCCCATCTTGCTTTATTTGCAAATTCCACTTTATTTGAAATTAGTTTTCAGTCTGAGCGGGCAAATTTGGCAGCCATAGCTAAAATAAATGAGAAGCCCAACCCATTCCACTTGACGTGTCCTTTTTTTGCCAGCAAGTTTGCCTTGCCTTTTGCTTTATGAGTAGCTCGAGTTGTTTCCTTGCTCATTAACTTGCCAGCTTATTTGGTTGTTGTTCTTCCGCCCGTTTTGGCCGTGTTGTTGTTTTTCCCTAATTTTTGACCGTTTAACTTTTGAAATGCCTCAGCTTCGGTCTCGACTACATCTTCATTTTCTTATCGGCTTTCGGCTTAATGCGCTGGGAAATTGAGCAGATGTGTCTATCGAGAGGATAATCATTATGCGGGGCGTGAAAATACCATATCTATCATAGTTGTAATCACTCTGCGCCTATGGCCTCATTAAGAGGCGGAGCATAAATCTTTTCAATCACTAAAACGTCAAACATCAACATTAAACACAGCAACTGCTGTCAAAGATACTAAATTTTAGAAAGAAAATTCCAGTACAATATTTGCGATAATTAAGCTTTTTGGAACCAAATCGGTGAATTTAATGACTGAATGTGCTTCATATCAGATAATAAAAATAAATAAAAGTTAAAATGAAAATCAGGTTTCAGCTTAAGCGCTTCAAACCATTCTGATGCAAAATGATAAGTCCACTACTTAAATCCGCATCAACAAATAATGGAAAGCAGAAGTTGAAGTAAAGCTATCGACGAATTCCAATATGCCCAGCATTGTGTAGCCACTTAATTGAAATAAAACAGCTGATCGGATTATGGTAATTAGTAATTAATAAAACTATAGATTAAGATATGAGACAGGCGAGAACCCCTTATCGAAAAACAGCAGCAATAAATAAGAAACTCATTTCAATTGAAAATGTTTACAATTCGAAATTGCTGATAACATTCAATTTTAATAGATTATAAACAAAATAAATGAAAGTAGTTAAGTTGAATTAATTTTGCATAGCTTCATTATAGCCACCCGTTAATGGGATCCAGTTAAAAGTGTACATGAAACATTAGCTATAAACATTTAATTTATTTTTTTATATAGACATTCGACTCGATGAATTGTTACTTACATAACAATACATAATGTACACTCAGTAAAAGTGGCATTTTTTCTTTAGTGAGTTGGGGAACCAGTACTGCGACCTATAAGGTCTATTGTGGCCCCTTCTAGCTCCTGCACGAATGCTAGAATCTTTGTTGGGTTGAGGGCTTCTATGTCCTGAGATTTCATAACATGCATCTCTAGGATGCTGCATCTTTTCACACACATTCTGCTAGGATATGCGTTGAGGATTCCTCCTTGCTTCCGCAAAACCCGCATACATCGTTACTATGAATACCTAATTTGGTTAGTTAACACAGAGTAAATTTATACGCAAAATTAGTTTCATTGGATGTTTGAAAAGGATCGTCTCGCAACGGACAATTCAATCAAACTAGGCGTACTTCAAGGCGGGCTGCACATAATGTAATACATGTATGCAAAATTTAATTAAACTACTTCAGAACTGACACAAACATGCACACGGAGTGGGGGAGTGGCGGGAAGTGGGGGACTTTAGTTTGCCGGCCTTCATGAGTTTAGGTTCGGTGCAGCGCTGCTGGAGTTCTCCATTTAATTAAACTTAATTGAAAAAGTTATGGCGAATCAAACCAAATTAAATATGCAACAGATTTGGTTGCGCAATCAACGGAACCGAGCCCAATGCAGTCGCAAGCTAAACCAACGAAATGAAACTGCATTTTCAGTTTGGTTAATCATACGCCATGGTGTGCACACACTCCTTGTTTATATATTCGGGGCTTATCACACATTATTTGCATGTCACACACACACACACACACACACACACACACACACACACACAGACATGCAGCACATTATTATAACTTTCAAATGACCTTTGTTGTTCATAATAAATTGTTTTGGTCCCTTTCAGCATTTTACATATTTATATGCAATGCATATTGAATTTGTTGGCTCCTTAATGATGGTTGTTGTTGTTGCTGGCATTACTGTTGTTGCTGGTATTAGTGTTACTGTTGCTGTTGCTGTTGTTGTTGCTGTTGTGGGGGCAATTTTGAACAAACAAAACCGCGTTGCGCACAATGGAAAGCAAAATGAAACGATAAATATTTGGTTTTCGTTAAAACTTTAATTAAAATCATGTTACAGCCCTCAATAATTTATGTGTAACAAATGCTTTGGTATTTGTGATTGTGTATAAATATATATGAGTATGTGTATGTGTATGTGTTTGTGTGTGTGCTCTCCAATGGTGTGCGTATTTTGTGTGGCCCTGTCTCGATAACGAAACAATTATGCTGCTCTGCTTCTTGTTTGTGTTGGTAGTCGCCCCAGCATCGTTGCGCCCTTCCCTGATTATAAATGTTTCATGCGCAAGCACCACATTTTCCTAATTGAACTCGCCGCGAAATGTTGGCCAGAGTGCTGCCACCTTTTGGTGTTGCCTTTTGCTTGTTACACTTTGCTACAAAAATTTGCGCCATGTTGCACCTCCTGTACACACACTCACACTCACACTCACTCCTGCACATGACATTCAAATTGTTCTAATTAGGCCATTTGCCATTTATTAAGTGATTTGTAAATAAGAAATACACACATAAAGGTGTTTGATTGGTGGCAGCCGGCGCTAAATGTTAATTCGAATTTTATTTGATCATCTCTCCACTGAAATAGCTCACCTTAAATTACACCTCCATACTTCAATTCTATAAACAAAAATTTTCAAATCTATTCTGCCCCCTTCTGAGCCTATCAACTCGAATGCGAAATTCTTTGTCGGGCTTAAGATCTACGTCCTTCCACAGGAATCAACTACTTGTATGTGCTTTGAGGTGTCCTTCTCACTATCACAAAATCGGCAGAGTTCGTTCCACATGTCTATTACTTGCTTTGTATGAATAGTTAGTTCTTAGCTAGTACGTCAAAATATGTGCGATTCACTTAGTTGCCGCTTGTTAGCAGCTTCACTTCGCACTTAAGCCGACAGGCAACGCCCTCAATCAATTTTGCTGTCAATACGCTCTCTCAAATCCCGTTTTAATAGCCACACCCCAACCAAGCCAAGCGAAACTGGTCCATCTAATTAACGCTAATCAACTTGCTGACACTCGAATCGCTGCCACACAAGACATAAACACAATGGCTAAGCCGCCAAAGCAAAGCTGCCCCTTCCCAGGCCAACTCCGCCCCAACGATTTGGAATTATTTTATGCGAAGCGAGTATAATAAATTATTATATGAAATCGCTGTGAGATTTGCTGCAAATTATTTATGCCAAGTCAAACTCAGGCACTGAAAAAGACACGGACACGGACACAGACACAGAAGCGCTCACAAACATAGAAGGGGCCAAAGGCGGGGGGATCACAGATGCTATAAATTTATTGTAGTACACGATGAGGAACATTTCCGTTGAAGCCAAGAAGCGTTTACCCAGTGATTTGTGTGAATAGATATATATGTATATATATGTATATGCACTACACGGTACCAGAGCCCAAAAAATATGCTCAAATGTGAGGCAAATATACTAGATTTTATTACAAATAAAACCAGAAAAGATGCCGGCATGCGAAATTGTATACTCAAATCTACAGGCACACATACACATACACCAGCTCGCTCGTGAGTGTTTAGGAAGGATGGCAACGGACTAAGTACAATAGATACATTTCAGCATTGGAGGAAGTTGCTCTGGCATTTTTATTGATTTACGGATTATTGTCAAGCAAGTGGAGCGAAGAAACTGAGCATTGTGCAACTGGGCGAGTGGCAAAGTCCAATGTTGCAAACCCTTGAAAGTTTTTGGAGATTCTTGCCGTTGCCTCAGTCGGTTCGTTTTGGTTCTGTTCAGTTTTCTGCTTTGATCAGCTGTTGTTACAGCAGCGCCAAAACTTAGTGGTAAACTTTAAGCAAATCTTTTGATTTTTTTCATCTCACACACAAAGGCTGCGTGCGAACTTGGTTGCTCAACTTTATTACTTCATAATTTCATAAAGCCAACAGCCTTGCAAAAAATACACACAAAACTAAGAGTAGTGTCGAGTTGAGCTGTGGGGCACAGATTCAATTGTGCGTAGGAAACTAAAATGTGGTCCCTTGAATCATCCTACTCTGATGCACCTTCGAAATAAAATGCCACTTGAGAAGCATGTCTGAATTTGGCATTAATATGGTTTAATTGAAATCTAATTAAATTGCAAGAATACTCGAGTCTGGAGTAATTAATATCAATTAAGAAATTAAAAATTCACGCATCAAGCAAATTTGAGATAATATCAAGAATATCAATGGTTTTTTATGCCCTGCATACATTTAATTGATTTACCCTAAGCAGTAATTAAAGACTGCATACATTATGGCAAAAGTTGACAAATTGATTTAAATTGATGGCACCCAATATATCATTATATATGTATGTGAAGATAGTGAAGAAGGAAGAACTATTAAAACAATGTATTTATTTTCCTGCATTACTTATTCTCTTTAAAGTTCACAAATATAAACAAAACTTAAGGGAACTATAAAATTAACAACAATTTTAAGCTAAATTAAGAAATGTAAATGATATATGTATGTACATACATGTATGTATTTAAACTTGAAAAGGGAAGTTAATTAACATCGGAAGTAGAGTGTTAACTTAAATTACTTTTTGTACTTTGTATAAAAATGTAGTTGCCTTAAATATAACACGAACAATCAGAATGCGGATGAAGTGGTGGAAGAATCTCTTCATTAGAATATTGTCATAAAATCGAACCACAATGGCAGCGGATGCATTCAAATGAGGTCATTGGCTGGCTGATTTGACAGACAATACTGGGTGGGTGTGGCACAAGGGGGTCCGAGTGCGGTGGTCGGGCTGACTGGCTGAATGGGCCAGACAGTGAACTCGTGCATGTGTTTGTTGTTTAGTTTATTTATTGAGTTGCAATTTTGTTTGCAATCAGCGGCGAAATGCATAGAACGAGTATCCGGCGGAGCGGCAGTCGAAAATAACAAGGACCAACCGATGAGCCTGGGCGTGGACGGTGGGTGGTGTGTTGTGTATGGTGTGTGGTGGGTTGGTTGGCTGGTTGGCTGGAGGGTGCATGGTATAGACAATGTCAATGTTTGGGATGTGATGTGCAAACAGCAAATTAGCATATTTGCACACAACGACATCGTTTTATTTGTGTGTGCGCATTTATGTAACATAAATATTTAAACATAAATTTGTCTGTTTGTCTGTTTTGTTCGTTTTGTTTTTGTGTCCATTGATGGTTATTAACTTTGTGCAATATTATTGCAAATATACAAAGTATATTTTTTGGGTAAATATACTAAAAATATTTGCTGCATTCATTTTAGATGCTTCTGAAAGCCAATCTAACCACACATGATTGGCCAGTCAGCGATTCAATTATGACCCCAGATCCATGTAAGTCAACAACGACAACCTTCTGCACATAATCGAATATGGTCAAGATACAGCTAATAAAAAGGCTGTCATAGGCAATATATGTAGTTGCTGCGAAAACAAAACGTTTGCAATTAGCTGGCAGCTGCCAACTAAGGCTAAATATTATTTCTGGCCCAATTATTGCCCGACTCACAAATAAATCATCCGAATTGGTTATCGCTGTAGCCACATGCAGCACATTAATTGAAGTTTGGTGGCCCAGCCAATGGCTTGTTTTTGGTAAACCCAACAATAATGAAATACATAATTACTCGCAGGCCAAATATATATGTATAACATATGTATATGTTTACAAACATCACTATATACATTTGACTCTATTTGTGAATAAGCCCGAAAACTTATACATTGCTTTTTATTGATTTCTTATAGCGTATTTTAATGATTCATTTCTAGTTGTAGTAAATAAGTTGCTTAATTTAAAAATTAGTTCAATGCTGATAACAGCTGGCAAAGAACAGGGTCAGGAACTTGGCCATTTATATTTTTATCGATTTAATGAGGGAATTAAGCAACCATTATTATAGTTTTTCCTTCGGTATCGGAGTATAATCATTCATCGAAAACAGTTAGCGTCAACTGGTCACATTCTTCGAAATGAGTTGTGAACCAAAAGCTGCCTCATGCGAAATTTAATCATTGTGAATTAGTCAACGTTGGCGCACAACTGAATTTACATTACGCACACACAGGGACAACTACACCGACACCTACACCTACACCCACACCCACATACACACATGTGGTGTAATAAATTAAGATGTCATACAAAATTGTGGCCACGCCTTTGCCGACCAATACAATACAGCAGTGAAGAGCACGGAAATAATTCAAGGACCACAATCGGAATCGCTGGCGGCGCCGGAACAGCAGCAGTTAGAACATCAGTCCAGAGCCGGAGTCGGAGTCGAAGTAGAACCTGTGCCGTAATAGTAGCCATAGTAATAACAATAATATGTTTATCAGCGTGCTTTAATGTGCGACTCGACTATCGAGCTACGCTTCTGATGGCTAGCCGGAGAATAGTTGGGTTACGGCATGTTACGGTTCCAGCACCGAGGCAGCTCTCTCTCTCTCTCTCTCTCTCTCTCTCTCTCTGGCGAACCGCATGCGTGGCAATAAAAGTGTTATTTTTGCGATTTATTATTAGAGTGCATTTGGGTTTTGCGGCCCCGACCACAAAATGTAGTCGCAATTGTGTACGCAACGCATTTGGGCATTAAATTATGTGGCGTTAGTTTTATTGATTGTGTGGCAGTACGTGTGGTGGGGGCGGGAGTGGTGGGGTAATACGGACTCTTAGAGGGTCTTCCGATTCGGGGTTGACTCTCCCCATATGGCTTGATTGAGTGACGCCCCATTTCGATTTGGCCATGCTCCTTGATTGCTTGTTATGTTTTTGTTATTTTTCGATTTGTTTTTGACCACTGTGCAAATTACACACAATTGTCCTCTGGCAACAATCCACACATTCCGACTTATCTAATACTATGTATATATTACACATATTGATGTCTATATGAAGTTTGTTTGTTGTTGTTGCCCACATTTGTTTTAATGTATCCAAACAATTAGTCATCGCAAAACGGCAGCCTGACTGAATGAATGGCTCCATACTTCAAATGCACAGCGAGCCTATCTCTCTATAGAGGCACAGCGCATATTATATGCCACATGTGGCAAGCGTATTCTGACAAAATTACCATAATCCTCGGCATTGCAAGCCGAAAAATATGCATGGCAGAGAAATATCGACAGATTAAAGTCGCATCCCAAGCTGCGCACATTTATCATTTCCAACTATATACAATTCGAACATTATTCACAATTAGGTTTTATTTATACTTTTTGAGTACTATTATTTGAAAAAGTTTAAGTTATAAACATTATCTCATTTCTGTACATTCGAATTGATCTGTTTATATATAAATTCTCTTAGTGCATAAAAGTCCCATTCTTGTAGTTGCTGACAATGTGCCACAATTTGGCTTTTAAATTGTAGGACACATGGCTTAAAGTAGTCTTAAGAGGCCTTTCGCAATGGCTTTATGAGCAAGAATGGTGCGCAACCAGCGGAATGGTGCAATAAAAAGCTCATAAAAATGTATTAGCTGTGGCATGAGGCAGCAACACTCTCAGAGCCGAGGCACACAAGTCTGGAATCTACGTTGAACTCAATTCTAACATTTCGTTCGCTTTACTCAGTCTCAGTCCAGCTGGCAACTTTCGCTTGCGTGGCAGCTGCAACGCTTGCCGTCTCAGTGCTGCCACTCGATGCGGCACATCAAAAACTCTTTGGCGCTACATCAACTTGAAGTTGAAAAGCTGTCGTCGGAGTTAGAATGACGGTCTGGGCACAGGTGTTATCATCGATACGGTTGACGTTTGCTTCCTTTATAGAGAGCACCACTCAACCACCCACTTTGACACATCCACTCGAAGTCGCTCTCCTTCTCCTTCTCTCTCTGTCTTTGTCTCTGTCTCACTCTTCTGTGTGTACCGCATTGCAACAAATCGTGCGACTTTTAGCAATTGGAACGCGGTCTGCCTCCGCTCTTTGGCTTGTTTCGATTTTGCCTCCTTGCCGTTTTTAATTTGTCACTTGAAGCAAAAGTTGCCAAAGTTGTCCTCCAGCTGTTGTTTTCGTGTTGCCTCTCGGACAACTTTAAGTACAGTCAAGTGTTGCAACTGCACCACTGAGCAAATGACAGCCTTAACTTGTCCAACGCTCCTTCATTGTAGTAAAGTAGGCACATTAACGAAAGTCTTCGCATGTTGCATGTCGCACTAGTGCAGCCCCATTGTAATGGCACCTTAAAACTCAGTAGAGTGAGCACAAAATGTTACTTAACTGCAAAACTAGTAAAAATATTATTCGATGTTGTTGACATTGTCATTAGGCACTCTGCTCAACTTCTGTTAGCCCTAAGAATGTTTTCATATTCCAGAATAACTACTCATTATATTTTGCAACTAAAAACTTAAATTGTTTTATGCTTTTTATACTCAAATGGTGTATGTACATTAGCTTATATATGAATATTAAAATTTCAAATTGAAATTCAAATCATCCTTTGAATTTTCGCTTAAATATCTGACGAAATTTACATTTGAATAATTTTATGAATATGCCAAAGATAATGTTCAACAAAAGGGAAGTTCGCTTAAGCATTTTGCTGCTGATGATGTTAGCTTGACAAAAAGTCAATCCCATCACTTGTATTGCCTTTTATAGCCATTATATGCACAACATATGCATAGTTGCAAAGTGTTTCCTTATAACGAGCGTTTGAGGGCAAACTTAATACAAAAATCATCTGAGAGCACAGTGTAAATTAACCTAAATCACTTGTAAGCCGCTTGTCATACGACGTACTTGCAGCATATTAAAAAACGACGAGCAACGGCCGTGAGTTGACAGTATAAACCGCATAACACACACACACACACACATATACATATATATATATATATACTTATGTGGTACACACATGTGCATATCATAATCTCTGTTTATCACGCTCCCACTCTCTACAACTGTCTATCTCTCTGTCTCTCCTTTGCAGATGACGTGCTATTCTCACGTCGCGGCCGCATGGGACGCATTGTGAGTCCGCGTCACACGCTTCCGCCGAACACAACATGCACGTACCACTTTCACGGATATCCTGGTGACCTGATTTGGTTATCGTTCACCAGCTACAATCTGCAGATACTGCAGCAGGCGATACACGATAACAATACGCTTGGACGGGTGAGTGAAACGGTTTGAGGCAGCCCTTAATCAAGATTGGGGTTGCAGCTGGTTCTGGTGCTGGTTCTGGTTCTGGCTCTCATTCTGGTTCTAGGCCAGTCACACTTAAGGTGGAGTATGGGAGGGGGTGGGTGGGTGGATAAGTGCTGCAGGAGCTGAAGTATCCGAGTTGTTTGCATTGCACGCTTAAACACATCGCGCCAGCGGCAAATTCACTTGACTATTGTCTTGATTTCTATATATGCTATTAGTGCTAGTCGAGCGACACTTTGTCTTCGCACCCAATTAAAATGTTGCCGTGTTTGTGACTGAACTGACAATAGCAAAAGCAAACACACAGCAAGGAGCGACGCCGAAGATGTCATACCCTTGCAGGAGATGAAAGGATGTAAATTTAATTAGTAATAATAAACATAATGGAACAATCTGACTCTTACACGCAAATATATTACAAGTTTCCAGATAAGTTCAAAACGAAGAGAAGAGCCGACGTACAAGGCTCTTATTAAAGTTGTCTCCTTCAATTACACAATTTACGACATCATTTTAATGCTCTCCGCAAGGACACGCAAGCAGTTTGTAATTAAGTAAAGGCTCTGAGCTGCGAGGATAAGGAAGGTGGCCAAAGGACTTCGACATTCGTTTTATGCTGAAAGCCTTAAGTTTACCCAAAGGCGAAATGAAACTGCGTCAAAATGCGACGCAAGCAGCAACAATATGAACTAAACTAAAACTAAAAACAACCGTGCCGCGTAGGGACTGCAACGCAACATTAACAAAGGCAACACCATCTGTCATTCTGCCGTCGTGCGCATTTTTAATATGCACTGTTCGCTGTCTAACGGCCTGTAAATTGTGTCAAGGTGGCTCCGACTGCAAGTGAAAACGGTTAGCATGCATGCATTACGAGGGAGGGGGTGGAGGCCGAGTGAAGGGAGGTAGAGCAGACTGGGGAAACAAAGCACCCGGCTGGAGTGGTTGTGCGCAATAGAGTAGCAAAAATACTTTCTAGCCCAAATAATATTCAGGTTTTAATGGTGCTCCATTTTCCGACAGCTGCTGAACATGAATCATGACTCGACTAGAAAAGATTATGCACTGCGACAAATGAATCAGTTAATTGTTTGTGATACTCTTGGCACTTTTCACTTTCACTTGACCTTTTAAAGTTTGCAACTTTGGCAAAAATTGCTTTTATTTTGGGTTTACATTTTCGATAAAATCTTAATCATAAACTTAATTTTATAGCACATGCTTTCCACATAGACGATAGACTCTCTTTTGGCTTAGAATGCGCGTTAGTTACCGGTCACCAATCAGTCAGTCAGTCAGTCAGTCAGTCCATTTTGGACAACTGTTTCACCTGTAAAAATCAACTTTTACATTTTTCCCACTGTTTACTTTCGGTAGCAACGTAGCATTACTTGACAAATTTTCCGAGCAGTGCCAAACCTGTCGACTTTCGAGCGTGACAAGCCACGAGACATTTAAGTGATCAGGCAAAGTTCGTGTTTGAAATTTAGTTGCTTCTTTTATCGTTAGCACCTCCATTCCCTTTGTCATATGTGCTCACATCTGTTAAGTTTACTTCTTGCTGGGTGTCTTGACTTATAAATTGCCGCAAGTTGGACAACTTTTTCAAGGTCTTTGGCTGTCTAGACACAAATGGATGTGAAACTAATTTATTTAAGAAAAAGACTTTACGGCCATTTCTCAGCACGCGAATTTAGTGCCAATTAATTTGGAAATCACAATGAAGAACCCTCCCACCTGAACGGAATAAGAGCTCATCAGACGGAATTACTTGTACGGCAAAAGGAGCTCAGGAACTCGCCAACTTCCTCTCCCAGAATTGGCGACAACAAGCGCTTGCATCTGTTTGTCTGTCCGTCTGTCTGTCTGCCAGTCGCTGCTGGATGCAGTGTCCGTGTCAATTGCAGTTACCTCACCTTCACTTTAAATTGTAAAAATGAAAAGCTGGCAGCAGTGTTGCAACAACTGCACAGTAACTGCTCTTTCCCCTGCCGCTTGTGTCAGGGTGTCGCTCGCTTTTCCGCCCGCAGCCAACTTTTGCTCCGTACTCCACGTGACCAGAGCCACAATAAAAAGTGACAGAACAAAAATATGTGTAAAATAAAACAGGGGCATCAGCAGAAGCAAAAACAGTTCATGAATTTTGTAACAGCAGCAGCAAAGCGACAAAAACAAACATCAGGTACATATAGCAACAGCAACAAAAGCAACAATACCAACAACAACGACAATCAACACTTGGTAAGCAAAACAAGGGAAAAGGGGCCACAGTTTGTACGTGGGTGCTTTCATTTGCTGTACGGGCAACAGGAGCAAAATTGTAGAAAATTTACACAAAAAACTGCTGGAAAACTTTTTAAATTAAGCAGCAAAGTTAAAACTCCCAACAAAAAACATGGCAAGCGAAAGAAGAGAAAGCATTATAAAAACAGCGTGGGTCACATCAATAAGAGATTTCAGAACAAGAAATTTTAACTCGCACTGCGTAATACCCTAGCAGTGTAATAAGAGTGAAAACATTTGTGTTAACCTTTAAAGATGTTTATTATTTAGCTGCCTTTTGTTATTACGGGTAAATCCTGAATCGAATTTTGAAGAAGTACTGCTAAAAAAATATAGGGTTTATCGATTTACAGCTGAAGCCAGAATACCCAGCATGCTTGACAAATCAATTTGTTAGACAGACATCCAGACGGACATTGAACAAACACAATATACTCTAATACCATTGGTAAAAACAGAGCTTAGGAAAAAACTCCATGACATTTATGAGAGCCGCAAACGAGTGGGGACAATTCGCGGCAAAACTGTGTTGATGAACTGCGTGAAATCTACGTGGACATAGAAAAAGAACCTGCACCTAACTAGATGGGGGCTTGACAATAAGACTTAGGCTTACAAAAACTCCAATTTAAAGTCACTTAACAGCTTAACAAGTTTGCTTTGAGCTGACATGTCGTTGATACTGCTGGTATGTGAGGAATTTTACAATTATTCTGAGATCTCAGCAATTTTGTACAAAAGGAATAACGAAACACAACAGCACAACAAAATAGATTATGCAAGCAATTTACACAATGAAATGAAATGAATAAGAAAACACAATAATCTGACTTATACATATTCCGGAACGGACAGCTGGTTGGCTTATAAGCGCCTGAAGTTCCTTCGATGCGATCTGTATCTGAGAATCTATGAGAGAAAAGCCTAGTTGATGGGTGCGCCTAATTGCTGCCTTTCCATGGGAGTTGATGATAGGCAGCAAAGGTGATTCTATTAGCTGCCGGCTTAGTGTTCGTTATGCCAACAAAGACGTTAAAACTGTCTTCATTAAGCAGGACGCTTCGCGTTGTGAAAGTTGGCAATGTGACCACAAATGGCTTAGAGCCAACTGGGTGATGTAGACAGCAGCAGATTGAGGGGATTGGCCTTAGGAGAAGGGCTGGATAACCTTCAATTTGCTAAAGTTCATGGGTGCGAACATATTCGAATCATTTGCCAATATTTAGTCGTAATCACAGGATAATGTATCTTGTTGAATGATTATGTTTGAAGTTCTAAGCGAGTTGCTTTTGAAGGTGCATCGAGAAGTTATCGAATGACGGATCAGCTAGTGTAGCATACCAATCTCAAAACTTTGACTAATTCGAAATCTGTAAAAGTTCTCCATAAAGTTGGGCGAACATAGCTCAAAGATAATGATGGTGTTGCAGTCAAAGAAATGCAGATGGCAATCATGAAGCCAAACAGTCAAAGGAGTTTTATCTAAAACGGCTTCTGTGTGTCTTTCTCCCCTGCTGCGACTTCTTCTGGCTTACGGAAGCCACAGCTGTTTAAGACTGTCTTTTCATTATTAACACAGTCAACAATAATCACTGACTAGACACGAGAAGAAAAACATTCCCAAAAGGGTCTAGTGAAAATATTTAATGTCTGCAAACAGCATGTTAAAGATGGAGAAGGACGTAGAGGGAGATAGGCAGAGAACTATGGATAGATAGAGAGGAAACAGACTAAAACAACATGAAAACATAACAGCAGCAGTGGCAAAACGTGAAAAGACAAATATCTCACACTTGCAACTGACTCTCATTGCCGCTGTTTGAATATGTGACATATGACGCAGATGTGGGCGAGGGGCAGGGGGCTGAGGAGTGGGTTTTGTTAGCAGTGACGAAATGCGACAACAGGCAGGCGACAACAAGACAAGCAAACAACAAGGCAGAGCATGAAAAAGTACATTAGACATAGAAGGAAGACAGTTAGCAGATACTGCGTTACTTTTAATGGGCAGGGCTCGGTTAATGTTGGGTGTTGTTTATCTGCAACAAACACGAAAACAATGTCAACTACTAGGGAATTAAACAATAACCTGTGCACGCTTTAACTACATACATTGTGTTTGCATTGCAGAGCGATCTGCCGCCTTGGATTACACGCCTGCGCATGTGGGACAGCTACGGCACCTATCTGCCCATCAAGTCGACCAGCGTGACTACGGGTCAGCCGCCGCCTCCTCCGCCGGTTGCCTCGTCGGCTGATGGGGGCAAGCCCACGCTGCTGAACCAGAGCAACTATGGCAGCTACTACTACAGTGCCAGCAATCCAAAGCTGAATCGAAACTTGCGCGTCAACATTGACAACGCCTGGAACCCGGTGGACACCTACATCTACGGACCCACCCAGTCCAGCATCTTCAATCAGGAGAACAAGTACAGCGGCTATCAGGGCAGTGCGGCTGCCGCTGCTGCCGGCGGAGCTGCTGGCAAACAGCTGGGCGGCATTAAGGATAGCCTCAACTATATTTCGGGCAGCAAATCTGGACGCGAAGGAGGAGGAGGCGCCTCAGCTGCTGCCGTCTTGAGCTCCGACAAGAACAGCCAAAGCGCCGTGTCCCTGATGAGCACCAAGGGCAAGCGGCGCCTAATGCTGGAGATATACGACTACGAGACGCCTAAGTTGTGCGATCACACGGCCATCGGCAGTGGAGTCAGCGGCAGCAGCGCCCTAATGGGTGGCAACAAGCAGCGACCCTGTAGCCCACTTGAGAGCTATGTGAGCACCGGCAGGGATTTGGTAAGTTACCCGAATTTATTTAGTTATTCAGCGGTTCAAGAAATGTTAAACGATAACAAAAAAATCAGACGTTTAAAAGAAAACAAGAAGTAACCATAATTATTCAGTATATTCACATATATATATATAGAAATATTGATATTTTATTGTACATACTTTAACATCTTTTAAATTAATAATGAGAAACTTTTTGGAACAGTTGTCCAAAGGCTATATATTATTTTTTAATTTTATCTAATATTATATATGTAAATCAAACCTTTTTGATTATATATAAATATGTATCTATTTGCTTAGTTATTTTAAGACTCAACCTGAGTGATAAATACATCCAAAACATAATGATTAAAAGCCTAATGAACAACATCTGGCAACAACGATTATGTCGCTCGGCATTAAATAAGTAAATATATGGCAACGTTGCCAGAGAGTGCAAGCAGGGCTTTTAGAAATTAAATTATAATGTTATATAAATCAAACCTTTTTGATTATATACAAAATATGTATTTATTTGCTTAGTTATTTTAAGACTTAACCACGAAGTATTAACTGAGTGATAAATATATCCCAAACATAATGATTAAAAGCCTAAAGAACAACATCTGGCATTAAATAAGTAAATATATGGCAACGTTGCCAGCGAGTGCAAGCAGGGCTTTTAGAAATTAAATTGTTTGCCAAAAGTATGCAATAATTTTTTGTACACGAATACAAGATGACGAGATGCTGTTGCCTGCTTTCAGGCGTTAACATGAAAATTTAATTGTTTACGAGGTGGAAAAAATGACAATTTCTTGAAAATATAACAAAATCATCGATTCGTTTATTTTTATGCAAACAGCCTCCTGCACCAGCTCTCAGTGCTGCAAGTTGTCCTCAATTTGGCTGCCTTAACAATTACCTTGCAGCATCGCGAGCCAAGAAATTTGGCACTGTGCAAACTTGTATTTGCTTTAAGCTTGACAAAATTAATCAAATTAAACACTCGAGTGCATCGCCAGACGTGCACAAATAACGACAAACGACAAACGGTAAGCGGCATGCGGCATGCGGCATGCGACAAACGAAGCCAACGAATCCAGTGAAGTAGCAGAGTCACCGGCGGCAACTTCTTTGCCTCTAGGCAAATTCAAATTTGCCAAAGCACACACAAAGCTGACTCTTCCAGGAGGCATTTAGGAAGTAGGGAGGAGCGAGGAGGGAGGAGGAGTGGGAGCTGAATACTGGATACTAGGCACTGGGTACTGACTGCGGGCCTACCAAATAGAGGAGACCACAATATAAGCTTGCTTAGCCTTTTTAAATGGCGCAAATATGAACTGCAAATATTTTGACGCCAAATTGAAGCTGCGTCTTCTACACTGACAAGAAAAAACTGGTTAGAATTAAGAAATCAAGATTTTGGGTCACAGACAGCGTGCACAATAATATTTGAATGAATCTGTTGATTTCGAACCATTCGATTTTAGGTTTTCAACAGTGTATATCAGATATTTTCGGCACACCAGGCAGAGCCACAAGACAAACTGACAAAATTATTACTTTTCTGCTGATTCTGATCGAAAATATTTATAAATAGTTTCTGAACGAGGTGATGTCTCCTTTAATCCACACTTATTAATCACACTCATCGAAACAAAGTTTATAATAGCACTGATGAATATTCATGTTATCGAATTTTAAATGTATAGAAATGAGTAATCGAATGAGAAATCGAATCAAAACAAAAATGTGTTTATACATTTTTTAAGTTAAGGATCGAATATTCCATTATGTCCCTAATGGAAACTACTGTTATGATTTCAGCTTTCCATGCAAGCAGCTCTTATGTAATAGTCAGTCCTCACTTTATCGACTCCCTTGATCCAACATCCATTTCAAATGATATATATAATATTAGAATTTAATTTATACTGGCAGTTTCAACTGTGTGCATTAAAAACGTTTTAACACATTCGATGAAATTTGTCGAATTGAAATTGAAATCCAAAATTTAAATATTTAATGCGTTTCCTCTCTGTGCACATTTCGCACACTAATTTGAGTAATTTTAACTTTTGGTATTTGCAGAAACTGGAATTCCACACGCACACCGGCACCGCCTTATTTCCGGCGCAATTTGCACTGAACTACGAGTTCGTTGACACGGAACAGGGCGGCGAAACTTGGCCGGGTAGGCGAGGCGAGGATCCAGTGCCTCCACTCTGTTCACGGGTCTTTCGCAAACGCAAGGGCAACATTCAGGTGCCGAGGAATGTGTTCCTCTACGGCCGAGGCGGAGCCAAGAATATCACCTGCCTCTATCGCTTCGAGGCGGGCACCTCGGAGCGCGTGAAGCTGGTGTTGCACAATGTGTCATTTGGCGAGGGAACCGCCTGCACCACGGACTCGGATCTGCACACGGGCCGACCACGCTGCAATCAACTGGATCCCGAAGGTCGCATCACCGAGCTGCGCCTCTACGATGTGCCCTTCCGAGATGTCAAAATACAGCTGGGCTGCTTCTGTGACAACTCCAGCGCCTTGTACAGCAATGCGCCGCTCACATTTGTGTCGCATTCCCGAATCATGGAGCTGAGCTTTACGGTGACCAGACTCAACATTTCGGAGGACTTTGCCGACGTGTTCTTTTCGGCCTCGTATGAGTTCAAGCGGCAGGCGGACTGCCGCAAGCAGCTGAAGCTGAAGGGCGCCGGCGGCGAGGACGAACTCAAATATCCGCTCAAAACGCAGGACGCCAGCTGCGAGGGCCTCGCCTGGTACATCGAAGCGCAATCTCCGGAGCGATCGCTGTTTGTGCAAACCTGGGGCGCCTATCTGCCGGTCGATCCCACCTCCGAGGACGCCATGCGGTGCCACACCAAGAACCGCCTAATGGTCTACTCGGGCAGACCATTGAAGCCCATGCGTGTGGTTTGCCCCGCGCAGACCGGTCCTCGGCCAACATCACTGCACATATTCTCCGAGGACTGGACGAATGGACAGCCGTTATTTATGAACAAGTATGTAAAATGGACTAAAAATGCAAATGACACCAGCTGAAAGTCCCACTTAATATAAACACACTCAAAGAAAATCTCTGTTCCAAAGTAAAGTACAACCCAAAGGGAAATCCAGCTAATTTCTGTTCCAGTTTTGAAGTAATAAAATATGTCAAATAAAAAAGACTTGAACTAAGTACAAAGTCCTCGCTAAAAGCTTTTTTGAACTTAATTCAATACTTTATTATTATTATTTATTAAATAACCTGAATTCTAGATTCCACATCATTTTTTAACTAACTTAAAGACCGAATTCAATTTGGGTCTTAAGTGACATTCATTTAAATTCACAACTAGCATAATTATTATATAGTATCCAGATTTGGTGAGCTTTAAGAGTTATGTCCAATTGATATACCCGATTTTTCTGCAGAGCTCAAGCTCTTATCTTGCGCTTAGATCAGTTAAAGATTTTTATTTGCTACTGGTTTATAACTACTGGATTATATAAGTAATATTTGTAGTGTTCAGGTCTTGGTGGATATCATTGCGGATGTAGCCGAGTGAGCTGAAAAACACTCGATTAATTATCTAAAAGGCCCGACACGCTCATTAGTTGACACTGTCTGGCCTGTCTGGTCAATTACCCTTTGGGGTGCCATAAAAATATGTTTCCACACAGCCATGTGTGTGTTTTATATGTTTTCCTTTTTTTTGCTTGTGCTTGTTATTTGACGACAAATTTTCGCTGCACTTGCACATAAAATTTAATGCCAACACGTTCCATCCGAGCAGCAGCACGGAACTGACCAAAACGGACTTCATCCTTGTGGCACGCACCTTGAACATAAATTGCTGGAACACACTGAAGTCCTCTCACTCTCTCTCTCTCTATATGTATATATCTGTATATATCTTTCTCTATCCACCTCTTGGCAATTTTTGCATGCCTTCAACATAGTATCTTTTTGTGTTTGTATGTTATATGGAGGCTTATACGTCTGACGGCCATGTTTGCTTTCTTCAATGGTTCCATTGTTTTTTTTTGTTTGTTGCTGCCATCCGTGCGCTCAATTTCCTGTGTTTTGCTGCCGGCAGAGCCATTTCCTGTTATTGCATTTTTGAGCAGCTTGCTTTTTTTTAAATGAATCTCATAAGAACCTTAAGTATCTCGAGTGTGAGAGAGTTATACAAATTGAGAGCTGCCATGACCATTAAAAATACGACAAGTTGTTAAATTGCAATAAGTTTGAGAGCTAAAAACAACTACGAGCGGTTATCTTAGGCCAGACGAACTTTGCATATCCCAAATAATATGGCTTAATCTTGTGATATTTCAATTTCAGTGCCCGCTTCAGCGAAATATTACTTAGATATTAGCTGTATCACGATTTTCTTTGAGTTCTCCACATTTTTGTAGTTACAAAGAGTGATGGCAGCTATTTAGTAGTGATGCGATTATAAGTATGTTTACCAACATCCATCAAGATATAAAATGAGTGAGTTCAGCTATGTCGACTCGGCTTGTGATACTGATCGAGAATATATATATTTTGTGGTCTTGCAGACGTTTCGTTCAACACATGACACATCTCAAGCGAGATTATAATACCCTCTACGAGGTTATAAAAAGAAAACACATGCCAAACTGACGTCGGGAGATATTTTCAATCGAGGCCACAAAAATTGTATAAGTATTTTGAATGCAACTTATGGCCGAAAGAGCAAACTCACATGTTCATGTCGTTGAAGCCATTAAATTTAAGTGCCACAGTATATTATCGAAAATGACTGTGGATGTAGCAGAGCTCTAAAATAATATCATTTTAATCGTTGCTACGTTCTTGTCTGGCTTCCAATAATAATATATGGTCAACAACAAATGACTTTTGATATTGAACATTATGAAATTAATTAATGTGTTTATATTACGTTGGCTGTTTACACAACTTAATGATATCTATTTAACCCATTTTGAATGGGTACTCGGAGTATGAAAAATGTAAACATATTAAGTCAAAACTATTTGGCTGGGGTCTATGCTCAAGTGCCATGGGTACATATGTATCTCAGATGGGATACAACTTCAATTTGTTTGCCACTTAGAGCACTCAATTTTAATATTACTTTATGTTGCGTTGCACTCGAGAGCATTAAGACTACTTAAATGCTATAATGTTAATGGCAAAATCATCGTCTTCGCCGTTCTTCGTTTGCCTGCCGCTTATTTGAAATGCATTCGAAGCGGAGTGAATAATGAACGAGTGTTCTATCTATGGCTACTTGAAAGTTGCGCGTAATTAGTTGCAGTTGAGCAACTGGAAGCAAAAGAGATATTCGAGTGGAGTAATCCTTGCCTTGCTCTCCTTGCTGCCTTACCCGAAACTTGCCACAAAGTTATGTGGAGCATGGCAACCAGCTGCTTGACTTCAACCAGAGGCGTGCACACCCGAAAATATTTACAACTTAACTTTACTTTACGTTTTGCTCATACGCCTCCTTCCCCTTTGCCCTTTGCTTGCAGGCCCATCAGCTTGGTGCTGGAGCCCATACTTAAGGAGCCCGGTGACATAGCCTTCACGTGGCTGGAGATACATCGTACCAAGAACGCACTGCTGCAGCAATTGGACCTGCATGTGAATGCAAGCGTAACCACGGGCATGGGCACACCAGCCAGTGGTGCTGCTGGTGCTGGTACTGCTGCTGGCGGTGGTGGTGGTGGTGGAGTTGTGGGCACTGGCAGCGCTGGCGTCGCCGGCACTGGAGGCATTGCGCCCAGCGCAGCAGCCAACGAAACGCTGAACGAATTTGGATTTTATCCCAAGGAGTCGGATTGCGAGTACAAATGCCCCGAAATTGATGCATGCATAGCAGCCAGTCTGTGGTGTGATGGTAAGTTGAGAACTCAAGCAGGCACTCCAAGCACGGGTTGCCCAACAAGTAGCGGGGCTTATCCATCTCTCATACTCATCATCTATGAGGTGAACGTTACGTGATATTAGAATATCATCTGTAGCAATTCTAAATGGAGGCCATAAGCGGCAAATGAATTTTCACTCAAAGAAAATCAGAAATTATATTTTGAAATGCCATCGCCTTCTCTCTCTTAGTTCAAAAGTTATTTCCCCCTTTTTTTAAATAATGTTTTTACAGAAAGCAAATTTCATTAATTATTTCTTAAATTTAGAAAGAATTTTTATCTAAAATTAAGGTTTTGCATTTTGAGTTAGTACCCTTGCTAGAAACAATAACAGAAACGATTTGTGAAAAATAATAGCAATTTTTTTCATAATATTAGAAATTATTTTTAAAAACAAGAAAAATTTTGTTGTTTTCAGAGCGATTTTATAAATTTCGAGACGATTGTTTTCTGAATGCAAATTTTAAAGATTTTAACTTTCGCATTATTTTAATAAGAACATTTTGCTGACTACTTGGGCAACCCTCGCCAGTCCTTAAGCTCGCATTATGTGGAAGTGATTTGCTTCTTGTTGCTGTTGTTGTTGCTGTTGTTGGCTAGTCTGTCCAACTGTCCGTCCATCGCCAGCTTGTAGGCAACAGAAATTTCACTTGTGGTTTGCTTGTCTGTTAATTTCATTGCAAGCTGCTGGCCACGTTTTTGTAATCAGGCAAAGTTTCTTCTGACAACTGCACAAAGCTGCTGCAAGTTACTGCGGGTTTTGTCCACCAAAGCCGCCCAAAAACTATGTGTATATCTACCGCAAAAGTTTTATCCGTCCGTCCGTCCGTCGGTCGGTCCGTCCGTCGGTCGGTCCGTCCGTTCGCAACAGATGCCGCCAAGTGGTTTAGTGTGCACTACACTTGAGAGAAGGGGGCTGGACTGCATGTCTGGCTGGACTCGCCTTTTAGCTTCAATTATTTATGGGCAGCCAGGCGCGACTGCAACTGAGCTGCTTAACCAAAAAAGAGAGCGCATTAAACAAGCTAACCAAGCTAACCAGGCAGCTCAGCAAACCGAACAGCTCAACTGCAACCAGGGAGTACTCAAATGACACCCGCTGGCGGGTCTTTCAATTTGGCCATCGTCGTGGCGAACCTGTAACCTGACCCTAGATTTCTTTTCAATCAATGCTCTGCGCTATCTCCATTTACAGGTCATCACAACTGTCCCAGCGGTTTCGATGAGTCCGAGGAGGAGTGCGGAACCGCACGCAAGCTGCTTGAGCTGCCCGGCGGCGTCTTTGCGGCATTGGGTTGCATTGCAGCCGCTTTGACCGCCTGCCTGATATTCTGCATGTTCGGCCTGATGCGCAAGCGGAAAAAATCGGTAGTCCAGAAGAGTGGTGGCTTCATGAATAGTGCAAATGGCAATGGCACGGTGCCAGCTGCCTGCAATATTGGCACACTGAAGAAGGACTTCAAGAAGGAGGCACTCTACATTGATCCGGCGTCCTGACATCCACTACAGCCGGTCGAGTACATACATGTGGATCGGGAAACCACCGTGTGATATGTTGCCGCCGGCTGTGGCTTCTACGAGCAAATGGAGCAGGGCCTGAGCATTGCCTGACCGAAGCAGAAGCAGGAGCAGGAGGAGGAACAGGAACAGGAGCAGTATCTGGAACGAGAGCGGAAACTGCAGATGGAGCAACTGGAGCTTGTTGGACCAGTTCAGGATCTGGCATGGAGGTTTTAATGCTGCTGAGGAGTGAGTGAGTGTGCGTAGTAAGTATGTGAGTGCGAAAGCAAGTTCAGAATTGAGCCAAACAGGGAGAACGAGAACTAAAGCTAAGTTGTAAGTTCGTAACATTTCTAAGCGCTTCAAGAGTAAAGGTATAACGAGAATGTGTGTGCGTAGACTTAAGAGCAGGAGGTATTGAATAGGAATAGCTACGATGGGTTTTTAAATTACACATATTCCATTGAGCCGATCATCACTGCCTAGAATCTTCTACATAAAGGTATACAAATAAATCGCCATCAAACTTCCAGGCTTAAGATATTAAGTGAAAAATTCGATTTATTATAAGGCTGTCGAAAGTCAGAACTCACAATAAATTAAATAAATTATTTTCTTCGCTTCACCGATCAGATTTGAATTAGAATTTGCTTATAAGGTTTCAATATTTACGAATATTTTATCTAAAACTCTGTTTTGCTATTTTCTCAAATTCAAAGCTATTCGTTTATTTCCAACCTCTTCAATGTATTCTTATGTTCATTTTAGCCACTTTGGTCTTCCTCATTTAAGCTGGCGAGAACTATTGTAAGTTAGGTACCTTTAAAATTATAGACAGTATTTCAGAACGAAACCCTTGGCGTATTCAGCACACATAGCACACAGAGAAACAAAAGTTAGTTAAAATTAGAAACCGAATGCAAAAAGATCATAATTTACAATTAAATTGTATAAATGAAAGAAAACTGAAATGAAATGAGTCTAGTTAAAAAATACTCTCTCTGACATAAGATAAGAGCTTAGACATAGATACGATTATATAACTGTTAGCCACATTTCAATGGGGCAAGTGAAAAATCTCGACAGTGTTGTGATCCATGGCATGCACATACTGAACTATATTTAACTTATAGTGTTAACTAAGCAACTAAGGCATTCAATGAGTTATTTAGCAGCTGAGGCGATATTGCGAGTATGTATAGTGCACGTGTGTTTCTTTATATGACACACACTTACACACACACACACACACAAACACAACACAACATCACTTAGTGGTTTACTTGTTATAACTTAATTAAATTACAAATATATAAAAGATGTCATAAAGCAACCGTTCAATAAATTAATACGTTCACGGTTTGTCAAAAAACGAATGAAAAGAAAACTGCCGTAAAATGTCTTTAAATCTAATATTTGTTAATATATTTATATTTTTTATTATTTTACTACATTTTTTTACTTTTTTTATACTCGATATATGTATGTAAGACTTCAAGTAATTTGATTTGAGCGAATTGCTGCACTTAGTTTCTCATTTGTAGCTACAAACAGTTTTATTAGAAAACAAATTCCTAATGATATTATAAAAGAATAGCATTTACAATATCGAATTGTAAAAACACAATACAGATACAGATACAAATTAAATCGTACAATAGTAAGATGCGAATATAGAATAATTTATTTCAACAATTAAGAATAACAATCAAATCTTTGGCAGAGTTCCCAATAGAAGCCCTAAGCTAAATGAGATGCCCATTTAAATGTATGCCTAAGACAAATATACTTTATTTTAAATGCACTATATATATATAAATATATATATATATATATATATATACATGTAATAAGTATGTCTTCGGGGGTCAAATATGTGACTCAGCTCGAAATGAATTCGCATAGCAACAAGATCCATAAAATCAATTAAAGTTTTACCTTGAGCAATAGTGAAAACACATGAAAGATAAATTCTGTAAAAAGGCAAAGCGAATAGGAATAAAATCGATGTTTTAGTTGCATTTTTGATAGTATATAAACAATACATGTATTTATAGCCAGAATGCGCACTTTGTACAATTTTATGAACAAAATATTATTTTGTCACACATAAATAATGAAAAAAAAAATATATATATATGGATATTATACATATTTTACATATGTATAACAAGAAAAGGAAAATGAAAATGAAAATGCAAGAAAAACAAATATTCAAAAGAAATCAATTAAAAACAATTGGTGCATAGGCCAAACTTGAATTTCTGTCGACAGACGGCAATTGGAGTAATACATACATACATACTTATATGCAAAATGTGACGGTGCATTGTTTACATACATACATACATGTGTAAATGTAGCTTCAAGAGAAGATTACCACGATTTGATACTGTCACAGTCACAATCACAATCTCAATCACAATCTAAAAGTCAAAGTCACACTTAAAGTCACGATCACGTCACGTTCACGTCAGTTCGGTTCAGTTCCTTCTCATACATGACAAACAAACTATGGAAAAATTTGATGTGCCAACTGTGTTTAAAGTAGATTCCATTCAGTAAACAAAAAACAAAAAACCAAAAAAACGTACATGAAATTGAATTATGAAGCCACATAAAACATTGCATGTAATTTATTTGTACACCCAAAAGAATAGCCAAATCGAGGAAAGCAATTGCGCCACTTGTGAGGAGGATGGTAAATAATAAATAAATACAGCAGCTGTGTAAATAGTCAACTGAGTACAGTTAACGCATGTTGTAGAATGGAAAGCCCAAGAAATACTGTACTGTCAAAGAAAAAACTGTCAAACTCTTAAATGGTATTTGTTTTTGTATTTAATTTTCAAATTTGGAGTGCTCATAAATTGTGCGTTGTTTTGAGTCTTATGCCGTAAGTTTCACTTGTATGATAAACAAAAGGAAATATTTATAAATAAATATAAACATAGTATTATATATGAAAATAATGAAATAATGACGCACTGAATCAAATAGATGAAACGAGTATTTAAAACAAGACAATTAAGAAAAAAAATATTAAAACGAGAATTTTAAAAATATCGTGCTCGTGTTTTATTCAAAATTGGTGCAAGTTCATCCCATCGACGTTCATGTTGCAAACAAATGGGACAGGCGTTGATTGCCACGTCCTTTGGCTACTTTCCAATATCCCAGCCCAGCCGGTGTTAGAATTGAGGCACCTGCCCAGCACGACTTTACGGCAACTGCACCCGCCACGTAAACCCGACCAGCTTAACCCACACAATACAAATACACACCAACAACAGCCAGAGGCGCTGTAGTTGTTTTTGTTATTGTTGTTGTTTCTGTTCTTGTTGTAATTGTCCTGGTTGTGTGCTCAACTGTGGTGCTGTTTATCGCCAGCAGCTGACTATATTCCACTCTGTTTGGTCACCACACAACTAGGCCGAGTGGTGTTGATAAGCCCAACTGCGAGAACAGGTAATCAAATAATACAAAACAGAAAATATTACAGCGAGGGTCGCTCAAGGAATGAGCAGCAATAATTCGACCAACATTACGATGGAAATGTCTTCAGCGATGCAGATCTTTGGTTTGACAATAAAGGTCTAAGCTCAGGAAGAATTGAATGGAAAATTTCGAAATCTTTTACTCATTCTACTTAAACGAGATGTGGCACATACATTTGTTTTATTTATCTTGATCTGTTAAAGGATCAGATTTCATAAGCTGTTTATTTTATTTTTGCAAGAGAACCTTTTATTTCCTGACTTTTTTGGTGGAGTATAAGGTAATAGTTCGCAATGTGAAGTCAGTCAGGTGCTGGCATGAAGCATAAAGTCTAGTGGCACACCTCGCAACAGCCACGCGGCTGTGGCCGAACAGGCCCAAATGTGTATTTGTATATTTGCATTGGGCCTAGGGCCAATTGAAGTTGTTTACAATTGAGTTGCGAGTTCAGCACAATTGCTGCGACAGGAACAACTATAAACAAAAAACAGCAGCATCGAAGCAGCGAGCTAAAACTTGTTGCTATTGATAAAGTGACAAAATGGTGGCAGTTTTGAACAAGTGTTACGACTATCCAGACATTAAAGAAATGTCATAGGACCATCATTAATTCTCATCAACCTATGGTTATTGTGGTTTTTCCAAGCGACCAAGTGGAAAATGCGAGGAATCAAATTCATTATCTACTTGTGTGCGAAATGTGCAATCGTATGACAATTTTATCATTGACTTTCTTTTGCATATCGACTTCAATTGAGGCCGCTAGTTTATGTAATGCACTCATCTCCCTCTAGCACACTCTTTCCCTCTCTCTCTCTCTCTCTGACGCTTGCCGAGCACAAGCCACAAGCTTGTTGCTTCTTTTTATCTGCTTATTTATTTTTGAGCACTTTTTGTTGACCGGCGTTTTTTCAATTTTTTATCGAGAAATTTACATGAATTTTCAGCTTGTTGCAAAAACATAAACAATCATTTTTTTGTAGCTTGACGTAATAAAAAAAATGACAATAATTAATTAAAAAATCACAGCTCAGGCAAATGTGAAAACGCATTACTTTCGGCCAACAGCCGTCAGACGCCAGTCCAAAAGCAGAGCACCTTAAGCGAAACAGTGTGTCCAAAAAGTTTGCGCTATAAATCGAATATGGAAATAAAAATAAAATAATAAACCTAATCTGGCTTAGGCAAAGGTCGCATTTTCTATGTGTATGTTATGTTGGTAATACTTAGAAAAAAAATTTTTTTTTTCTGATAACCTTTTTAGAAAATACGCAAAAAGCCTGAAGTATGTTTACAGCCAGCTGGCACTATGCCAAACATTTCGCATTGTCCTAAACATGATTTATATAAAACTGCTGATCGGCTTATTTTAATTTGTCTTTGCGAAACTTATTGTAAGACAATTAATCTTAACATAAGACAGAAACAGATTAAAAACTAGAAGGGATTTTATTTTTATTTGGCTTTCAGACTACATTTAAGACAAATTAATTAACATATAAATGAACTTTAAAATAATCGTTAATCTCTGGCAAACTTGCAACATCGATACGTAAATGATAAATTATTTCAAAAATTCGCAACTTACTTTACGAATGTTGAGTGTAAAGGCAACAACTTTAGATTCAGTCAATTTATTAGTTAACTATTGTCTTATAAAATATGTTAATAAGCAAATTTATTGTTTACACTGTTCTGTATATGACTATATGTCCATCGCTTATGGAAGGTCAATGAACTCACTACTCTACTATTGCGGGACTGTACATGTTAATATGAATAATTTCTACTTAAATTTTATTGGAAATATTTCGCAGTTTGGGATAAAAAATGATTGTGTAAAGATCGATAGCAATACCAAGACGTAAAGGTCAAGTTTGGTCAATTAGTGGGTTCAAGACGAAACCAGTTTCCGAATAGTCCCAAAAGAAAGATAGTTAATGGGGTTTCGAACGGGCATCAAATGCTAATGCTAATGAAGAAACCGTATTACTTAATTAAGTCGAAGAAGTTAAAAAGAACAAGTGTTAAATATTAATTGTTTCCCGCATGTATTTGTGCAGTTGTCTCCTAGATGCCTTGACACGTTAGTCAAATATTTGGGGGCTAATAGACAAAAAATAAGTATTTTTTGATGCCAGACCACAGTAAGTAAAGAAAGAAAAAAAAAACGGGGGAACAACAACAAAATACCCACATCAAGTGCTGCACAGTGCCGTCCAAAATATTGGGTAGCAAAGAAAAATAAAATGGAAAAGAAAAAGAAAAAGAGAGCGAAATGCTGAAGAGATGCCAAGTTGACTCCAATCGAATGAGTGCGCAAAAGAAAAAGGTAAAAGCAGCTGGTGGTAAAACAGCAACAGCAACAACAACAACAAACGGTAAACGTAAACGTAACTAGCGCTTAGCGCAGACGTCGACGTCGCGAAGCGTTGATCAGCGTTTGGACTTGGCCAAAAAGGCGGCCAAGCACTCGCAGGAACATTCAGTTGTGCCGCGAACGTTGTGCGCTTCACACGCAACACTCTCTCAGTACTCAGTACTCAGTACAACGGTGCCCGGCCAAATAATACAGCACTTAACTGTATCTGCAATTTGTGGCAGTGCCACCAGAATAGAAGCATTAGAAAAGCCGTTCAAGCTCCTCAAGATCTTTTGTCTGATCTTTACTCTCCGTGTTCTTGTATTTTGTTGTGCGTGCGTGCGTGTGTGTGTGTGTGTGCGTTTGTGTGTTTGTGTGTTGTGCGTGTGCGTGTGTGTGAGTTTGTCTATATGACACCAAACTCGGACCGTTCCTACAAAATGAAACTGCGCGATGTGGAAAATGCCTTCAAGTACAGACGGATACCGTATCCGAAGCGGTAAGTCGCCAAAATATGAAAAAAAATATATAATATTATAATATATAATATATCATATAAAATATATTGTAGTACATAATATATCACATAAAATAAAGTTAATAATAATAAACTCAAAAATATCGATATAGATTTGTACTTGATTATTTATCACAGCCAAGAAAATTGGCGCTGTAAAATGACACTTGGCCATAAGCAGAGGTTTCGAACTAAATTCAACATTTAATTGAAAACCGGTCATAAAATTAATAATAGATAATGAATTAAGTGATTAATATTAAATTCCAAAACATCGATATAGATTTGAAGTTGATTATTTATTTCTGCCAAGACAATTGGCACTGTGAAATGGCCATAAGCAGAGATTTCGAACTAAATTCAACGTGTAATTGAAAACCGGTCATAATTACATGTTGGAATCTGCGCACTCAACTCGGATTCGACTCGGATTCGACTTGACGTGCACTCAATTCTCAATTCTCGATTCTCGATTCTCGATTCTGCTGCGCTAGTTGTTTTGTAAACTTTCGGTTTTCTCAGCAGACCCAGCTGCCAACTTTGGCATCATGCAAAAGTGAAACGTATTTTTCCGATTCAAAGTGAGAAGAAAAAAAATAATTGAAAAAAAATAGACGCATTTTTCATGGTCAGCTGCTGCTGCTGCTGCATTTGCCATCCAATCAGAATTCACTCAACGTGCTCCAGTTTAAAGTAATTTTAAGCCAACTCGCATTTTTTTCAATTGTTCTGCTCGGCGGTCATATTTCATTTCGAGCTGCTAACAATTGCTGAGCAGCTTCGGGCCAGTTCTTTTTTTGTTATCACATTTCGTAGTTGTCTTTGTTGCTGTCTTTGTGGTTACCAAACTATGCACGAAGACAACAACAATGCGCGCCAAAAGCCAAAGCAAAAACCTCGAATACTCAAATTCAAACTCCACCTCAAGCATTTCAAGTGACCCCACTCACCCGCACCACACAACCACCCAAGCAATTTTTGTAGTTTGTTTTTTAATGTTGGTTATGTTCTGAACTGCCTTTTAAAGAGCTCACAGCCCACAGCTCACAGCTCACAGCTCGCTGCCTGCTCATTAGTCGCCGGCCAGGCCAAAAGCAGGCCATTAGTTGAGGTGTTTAGGCCAAACCTGTACCGGGAATCGTTCACTGCGTCCGCTTATTGTGCAACACGTGGCAGGCCCATGTTGTGTTGCAATCGAGAGCGCATTAGATGTAAGCTAATGATATATACCGAACAAATACACACACTCTGCTTGTGGACTAATTGGTATTTAGCAGATGTTGAATGTTGCTTTAGGGTGTGGGAATTTCTTTTTCTATTTTCGTTGCGGGCAACAATACACCAAATATTATGAACTAACAGTGTGTGGTAAAAGTCATTAAGAAAACATAGATTAAAAAATTGATATAATATTTATTTTTATATCGGTTATATGTCCACACTCAATGTAAGCCAAGATAATATATAATTCCATAATGCCAACTGTAGACTTTGCCTTGACAAAAAGGAATAAAAATTGCACTTGGCTTAGCACTTCTTTTGCCACTCTCCAGTCCTTGGAAGAAGAAAGCTTCAATTCTTGGTAGTTACATTCCTTTCGGACATATCGGGAGTCTATTCATGTTCATCCAATCCACTGGATGAAAAACGGTAGCCGCTGAAGGATAGCTGAAGGGAAGGATTAATCTAACCTAATATGAAGCCAATTATTAGCTTTTCAATTGTGCTCCCCCAGTCTTTTTGAGGCAACTTGAAATGTTGATCTGTGATTTAATTAAATATGGCTGTCAATTTTTTACAACCGCGTGCATAGGAAATAAATTCAAAAGTTGTAAATTTTAGTTTGATATTAATTGGATGCATTTGACACTGTGAATACTTGCATTAATTTGAAGGCTCATTTTATAAATTTCACGCAACGTTCGCTTGTGTGCTTTCAATTTGTCTGTCAGGCAATTATTAAGTCAGTCACTCAATCAATCCATCCATCAAGAATAATTTTAATTGGAAGTGCTTTAAGGCAAAAAATACAAAATTTTGTTTGTGGCATAAAATTAAACAAATGTGTATTGTGGCAAGCAGAATAAAGCGAAATTATCCAAACAAAATCAGAGACAACAATAATGCTGCATTATTTACTCATCGCTTTTGTTTTTGATTTGGTTTTAAATTAATATTAATTTAATTAATTAATTGGTTCTGTGCAATATCGATTGCGGTTTTGTGAGTGCGCTACAAGAGCAGAGAATTTGAGTGCTGCTTCACACAGTAGTTTATATAAACAATTAAGCACAAAAATTGACTTCATAATTTATTAACGGACTTACGCAAAATGCTTCAGCAATGAGTGTTTTTGTGTGTTGATATTTTAAATCAGACCAATTTGACCAAGAATATAATGGCATAAGTTAACGCCTCTGCTTCTACTTCTTGCGTGTGACACTTTCATCTGTTATATTTGTAGATGTGTATATGCGTGGCACTGCTTACTTCCAGCAATAAAGCCGTTACTTATAGGTGTTGAACCTGTCGCCATAAATCAAATAAATCACACAAACTGCTGTTGACACTCGCACATAAGTAACGCACATAAAAATTGGCGCTCGATACGTGCGACAATTAATAAGATTCACTTTTATTTTATTACACAACAACAGCGATCTGACGTCACAAGCTACGAGCTCTGTATAAATAATCAGAACATCTGCAGTTGCAGCGAGCAGCGAGCAAGAAAAGCAAATGAGCGAAGTCAAAGCGCAGCTTACACAATGTCAGCAGTCTCACTCTCTCCCCTTCTGCATTTGGTACCTGTCGCTGTTGTTGTCATTATCAGTTCTTCTTTGAACGACGGCGATGACTGCTTGCTGCTCTGCTCGCACTGCTTCACGACAATTATGTGATTTGCTTGGCACATTTTCAATGAAAATCATTTGCAGCAGAGCTGGGCGCATTGGAAAGCTAATTGCAGTGCACACATACATATAAATAATTACGCATGAGTGTGTTGTAAACGTAATTCACTGTTAGCCAGCGACTTGTTTGGTGCCTTTGCCTTTCATCAGCTTCTGCACTTTATTTACAACGAGAGCTGCATATAATATGTGTTGTGGAAGGAGCGGGGAGCGGAAGCTTGGACTGTTAACTAGCGAGAACTGTTCACTCTTCCTCTATCTCTCTCTCTCTCTGTTTGCTTATGTCGCTGCTGTTGCCCTGTTACCCGCATGTTAAATGCTGTTTAAGTTCAGTTTTTAACAGATGTTTTCGCACGCAATTTGCAAGTGAAAGCCCAAAATTTTGTTTATCTACAATTATAGCTTAGCGCCTTTTGGTCAGAGTCCAACGAAAAATACGCCCCCGCCCATAAAAGACCACAGCAGACTGTAAAACAGTATAACAGTTATCAATTACAATACAAACATCAGCGGGAGACAGCAACTAATCAACTTTCGCACAGTTTTAGTCATGCTCTCTAAGACCTTAACTTCTTCCCACTGCTTGGGTTATGTAAAGCGGTCAAAAGTAGCGCTGACAGGCAAATTCGCACTGTTGAAAAGACAGAGTATAAGATAAAAACTGATTAGCACAAGCATGTGAAAAGTGTGCAACACTTCGGATTTGGCTAAACATAAACATAACAAACACCAGCAAAAAGTGGAAATTAAGCGAATGACTTTCACTTGATACACAAAGCCTACAAAGTGGGCGTGGTTCCCAAAGCGTAACAATGAGACTCGATGATATTTGTTGTTAGAAATTTACTTTCTGAGTAATAGAGTGCCAAAAGTAGCGATTTTTTTAAATTTAGGGCGATTTTGTTATGAGCGTACAAATATTAATCTACGCTTTGCTTGCCTTTTCATTTTTTGGATTTGAACACAATGCAATGTTGGCTGCTTTTACTACGGGCAATTTGCTAAAAGCCCTTTTAGCACCGGCACTGATGAATAAAAAAGAACAGCTGATTGTGTTGCTGCCGCGGGCTGCATCAGAAATATGTCGCCAGGTGCTAATTGGCGTTCAATTACCGGCAACGCTGAAATCATCGCGGCTTTCACTGACTGGCGTCTGGCGACGAGGCGTCTAATCGATTGTGACAGTTCTGCGGAGCCACTAGCCCAACCCACAACACTGGGGGAGGGGAAGAGGTGCCATCTATGCTCTTTGGCTTTGGTAACCGGAGCATGTTTCAGTCTCTGGGGCCATAAAAAATTCTGCTCGCTAAGTAGCTGGCGTCCATAAATCTGCGCCGTGTGCTGTAGTTAAGGTGATTTACATACTTGCAAGACTCCCTTCCTCCTCCTCCTCCTCCTCCTCCTCCTCCTCCTCCTCCTCCTCCTCGTCGTCACCCCCTCAGCATCATCACCCATTTGTCCCCTACTTGTACAGGTAGTAACTCACTTTCGCTGGCGAAGTTTGCTCGTCGTGTCTGTGTAAAAATAAGCGAAAAGAAATTAAATTGAAATTTGCTGCCTCCGCTTGCTGCTTTTGGCAAACTTAAAAAACAGACAAACAGTCTTTATAGCGTTTGCCTGCATATTTTATCAAAAACAATCAAATTTTATGCAGCGGCTATGGCAAATTTGCAAAACATCAGCAAACGAACATCACAAAAACACTCGAGCAAAATAAAAGTAAATATTTGCAAGTCTGTAAAATGTGTGTGCCCAGGAGTAAAAAGTCTATTGATGTTGCTGTTGCTCTTTGTTGAGATCTGATTCAAATAAATATAAATGATGTTGTCCAGAGCGCTCGACCAACTGGCACCTTACACCAAAGATGACACAGATATGAATATATTATATATTATATACATGACTCTATAGTCTGTGCTTGCAGCCAGATGAATAGTCTTCCCAACAGTACTCACTTTAATTGCATCTGCGATTCGCATAAGCCTAATTTTCTATCATAATCATAATAATTATCAGGCAACCACATAAATATAAACAATTTAACAATGTGACAAATTTAGTTTGCATTAATACATTTTTAACTAATTTTAGTGCGCTACTAAATACATAATTAAACGCAAGCCATTTTATTGTTTGAAGCTCGGAGATGAAAGGCAATTACGATGGTTGCAAGTAAGAGTAAAAAACATTAATGGTTATATAAGTCAAATCAGAGTTGTTGACGGACTTACTAGAAAGTCGCAAGCATCATTAAGCAAGATTGATGGGGCGTACCGAACATGCTTACAAATTGAATATTATAACAATCACTGACAAGTATAAGTCCAAACTGATCTCAAAATCTTGCAACTTTTTAAGCAGTGGAAAACATTACATAAATAAATAGTGTGAAAAGATACAATTTTTGAAAGATGAGCTCTTCTCTCTCTCTATATATATATATATATCTTTCTCAGTCTTTCTCTCGTTGCCTCCGTTTCTGTCTCAGTCTTTCTCTGTTTTCGGATGGATTTGTTTATTAAAATGAAAGTGATATGTAGCACATCATTTCCAGAGTATTATCCATAAAGTTGGCAAAGTTAACGTAGTTCGTAGTAGTTCGATGGGTGTTAGTTGTGAAAGGAAGCTTGATGGCAAATGGCAAAATCAAAAATGGATTTTAATGATCGCCCCGTCACCAGGGCACCAGGGCTGTGAACATGCCGCACATCGCACAACCAGCGAAACTTGAACATCATGTTCGTACATCATAAATCTCTTGCAATCGTTTCGGTTTTTGGGGCAGTCAATGTGTTGCCAGCCACGTGTTACCAGCTGTGCGAATGAATCCCCCATTTCCCAGGGGTATTAGGGGCATCACTTATGTGCGTACTACCCCAATATTTTACGATTGATTTTCGGCTGAGCAATGCTGACGATGACCGCCCGCAGCTGGGGTGCCGCCAATCTGAGGCAATATGTCTGTGGCAGGTGCACCAGCCCCGTCTGTTGTTTGTCTTGTGACCCCCACGAAAGCTGAAATCAATCGCAAACAGTGAGCACCTTTCACTAAATTTAACACAAATCAATAATAAAAACATTGCAAACTGAGCTGAGAGTGTTTTGCATCTTTTTTTCCTCGGCCTGCTAACTAATTTCCATGTCTTCATGACGAGTTACATGCCAATCAAATGAATGTGGCTTCCATTTAAGTTTGCAGCAGCCACTTACAATTGGCCAACTTCCTGAATAGTAAAAAAAGAAACTGGTTACGGCTTTCTAAGTGTGTCAGGAAACTAATCCCTCAACAAATTAAAAAAAGTTGAAAACAAACATTTTAATTAAAATCTGAAAGTAAATTTGATTTGGCTGTATTATCTTTCACAGCTACAATAACTGAAAAATCTCAATACATTCTGATTAAAACGTTAAGATAGTAGGATTAAAAACCGTTAGCATCAGTAACTCCTTTAGATTTAATAAGGACTTATGCATTTTGATGCCAACAAATCGTTTCGCATCAAAAGTTAGGATTTGTAATCATTTTCATATTTTTCTGTTGGATTCATTCATTTTTAAATAGGCCATAAATAATTTCGCCTTAACAGCATTCGCTTGCACTTGTTGCATTTAAAAGTTAATTGTCATGTATGAACGGGTCTTTTGTTGCTCGAGCCAATCGTCAGACAATTAAAAGCGTGGCAGAGACAAAAATGCTGTTTTCAATTTAATTATAGTTAGCGTTCAAAAAAAGAAAAAATCGAGTGCAAACGGGTCTGGACCTGGCCTAGACGGTCCTATGTTTGCCTTACCCCTCCCTCTGTGGTTAGCCGCAACCGAAAGCCAACAAACAACTGGCGGGGCACATGTCTTGAACGTAGTCATTACGTCATGGGGCAGCACGAGAGCCTGCTCCAAAAAAACAATGAAACAAAACAACAAAAAGTTGTAACCATACACAGCCAACCGCATATTTGTCGTGAGCATTTTGTTACAATTTCAATTTGTTGCCCCAAGACTTGACTTGGTTTCTGTTGGAGGGGTCGTCCGGGGTCTCATAGAGTTGGCGAGGCATAGGCGGTGTCTTTTGCCTTTGGTGTTGACGGCATTGGCAACGTTTGGCTCAGAGACAGCTACTTGCTTCTGTTTTGCTTTTCGTATTTTGAAAGTGCATTTGGTTCGGTCTTGGCCAATATTTGCCAACGACAACAACAACCAAATGGCAAAACTTGAACTGCTTTATTGCAGTTTTCGGATTCTTTTCAGAGAGCATGCTGAAAACCGCATACAGTTGCCTTTTTTAGCTGACAATTGCGCAGAGGCAGCACCACGAGTTGGCTTCAAGTGCAAATGTTTTCAGTTTGTAGGAAGTCGTACGTACAACAACAACAACAACAAGAACATCAACACAACTTGGCTCTGATTGATTGTAGTACGAAAATGTTTTTGCTGCTCCAAAGCTCAAGAAACAACCGATAAAAAATGCTCCCCCGGTCTGCAGATGTCTTAATATTTTGGATTCTTCTTTCACAACACTTTCTTATTTATCTGTCTCTTAGATCAAATAATGAACAAAAATCGCACAGCATTTTTTTTTGTTTCGTTTTACCTGCTCCACAATCGCTCGTTAAAATTTCGAACGCTTGGAGAGATCTCGCAGTAAATTGATAATTTTGTTGATTGCATTTAGGAAAACGCGTTCGTCTTAGCCGCTCCACAAAAACCTCATTGCTGACCGGCATTTTAAAGCATTAGAGCCCCCAGCAGCTCGTGTCGTCATTTTAGCTACGTGCAACATTGTAGCTTCTGGGCGGCAATTGTTGGTTGATAGGGGCTTCTAGTATTCTGCGCCTTGACTTTCACATGACAGAACATCGCAGTGTTTGTATTTAAGTCTGAGCTTAATATCATAAGAGCTTGAACTGCAACTTGCCATTCAAATTGGTGTCAGCCAGTCAACTGGTCGCCAAAGAAAGTGGCGCCAGCTCTAACGCTGCAACAGCAGCAGCTGCTGCAACTGCAACTTACCAGCCTGTGGCGTTTAACTAGGTCGCCATCGTCATCGTCATCGTCTGCAAGGTTTGCAACCCGTTTTGCCGGCGATTGCAACTGCAAATAAACATATCAAACAGATTGCATCCTGAGAGAGCTAGCTATGCTTCCCCCTCATTTGCTCCCTTTTCTTTCTCTCTCTCTCTCTCTCTCTCTCACTCTCTCTCTCTCTCTTTACCTCTCTCTCTCTCTTTCTCTGTCTCTCTCTTTCCTAACGAGTCTAAGCTGCATTAATATTAAGTTTTATTTGCAGAGCTCCCAACATGCATGCTTTCAATTTTCAGCAAATAAAATGGAAATTAATTAAGCAATTTTCCTCGCCGCTTTTCTTTTTTCCATCTTTTGCATGCATTTATGCTAATTGTCAGGGGCTATTGATTTTAGCTCTGACCGAAGCGGGCGTGGCGTGGCAAGTGCATGGCCAGCAGTTATACCAAGGCGTGATTATGCCATTCGAGCAAATCGAAGCAGAAACTGATGAAGCCATTCACGTCAAATCTGAGCACTACTCCTGAAGCTCTGCCTATAAACAAAACTGGTCGGAAAATAATGTTTTCTTTTCATAAGTTCGCATTTACACACACAGACCAATAATTACAAGCACTTACTACTCATTTAAGAAGAAAAATTCCATCTCTGATTGAGATCAATTTTAATATGGCATATCCTGTAAATTAATAAATAATGTATACAAATATCAGTTGTAAAATATTATTCGTACTCTTCTCCGATGCATGAAATCATAATGAGAACACCGACGAATATGATTTGTATTTGTGAGTGGAGCCTTCGCAACTTCGCACTTATTTTAACCCATTTAACTAAATTACTTAGATGAAATCATTAGTCTGAGTGTCGGTATTATAATAGAGTGGAGCAGGTTATCAAGAGCTGGTGCAAGATATCATGGATATTGTTTCGCTTTCCCAAACCCATTTCGAACTCAAGTTCGCCTCAAGCAACATTTTCGGTGCGCACCTGAACCAAATTGATAATAACAACAAAAAGCAACATGCAAACGCTTATCAGGGCCACAGCAGACATCCAGGCTAAAGCTGTCGTCATCCTCAATGCCAAACTTCAACCGCAGCCTGCCTTCAAAGGCGACTCCCCGCCCCTTTTCCCCTCTCTCTCTCTCGCTGTTTCTCTCTCTCTCTCTCTCTCTGGGAATGGCATTGATAGTCGAGTCATACAGGCGTTAAATGAGAAGCGTTTGACAAGTTACTCAATGTTGCCGTTGTTGCTGCAGCAGGGATCAGAAATTAGTGTTTCAGTGTGCACCTGATACTGCACACACACGCACACACAACCGCACACACACACAGCTGGCAAAAATTAATTGCAACGCCGCAAATGACAGCGGCAAGTAGTAAAAGTAAGCAGAAGTCGACTGGATCCCTTTGGGTATATGCGGGGGCGTTGCACGTACGCTAGTTGCAACAAGGATGAGCTCGTTAAAGGAAGCCACAACAACAACAACAGCAACAACAACAAATTGCGTAAATTTCGTTTTACTATTGTATTTGTTGTGGATGTTGCTGCTGTTGTTGACACGAAATGTTATTAACATTCGTTGCAAGAAGCACGTGCCATGCCTTCCTGGCCGATAAGTGGGCGTAAACCGCCCCCCAAACACATACACACGAACACAGACAGGCGACAAGCGCTTTTTTGCGTTGAACGTTTTTCTCAGTTGTTGCGGCAAAATCGTAAAACTTTTGAGCAAACTGCAATTGGCAAAGTCTTCGCCAGGCGACCACGCGACACATCCGCATCCGCAGTCCACAGTCCGCAATCCGCACAGCAAATTCAACTTAGGTCCAATCCAAGAGCCGACAAATCCAGCAACCTAGTTAGCCAAATGTAACTGGCCAATGGGCGTCACAGTCCGATACATCAGTTGTGCCCAGCTTGGCCATTTTTGTGGCAACTTGAAGGAAACTTGAAAGGAAAACTCTGGCGAAATAGCCAAATCGATCGAGTGTCACTCAAATTGGGTTAAGCCACTAAGCAGGCAATACATAAAATCGACAAAAAGATATAGCATAGTATAGTATAGATCGCACAGACCTTTGGATAAGTGTGAAGACAGCAGCAAAAGTCTATCCTTGACTTTTCGTGGGCCGGAGGTGTGACCTTTCGGCTATTTTAACTGTTGCCCATTTTTATTGCCTGTATTGTCTGCTTATTGGATGAACTTAATTTTTACCATAAGTGAGCAATGAGTAGTTATTTTTATAAATCTCAATTTTGATAATGGTTTTGGATTCTTCAATTAAAATTAAAATAAATATCAAAACATTTCGAAATGACTTCAAATATGCATTTTAGTTTAAATAGCATTTCCAATGAAATTCGTTTCGCAACTTGTCTTCAAACAATTTAATTTATATATATAATAATTGAATCAATTTCAAACAATTTCGAAATGACTTCAAGTACACATTTTAGTTAGAGCACTTTCAATGAAATTTAGCCCGGTTTCACTAATTCAAATTTGATTGTTTTTTAATGTCTATTTAGCGCGGATATGTTTTGTTTATTTAAAACTAACTTAAGCCGATTGGACTAAGCTATTTTTTAATAATAATAGTTGTCATTATAATAAATTTGTGTTAGACTCTTAAAAACTAGAATTCCTTTTTTTTATGTCAATCTTGCCATTTTTTTATGGGAAATATTAAAAATGATCTCTATCTACGATCGACTAGTTGGATTTAGGAATTTAGTAAGAATTAACGAAAGTGCGTAAAAAAATTCTTTTATACAATAAATACTATCAGTAGCTACGCACTTTTGTGCTTAGTTATGTTAAACGATCTTGTACAACGAAAATTTGACATTATTATTCTATTTCTATTCAAGCCAAGTTTGAGTTATTGTAGCAATAATAATGTCAGAAGCAAATTCAAAGTTTTTCTTATAAAGCTAAAATAAATTAATACATACATGTTTTTGTATACCCGCTGAACCCATATTTGCACAGTTTAATTAATTAATTAAAGTAGATAACAGTTGGAGTTGCTAATTGTTTTAAATGTTAGTCAGAATTTATCAGGGCGACACTTAATGTTATGTATTATATGCTAAAACCTTCCATATTTCTATGCCATAGACCTTAAGATCCTCTCATTTTTGTTTCCTTAATTAATTAATGAATTAACCTTTCAATAGTTTGATTAATGTTTAAAATACAAACGCCAAATTAAAAAGCAGAAAGAAAAAAGAATTTAGTTCAAATCTGATTTGAAATGTGGCATGTAGCACACCATTTAGTGCTTACCTGGCACATCAAAGACACAAAAAAAAAAGTGCTGATTTATGTCAACGTTATGACAATTGTTAAGTGAGACAGTTAAGAGCGGCGCGGAGGCCGAATCAAATTCTGGCCCGTCATAATTGTCGCGAGAAGCCAAAACAAATGACAATTAGAGTGTGTTAATCGCTGACAAACCGTAAGCACTGCAGCACGAGGGGTGCTCGAAACGTTTGCACGCTGCGTGCACACCGACACCTCGCAGCTGGCAACAACCGCATTACAATAACAACAACGAGTTGGATTTTGTGCGTGCCACGAGAGCAGGAAGTGGGGCTAAAAATGTAAGGCTGTGTTTAATGAATTTGCAGTTACACATTATGACACAAGTTTTTTTTTTTTGGGTTGCAATTCCCCACCCCCCGCTTCCCACGGCATCTCTTGTTGGCTTGTTGTGTACTTAGGACTTTATGGGACCCACTTGAAAGCCCCGCACGTACCCACTAGATTTTACAACTTAATTACAGCCAGCGCTAATCCAAGTCAAATGAAGCCCGGCTCGCCACGTTTTCACATGGGTATAAAATGGGTTAGGCCACATTTAAATAAGGCACCTAAATATGCACATCGCATCACATCACACATCTCAACACGCCCCGTCACGTGGCCAGGTAACAAGTACCAATTACATAAGTTACGACTTAGTTATGGCCTGGTGCTTTTGGAGGTACAATTACCTGTGGCATTTTGCGCATACATATGCTAATTTGGCATTATCAGCAAACATCAATTTTAATGTTATTTATGTTCAACTATTTTCCCATTGTGATAGCAAAATGTCCTTGGAAAGGACTGCAGAATACTTATATTCGCATAACAAAAACATTTCATCTGCATTCCATACTAAATTCTTGTTTTGTTGTTTGGGTAAATAAGCAATTTAATTTATGAACTAAATGTATACAATTCAAGTATATTCTATTATAAACTACGAATTTTCATTCAGTTTTGTTAAATATTATTTTTCTTTTATTGTCAAATATACTCCAATTATATGTTTTAGCCCATCGGTATTTGAGCTCAGGGAGAGATTCACAGCAGATTTATTTATAGCTATAATAATGGCTGCATGTGAGACTTTTTCGACAGTTTGACATCATTGCATAAGGAATAAATATATTAACAAAAAAATATATACATAAATTAAATTAACATAAATAACACAAGGAAGTTCGGCGGCATTGTTTCCATACTTGGAGCCTACACGAAACGAATCATAAGATCTGGTCACAAGTCTAACGCAACTGATCGGAAAATGCAAATGAACTGCAAATTTGTATTATTATTATACTTAAGACCCTTTGCAAATAGATACATAAGAGTGTTACATGTACACACGACACATGTTTATTTATATAACTATTCGCATTTTTTTGAGTTACTTTCATTCAGTCAAATAAGCGTAAAACAAACGAGTTAATTGTGTTTTTTGCTTATGCTAATGATGTTTATGATAATAATGGTACTTCAACTGCGACAGCTAATGACGATTTTGCCAAGATTGACACTCTTATCCATTGACCATGACCATGACTGTGATTGTGATTGTTTCTGTGACTGTGACTATGACTGTGACTGTTCACAGTGAACAGAGAAGTGTGAATAGTGTAGCTTTAACTGCAGCTTAGATCCATGAAACGAAAGCAGCTGGAAAAATCAATTGTCGCTAATCTTAACAGGGGCTTCAAGGGGCAGTTGCATTTTGCAACGCACGCTTTCTGCGAACCGAAAGCTAGCTGCGAACTGAGAGATGTGAGCCAAAAGGCCCGCGGCAATTTGCAATTGAAAGTTGCAGCGTGGAAAAAACCGCAGCGAATGATCGATTTTTGTTTGTATCAAAGACTTTCTCAAAGTCTGAATCAGAAATCGGTAAGAGTAGTACGTAGCCAACACATTACGGTAGACGGTCCAGTGCCGTTTTTATGAGATCACGTTCTATTAGATACGTGAAATATTTCCCCAGCATCCACTGATGGATATGCAACTGTCATGCTATCGACGAGTTAAACAGAGAGAGAGCGAGAGAGAGGGAGAAAGCGTTAGCGGGAGCGGGAGCGGGAGAAAAGGAACGGGACAAGTATCTGCTTGACTGGGCAGCTGGCACGTTCAACTTGGACCAAGTGCGTGTTTAACGCTACTTTGGTTAACAGCGCCAGGCCGATATACAATATTATTATCCATTGTAACTGTTGTTGCACAGCCGCCAAGAGCAGCTGTAAATGTGGTTACTGTTGACGCCACGCCACGTCCAAAGAAGACGGTTTGTGTTCAATAATCGCTTCCATGAAATGATAACCCATTATGTTCTGAGCGGCTTTCAACGGATTCAACGCCAAAGCCATTAAGGTTTTGCCAAATTCATATTTGATTCCCTAAATTGCGTTTTTATATTAATTATTTTCAGCATTATAAATTGCATCATTTGCGATATAGTTTTGGCGAATATTATTTTATACTCTAAATTGCGTTTTTATATTAATTATTTTCAGCATTATTATTTGCATAATGCGAAAAGGTAAATTACACCAAAAATGGCATTTTAACGAAACCACACTAATTAACGAGTTAATTCAATTCAGAAAGAAAATATTCATGCAAATGAATAATTAAATAGCATTAACAGCAGTATTGAGTGCGTACCAATTTCTGGGTGAATACCAATTTACTTATATTAATCGACAATAATTAAAAGATAAACCAAAAATATTTGGTTGGATTTCAAGTCGCAAAAAATGTAAAAATAATTTGCCAGTTATAAGAGAGATTTATGACCTGATTTAATTAGATGATTTTATGATTCACAAGATGATCGTTTTTTATGAACCACTTTATCATTAGCTAAATACATGAATAAACATAATAAATCGTGTAGACTCAGTCAACTCGGACAGAATCGTACATGAAGCAATTCGCAATGGCTATTTGGGCAAGTTTCTGTGCCACGTCTTCCAATTAAACTATTATCTCTGGCCTGATATCACAGTCAGAACGCAGAGTTGGCAACCGGCCATAAAGAAGAATCTCTGTACAAAACTAGGCCAATTGTAATTAAAACGATCTACGTGCCTCTCTCAACAAACATTTGCGTTAGCCGCGGCTGCTGGCAACAAAAAGTAAACCGACTTTGGCCAGAAACTGCGTAAGAAATTGGTAAAAATGAAACGTCTCAAAAGTTCGAGGAGGCAGTCTGAAGACTGAAGTGCCGGAAAAAACCCAAAAATACAAAAATACAAAAGTATTTGTTACATTTTTGGGTTGATTGGACCAATTGAATAATTGTATTTTACTTTTGAATTTGTGGCATCTGCGTGACGCTTCGAAATAGCTAAGATGGGTGGCAAGGGGATGTAATAAATAGAGAGTGATGATAATAGTAACAGTAATAATAATGTAATGATTATTTTGATTAGAAAGTTGAATAATCTCTGAGAGCTGCGATTCGAAGCATGTGAATTTTTTACGCAATTGTTTTTAGGTTTGTTTTGATTGCTTTTTTTTGTTTGGTTTTGTTTTGTATTTTGCACTAGGCCGACGGTTAGTTAGTTATTGTATAAGTGGCTACACCACAATAACAGCACAAACAACAACAATGACAAGCCCAACAATTTTATGCCGCATGAAGACAGAGCTTGGCATATGATTTAATTGAAGTCTGTAAAAATAACAACAACAACAACAACAACAATAAGCACCCTCAGGTAAGCAACGCCGGAGAGGAAAAAGACTTGGTTGAGAGATTGTAAACTGAAATTGAAACCGAAACTGAAACCGAAAACCGAAAACCGAAAACTAAAAACTGCGAAAACTGTGCAATTGTGTTTATTTTAATTTCAATTTAGTAATCTTATACCAGATTTTAACTACATATTTTTGCTGTTTATTTTAATAACGCAACACTGTCGGCATTTAAAAACACATCAACAAAAATTGAAGGCACAAGAAAATCAGAGAAAAAATAATAATAATTACCGCCACAAAGTAATTGTCATAAATGTGAGCGTAAAGAAATAACAATAAAAATCAACAAACTGAGGGAAAATTGCTGCCAAAAATAGCAAAAGTGGTCCATTGTTTAGTTATGCCACAGTTCACCTGTAAGACCCACTCCAAGTGAATTTGCACGGCTTGAGATACTTCTCAGCTGGTCAGCGTTTGGACATTTAACTCGTTAAATGACTCTTGACCGTCAGAAGACGTTTTCCCAACAATTCTTGTAATTTCAAGTATCCAAAATGAAACTTAAATGAAAACTGCTTATTTTATCTTTCTAGGCTTCTACACATATATACATATATATACTTACATACCTTTCTGTAAATGTATTATATACATGTGTTATTTATATATCTTACGCAGAAAGTCGACTTTGCAAAATAGTTTCTAACGAATGATTGCCGTGTAATGTCTGAATTAATCATAAATTGGTCTGTGGAAAGTGAACGTTGATAAATAAAATAAATCCAGTTAAATAAAGTCTATTTTTCATAATACATATTATGATTTCGATTTGGCAACAATCTGCAGATTTATTTATTAGTAGTACGACCTTCATTAATTTGCTGTGCCAAATGCTCAGCTAACAATAATAATTAATTCGTCTTTGCGGATTTTCCGTGTGGCCGTTACTAATACTAAATTACATCATATTTATTTTCGCTACTCTTTTTCCCCCTGTCTTTCTTCCAACGTTATCTAATGAAAAAATAAAATAAAAACAAAGACAACATTTTGTTCTGTGCGTTTCTCACATTATTCAGAAATCTCTCTCCAACTGACCTTACCAAACCTCTACTGCTCAGCTCTTGTGTGTTTTGCAATTTAAATTTATCGCTCAACTGTAGTACTTATCCGTAAATCCAACAGACCCCAGCGGACTTACTAGCAACGCCTTTCACAGAGCTCTTAAGTTTGCAGAAAGCAACCTTCGAGGGCCTCATAAAACTGACCTCAGTTGACAATAGCAAATGATCAATGCCTAATGATGGAGCCACAATTATGTGAAGGCAAGCAAAAGCTGAGAAATGCCAGGCCCAAAATAATCGTAAGTTTATTGAACCTTTGTTAAGCAAATGCAAATTTAAGCATTGTTTTTCGCATTTCAAATTGAGCAAATCATCCTCTGACCTGGGGCCAAACTAGTTAGGTATAAAAAGCCGATTTCGATTATATTGCTGTTGTTGGTCTTGGTTAATGTTAATGACCATGTAGAATCTTTGGTCAAAGTCAGGGCCATAAATGCTTTGGCATATGTGAGCAGATATTCAGTATTAATAATTCTTTGGCTTCGCCGAGTTCTTTGAACCCGCTAAGCCACTTCAGATCAGCAGCCCGCGGGCCAACTAATTGAACTAACCGATCTTCGAGCCAACTTCCACGGGTTCAAACACCTTTCAAACACGTCTAATGACTTGAAGTATTAACGGATTGCTTCGAGCTGTTGCTTTTGGATTTGGTTTTGCTTTTGCTTTTGCTGTAGCCAAATCGTTTTGCCACACGCTGCGTGCAGCATCTTTGTTTGCGCTCACAAAGATTGCGCAAACGATCAGACACTGAAACACTCAATCACAGAACGGCTTGAACATATTTCCAAACTGCACTCGCTCTGGTCTGGTCTGGTCTGGTCTGCTCTCGGTCTGGTCTGGTCTGCTCTCGGTCTGGTTGCATATGCAACTCCAGCTGTTACCCATGTCGAAATATCAGTCAAGCGCCCCATTTGCGAATTGCTCATTTTTTATGCTCAATTTGCTCATGGCTGTTCGCTATTTACATTTGCCGCAACAGTTTGATTAGTTGGAAAATTTGCCATCATTTAATAAGGTTACTTACGATGCAGTCAGTGGTGCTTGCGTACAATGAATGGAAATTGCGAGCAATTTGTGTGCAGCATCTATTGTTCATATTTGTTCATTATGTCTATGATTGCTTAGGCTACAGTGGAAGTGAAAGGCGCTGCTCATAAACATATCAACACATTAAATATTGTGCTGCTGCAACGAGTGATCTGAGGGGGCTTTGTTTGTTTTCTAATAGAATAGTTTAATAGCATAATATTATAGCATTTGCAGTTGTTTCCCATAAATGTACTGAACTAGTCAAAACATGCAACAACAAAATGAATGATCTTTCGTCGCAACTACTCCATCTGCAGTTACAACAGTTACAGCCATTCCCTTGTAATCTTCATCAGAGCTCCATGGGTCTGACTGTTTGTTTAAATATCGTGTTGTTATTTAGATTGGAAAAGTCTGATAATGCATAAAATAGCATTTGCATCTTCTTCTCTTTCACTTTGATCGATCATTTCAGTGGCATGTTAAAGAGAATGATCCACTCGTTTTTGGAGTGCTACGTCCCACTACTCCACACTTTCCCCAATATTCGGTATCATGGTGTGCTGCTCCCACGATCCCAAACACATACAGATGCATAGAAATAGAGCTCTAACTCGAACTCGTTGCCCAGTGGAACACACACAAAAAACGCTAACGAACCAAGTGTAGGTCCCTAATGGCAGGCACATGTGCTACGTGGCAGCAAACGAGCTGCAGTCACCAGTCACCAGCCATCGGTCCACAGTCCACAGTCGGCAGTCGCCAGTTGCCAGTTGCCAGCTGGCAGTCAGCAAGTCAGCAGTCAAACTCAAACTCAAACTCAAACTAAAACTCAAACTCAAACTGAAACTGGTATCCAAACAGAATCCGCATTCAGCGACAGCGCACAATGTGTTCTAGCAAATGTCCGAAAAAGAAATCGACGCAGTCACGTAAAATTATTTTAATAATCACATAACTTTCGGCATTTACACGCCATGCGACCCAATGGGAATTAGAGTCGTGCAGGGAGTATACGGAAGAAAAAAAACAAAATGTCAATAATAAACAACAACAAGAAAAAGTCAAAGTTGCTGATGGGGAATGGGCGATGGGAGTGGTTGAGGTCCGAGGCAGCTCTTAAGTGGGATTTGCGGCGTTCTTTAGTGACAACTTGAACAATAAGTTGCTGCAGAAAGATGAGTGGTGAGTGTTGTGTTGCCAATGAATGGGTGTTTGGTGGCCAGCATAGTCGTCAACCAAAACATCCATACACAAATACATATGTATATGTATAAGTTAGAAACTTTCGATATCAAGTGTGCCACAGCACTGCTAATGAAATAAACACCCACGAACAGTGGAGCTGAGTGCGCACAGCAGGTGGCCAGAAGTTAGAACGCCTTATGTCCAAACCAGTGACGATGTATCCATCAGATACATTTCATTTGACTACCTGCCTATCTGCCCAACTGACTATCTGTCTGCCTGTCTGCCGCACTCGCAGTTAGCTCGGCTTCGCATGCCAAATGAAAGTTAGCTTTTCGCTCTAGGTCTGTGACTTGGCCCAGGAATATAGGAGGTCCGGTGAATTCAGCTACAATTGGCCACTGTCCCAGGCGGCGACTCTACTTGCAGCCGCTCTGTGAAGGCAGAGCACTCATTTGAAATAAATTACTTTTTGCACCTGATCAAAACTAAACCGGCAACCGGCCGGACAACTGCAACAAGTCGTGCAACTTCACAAAAGTCTGCCTAGAATTTTTTCCCTCTGGCCGCTTTTATTGTCATTATAATTTTGCTACTAGTTGTGTCGTCTCCCTTTTTTTGTTTCTTTTTCTGTGCTGTTGCTTCTGTTGCTTCTGTTGCTGCAGCTGCCTCTGCTGCGGCTGCTGTTGCTGCTATCTGCCGGCAGATGTATGCCAACAAAAGCAGTATAAAATTTGTTGCATTTCATATTTTTTCTGTTTGTTTCCTTTGTGATTCCACGACAGTTGCATTAAAAAAGTTGCCCAAAGAAAACTCTTCGCATTGCAATTTCGACTTGGTTTATTTCTGCTGCTCTGTTAGCTTTGTTTTGTTATCAACGTACCAAATGGAAAATATAAACAACACAACAAAATAACTTGCGAAAATGTACCAAAAAGTGACCAGACCAAAATGGTTCGCGGTGGGGGAGGGGGATGGCAAAAAGGGCTTGTTTCCGGTCCGCTGTGACCGGCTTAGCCCTTATGGAGTGGAACCAACCTGCCAAGTGAATTGTTGCTGCAAAACTTGGTTGGAGTTCTCAAAACAATCATGGAAATATTTTCACAATTTTAATCTCTTCAGCAAAGCGGCTTAAAGCAATTTAAATCTAAATCGTTTTAAGTGAATGCACTTTGAATTTAGTACAAGGCTAATTAGATGTCGATCTTGGTCAAAACCGAGATCAATCAAAATTAGTATTAACTGCAAATTCAAGTTTTGATAAATAATCCTTTTCACTGCTTGAAGTTAACTTTAACTTTTGAAATTGCTCAAATTGTGAACAGCTGTAGGTAACACAAGGATGACGACAGCTGAAGAACCCCACTGTGCAGTCAGCAAGCCTCCCCGCCTGCCCGCCACCCCGCCGCCCCTTCCATATTGTTTGTTAATTTCTTGTATAATTTTTATAGTTGCTTTCTTTGCTGCATTTGGTTTGTTGGTCTCCTCGCTCCATTTTCTCTGCTGTTTTGTTTTGTCTTTTCAGAACTTAATTAAATGTTGTCACAGCGCACACTTTGTAGTCTGCGCTGGGGCAGCGAAAGGGCAACCAATGGGTGCAAGACTGCTGTGGCAGACAGTGCCAGCGGAGGGGGATGTGTGCAAAGTAAAGTACTGGGGGTGGAGCGGTGGGTGGCTGTGGGGTTAGTTTGTATGTCTGCGTGTGACGGCGATTCGAAGTGTAAATGAAATAATAGCTGCTAAAAACCAATTTGGCGTAAATTACAAAAGCTTAACGGGTACACAGCTGAAAGGGGGGCGGCCTTTGACTAACAATGTTTCACTATTTTAAATTTGTTATTTTTGTTTACTTCGTAGTTCCGTCGAGCTGATCGCACTGCTGGCCATATCGTGCACCTTTTTTCTGTTCATGCACACAAGCAAACTGAACAGTCGCCTGAAGGAAATGGAGGTGAAGCTGCAACCATCCGAGTTCTCGGCCCTGGGACTAACTGGCAATCACATAAGCGGACATGATGCCGGCAGTAAGTAGCCAAGATACACATCTGAATACAAACACAACACAAACACTGAACGCATCTTGTCTGAGACAAGGCCACGGCCCAGAACTATGTCAAAGTTTTCGCTCGATTGCACATGCTGCATGCGTAGATACAGATACAAATGCATCTGTCAGATAGTCAGATAAGCGTGTATGCACAGGAAGCCAAAAACACCCATACAAAAATGTCTGCGGCCATGCTCAATTGATTTTTAATGACCACATTGACCCAGCCTATAAACACAACCACAAATGCTTTTTTCTGCAATGTTTTCGCTGGAAACCATAAATATTGCGAACGTTTTAAGCCAAATTAGAGCGCAATGCCTTTTCCATGTATAAATTATATCGGCGCACCCAAACGTTGCTAAATTAAAATGAAAGTAATAAATATATATTTGGATACGCTGCGATATAATATAATATGCGTGGATTCGCCAATTGCATGGCAAAGCAAGTAAGTTCGCTGCAGTCGAGTGAGATCGACTACGGAATACCCTGAACCCAGCTGTTAACTGTATTCTGCTTTGATTGGCAAATTTCCCTAAATTTCTGCTGATTAAAATTTAGATCAATATGAGAATATATTTGCAACTATAACTTGGGTGTTCTTGAGCGATCTTATTGAAATTTGGGCAGTTGATCAATGATATGTCTAATTAGAAGTTGTGGCATTTATTGCTATGGGAAATCGAAATGTGTCGATATTCGAGAAACGGAGGCAGTTATTGATAACATATGTCGACACGGCTGGTTAACCTGATCAAGAATATATATACTTAATGGGGTCGGAGATGATTCCTTCTGTCTGTTACATACATGTGCACGAAGCCATTGTACCCTCTATACTCAATTTTAATGGCTTCAGGGTATACAAATAATATCTACAGCAGATGGAGAAGGAGAACATACACATTTATCTATTTATTCATATTATTAATTATTTAGATATGGCAGCGAGCACCTCTCCCAATGTATCTATTTTAGGGGTCGTAACGCCAATTTAACCTTTTGACATGCGTTAAACATGCGAAAAAGTCTATTATAATAAATACAAACAAACAAACACATGCACATGCACATGTATGTATGGATGTGTGCATAATTACAGCAGCATATTAAAATCTATTTATTAATTTAGTTATTAATTATGCATAGGTCAACGGCACACACAGAGTGCATTTATAAACAGCGGAAAGTGCGTATTCTGTCATTTTATAGAAATTATTTCAGCTTCAAATATGTTAATAACTAAACGAATGGATTTAATCGCATATTATTTATCAATAATGGATTATTAAGTACATTTTGGGATATTATATAATTTAGACATGCTAATTATTTAAATGCATATAAAGTTCGAGTCAATATTGAAAATGTTTAGTTAAAGTCATCACGGATCCTTCCATCCTTCCCAAATGGTTACAGTAGTCAGTTCTTTTAGTTATGATGTTAGATAAGCAATGTTTCTATAGTGACACATACATATATGCTTTCGAGCTGTGGAACACTTCACTTCCATTGACTCGCCTCATTTAATTTGGAGCCGCACTTAGTTTGCCAAATATACATATATCACACTTCATATGTGACTTGAAGGTTCAGAAGCACTTGACACTGTTCTTTGTGTGTGTGAACCTAAAAACATACATATTGTTGCCGGGCGCAGCCACTTGCCCCACTTGAGTCAGCATGTGGCAATTTGTAAATGTTATTTGTGTACAACCCACACTTTGGCCAATTGTAATCTTTTCCACAGAACGCTGCTTAACCGACTGCGAACCAAGCACTTAGATTCAGCCAACTAACTAATAACTCTATTATTAGCCAAGTTGCAACTGCAAAACACGATACGAAATCAAATCAAACTTTCCGCATGCAAAACCCTAATTTCAATGCCGGAAGTTTTGGTACGCCTGCTAGGCCTGCCATCCACTTGCAAATTAGTTTAAACAGCCTGCCGCAGCTGCCACGAGTATGCCACAACCTGAACCGACCATCTACGGGACGGAGTTATATACGTCGGCTGGGGAGGGGGAGACAGCCGCACGGCTTTTTCACGCCTAAGTGCGGTGATTGCCAGTAACAAAAGACAACTGAACCCTGCACAGTGCTTGGAAAGTTAAATATTTGTATTACATAATTATTACATTTAGTATTTTATACTTGGTACTTTTAATTTGAATTGAAAATGATTATTTTCAGCTTGAAATATTGTTCCTCTCCGAAATTAAACCAAGTTCAAGTTTTACTTCTCAACTTTAGTTTTGTACCCTTAATATTCCGAACCGAACCACTATGCATCGATCAAGTGATCATGATGATGAAGGCGTCGAATAAGATTGCAACTGCAACTGCAACTCCAACTGCACCTCCTGATGAACTCCAATATGCTGCCAGCAGCGTGCAGCTGTTGCCAAATCCATTGTTCAGCTGCTTTGTTGCTGCCACTGCGCACGCGTCTATTGCGGCGATGCAAGTCGTGCAGACTGCCAGACGACAGATACAAATTGCCTGTTTAGGCCCCGAGCAATGCGAAATGGCTAATGGCTAGTGGCCAAAAATGAAAGAAAACCTTGTCTTGACGCTGATGAGTTTTTCCGTCGTTTGCTCACAAATAAAAAAGAAAATGGTTAAAGCCTTTTAGCTTCAGCTAACCATTCATTCATAAATATCTCACATAATTGACTCACAAGACGATGAGTCGAGTGTGACTTTGAAAACAAATACTTACGAGTGTGCTCAATGTACTCACGTAAGTCAAGTTGATGACACCTCAAGTTGCCAGTTTTGTTTCTCTTTTTCATGCAACATTGAACTTGACTCGAGCTAATTACTCTTGAAGGCGAATAGTTGAGTTTTTAATTGAGTTTCTCAGTATATTGTGTGATTTGCTTTGCTGAGCAGCTGGTGAACATATTTTATCATATCTTTTATATGAATGAATTTAGTTATTCAACTATGGGTAGTGGCAAAGTATAAGCCAATTTCATGTCGGGTAAATGCATGTTAACCAGTTTTTTGTTGTGGTTAACACAAACTTCATTTACAACTGGAGCTCTGGATAGACACTTAATCAGGAAGTTGGCCTTTGGGCTTGGCAGCTGCAACTGGAGCGAAACCCAAAAAGCAACAGCAACTTTTTGCAAGAATTCAACCGAATAGTGAGGCTGCTTTGCAATATGGGAAACTTATAGAATGTGAATAAAAAACGGGTTAAGAGCTTGCACTAAGACTAACAAATTCATTTCGATATCATTTATTATGTTTGGTATTTCGTTTTTTGATCGAATGCCTTATATAGATTGACAAACACCCATAAGTTAGCACAAAAAAAGTATAACCCAGAATGAAATTGTAATTTACGTTGATTGCTCTTCACTCACGATGTATTTGTGAACTTCAGCTTTTGGTGGCACTGCACCTCTTGATTGAGTAGGTAGTACGTAAACTCATTACGACACTTTTTGTTCTTTGAAATGCGGTTTACCTTCGATGAATACAGCAATGGCCAATAGCCGGAGATAAACGAAGTCTGTCAATGAGTTGAGAACAGCAAAAGCTAAAACTGGATTTGCGTCATACTTAGGTGTAACAGAGGGGGTGCAACTAGTGCAGTTGCATGAGAAACATGCTTGTAACCCAATTTCAAGACCACACAAAAAGTGCCAGAAAACTTAAAGCAAAAAGCTTCTCGCGTCTGCGGCTTTTGCAGTCCAAAAACCAAAGAAACAAAAATGTGTTTCATTTTGGTTCAGTGACTCGAATACGGCAGTGATGTGAGTAAATAAAACCAGTTCGGCTTGCCGACTTTCATTCAGATTTTTCAGTGAAACTGGCCAATGGCCAAAAGCAGAGCAGTATCCAAAACGAATCTGAATCTGGTTTATAGCCATTGGATTTGGTCTCGAATTACGTCGACTTCCTTATTCATCAAGCTACAGCGGGCAAATTATGAAATGCTCAGCAGCAACACGAAAGCGAGCCTATCCACACTCCGCCTGAATCCACTTCACTCATCACACTCTCCATTCCATTCCGCTCCGCCTCTTTCGGATCGAGCAATATCCAAGACGTTTTCCGCCTGTCCAAATGCTGAATTGCAATCATTTAGTGTGCAATCGCAAGCTCTTAACATGCCACTTGTAGCTGATGATGCCGCTGCTACCTACGCCAGCGGCTGACTGACACATGCCAAGTCATTCAAATTGAAATTACTCTCGCAGTATTTAAGGTTTAAGCGGAACAAGTGGACACTTCTGAAAGGACTTGATTAGCAGACTTTCCAAAACGCTGATAGTAAACTTAATGGTTGCGGTTACGTTTCACCGGTTATTGATCGCCAGATAGGAAGCTCATCCTGCACACAAAGTCTCGGGAAAGTGAAAGGAATCTTCATGAGCGTGCATACATATTTATTGCACACACATTTATTTACCATTATTGCCGGCTTGCGAGTAGCTCTTGCAAATTGAGTGCACTTCCCAGTCAAAATATTGCATAAGCACTCGGCGAAAAGTAAAAGTATTGACTGCAGGCAAAGGAACCAGCCTGCACTGCCCTCAAAAATGCAAATGTAGGTCTTTCACATATGAGCATACCAAAGAGCTAAGGATCAACTAGTTCAATTATCTGTTGCTCTGTTGAAATATTAATCATTAATCAGTAAAAAAAATTAATTAATCATCATTAGTCATTATTGTTGCACTATTCATAATAAAGTACACTCCAAAAAAAAAAAAAAAACAAATCAACCGGAAATGTAGAAAATCGTCTTAAATTTAAATCATTTCTAAATAAACGAAATACAATTTCTTACAATTTGAAATGTTTTTTTTTTTTGAGATATATATTTTAATAATAGAAAAAAAATGAATTTAAATGCAAGCCTTAATTTTTAGAAACCATATTTTATGATATTTAGAAAATATAACTGAAATTTGCTTACTCGGCTGCTGTGGTACAGCTTAGCTGTAATCTGCCTTAAATGGCGCGTAGCTCAGTAGAAAGTTTGTATATGTGAAATCTGAAAATAAGAATGCTCAAAAATAATAACAGTAACAAAAAGCTAATGTATGTACAGCCTGGAATTTTGGACATACATTGTATACATTTTGTAATAATATAAAACATGATTTTTAGAAAGACAACCTTCCGTTTCATAAATATACTTCCTGAACAAAATGGTGTGCCAAAAACATAGCTATTTTCTGAGTGTATGTACTACTCTGACTTTGAGCAGATGAACATAAATCTTTATTAAAAATATTCAGATAATTAATTATGGTATTTATAGATATTTATTGGATTATCGTTTGATCGCTTAGTTTATTTTAGAGTTATATGTCTCAACATTATCCGTAATTCATATTTAAATGTATGCTATAAAATCTTGGATTGCAATTTCAGAGCCCGATGACATCAATACGCTGCATGGCACATATCAATATCTGAAGAGCACCGGTCAGGTAAGCCAGCTTCATATTTGTTTGAATGTATTAGCCGCATTTGCCATGTGTCATATTTAGTCGTAAACATTATTACATATACATTCTGGTTGGCCATAAAAATCTTCGCAACCATCCAAAGCATCAACGTCGAGCTGCGACTCGTTGGAAAGGTAGCTTGAGCTCCTTGGTGTTTGATATTTACTTCAAGTGTGTCTTGCCTGCTGTTTGTCTCTCGCTCTCGCTCTCTCTCTCTCGCTCACGCTCGCGCTCTCGCTCTCTTTCTGTGTGCTCATTCAGTGTTCCATATCGAAAGTCGCTCATTGAACGTCATAGCAATCTCGCTCTCTCTCTCGCTCTCTCTCTCGGCACTCGCTCTCGCTCTCGATCACACACTGCAGCCATACACATGCACACACAACACAATATTTCACATACATACATATATACATAAATATAGAGATATCTGTTGGTCTGTAGATTTTCCACTATCTCTGCGTCTTTCGATTGCTCTCTATCTGGCTCTCTCTACACTAACACCAAACTATTCTTTGACTCAGACTTGTAATTTTGTAAGCGCAGTATTTTTTTTTTTGTTGCAATTTGAAGTAATCGAGTTAGTTGCCAGATGCGCCAGTTGCGACATAGAAGCGATAGAAATTCGATTAATAATTATTAAACATTAAACGCGACAAAGGTAAGTCCGGCGGGAGGATTGTAATTTAGCGTTGGCGTCGCTGAGTTTCTACACAAAATAACCTGTAGCCAGGCCAGAGATGACGGCTAAGTTAAGTGCTTGTCATCTGAATATTGCCCCACTGCCCAGTTGCGCATGTTGCTTCACCCAAAATCCGCTAAAAGTCTCCAAACTATCCAAGTGTGCTACTTACCTGTGCTACCCACCTGTACCTGTACTTGCCGGTGAGACCTGTGTTTGTGTCTGTGATTGAGATTGAGGCACATCCACTTTTGCAATCCGGCAGCTGCAACACATGAGCTGAGCAAAAGGCCACCAGCACAACTGGATAAACTATTCTTTATTCGACTGCCAAAGGCGGGCAGCGAGAAGCTGTTGGAGCTGCTCAAGCTGTTGGTCAACGCAACAAATTCCAGGCGCGTCATGATCCCAAGTAACTGTTCGAAACGATTCTCATGGATACCGGCTATTCACGCAATCTACTCGAAACGGAGTTACTCAATCGCCTTTCCTGATCTTTGAAGCCCTGCCCAATTAATATAAATCTTAGTTTGTAGTTGGCGGCTCGTATAAACACCTTTGGGGATGCTTACGAAATGCCAACGTTGCCGTGGCTCCACGAGGTTATTAATCCGATAATTCTGGAACACAATTCTGAGAGTGTTTTTTATTGCTTATGTGGCCACAGACTTGTGAGTGGTAACCAACCAGCATACAGGGCAGACTGCTCAATGTATTTTCTATGCAGTAATGCAGCCCAAAACAGGCGGGCTCTTACTATGAATTATTGAGGAACCGATCAACTCTGTCTGATGTTAATGATACAAAAGCAAAAAAAAATAATAATAAAATGATTCCATTGGACTCTAGCTTGCAAATTGCTGAAAATATTTAGGTTTTTATCGATTTTTATTGACTGGTTATCGGCGTGGTACTCCAATCGGAGATACGTGTACTCATAATTACAGACGGACGGACATGGGACAGAACCAATATACTCAGCAACTTTCGGTATCAGATGTTTCTTGATAAGCTCGTGCACTGTGATTGATGACTCATAGAGCAATCGTGCATCCCACAACTTTCTCAGACCCTTCAACACTCAAAAGGAATGTGGAAAATCAATACGCCGTGGTGGGATACGAATACCTCGCTGGTCGCATATATTATCCGAATATTTTCCGATGGCCATATAGACAATGTGAACCGAAATGCCTTCAGCCCGACAATTGATGATGAGGCGAGAGCGCTGCTCAGTGACAGTGAGTTCAATAAGTTTGTCAGGCAGAATATATATACATATATGTATATATACAGTGCTACATAAAAGGAACGTTTAGTTAGCGGATAAAATATAAAATGAAGAAAATTAAAAGCTACTCTAACATTCTACATGCTTTGTATGTTCAACTCTTGCACGTCATCTAAACTGTATCGCATTGATGGTAGTAGATAGTTGACTGGAACTAAACTCTAATCGAAAGCCTACTCCATGCAGAAATATCGACACAATGTGCACGCGCCCAGAAACAGTAAGGAACTCGACGGAGTAGATAATAATCATAGAACTCACCAAAGAAGACATAATCATTTGCACAAAGACCAACACGATAAGCAGTTGGCCCTGCCAAAGAAACAGCACCCTCCTCACATTCATGACGAAGACGATGATTCTGACGTTGATTATGACTCTGAGGAGGATGATGAGCATGGCCATAATAAGGCAGCGGATATGTTGAATAATACCAAAAAGGCTGAGGCGGACTTTTTATTCTTTAATCGCGTTCCCAAGGTGGGCAGCCAATCGCTGATGGAGCTAATGCGTCGTCTGGGAAATATTAATGGCTTTGTCCATAATCGCAATCCAGCCAAAGCTACGGAGACTATTATGATGACCAAAGAGGGCCAGAAAAATCTGATTGGGGATCTGCTCACACGCAACAAGCCTCACGTCTACAGTCAGCACATTGCCTACATAAACTTCACCCGATACCATATGCCTCGACCTATCTATATAAATATGGTGCGTGATCCCATTGAGCGCATTATCAGCTGGCATTATTATTTTCGCGCCCGTTGGTATTACTTGGACATGAATGCCAAACTGGGTAAAGACACCGTACCAATGCCATCGGATGAGTTTCTCAATCTCGATCTGGACACGTGTGTGCGAAAAAAAGATAAGTATTGCATATTTGAGCAAATGCAGATTGAAAATCCGGCCGGTGATCATCGCAGGCAAACCTTGTTCTTCTGCGGCATGAACAAGAAGTTGTGCATGTAAGTAATACTATTGGATTCGGATAAAGGGCATTGCACCTAACTAAAACCCAAAACAATAATACTGTGATAGGCCCTTCAACTCGGCAGTGGCCATGCAGAAGGCCAAGCGCACTGTGGAGTCGGAGTACGCTGTGGTTGGCTCCTGGGAGGATACGAACATCACATTAACGGTGCTGGAGCATTACATACCGCGCTATTTCCGCCACGCCAAGGTGGCATATTATCGTAAGCATTTCAAATTCTTTTTGAGGCAAATGGATTTTAACCTTTGCCTGATATTGCAGTGGGCAAGGAAAACCTTTCGCGTATCAATCGCAACAATGTCACACGCACCATCAGCGATGAGACCCGTAAGATACTGCGCAAGAATCTGACCAACGAGATTGAGTTCTACGAGTTTTGCAAGCAGCGTCTGTATCTGCAATATGCGGCCCTCGACTTAGGCAAAAAAGTTGGTGAGGACGACTATCTGCTAATGCCCCAGCCTCGCGATGAAGTTGATGGTAATGATGACGAATATTAGGCAGAAATGATATTCATAAGTTATGCTGTGCCAACTACTACAATAAAATAAATCCTAATTTCATTCCTAACTTCCTCAATGATCTCTATTAAGAACTGTTTGTTAATCGCTTAAGCTTTTCGCAGCAGTCGACACTTCTCCGATTTGTTGCAGAATAGAAGCAGAGCATTTGTCTAAACTTGTTAAGTACATTAATATCGGGACCCATCACTCCCCGTCAATGTGAACTTGATACTATGGTCGTATTTTTCTGAAATATTTAAACATTCTTTAGATTTATCAAAACTTATAAGGTACGCGATCCGGTTGAGAAATTTAAAAGCTGGTACTACCACAAACGAACGCCCTGACTTGATATTTAAAGATATGGGAAAATTCCAGAAGCATGCTTTCCTTACCAAAATAGTTGAGGACTGTGTCCTGAATGACCATCCCTATTGATTTAGCAATAGGCTTTCAGTGCAACTCTGGCGAATATAAGCAACAGAGGTTATTCTTTAGTGGACATGCGAGTAGGTAGCTCTGGCTCGTACTTCAGCTTAGCCCACTATTTATACAGAGCCCAGAAAGTCTGGTTCTTTACATAGTAGTAGTAGTTTTGATCTTTTGAGAGATTAACAATTTTCTGCCCTTTATTGGGACTACATACAAATTGACTTGAAGGCTTTGCATATTTTATTTCACCAACAAATCAAGTCGATTGTTTTGTACCTTGGCATTCTTGGATTTGATTCAAAGTTCTATTGTATTTCATTCAAGCTGGCTATCTTGAAAGCGGACCAACTGAACAATACTCCCAACGACGAACGTGATTTCCTATTGTTTAATCGTTTAGAGAAAGTTGGCAGTCAGAGCATGACAAAACTATTAGGTCATTTGAGCAAGCTGAATGGTTTCCAAACATTTCGCAACGAGATACCAGATGTCAAAAATCCGATATATGATTTCGAGCAGGAGGCGTCTTTTGCCGAAGAGTTACAAGAGGTTAAAGATGCTGCTGCCTATGTGGAGCACTTGAACTGGATTAACTTTATGGCACACGATATGCCCCGGCCATCCAGAAGGTGATCAGTGCCTATTACCATAAGCGCCATCCCGTGGTCTATGCGAATAGTTTGCTTCGTCATCCAAATAAGCCTATAGACAAAAGGGAATTCTTTGACAGGAGCTTCAATGAGTGTTATAGAAAGCTGATAGCTCCCTGTTGTAACTTTGATCTTCATCTTGCATCTCATCTTCTTGCCTACAATGGCGACTGGCGGCGATTCACCTTACACCTGTGCGGTAATCAGAAGGTGTGCCTGTAGGTAATGTCCAAAGTAATTCTACATCCAAGGCTAAATTGATTGCCAATCTCTAGAAATTTCAACTCTGAGGCGGCCACCCAAATAGCCAAATTGCATGTGGAATAGCAAAACGTAGTTGTGGGCAGCTGGGATCAGTATCATTATTGTCCAGTATTATATTCTATCTAAATGAAAAAGGAAAAAATATGCCACCGATTGCAAATGAGTCTTTTCTTTTCACTACTAATCTCAAGTAGACTTATGGTCACTTTTCTAGCTGCGAAAACAATATCAACGGTATTCCTCGATCATTTGCAGATCCTTCAGCTGGATGCAAATAAATTGAACAATACTAAGAGAGCTGAGATCGATGTGCTATTCTTTAATCGGGTACCCAAAACGGGCAGCATTCAACTTATAATGCTGATGACTGAACTGGGCAAGATCCACGACTATGACGTGGCAAAAGATCCACAGATGGGCGGCATTCTGCCAATTTTAGAGCCCGCCGAGGAGGCCGAATGGATCGATAATATAGCAAATCTCGATGACGGCTTCGTTTTTGCCAGCCATGTTAACTATTTAAACTTTAGTAAACATTCTCAGCCACGTCCCATTTACATCAATATGGTTCGTGATCCAGTGGAACGGGTAATCAGTTGGTATTACTATATACGCGCCCCATGGGTATTTGTGCCAGGTCGTCGTCGTAATAATCGCCAAATGCCCAAACCCCAGTGGGTCAATATGGAGTTCGATCAGTGTGTCGAGTCCAAAGAGAAGGTCTGCACTTACATTGAGGGCTCCCAGCTGGAGTATGTGGGTGATCATCGAAGGCAAACCCTCTTCTTCTGTGGTCACAATAACTTGAAGTGCACGTGAGTGAGCAAATGTTCAGTTCTCGAAATCAGCGATACTAGTCTATGTCATAATTCCCAGACCCTTCAATTCTCGTCTGGCTCTTCAGATGGCCAAAGAGAATGTGGAACGAGAGTACGCGGTTGTGGGAACTTGGGAGCATACCAATGAAACCCTGGCCGTTCTCGAGGCCTATGTGCCGCGCTACTTTGCAGACGCCTCTAAAATGTACTACTGTAAGTACACGAAAAATCACCATCGACAACCGATCATGTCACTCAAATGTCAACTTCGCAGCGGGTCTACATGCCACAAAAGCCAATGACAATCCAATGAAACCCCACATACGTAAGGAAATTGTGGATATGGTGCGTCGTAATTTTACGAGGGAAATCGAATTCTATCAATTCTGTCGCCAGCGGTTGCATAGGCAATATCTGGCATTAAAACTGCAGGATCTGATGCGCATGGATAAAAGCTTAGTTAAATTTCAGCCTACCAATGACCTGGCCATAATAGATTAGTTAGTAGATATCTTATTATAAGTATTTAAACAATATAACAGCCCATTAAATAAAAGTCTAAGCTTCAAGGATCTATCAAGTCATCATACTGTGACAATTGACGTAAATTAGAATTTCAAAAGAAATTGATTATGGTTATTTATTTAAACAATTTACAATGGCGCTGTTAGGCCTATCGCTTAAGACTTGATCTAATCAATGGAATTATGAATGCACGAAACCCTTTATATAAATCTGGAATAACTTACTGAAGCTCAAGGCTGGCTATAAATAAATGAATAATTAAGAGATCTACGCCCACTAACTTGGCTTCTCTCTGGCAACTAACCTAGCGAACTTAAAAACTCGACTCCATATCAATCCCAATGTTTTATGCCGATCTGACGCAACTACAGCTCCAACATCTGAGTGCTGAGCGCCTGAACAACACTCGAAACGCTGAAATTGACGTGCTCTTCTTCAATCGGGCAGCCAAAGTTGGCAGTGAGGCTCTGCTGGAGCTGTTCAATTCATTGGTTGAATACCACGATAACATTGAATTGGACCGCAGTGGAATCAATGAACCATCGCAGAGGCAACTCAAAAAGCCGATGCAACGAGAAGTTGCTGAATTCATTACCGACCTGGAGGAGGGCACCGTGTATATACGCCACATTAATTGGCTGGACTTCGCCGAGTTCGATCTGCCGCAGCCGATCTATATAAACTTGGTTAGGGATCCCGTGGAGCGTGTGATCAGTTGGTTCTACTATGCACGTAGCTCCTACAAGAACGCCATAGAATATCGCAAAAAGCCGAACAAAGAACTCATGCCGGCATCTTGGTATAAGAAAAACTTCAATGATTGTGTGCGCAGTGGCGATCCAGAATGTCAGTATGTGCCACATACAGTTAAGGATTTCATTGGCAACTTTAAAAGACAATCGCTCTTTTATTGCGGCCATCACGATGATTGTATGTAAGTAAATGGGGGTCCTACACCCTTGCATCGAAATTGGAGACAATCGATCTAATTTGACTGTGCCTTGCAGTCCCTTTAACTCGCCCGCTGCTATTCAAATGGCAAAGGAGCATGTGGAGCGGGATTATGCTGTGGTTGGCAGCTGGGAGGATACCAACATAACGTTGACCGTATTTGAGGGATATATTCCACGCTTCTTTAGTGGTGCCAAGCTGTTGTTTGAAAGTAGGTCGCAGATGCCAAAGAGAGATACTGATCTTGCTAAACCATTCCTCCCTTTTCCCATTTATTTAGTAAATAATGCCAAGATCACGAATCGGAATAAGAACAAGCGCAAGCCGTATATCGAACCAGAGGTGAAGGAGTTGATTAGACGTAATTTCACATATGAATATGAGTTCTATTATTTCTGCAAGCAGCGCCTATATAAACAGTATCTGGCTCTAAATTTACAAGAGCTGGAGAAACATGGCTTGTTAAATTAGTTGGGTTAGCCCGAAACCAATTATTATAAAGTCAAATAAATAATTAGAAAAATTAACAAATATTACTTATTATTATTTGTGTGTGTGCCTACCAAAATCAAAAAAAAAACCAAATTGTGTCTAATCCTGTCTGTGTGTCTTGTGTTTCACGCGGTTCCAACTAGTTAATCCAACCCCATCCAATCCTTCACCAGTTGAATTCCTTGACACCGCAGCAGTTGAACAATACGGCCAAAGCTGAAATGGATCGTATTTTCTTCACACGTTGCGCAAAAGTGGGAAGCGAATCACTAGTTGAGTTTATGGAGGATATACAAGATATCAACAACTTTGACGTCGATAAAACTGGCTTGATGAAACAAGGCAAACGTATACTTGGACCCGAAGAGCAGTTTGAAAAGGCTTTATATATTTTTGACCTCGAACCGGGCACAGTTTATACTGAACATACTTCGTGGATCGATTTCAATGCCTTTAATTTATCCAAACCAATTTTCATAAACCTTGTCCGCGATCCCGTGGAGCGAATGATCAGCTGGTATTACTATGTGCGCAACTCCTACAAAAATGCCATATATTTCCGCAAAAATCCAAACGCACCTCTCAAGCCCACCGCTTGGTACAAGAAAAGCTTCAACGATTGCGTCCGCAGCGGTGATCCGGAATGTCAATATGTGCCATTCTCAATAAAAGATAATGTGGGTAATTTTAAGCGACAGTCCCTATTCTTTTGTGGTCACGATCGGGATTGCCTGTGAGTACTTTTAGTTCGCTTAGCCCCATTAACGTCCAGTTGCTTGTGTCACAATCAATATAGTTGTATCAATGCTTTGCAGACCCTTCGACTCCCCCCTAGCAATACAAATGGCAAAACGTATTGTTGAAGAGGAGTATGCTGTTGTTGGCACCTGGGAGGAAACCAATATTACTCTTACAGTGTTGGAACATTATATACCGCGATATTTTGCGAATGCCACGAAGTTATATCCTTGTAAGAGCGTGTCCTCGACAATGTGAGATGTGTAAGAGAGTTGAACATTCTTTCTTACAGTACATCAGGATGCACTCAGAAATCGAAATCGCAACAATCGTAAGCCCACAGTTGATGAAGACGTCAAAGCTATGGTCAGGCGTAACTTCACCAACGAATACGACTTCTATTACTTCTGCAAACAGCGTCTTTATAAGCAATACATTGCGCTCCAGCCTTTACATTTGTAGCAGTCCTCATGTAATGTAGATAACAGACCACTAGTGATGTAGTACTAAGACTGTAACATAACATCTGTAACCTAGCATGCATCTGTGTACTTAACATTGATATCGATGTCGATCGATATCAATTGTGTGCTGACAAACAAAAAGAAGAAGAAGAGTGAATCGTTGTGAATAAAGAAGAGAGAGCGGATGTGTTCTAAAAAGAAAGACAATTTATATTTGACTGCCACATTTAATACAGTTTGGTTGTTCTTTGGTTAAGAATTACTGCAATTAGATCCAAGGTGTTACACAATATCTAATTTAAATTAAATACTTAATATTTATTGTAAGATGATGCGATCGACCATTTTCTATATAGAGAGAGAGTTTAAGAGACCTTAAATGTGTAACAGCAGCGTTAAGTGCAGTTACAATTAGTTTGAGCTTGTTAGGCCTCTCGCTTGATACTTGATACTTGATCTAATCAATGGAATTATGTAATTCGGGAATATATTACTGTAGCTCACGTCTGGCTATAAATATATGAATAATTGAAAGATCTACGCCCACTAACTTGGCTTCTCTCTGGCAACTAACCTAGCGAATTTAGAAACTCGACTCCATATCAATCCCAATGTTTTATGCCGATCTGACGCAACTGCAGCTCCAACATCTGAGTGCTGAGCGCCTGAACAACACTCGAAACGCTGAAATTGACGTGCTCTTCTTCAATCGGGCAGCCAAAGTTGGCAGTGAGGCTCTGCTGGAGCTGTTCAATTCATTGGTTGAATACCACGATAACATTGAATTGGAACGCAGTGGAATGAATGAACCAACGCAGAGGCAACTCAAAAAGCCGATGCAACGAGAAGTTGCTGAATTCATTACCGACCTGGAGGAGGGCACCGTGTATATACGCCACATTAATTGGCTGGACTTCGCCGAGTTCGATCTGCCGCAGCCGATCTATATAAACTTGGTTAGGGATCCCGTGGAGCGTGTGATCAGTTGGTTCTACTATGCACGTAGCTCCTACAAGAACGCCATAGAATATCGCAAAAAGCCGAACAAAGAACTCATGCCGGCATCTTGGTATAAGAAAAACTTCAATGATTGTGTGCGCAGTGGCGATCCAGAATGTCAGTATGTGCCACATACAGTTAAGGATTTCATTGGCAACTTTAAAAGACAATCGCTCTTTTATTGCGGCCATCACGATGATTGTATGTAAGTAAATGGGGGTCCTACACCCTTGCATCGAAATTGGAGACAATCGATCTAATTTGATTGTGCCTTGCAGTCCCTTTAACTCGCCCGCTGCTATTCAAATGGCAAAGGAGCATGTGGAGCGGGATTATGCTGTGGTTGGCAGCTGGGAGGATACCAACATAACGTTGACCGTATTTGAGGGATATATTCCACGCTTCTTTAGTGGTGCCAAGCTGTTGTTTGAAAGTAGGTCGCAGATGCCAAAGAGAGATACTGATCTTGCTAAACCATTCCTCCCTTTTCCCATTTATTTAGTAAATAATGCCAAGATCACGAATCGGAATAAGAACAAGCGCAAGCCGTATATCGAACCAGAGGTGAAGGAGTTGATTAGACGTAATTTCACATATGAATATGAGTTCTATTATTTCTGCAAGCAGCGCCTATATAAACAGTATCTGGCTCTAAATTTACAAGAGCTGGAGAAACATGGCTTGTTAAATTAGTTGGGTTAGCCCGAAACCAATTATTATAAAGTCAAATAAATAATTAGAAAAATTAACAAATATTACTTATTATTATTTGTGTGTGTGCCTACCAAAATCAAAAAAAAAACCAAATTGTGTCTAATCCTGTCTGTGTGTCTTGTGTTTCACGCGGTTTCAACTAGTTAATCCAACCCCATCCAATCCTTCACCAGTTGAATTCCTTGACACCGCAGCAGTTGAACAATACGGCCAAAGCTGAAATGGATCGTCTTTTCTTCACACGTTGCGCAAAAGTGGGAAGCGAATCACTAGTTGAGTTTATGGAGGAAATACAAGATATCAACAACTTTGACGTCGATAAAACTGGCATGAAGAAACAAGGCAAACGTATGCTTGGACCCGAAGAGCAGTTCGAAAGGGCTTTATACATTTTTGACCTCGAACCGGGCACAGTTTATACTGAACATACTTCGTGGATCGATTTCAATGCCTTAAATTTACCCAAACCAATTTTCATAAACCTTGTCCGCGATCCCGTGGAGCGAATGATCAGCTGGTATTACTATGTGCGCAACTCCTACAGAAATGCCATATATTTCCGCAAAAATCCAAACGCACCTCTCAAGCCCACCGCTTGGTTCAAGAAAAGCTTCAACGATTGCGTCCGCAGCGGCGATCCGGAATGTCAATATGTGCCATTCTCAATAAAAGATAATGTGGGTAATTTTAAGCGACAGTCCCTATTCTTTTGTGGTCACGATCGGGATTGCCTGTGAGTACTTTTAGTTCGCTTAGCCCCATTAATGTCCAGTTGCTTGTGTCACAATCAATATAGTTGTATCAATGCTTTGCAGACCCTTCGACTCCCCCCTAGCAATACAAATGGCAAAACGTATTGTTGAAGAGGAGTATGCTGTTGTTGGCACCTGGGAGGAAACCAATATTACTCTTACAGTGTTGGAACATTATATACCGCGATATTTTGCGGATGCCACGAAGTTATATCCTTGTAAGAGCGTGTCCTCGACAATGTGAGATGTGTAAGAGAGTTGAACATTCTTTCTTACAGTACATCAGGATGCACTCAGAAATCGAAATCGCAACAATCGTAAGCCCACAGTTGATGAAGACGTCAAAGCTATGGTCAGGCGTAACTTCACCCACGAATACGACTTCTATTACTTCTGCAAACAGCGTCTTTATAAGCAATACATTGCGCTCCAGCGTTTACATTTGTAGCAGTCCTCATGTAATGTAGATAACAGACCACTAGTGATGTAGTACTAAGACTGTAACATAACATCTGTAACCTAGCATGCATCTGTGTACTTAACATTGATATCGATGTCGATCGATATCAATTGTGTGATGACAAACAAAAAGAAGAAGAAGAGTGAATCGTTGTGAATAAAGAAGAGAGAGCGGATGTGTTCTAAAAAGAAAGACAATTTATATTTGACTGCCACATTTAATACAGTTTGGTTGTTCTTTGGTTAAGAATTACTGCAATTAGATCCAAGGTGTTACACAATATCTAATTTAAATTAAATACTTAATATTTATTGTAAGATGATGCGATCGACCATTTTCTATATAGAGAGAGAGTTTAAGAGACCTTAAATGTGTAACAGCAGCGTTAAGTGCAGTTACAATTAGTTTGAACTTGTTAGGCCTCTCGCTTGATACTTGATACTTGATCTAATCAATGGAATTATGTAATTCGGGAATATATTACTGTAGCTCACGTCTGGCTATAAATATATGAATAATTGAAAGATCTACGCCCACTAACTTGGCTTCTCTCTGGCAACTAACCTAGCGAATTTAGAAACTCGACTCCATATCAATCCCAATGTTTTATGCCGATCTGACGCAACTGCAGCTCCAACATCTGAGTGCTGAGCGCCTGAACAACACTCGAAACGCTGAAATTGACGTGCTCTTCTTCAATCGGGCAGCCAAAGTTGGCAGTGAGGCTCTGCTGGAGCTGTTCAATTCATTGGTTGAATACCACGATAACATTCAATTGGAACGCAGTGGAATGAATGAACCAACGCAGAGGCAACTCAAAAAGCCGATGCAACGAGAAGTTGCTGAATTCATTACCGACCTGGAGGAGGGCACCGTGTATATACGCCACATTAATTGGCTGGACTTCGCCGAGTTCGATCTGCCGCAGCCGATCTATATAAACTTGGTTAGGGATCCCGTGGAGCGTGTGATCAGTTGGTTCTACTATGCACGTAGCTCCTACAAGAACGCCATTGAATATCGCAAAAAGCCGAACAAAGAACTCAAGCCGGCATCTTGGTACAAGAAAAACTTCAATGATTGTGTGCGCAGTGGCGATCCAGAATGTCAGTATGTGCCACATACAGTTAAGGATTTCATTGGCAACTTTAAAAGACAATCGCTCTTTTATTGCGGCCATCACGATGATTGTATGTAAGTAAATGGGGGTCCTACACCCTTGCATCGAAATTGGAGACAATCGATCTAATTTGATTGTGCCTTGCAGTCCCTTTAACTCGCCCGCTGCTATTCAAATGGCAAAGGAGCATGTGGAGCGGGATTATGCTGTGGTTGGCAGCTGGGAGGATACCAACATAACGTTGACCGTATTTGAGGGATATATTCCACGCTTCTTTAGTGGTGCCAAGCTGTTGTTTGAAAGTAGGTCGCAGATGCCAAAGAGAGATACTGATCTTGCTAAACCATTCCTCCCTTTTCCCATTTATTTAGTAAATAATGCCAAGATCACGAATCGGAATAAGAACAAGCGCAAGCCGTATATAGAACCAGAGGTGAAGGAGTTGATTAGACGTAATTTCACATATGAATATGAGTTCTATTATTTCTGCAAGCAGCGCCTATATAAACAGTATCTGGCTCTAAATTTACAAGAGCTGGAGAAACATGGCTTGTTAAATTAGTTGGGTTAGCCCGAAACCAATTATTATAAAGTCAAATAAATAATTAGAAAAATTAACAAATATTACTTATTATTATTTGTGTGTGTGCCTACCAAAATCAAAAAAAAAACCAAATTGTGTCTAATCCTGTCTGTGTGTCTTGTGTTTCACGCGGTTCCAACTAGTTAATCCAACCCCATCCAATCCTTCACCAGTTGAATTCCTTGACACCGCAGCAGTTGAACAATACGGCCAAAGCTGAAATGGATCGTCTTTTCTTCACACGTTGCGCAAAAGTGGGAAGCGAATCACTAGTTGAGTTTATGGAGGATATACAAGATATCAACAACTTTGACGTCGATTACACTGGCCTCAAGAAACAAAGCAAACTTATGCTTGGACCCGAAGAGCAGTTCGAAAGGGCTTTATATATTTTTGACCTCGAACCGGGCACAGTTTATACTGAACATACTTCTTGGATCGATTTCAATGCCTTAAATTTACCCAAACCAATTTTCATAAACCTTGTCCGCGATCCCGTGGAGCGAATGATCAGCTGGTATTACTATGTGCGCAACTCCTACAGAAATGCCATATATTTCCGCAAAAATCCAAAAGCACCTCTCAAGCCCACCGCTTGGTTCAAGAAAAGCTTCAACGATTGCGTCCGCAGCGGCGATCCGGAATGTCAATATGTGCCATTCTCAATAAAAGATAATGTGGGTAATTTTAAGCGACAGTCCCTATTCTTTTGTGGTCACGATCGGGATTGCCTGTGAGTACTTTTAGTTCGCTTAGCCCCATTAATGTCCAGTTGCTTGTGTCACAATCAATATAGTTGTATCAATGCTTTGCAGACCCTTCGACTCCCCCCTAGCAATACAAATGGCAAAACGTATTGTTGAAGAGGAGTATGCTGTTGTTGGCACCTGGGAGGAAACCAATATTACTCTTACAGTGTTGGAACATTATATACCGCGATATTTTGCGAATGCCACGAAGTTATATCCTTGTAAGAGCGTGTCCTCGACAATGTGAGATGTGTAAGAGAGTTGAACATTCTTTCTTACAGTACATCAGGATGCACTCAGAAATCGAAATCGCAACAATCGTAAGCCCACAGTTGATGAAGACGTCAAAGCTATGGTCAGGCGTAACTTCACCCACGAATACGACTTCTATTACTTCTGCAAACAGCGTCTTTATAAGCAATACATTGCGCTCAAGCGTATGGAACTCGAGCGTTTACATTTAATATAGTTTGGTTGTTCTTTGGTTAAGAATTATTTCGCTTGGATCCAAAATGATACACAATATCTTATTTAAATTAAATATTTATTATTTATTGTAGGCTGAAGCGATCGTAATCAAAGTCCATTTTCTAGATAGAGACAGAGAGAGAGAGATAGAGAGAGAGAGATAGAGAGAGAGAGAGAGAGAGACCTTCAGAGGGTTAGATGTTTAACTGTTGTCACGTACATTGTTTCAGATTTGAAACTCACATTCGCTTGATTCAAATACTCTGTGTTATCGGTTTCTGTGTTAGCTACAACATCATCTTTGCCAAAACACAAATTATTCTTAGCTACATAATGTGACCACCCTGCACCTGAACAATACACGCCGTGCTCGGCTTCAAGTGGCCTTCTTCAATCACCCTACCCACGTGGGGACTGAGAAAATAATCGAGCTCTTGAGAATCCTCTCAGCTCACAATGGCATCAATATCGTGGTCAATGGTCCAGTGCAGAGCAAGAACCGTATTCGAAGTACCAGAGAGGAGACGATTGAAACGAAATGGGTGAGCCAGCTGGAGAAGGGCACAATCTACATAGCGCATGGCAATTGGATGAACTTTGATGGATATGAAATAAAGAAGCCAATCTACATATCCCTGGTGAGGGATCCCGTGGATCGCGTTATTCACAATTTCTATGAACAACGCACAGCGAAGAAGCTGGCCACAAGACGCAACATCGAGGCGAGCTTTCCGCAGCAGTCAAATGAGTGGTATAAGCAGAGCTTCAATGACTGTGTCCGTAGCGGCAGTCCGGAGTGTCAATATATTAAGTATTCGGTTGTGGATGGTGTGGCGGATTTCCGGCGCCAAAGTCTATTCTTTTGCGGCAACCACGTTGATTGTTTGTGAGTAAATCATAAAATTCCGAAATACGGATCTAGTCAGCATTACTCCGCCTTCACCCGTAGGCCCTTCAACACCCCACACGCGGTGCAAGTGGCCAAGCGGAATGTGGAGAAGGAATACGCCGTTGTAGGCACCTGGGAGCATGCGAACCTAACACTAACTGTGCTGGAGAAGTACGTGCCGCGATATTTTAATCATGCGCGTTTCTTCTACAATTGTAGGTTATCGTTGTTTATTCATAATTCAGTTTGCAGTCCTAGCATCCATCCCACAATTTCTTACAGTGCACAAACTCAGCCACAGTAATCGCCATCGTCGCTATGCAGTGGACGCCGACGTGTTGGCCCTGGTAAGGCGCAACTTTACACTGGAATATGATTTTTATTATTTTTGTAAGCAGCATCTGTATAAACAATATTTGGCATTGCAAGTGGAGCAGAATCTCAACTAAGAGAATGCTGAATAATTGGAGAACCACCTCAAATAAAATGCCAAATCCAGCTCCCATATCTGTGTACCAAAAACTTACTCAATAAGCAAATAAATTCTTATTCAAATATTATTTAATGTGCATATTTTAATGTCGAGCGACACGAATTAGATTCTAGCAGAACTGCAATTATACATTACTCAACTGATTGGAGAGAACAAGAGCAGCGTCAAGTTCTATCCAACTAGCTGAGTTTTGAGCAGCTTCTTTGGCTTTTCCGTCCCATTCTTATTACACTCGGAAGCCATTGGAAAAGGGTAAAATTACCAATGATAGCCAAAGAGTTTGGTTTAGTCAAGCTTTTCATTTTTATCTTTATTTTATTGTTTTGTTTTCGAGAGTGTTCTAATGATCAAGAGTCCCCCCTGAGGGCTAGTGTCACATTTTTATTATGCCCTTAGAAGCAAGCCTCAAACAGAGTAAAACTAAATATCAAACACCAAGGAAGATAAGGTATGGCTAAATATGAATGACACAAGAGTTAGGAGAATGATTGTTTAACTAATTTGTTAATTTTTATGCTCATTTCCCAATGCAGATGTCATCGCTTAACGTACGCGATCTGAATAATACTAGAAAAGCCCAAATGGAACTAGTCTTCTTCAATCGCGTGCCCAAAGTGGGTAGTCAAACATTTATGGAGCTACTTCGTCGTCTGTCGGAGCGCAACAACTTTCAGTTTCATCGCGATGCTGTCCAAAAAGTGGAAACCATTCGTTTGGCCGAGGAACAGCAGCAAGAAATGGCCGAAGTCATCTGTGAGCTGCCCGAGCCATCTGTATTCATAAAGCATGTGTGCTTTACCAATTTTACCAAGTTCAATTTGCCAAAGCCGATCTATCTAAATGTGGTTCGGGATCCCGTGGAGCGTGTGATCAGTTGGTTCTATTATGTCCGGGCACCCTGGTATTTTGTGGAGCGCAAGGCAGCATTTCCAGATCTGCCGCTGCCGCATCCGGCATGGCTCAAGAAGGACTTTGAAACGTGCGTCCTGAGCGGAGACCAGGAGTGCACCTACACACAGGGTGTCACAGTTGAGGGCATTGGCGATCATCGGCGTCAGAGCCTGTTCTTCTGTGGACACGATTACGAGTGCACGTGAGCCAACTACATATTTGAACCGATTAACACATCTGATACGCTAAATGTATGCTTCCCACAGGCCTTTCAATACTGTAGGCGCCTTGGAGCGTGCCAAGTTTGCCGTTGAGCAACAATATGCGGTCGTTGGAGTCCTTGAAGATTTTAATACAACACTCTCAGTGCTTGAGAAATATGTGCCACGCTTTTTTGACGGCGTGCGAGATATTTATGCAAGTAAGTCATTTTATTTAATGGGAGGTTGCAGCTTGGTAAACAAGTTTTCCTTACAAACTTTATGATTGACTGACTGATCCAAAAGTTAAATGAAGAGGGACTTGTGCGTAGACGCTGGCGACGTCTTCTTGAATGTATTATAAGCTTCTCGATAAAATTGTACATCCTCCACAAGGATCTAAAAAAAATGTAAGCCACTCGACTACGATTTATCAGGAACACAGCTGAACAGTCTCAAAGATCCGTACGGATGGGCGCACACATAAACGGACACACGGATGTACAGACCGACGGACGGACCGATGGACGGGCGAACAAACAGTCTAAACAGGAATATACGGACTTAACTTACTAACATTACTCAATAATACAAATTTAACATATTTTTAAGTTTCTTTTTACAATATAGAAAACATTTAAATGAAATATTCTTAACTTTCTTTCATGCATTTCATACGTAGACAGCGCAGAGTATCTAACCAAGATCAACAAAAACAACTTTAAGCCTCCCGTTAGCGAGCATGTCAAGGATATTGTGCGTCGGAATTTCACCAATGAAATTGAATTCTATCAGTTCTGCCGCCAGAGACTGCATAAGCAATATCTGGCCGCCCATCTGCCGCAGAGGATTATAACAGCGCATCCGGCAGCAATGGGGGGAAATTGACCAGCCTTTTCCAAATTGTTAACAATTGTGTAAAATATTATATAATCCTGTAGTCAGTTGTGCTACCCTCCATTCAACCCACATCTTTTAGAAAATAATTGTTTTTCATTGTGTACATTTGAAATTGGTTATGCAAGTTATCCATATTTTTATCACATACATTATTTTATATACATATTTATATTGTTTAGTTAGTGATTATGAAAATGCATTCGAATTGTGATGTCTTCAAGTGAACTGTTGAAATTTTTGTTTTTAAATGTCTAACTTTAACTAGATTTAAGATCTTAAGCTCACAAACTGTAAAAATAATAAACGATATATTAAGAACTAAAAGCGTATAGTTGTTCAAATTCTGGAATTCAAATAAAAGAGGCAAAAATATTAGAACAGGACGTTGCCACTTTGAAGCCTGGCAACACGCTTGTTGACCATTCCAACTTGTTTCGGCATTCGGCTAGTGGATTGGCCGCTTCATGCGCGATTTTCCGCTTCAGGATGCTGGCCGCATTCCTTCTCTCGACGTATGAGAATTGGCGCACCGTTATCGAAACGCCGTATAAAGAGCAGCCGTATAGCGAGTTACGGGTGTATTTCACTTCGAACATCATTTTTTTGGATGTAATCGCCCAATTCGTTATGGATATACCTTATTCATATTCAATGTTAACTTAATTATCATTTTAATTTAATAAATTTAAAGTTTTTTAAAATTTGTTTTAGTGCACATTTAATAATTAAATAAACCAATCTTCCTTGTATATGTATATACGAATTTTAATTGAAAAGAGAGCAGCGATTTGTTTATTGTTTACAATGTTTCATATAAATTAAAAATTAACTCTTAAAAAAAAACTAAAACTTTTTATTTACTATTTGTATATGCACCTATGTATATAATGTACTGTATAACAATGTAAGTATTCGTTTTTTATATCTAGACATTAGTTTCCTGAGTTCAAATTTGTATCATTCATTGATCATTACTTCTTAAAGACTAATTGACTTTTGTTTTAATATTTGCTTATATTTTTAAGGCAGTTTTCAGCTTAAGTACATGGAATACTTCTAAATTCACAAGTTTCCATAAATATGTATGGTTTGTATCTTTGTATTTAAGTTTTGTATTTGGTCTTTAGTCTCTTATCGTAACACAATTATTACGATGTTCCTAAGAGTAGAGTTTGAGCTGTTCATTTAAATCTAATTTAGAATTCAATCATAAGATATCAGTTTGCTTATTATAAGTACAGATATAGTAGCATACATTAAAATTTAAGCAAATACTAAAAAAGTTCATTTATGATGATTACATCAGACTGCAAATGAAGACAATTACTCTTCGAATACTGCTTTCTCTTTTTTGCATATATATAAAAAACTTAGCAAAGAACAAATTATTCCAATATAAGGGAAGCAAAACTAATTGAAACTGTACGATGTTAAAATACATTTGGTAAACAAAATAGCTAACAAATCGTTTGACAATTTATCACGATTTAGCTAACGAAACTTATAGCATGCGGTGATAGAAGTCGGCGTAGTTAGTCGTTCAATGATGCGTTTCTTACTACCGAAGGAAAGAAATCAAGAAATTAGGAAATCCAACAAAGGTTAAATCAATAACAGAAATACGTACCTACTATCACCATACAGCGCATAGGACTCATCGGGATCCATGTCGACACCGGGACCCGGTTTTATGTTGTTTACGCACACACAGTTCTCATTTTGACCCCCACAGGGTGGTACCTGAAGCCAGCGCTGTGTACACTGCAAATAACGCATGAGCGGATCGCCAGCAATCATTTGGAACACACGCTCATCGTATAAATCCACCCAATCATCACTGTCAGCCATCAAGGCCAACAGCTCCGGTTTATAACGCCGCACAATTTTCGAAAATAGATTACAAACAGCCAGAGACTTGGGCAGCCTATAGGCGGTCAAATGTAGACGCCAACGTGCCACAAAAAGCTTATATATGAGATGGTAGTCATCATAGCGATACTCAATGCGCTGGCCATCCGGCGAAATGCGAGAATTCAGAAATATCTCATCGAAATTCATGTCTTCATCGCTCAGCAGCTTCAGGCATTTGTTGTCGCGCCTTAAGTAATCCCACTTGTCCACATCCAGACCGCAGCGACTATTGTGCACAATATCAAAGATATAACCAAGTCCCATCATTGGATAGGTTAGCAATTCCTGTTTGCCAACTATCAGCGCCTTGATCAGCTGCACTCCCCGTCCATTGTTTTCGTCACGCAGGGAACACAGTTTCTCGCTCGTCATATCGGCAAAAATCTTATCCACGCAGATTACTCCGTTCTGCTCATGCTGAACCAAGTGAATTTTGTATAAATCATTATTAGTATTAAATATCACATTAGCAAATACGCACTCTGCCACTTACATCAAAGCTTTTCCCACACACTCGTTCCCAGGAATGCGAAAATGGACCATGTCCTATATCATGTAATAGCGCCGCAATCTCAACAGCCTGTTGACACCATTGTGGCAATTCCATCGCATTATTGGAATTACGCTTCAAGGCCTTCAGATGAACCTGTGCGCTCCTGTACGTCCTGCCCAATTAAATGGAATACAGTTAAATATCCACACTGTCGCATGAAATGTAGCTTACCCAATGCAATGTTCATATCGTGTATGAATTCCCTCTGGTTTGTCTGACAAAAAGAGCAATCCTAGTTGCTTAATTTTTTTGAGACGCTGGAAAAGTCTGTGTTGCACGATCTCCCCAATGTAAGTGGGGAATTCAATGACTCCGTGAACTTCATCTTCAATGAGCATCTAAAAGATCAGAGTTTCAATTAATCCTGATTGAAATAATACACAAAAATGTACATTTAATAAACAACAATGAAGCAGTCCAAATAAAATTACTTCGATTCTTATGCCTGGACACTTTCTAAGCGTGTGGTGCACCCGACAGTCAAACAGGAACTAAATGATCTTGCTTCGAAATTTCTGCAAGTAGTCGATTGCCTTATGCACGATACATAAATACACACAGAAATATCTATCTAGCACAAACGGAAGGAAAAAAAGGCGTGCTTAACGGGAATTTTGTATGCAGGTTGCGTGCATTTATGTGTGTATGTATGTATGCATGAAACTAAATGCTCGAAACGTGACTGAAGACAAGCGAAACAAGTTTTAGACGTACAGACAGTACAGTCCTGGCTCATCAGGAACTGCCCCCAGTCTCCAGATTTAAATGTTATTGAGAATTTGTGGGCTCTGCTGGAAATAACATCCGGAAGCACAGCATATCCAGCAAAGAGGATCTGAAAAATGCTCTGCGGGATGAATGCAGCAGAATCAGCCCAGAAGCTACCAGGAAGCTGGTATCTTCCATGAATAATAGATTAACGGAAGTTGTTAAGGCTAAAGGATATCATACTAAGAATTAACATCCTTATTTAAGTTCTTATACGCAAAATATATTACTTTTTTAAGACTGTTCGAAATAAGCGGTAAACAAAAAATACGGTACTTTTTTACATAATCCTACCTAGCCGGTGGGGAAGCCTCAGTTTATTAGCGTCATATATTAATTTTGGCGGTTAATATATGTACCTACCATAGGAATTTTTGAAAAATAATGTAAAAATGACACTGCTCGAAGCCACTGTATACTACTAGTACTGCTATTTAAAAGGTTTTTTTTTTTATTTTGAAAAAATTATAACTTTCACTTTTGTTTATGTCACGCGTAAATAGTTCAAACTGAACGAATTTCGCTCATCTCGTTACAAAGTCAATATAAGTAACAATATGCCACAAAGCCATTGCATGAATTGCAGGTGACAATCACCTGTTGATGCATTGCCATGGTAACCATAATTGTTTCGTCTATGTTTACGGGAGCGTTTCACTTACATATGGATTCGGTGGCTCCTCACTGGTCGACTGTTGTTGTCGCAGTTGGAGCTGCTGCTGCTGAATTGCAAGCGATGGCAGCTTGGAGCCCTGCTGCGTCAGGGAATTTTGAGCACGGAGCATAATGCCAGACATCTGGAATTGAATAATCCGACTTTGATGTGCCTTCCACAATTGTCGTCGACAACGGCAAAGAGAAGTGGAACAACGAAAATTCCACAGAGAAAACGTTTTGAATTATTTTAGTTACTCTCTATTTATAAGTATATCACATTTGTAAACAAAAAAAAACGTAAGTTATGTCAACGGGAATACTCTTGACATAAACAGTCGAACAGCTGTTCGCTCACAAACTTGTTCGAAGTTGACAGGGTTGTTTTTCTGGTACCAGGGCTGCAGAGCACTTGCGCAGAAGAAACGGAACTTCTGAGTTGCTTTTCTGAACCTGATACAGTTTTTATGATTTTGCAATTAGCAAATCTATGTTCTGTTATAAAACCAAATAGGTACATATTTTGAATTTATTTTCTATTTCTTTATTCTTGTGTTTGTTGCTTAAAATTTAGCTATTAATATATAATAATTTACATGAAAAAATTTAATTAAGAACTGTATAAGTTTGTTTATTATTTAAACTATTTGATCCTTAAAATAAGTACAATATAGAATCGCTTTAGAAGTTATCTTATCTAAGCTAAACATAAGCACGCTGGAATACTGTAATTTAATAAACCTCCCAAGCCGAAAAATATAATAATAATAACTCTTATTTAATCTAAGTCATCACGCTATTTCCCGGAAGTTTGTATGTAAAAAATTAGATTTTTCAAGAGCGCCGTCGCATTAAAATGAAAACGAAAGTTTTGACCTACAGCTGCTAAAACTGATACAGAAGAGCAAACTTGTAAAAAAAGAGAACGTATTAAGCAAAGAGAGTAATACAAGTAATAGGAAGAGAAATGTATTTGATTGAATAACTGTGGGTTGTTAGTGAAATATGCTATGTGTATAACACAACTACATGAATAAACGAATACATAACATATGTATATGTATATATATATATATATATATACATATTGCAATTGCATATTGTTGCAAGCAGGCTAATTGCGGTCAACGCACCTTTGGAATAAACACAGCACAGCAAAATATATGCAAGGTTCTCTGTATACGTATAAATATATGCATAAATATATATATACATATATATATATAAATAAAAACCGCATCCAGCATAGCTAAGTGTTGCGAACAGATAACAATAATAAATATATTTAATTGTATGTACATTGATAATTAAAAACAAGCTGAAAACAATACACAGCGTATAGTCGAAATACCTTTAAAATGAACACAATCATAAAACCAAACAATAACACAAAAAAATATACCGGCTCCACTCTCGACTGAATGGAGTGAGTGAAACTAGAAAGTAAATCAGATAGAGAGAGAGAGAGAGAGAGAGAGAGAAGAGAGTGAGCGAGATACGGAGAGATACAAATAATGTTATGTTACAGTGGGACAAGATTTATTGTCATTTAAACTGTTCTAATTGTGTGGTATAATGTGGATAATGGCATGGGTGAGTGTTGTTAAGTCCATTAGATTATCAATTTGTTACAGGTTTGCTTGAGGCGCACATATAAGAAGGAATTTATATTCATCTTTACAGTTAATTAAAATTAATAACAATATTAATAATAATAAGTCAAATAAATAATCTTATCACGTTGGCAAATAAAGAATATTTACGCAGCGGTCAAGTGCAAACCCAAGCTGCATTCGAATGATTTATATTAATATGGGATGCTGACTGTTGATAATCATTTGCAAATTTCTAGCAAAGCTTTGTATCACTGTTCACATAATTGATGTTCTCGCTCTCTCTAGCAGCAAAGAGACCTAAGCCCGCCCACTGTGCGTGTGGAGAGCCGATAAATGAATGAGAAAAGTGAGAGTTTTGTGGGCATGCCACAAGGCTTGCAACATTCTTTGTCAGTTGCCACGCGACAGGACAGCCGCACGGGCAGGCACTTCTCAATGCTGGCCAAAGTAGCCAAAAGTTCTAGAAGAACGGTTCGTGAGTTCAGGCGTTAATGTATGTAGCTTATCTTGACGATACACTCAGCAGCTGCAGATGGCAAATTACTGCTAATTAAAGCGCAGCGTGCGATCGTCTCTAGCTCTCTCTTCAACTCTCGTCGTCTCCCTCCCACTCTCTCTCTCTCTTTAACTGTGCTGTATTTGTAAAAAGTTCTCTTTTGCGAAATGTGCTCATATCTTTATGTGTTTGTATCTCTCCCTATATATATGTGTGTATGTGTGTGTATCTGAATCTGAACAAGGCCCATGCCATTGCGTACTCTCAGCGAACGTAGCCGACCGACAGTGGGCGAAAGACGCAACTGCCGACTGCCAACTGCCGACATCGACTGCTGTGCTGTGCTGAATGCTAGCTGCTATGACCTTGCAATGCCCTTGAGTGACACTCTTATTGTGACCAAGTTGCTGGTGCCGCCACTACAACTGGCGGTGCTGCCACGGCTGCCACGACGAGCGCTGGCAATATTCAGAATGGATTTCTATTGAACATTTAACATTTTATAGACAATCGTATTTTTGGCGTAAGTTGTTGTTGTTATTGTTTTGAGTTTCGTTTCACGACCACAAAGAACAAGCAACAAGAAACCGAACGCGTAGCTCCTCTTTTATAATCTCAACTCTCGACCCTCCGTCGCGTGTGCGAATGAAACTGCAAAGATAATCCTAAACATATCGTCCTCGCAAAAACAAAAACCAAAAAAAAAAAGACAGTGCACTCAACTTCTTTACAAAAAGTGTTACCCAAGCAACCACCGACAACTGTGAAACCCCGAACAGTGCTTTTTCAACAGAGTGTGTGTGCGTGCGTAAGTGTTTGTGTGTGTGTGTGTATGTGGGTGCATAAAAAGTGAAAGTTCAGGTCAGGCAAATCCTCCGCTAGCACCCACCCCCACCCGCAATCCTTGGCACATTTTTAAGGCGGAAGCGGCTGTGTTGAGAACGATATATAAACACGCAATACGCACAGCCAAGTAAAACAACGACGACTTCCACAGCTTTATATACCATCTATAGGTGTATATAATCACAATACATACATATATATATATATATATATATATATATATATATACATCAACATATATAAAAACAACATATTTATGCGGCAGCTTTCACAACTCCACTTTTATACAACAACTTGAACGGGCAAGCTAGGAACTTGGACTACAAAAAGGAAAAGGAAAAAGGAACATAATTACCTAAAGGCAGGTGAGTCAAACTAATAATAATAAATAAAATAAATAAAAACATAATTCTCTAATACAGCACATGTTGAACATGTTAGATATTTAATATGTTTTTATTGCTTAACTACAGTAATTGCGTTTTTTTTCATGAGCATTTTTAATTGTAATTCAACTTTGAACGAGTATCGGGCTGCTGCTTTTGGCATTGACCTTATTTATGTGAGGACGCAGAGTTAATTTTATAAAATTGTTGTCAATTATTAATAGGTAATTACATGTTTGCGGGATCCAAATATAACAGACAATCAATATTTAGAATAAATCGTAACGATTTCCTCGGCTCAGATATTTTCAAGTGAAATTCATGCAATGCTAATCAAACACTGCCTGTTTATGTATCCAACTGACGAAATGAAAACAAAGTTAACCACCGCCCCAAAGCTTGGATACTGTTGTGCCGGGCTCCAATCGTAACCCATTACAATCACAGCACGAACTGTAAGTGAAGCCAACGGAAAACGAAAGCATGTGAAAATCGAAAGTATCTGTATCTGTAGCTGTGTATCTGCATCTGTAGCTGTGTATCTGCATCTGTAGCTGTGTATCTGTATCTGTGGCTGTGGCTGTGCGTCTGTCTGATCCAAAACAGCACAAGCGTTTTTCATAATGTTGTTGTTGCTGTTGTTGTTTTTGTTATGATTATTACTGTGGCGGTGCTTGGCTTTGTTTGCTTTTGACATTTCGCTGGGTAGCAATGTCATACAAATATAAATAATATACACGCGCTGCCCCTCCCCCCCACCAAAGGAACCACCCACACCAAAACAAAAAAAAAAATAGAAGAAAACACGCACTGACCGCGCGGCGCACAGCAATGTATTAGCGAGATAGACGACGATACTTAAGGCTATCCATGGGCAATCCAATTTTGTCATAAGACGAGGCGTGAGTGCCACTCATACATAATGTATTGATTGCTTTCAACACCCGAAAACCACCGACAATCGATTCGGAACCTGCCGAATATTCCTACTAAGCCGCCGCTCCTGGGCATCAATAATGTTGCAACTGACGGCGCAAAAGCAAAAACGTAAAAAACGTAAAAAAAAAAATACACCGCGTGTTACGTGCGTCTGTCAATTTGGCTAATTCGCCATTTAAAAATATATATTAATAAACGTATACATATATACTAGTTTATTTATAAATAACGAAAATCATTCAGCGCCAACACAGTCAGCTGTTGTGGCTTGTAGAACTTTTGGCCAATTTTTTTATGTGGGCGGCTCATGAGTGGACAGAAAAAAATAAATATAAAAAAAAAGCGAAATTAAGGCAAGGAAAGTGTAAATATATTTGATTATTATATACATATTGTATGTTCAGACGTAGCACTTATGTAGTAAATAATTATGCAAGACTGATCTGAGGATAATTAAACACGTAATGTTTACCCAGTCTTTGAAGAGTGAGCAACAAATAAAATCGAAACAAACATTTCCGTTTAGATACAAACTAGCTAATCAGTGCACACAAGGACTACTCTGCTCACGCCTTTATTGCTGTCAATTTATAACCAAATAGCAATTCAACCATAAACCCGTATCTCTTTTATCTCTTGTCACTGATATCAATTTGCTGACAGCATAGTCAGATCGCACTCATTTGCAAATCCCGACCGAACCTAATCCGATAACTGATAAAAACTAATAGCCGAAAACAGTGCATAACATGAAATCACAGTCACAGCGGGACTGAGTTCAATGCAAGTGAGACTTGGGTGACAATCATTAGCGCCGCTGATAAGCCTATCATAAATACTACGGGTAGGACAGTTACGGGTAGATAGTTACAGCATTTCAAATACCCCCGTAATAAATATATTAATCTAAATATTAAGTGTACAAGATTTGTTTGTAAGGCAAGAGAGATTGTGAGGCTATTCATAGTTTCATTTAAATATGTTCAAATGTAATCATGAGCAGCTAAGCTGCACGTGCGAACATAACTAGAATAAACAGGTATAAATCGAGAGCGCTCGACTAGCAGATACCCTGCACGTGCATAGAAAAATGTTTCAGCTTGTTGATGTGTAATTTCCTACGGTTTTTCCCATGACAGCCAGATCGCCTGATCAGCTGTTGATGCTTATCAAGAATGCATTGGGGTTATGGGGTCGAGGATGCTTCTTACTGCCTTTTGCCCTAATATTATGATATGATCAACAGTACAAAATACGTATTACGTGTACATTATGTTAGCTGGTTTCGTCGCCGGTCTTATGCAGAGTTGTTAACTGGTTTCTTGTTGCCGAAATAACTCCTCCTTCATATCAGTATACCCTTTTTGACCATTCTTAGGTGGCTTAGGGTATGGAAATGTACTCGCCTGACTGGGCAGAGTAGTAGTAGTAGTAGTCATTAGTAGCATTATGCCCTTTCTCTCTCTCTTGGAGGGTAGCAGACAACGACGCCGCCGCTGATCACGAGCGTTTCTCTATGCAAGCGGCTGTCTGGCAATGCCAGCGAATATCGGACGGGGCAGAGGGTCGCATTTGTCGCTGCTGCTGCCTGCTGCCTACTGCAGTTGTCTTACCTTTGGGCTGCAGCGATTACGATTACACATACATGTGTGTAGAGACTGAGGCGCAGATACAGATACAGTTACTCTGGGCACACAGAGGAATCACAGTTGATGATCATCAGTGACAGGCCAGACGCTGGCGGTGCGATTTGCTGCACTTCGATTTAGCCTTATCAATCAGCGCAAGTTCGTTTAATGCCAAAAAAAAGAAGCATATTTCAGTGCATGCTCGCAACAGTAATACTGCAGACGTGCCGCAGTTTGAGTCGACCCCGTGAAGTAAAGCGCAAAAGTACATCTACGGCTTTTGTCAAAGTTGACGCCTCAGGCAACTCAGGCGGATCGGGAACGGGTTACCACAAGTGATCAGACCGCAGTTGGTGTCAGTGAGTGAGTACGAGTGGAATTTCGATTAAATTCAAATCGATTCGAATCGGTTCGTTTCGTTTCGGTTTAGTTCAATTCAATTCGGGTCGTTAACTGCGCTCTGTGTGCAAATGATTGCTAAAAATAAATGCGAAATTTGCTATCAACACTCATAATCGAGACGCCGGCGCGGCATGATTAACGGCGCCCCCTCGAACCCTTGAAGTCATGTCAGTGGCAGGTGAACTCGAACCATACTCGATGCTACAATTATCTGTGCCTAGTGTATTCAATTTCTACATACATACATACATATTTGTACGCACATACATACATACATATATAGGCGTATTTTCTCGCTTAATCTATAACAAACAATTGTCATGCTGTTTGCAAGCACAATCTAAGCAGTGACTTACATGCATATACATATACATATACATATGTGGATTCCCATTAAGAAGTGTATCTCCAGATGCTTTGGGCTTGTGCACTTTCTCGCTAGCTAATCGGCTACACTGTGCAAAACAAGTTGGCCTGTTGCTAACACGATAGTGGGGCTTGCAGCGAATAACAGTTATGTAATGAAAATAATATTTGTGGGAAGATGAATAATGATGAAATGTGTAAAAGTATTAGTTGATGAATACTTTTACATAAATATATATATAATATTTATTACATATATAATATAATAACGGGACAAGAGCAGATGTCAACAAGAGAAGAGTGCATTTTAGTCAACTATTTGAGTTAAGTATTCAAATATATACTTATCACTTAAGCAATGTATTTGACACCTTATTTGACCTTCTGTCACATGGCAATATACAAAAGAATCTTTTGACATTAAATTGGCACCTCTGTTGATTATTTTCGTGTGTGTCAGTTCAGTTTCTTTGACCACCATAACATCAAATAATTGAATCAAACTTTATGCGGCGCCTTTTCTGCTTAAACGCGCTAGACTGCCTGCCACTCCAAGCAAGTACATATATACATATATGTAGATATATATGTATGTGTGCATATATATATCAATTGACAAATACGTCGGACCACACATCTTTCCCAATTTAACTCAATTAAGCTGCTTATGGGTGACATTATAAAGAGTCTTGGGCAACTTTGTATCGTGCTTGACAGTGCGTGCCACTTGGACTATATGCGCACTTGCAGCAAAGCGAGGCATGAAAATGTGAGATACACCGTCAGAAAACAAGAGAGCGCTATAAAATTCTTGGCCAAGCGTAGCAAAAGCGAAAGAAATAACGGAAATATACTTTTTGGAAAATTCTGTACATATGTATTGTGTATGTATGTATTTGAAGCCTATTTTTAGCAAATCGTAAATTTCGCATGGGGTACTATAAATTTATCGAGATGGGCGACGATTCTCCGTAAACCACATTCTCGATGAGTAACAAAACACGACTCGAAATAGACATGCCCTGTTTTCTCAGTCTTTTCGCTACTGGATTATATATATATATATATATCTGTTGGAATATATATATATATATATCTGTTGGAATCAATTGAATCCCTTGACTTGGCCAAATAAATTAGAAATACGCTTTTAACATTTCATCATTACTATATATATATTTTTTTTGTTTTGTTTTTTTTTTAAATTTATAAATATATTTAGTTATTGTTAGACAGTGTTGGCAGTTTGAGCTTGAAAAAATTCAACTGAACACAACTACAAAAGAAATTAAAAAAATCAATTTTTGAATATTAGATTCAAGTTTGTTTCACATATAAAATACATTTATTTGATTAATGTTGCCGTAAATCTGCAACCTACTGAGAGTTGAAGAATATTTTTTCCCCCAAATATGCTTCCCCAGAAACCTAGTTTTATTTATTTATTAACTGCCAAAAATCCAGCTATATCCTTAAGCCTTGCGTGCCCTCAAAAGCAAGCTTCTTGGTGTAACTTTTGGAATTGTTCGGTATATATGTATAAAATTTAAAGAATTAATTCTATTTCAGTTTTTATTAAAGAATTTCAAAAATCTTTTCTTCTTTAAAGCAACAAATTTAGTTAAACCTAGTTAACTGAACTCTTGATTGTCTAAAGATGTTTGTCAGTCGTAACTCATCTCTGGCTGTGCATTTTTCTCACTCTTCGAAATGAAAAGTTTTTAATGTTTTTCTGAGTTGAACGTCATATGCCGCCGCCCAAAACGCATTTAGGCAATTGGCATTGGTCCAAAAGCAATTTTCATTTGGCTATGTGTAAAAGGGACTAGGACAGAGTGAATGCGAGACATTCTCTGGCAAATTGCTGCAACATTTCGAAACACCGAGCACTGGCAACAGCAAAAGGTAAAAGGTGAACCGGCCATGAATCACAAATATGCCTGAACATGATCCTGTATCTATCTATGAAAAGGACATATTAATTGACATTTGTACAGTGTTAAATATTTAAGGAATGTTTCACGATTGAGCTCCTTAATCGATCGATTGCCAGGCACGGCGGTAATCGTTTAATATTTGTGAACTCTGTTTGATGTCATTGGCAAATTTCAATTCAATTTGTTTGGTTTATTGCTCAATTGAGTTTCCCGTGCAGACTGCCAAAAGAAACAACAGCAACAGCAAAAAGTTCACACAGAAGAAATCGAAACACAATTAAACAAATGCAATTAAATAAGAAGAAAAAGTCGCTGATCGCCGGAAAGTTCAATGTCAATTAACAAAATACCGATTGGTGGGTGCATTCAGTGTGCTCGCCTTAAGAGGGGGCTTATCGCACGATTTAATTGGCTAACTAAAATGGGCGTGTCTTTCCCAGCTGACCACGTGCAACGGCAGCCAACACAAATCACATAATTGCCCAAGTGACGTGACGCACCTGATCAGAAGGTGAAAGTGTAACCGAAAAGGAAAAAATGCCGACTATAATCAGTAAATGAATAGTTCATTCAAATTTGTTTTCTTTCTTAAATTAATGTCACGCATTTATATAATATTCGATTATTTATTGCGCTGTCAAATACTTTAACACTCGGAACATTTTAAGCAGCCGTAAAAATCTTTGTCAGCCGGCCAAATATTTAAGTGATTAAATGCGAATATTTAGCAAAAACTTTTACAAACTCTAAAAATAAGTGGAATTTTCGGCTAAAAATGCAAATCGAGTGGAAATGCACAGGAAATGAAATATGCTTTCTTTTTACCCCGATATATATATTGGCTATTTCTGAATTACTGACAGCCAACTAATTGAATGCAGTCGCGCTGTAAATTATATACGAAAAATTCAAATAAAAAATTGCCAGCTGCCCAAAAACAAGAAAACGCAAGAAAAGCCAGAGAACATAGCATTTTAAGTTAATTTATTTGTTTACTTCAGAAAATCTTTACGCTTTACTCAATAAACGAAAATAATATGAGCCACGTCATCTACATATATATGTGTGTGTGTGTGTGTGTGTGTATTTTATATTTCACAGCAAGCCATCCAGCTAGCCAGCCAGCCAGCCAGCCAGCCAGCCAGCCATCCAGCTAGCCATCCAGCTAGCCAGCTAGCCAGCCAGTTAGCCAACCAGCTACCCGTCTTCATTGAAACGGAAACTGAAGTGACGTAAATGAATGAGCCCGGCGATATACCATTGACACACAGTAGCACGCCGGACAGCAGGCCGCCCTGCAGCATTGTCTCCATCATACCAAACATAGGGATGTCATCATGCCGTGGCCGAGCGGAGGCATTTGCAAGAAGTTTGTCCTCCAAGCTGCGCACCTTGGGCACACAGGTGAGTTATTGCTCGAATCAAAAGTAAAACATCGATTTCAAATCTTCAAACTTGTATCCAAGCAATCGTGTCAGTATTTCAAGTTGCCTCTGCCAGAATTTAGCCAGTAGTTTTTCTGAATTGAAGCCACACGCACAGCACAGTAAAACATTACAACACAATAATAACAATAATAATAATAATAATAATAATAATAATAATAATAATAATAATAATAATAATAAAAAAAAATGCACTTACTACGCAAACCGGCACCTCAAATCCATTCGATAGCGGTGACTGCCGTCGGTACGTTCAAACCGATGTCACTGGCCGAGTATCGTGGCCGATATGTTTTGCTGCTATTCTATCCGGCAAACTTTTCGTTCGTTTGCCCCACGGAGCTGCAGGGCTTCAGCGACCGCGCCCAGGAATTCCGGAATGTGGGCTGCGAGATTGTAGCCTGTTCCACAGACAGCCACTTTGCGCACTCCGCTTGGATGTTGCAGCCACGCCGAATGGGTGGACTGGGCGAGATGGATATTCCACTAATAGCGGATAAGTCCATGCAGATCTCTCGCGACTACGAAATGCTGGACGAGACCACTGGCCTGTCAAATCGTGGCATGTACATTATCGATCGAATTGGCGTCATCCGACACATCTCCGTAAATGACCATGGCGTGGGACGCAGTGTCGAGGAGGCTTTGCGCTTGGTTCAGGCCTTCCAGTTTGCCGACGAGTTCGGTGAGGTTTGTCCCGTCAATTGGAGGCCGGGTGCAAAGACCATGAAGCCAGACGATGCTGGCAAGGAAGAATACTTTAAACACGCCGCTTAAGACACACTATTCCTTACTGAGTTCAATTAAAGACTGCAAGTGTGATAAATGAAAGGGATTCTTGTTTGCGTGTTGTGTTTTCTTGAAACTCAAACAAAAGGCATAATTTGGCTCATTTATTTCTAAGTCAGATCTGAGGTCAGAGGTTAAAAAGATGAGTGCTTGAATTTGAAAAACAAACATTTATTTTATAAGGTCATTTATTTGAATAATCTAAGATTTAATCTTTTTCTTATATTTTTTTTGGTGAAATGCAGGCGAACGAGGATGCCGCAACAAATGCCGAGGATGAGCCGATTATAAATGGCTCCAATACCAACACGTGGGTGAACAATGCACATGAATCCGAACAGACAGTGACCGATCTGCAGCCGCTGCGTCATGAGTCTGACTCATTCTTCGACTTTGACTGCGAGCTGGAATCGCCCGGCAGTCCGGCGGAAGAGTGCGAGTACCTGCGTCTGATAGAAACCGCCTCGAATACGCCGCACAACTCGACAGCCGAGTCGGGCTACGCGTGCGCCTCCGTTGCCAGCAGCCACAGCAGCACAGATGGTCCCTACTTCGACGCGACGGCCGGCAGTAGCCGCAGCAACAACAGAAGCAACAAAATACCAGATGATCTGCTGGTGACCACATCACAGCCGCAGGCAGAGCGCAGCAAAATTCCCGCAACGGAGCTGAAGGAATTTGTGGGCACGTTGCAAATAAATGGAACACACGAACCACTGACAAATGGTGATCAGGCGGAGGAGGAGCAACTGGAGCAGCTGGAGCAGGAGACGCAGCACGAGGAGGAAAAGCAGCAGCAACAGCAGCAGGAGAAGCAGCAGCAGCTGGAGAAGCAGCAGCAGCTGGAGAAGCACCAGCAGATGGAGAAGCAGCAGCAGCTAGAGAAGCAGCAGCAGCTGGAGAAGCAGCAGCAGCTGGAGAAGCAGCAGCAGCAGGAGCAGCAGCATCAGCTGCAGGAGCAGCAACAGGAGCAGGAAAAGCAGCAGCTGGAGGAGGAGATGCAGGTAACACAACTGGAACTGGCAAGAGCGAGCGAGGATGAGATTCAGCTCCAGGCACAAATACTAAGTGAACTGCGGTCGCACAGCGAAAGCATCAAAGGCGACGAGAATACCATCAATCAGCTGGAACAGGCAAGCAACGAGAGTGCCCTGATGATCAATGGCCACATAGAACAGCCAGCGGACCAGTTGCTCCAACTGTATGTTGAAGTGGACGAGGCCCAAGTGCAGCTGATTGGCACCGATGAGGTGGACAAATGCAGCCAAAGTCTAACCGTAGACGTTGACCTGGCCCAGTTGGAGCAGGCCAAGCAGGATGCCGCCGACGCGGTTGAGTCTACGGAGAAGACGGCACACAGTCACGGCATCGATACCACAGACGACGAGGACGATTGTCGGCCGCAGCGAGTGCGACGCTGTTCCTCGCTGAAAACGGGTAAAACGCCACCGGGCACGCCCGGCCGCAAGAAGATTGTGCGGTTTGCCGATGTGCTTGGCCTGGATTTGGCGGATGTGAAGACGTTCCTGGACGAAATACCAACCATACCGAAGTCAGCGTTTGAGGATCTGGAAATACTGGAGTCCGAGCCACCGATACAGCTCGGCCCCAAGTCGGACAAACTGTTGATGCCGCTCTTCCAGCAGCCGGGCGGGCTGGCCACATTCCTCGATGCTGTGCGCGAGAAGCAGGTATCGCTGGAGAATGCCGCCGTCACCGATAGCATCAACCAGACCATCTCTGGGTCAGTGCGTGTCCGCAATCTGGACTTTCACAAATCGGTGCATGTGCGCTACTCGCTGGACGGCTGGCGCAGCTATGCGGATCTGCAGGCCAACTACGTGGAGAACTCATGCGATGGCTTCTCCGATAAGTTTACGTTCGTTCTCTTCGGCAATTCACTGCATGTGGGTCAGCGTCTGGAGTTCGCCGTTCGTTTCCAATGCAAGGGCCAACAATTTTGGGATAGCAACTATGGCGCCAACTACTGCTTCCAGTGCTTGCCCAACTCGAGCTCGAATCACACGGCATCGCCCCCATCTGTGGCGAGTGTCGTCGTCCAATCGCAACATGGCAGCAATTTGGTCGGCATGCTAAGCCCCTCAGTGGGCGATACCTGGTGCAGTTCGTTCTACTAAAACGCAATGTTGTCTCTTGTTGTTGTTGGTAGCTGGCTTTGTTGGTGGGGGGAGCACTCCCAAGGAGGCAGTAGACGACGCGGACGCGGGTCGTTGCAGTCAATGCCCAAATCAAAACAAAATACAAAAAAACTAAAATAAGAAAATGCATACATTTATTAGATCCCAATGCACGAGGGCACGGATTGCCACAGAATGATCAGTAATGTAAAACCCCCGCCCCCCAGAAAGTTGTACGTGTATGTGAGGCAAATGTTAATATATTTTTATAGAGCTGGAGAAGGAGAGAAGATGCAGCAAGTGGAGCAGGTGCATGCAGCCACGCAACCAGCTGCATCAAGTTAAAGTAGAATGATCAAAAATTCAAGTGAACAGAGCCAGAGCAAAGTGCGATAGAATCCCAATGATAGTTATTAGTCTTAAGTTATAAGAAGAGCAAGTGATAACTAATGATGATGATGATGATGATGATCATGATGATCAAGATGATGGTGATGATAAAGATGGATGATGTAATGATACAATTTTGCTTTACACAATGAACAGATTTTGAATGTCGACTACAATTTTGATTTCCATAATTATTATTGTAATATATTGGTTAATGCTTTGTTCAGGCATGTGATGGGGGGTCCACTGAAAAGAGTTTATTACAGTCATAGTTCCTCGAACCAGATCACTCGTAACATCAACTAACTGACCAACTTCCTACTTCTAGTCAATTCAACTTTACCATAAGACTTTAACAGGGCAATAAACACTAGACTGCCTAGCCGGAATCTCTTGCCAAACCTCGTTAGAAATGTGCCAATAAATGGGCATTTAACAACCTAATGAAACCAAATGCTTGCAAATTCAATCCATTGATTGATTGATTGACTGATTGATTGATTGATTGAGTCTGTGGCAAGTCTCTGATAAACAGTTTTGCGAATTTCCTACCCCTACACATACTGAACAATTGTTTTTTGCTATACCAAATATTAATTATTATTTTATTTTATTTTTATGAAATGTTGACATTTTCCTTTGAATTGTTTTAATTTTATTATTGAGTTATTTTTTAATTTAATGCGATTTAATTTACGATTTCGATACTTTGTATGTACATGTTGATGCATATTATTATATATATATACATACATATAATCGACACACATACATACATACGTACAGACAACACAATATACATAAAATATAATATACAAAATAAAAATATATTAAATTTTAGTTAATTTTTTGTGCCTTGTTTTCGTTTCTAACTTTTAAGTTTAAGATTGAGGATCGATTCATCAAGCATAAGGATTGGAGTTATCACAATACCTATAATACAAATCATATATCTCGAGATACCTAATAATTGTCCAACACTTCTGATCCACACAATTGGTATATATGGTATATAAATATATATATTTGTATATTTATACATATATTCAATATAATCAAGAGCCTAAAACTAATAATTAATTTTTAAAAATTAAAGTAACGAATGCAAAACGCAACTACCTCAAAATGTTTTCAATGCGAGAACTACGTTAAAGTTAAACAACCAAAAATAAAATATATTATGTTATATATGTTTATTGCATAGCAAACATGTAAAGATACCAACCTAATAAAAGCTAACTTTAAAAGTTGCAAACAATTTATACAAACTATGAGAAATATTTCACAGTAATTGTGAACACTATGAACGCCCCCAGCAAATCCCCCATTGATTATTAGACTGAAGCGTGAATATAAAATCAACAATCAAGAATATTTGTTATGCATGTGTAAATGCTTATGAGATTTGGCCAGAAGGTTTCCTACGACACAACCTTCTGGCAGAGAATGTTAAAGCTTGTTTTTGCTGCGGGGCAAACGGATACAAATCGGACAACAATATTTGCATGCTAAACATGGAAACTGAACAAATTATAAAATAAATAATTTTCCCAATACAATTTGAGTTTTACTTTTGATAACACAAACAAATTGGAACCTAAGTAGCTATCAGGACAACTTGAATGTTTGCACTGAGATATTCTCAACATGCCGCCATCTTGTTCACCTAGTTGCGAGTTGCCACCTAGTCAGACTAGACATGCGCGTCATTTGCATCGAAATCTACAGCATTGTGCCCTTGCCAAAGCTCAATGATATGTCGAGCATTGAAGTCTTGTACAATTTAGCTTTAAATGACATCTGCAAAAACTGTCAAATTCAAAAGTGTCATTTGAAGACATTTTGAGTATATTTCAATAACCGAAGATACGATAAGCGAAGTTTGACTGATAATGCCTTAATTTAATAAGCAATTTAAAACATTTTCGATATTGAAATTTTTGTATCGTATTTATTGCGTAAGGGAAAGTCATCTCGGAAGGAGAACGAATTTACTTCGGTTGAGCAATGAATCTTTTCAATTATTTGATTACAATGTACGAAACGTTGCTTAGATTAAAAAATGTATAAATAGATTACAAATTCCCCCCTTTTATGAAACGCTTATTACGTCCTTGACTATCGGCAGTAATAGTCAATTTAACAATGTAGCAAAAGACAGTAAATTTATAGCTCTTGGAATATATAAAATATATTTAACTATTAGCAAGCATCGTCGTCAATAGTCGGCCCCTCGTCGTCCTGCTGCGAGGCGCTGACCTCGGCGAAGTCATCCTCGACGCTGTCCACAAAACTGGAAACTCTGTAACCAAAAAAGAGAATTAATTTAATTGTAGGCAAATTAGTTGCATGTGGCATGTGCGTCACTTCTCAAAATCGCATTGCGGCAGCAGACCCTCGTCCTTGAAGTGACTGGCTCCTCCTCCACCGAATCTGAGCAGCGTACATAGGCGGAACAGCGCCAGCAGCAGGAGAAACATGCCAGCCACATAGCTCAGCCAGAGATTATGCGGATAGAGTATCAGAGCGACGCCCATGACGACATATATGGGCGCCGGTCGCCAGCCGCCGAGCAACGTGGACAGACGCCAGCAGCCCAGGCAGGCGGATCTGTCGTAATTATCGCAACAAATTAAAAATAAATAAGCACATTCGATTCAATGACCTTTTTCTATTTGGTTGAGCAACTTACTCGCCGTAGTATTGGAGCTGCAGAAATATGGTTATCAGCCATTTTAACTCAATGAACAGCACCAGCAAAGCTGAAAAACTGTCCAAGCATTAAAATTGAAGCGATCCACGACTGGAGAATATGTGTAGCACAGCTTACAGTATAAAGAGGCCAGCCGGATAGCCGTGCATGTAGACATCGACGCCCACTCCGCAGATAACTGAAAGATGAAAGATGAAGGCTGATGGGTGACCACAAATTGGCTGTTGGATGCTCAAGAAATTGGGGCCAGGATGTGTTATGGGCATTTCGTGTTCTACAATATGCGTGTCAAACAATATACTTGTGTCTACTCAAATAACATTTCTATGATGTTTTTCGTTGAGCCAGCAAGGGCAATAAAATATGCTAAATCACTACATTGATGGGACACAGCTTAATGTGCGAGGGTGGTTTGAATTGTTTCCACATAACATTAAAATCTATGTGGAAACAAGCTGAAAGATGGCAAGAAAACAAATTATAAAGTTAAAATCCAAGAAAAGAACAACTATTTGGAATAGCATTTTCCTTACACTTAACTTGTCTTATCTAAATTTCAGTGTTTATTTAAAAAGTTAACCATTTGAGAAAAGATGAGCTTTTTTTATAAAGTATTTCGATTAGATCGTCTTTAAAAAACCGCTGCAAAAAGTCGAATATGTGCCAAGTATCATCAAGATAACTTTTACATCGATGTTACAAATAATATTGAAATTTAAGCTGTGCCAGCATCAAATACTTCCCTTACAGCCCACATAAGTTATTTACATTTAACTGTATATATTATTATATATATATATATGTATGCCCCAAAGCGCCTAATTTCAATGTGTAAAATATGACTAGGATAAGAAAAACAAAGCCAACAAGAAGAAAAGAGAGAAGAAGACGAAGAAAATCTACTCAAAATTCAATCTAATTAAGTTGTTATTGTATGCGGCGGAAAAGCGAATTCGATTAGACTGCAGATAAGAGGGAAATGAGGCTGTGCCGAAATCAGCAACATAAACCAAAACTAAATCCGAACCAATTACATTAAACGCTCCGAGAGCTCCAACTATAAGCAAAAAAAAAAAATGTCGATGAAACGTGCGTCGCCCAGAAATCAAATAAAAACTGAGCAAAAATTATGCGCTGCTCTCTGGACGATTAGGGGGCGTTGGGACGGAAGTCGGGGTATACCCAGCAGAACTATTTTTTGTTGTAGTTTCATTTTTTTTTTTTCGTCGCCATGTTTTGGTGGCTGCCAGTAAACGAGTGGCGCCAGCGAGCTAACAACAAAATTCATTGGGGGCAAGGGAAGAGAAAGCGCTGCAGTTGGCAGGGAATTGCAAGTGCAGGATACGCCAGCTGCAAAATAAAAGGGCCAATGCCTCGTTAATGGCCCTGAGAGCATTTTTCTTTTTATCAGATTTTTGAACATCACGCAGCGTTGAGGTTTATGAACTGTGAGTTTTTTACTGTGCGCCCTGCCCTGCATGCATAATGCAGACCCAGACGGGATACAAACAAAAACAATATTGTTGGCAAATTATTTTGAACTTGACCCGAGTTTTAGCTGCCACTGCGTACTTGAGTGTTAACCATTTATCATGAGTCCCAGTTGGGGCTGCTCCTGCACACTTGATGGCTGTTGCATCATTGAGTGCATCAAGCGGCACAGAGGGTAGCCGTCACAGATGGTGCTCATGGGAATGATGGCTTGATAAAAGGTAAAGCTAAATTTAATATTTCTAGCATTTGCACAGATCTTACATCGATTATGAACTGAATTTAAATGCGGATGAAAACCAGCGTGCTATCCAACTGGCTAAAAGAAACGTCTTCAGCTATCATCAAAAACATACATTTAAAACACTTTATTTAAATGTTAGAATATTGTTTAAAGTATATAATTTAATACAAAATAAATATGTAACTAAGTTTGTTTAGAAAGTAAACTAACTAACTAAGAAAAAGGTTAAGCAATTACCATTGGACATTTATGTGGAAAACAAAAATCTTTTTACTAGGCACGTTTTAGGAACACAGATAACAAATGGATTCAAATTTGAATTTATTTGACTTTATTAAACAACTTTGTATACAAATATAATATTGTTAAATAAACTTTTAAATTATGATGAAAAAACTTAAGTTAAACGCTATTTAAGACGGGCTTAAAAAATGAGCTATCATATCTATCATATCTATTATGTCTACATATTAACTATTAACGCGTATTCACGACTCATACTTAGTATGTATCACTTGCGACACATGCACCTCATTTTCTTCCACTTGACTCGCTTCCTGATAGGGTGCGTGTGTATTAGGGGGGTGAGGGGTTGGGTGTGTGATTGTTTGTGCTTACCGAATGAAGTCAGCAGACCAAAAGCCCTTATCACAGGACGTAAACACTCGCATGGGTCGACTGGCTGGCGGCAACGTCGGCGAAGTCGTTGCAGTTGTTCATGTTGTTGATGTGGTTGACTCATGGTTAGCAATTACAATATATCACTGTATGTTGGCTGGTGTCAGTTGCACATTTCCACAGCCAATTGGCATCGGTTCGCGGCGTATACGTTAATACATCGTCTAATACGGGAAGACCAGCAGAGCTTAGCTCTGAAGACACATTGTGTTGTGCATTGAATATAAATTAAGTGAACTTTTACGGCAACGTATCCAGTTTCTTGGCAAGCAATTCTCCGACGACTGCCAAGGACAACAACATCTACAACAATATCCAAAAAATAAACAATAAGCAGCTCGTGACGCGTTTAAGTTTCAACATCTACTGAAGAACAGCATACGCTGCGTATGCGTAATGCGGCCGACACTCCTGCGTTCGAACGTATAATTCGCTTTCCTTTCTAACGCAGCATTTAATCACCGCGCCACTTTATATATATATATGTGTGTGTGTGGTTGTGTGTGCGCCAACTAATGGCTGCAATTACCGTTAACATGTAGCATTCACCGTTCAGCACCTACCCCTCAGACTCCAGCCCGCTCCGCGCCACACGCAAAACGTCAACAACTGAGCTGAGTTTTTTAAAATGTCCGCCAAGTTTGTGCAGGTGCCACTTGCCACTTGACTTTAGAGTCAAAAGCCGAACCGAACCGAAACGAAGCCGAAACCGAGCCGGAGCAGAGTCAGAGTGCCCTAAACCACGTCCGCACGCTGCTGCCAGCGCCAAGTGAATGAATGGAACAATCGTCCTCAGTCGCCGCAGAGGCTGCTTGATTTTGTCGCAAGAAGGCGGCCAACATGCCACCGCAATGCCCTACTTTTTCCTAAATAACTGATTTCAATTGAATCTGCGCCAAGTTGTAGAATGAGTAAACTATATAAATCTAATATGTATTATGATATTAGAAAACTTTGAGAAATTATTATTAGTATTTTATTTACTTCTTTCCGAATTCTAATTAAAAGCTTATAATTTTGGAATAGATTTGAATTTCTTGGAATTTTCTATTCAGGCCATTCTGAATATATGCAAATAAAGAAAAACTAGGTTCAAATTTGGATTATAAAAAAGAAAGCATAGATATCTGATCTTATCTTATCTTATCCCTGGCATAACAGGGGTCCACCTAAATAATATAGATTTGATTATGTAAATAAGAATCCAACCGATTGCGCCCTTAGGAGCTATTTGATAAGTTGTCAGATGCTGAAGCGGAAAATGCTATGAGCTTAACAACATTCCTCACTTGGGACATCGGTCCGTATATACTACTTCTGTCCCACAAAACTGCGATAATCATTATCTCGCACAAGTTTTGAGATAAATTCAGAAAAGATGTACTACTTTTTTATCAGTGTATTTCGGAGTCGGTTACGTCCGAATAGCCAAATCAGCTTATATATTAAGAAAATTTAAAGCTTCTGCGATATCAAATAAATCTTACAATAAAAGCAAGGATAGAAATATATATCGTGTTTGGCCTTTATAGATAGAGTACCTTAAATACTGAATATTTTTATCAGGATATTCCTTTAACTGAAACTCTTGCAAGAAGCCGATGAAGTATCCCAGGGAAACATGTCAAGACATGAAAAATTCTTGATATTCTGGGAAAAATCAGGAATAATGGCAGAGCTACAGCCTCAGAAGGGCACACAATAGATCTAAATTGGTCGCAATGCCTGAAGCCCCCAAAATAAGTTTGGGAAAAGCGACATCATTCTCATCTCACTGTTAGTTCAGTTAAGTTCTTTTCTTCTATTGGCTTAACTGTCAGCAAGTATTTTTGGCCTATTTATTGACTTCAGGCTGTAGTCATGCAGAGGAGGCGCTTGCTCCATGTCTTCAATGCCGAGTCCAAATTCCATTGCTGATTCGCTTTTATTTGTTTCGTTGTCTTGTGTGCTTGCTGCTGCTGCTTATTCTGTTGGTGTGTTTTACCCCGGCCCTGCAGCACTGCCCCTTGCCCTGGCCCCATCACTTTGTATGTTTGTTGGCGTCATTTCAGTAATTTTCATAACTGGCGCTTTGTGTGGCCAGCATGAGGGGAGCTGCTCCGCCGCGTAGCAGTTGACAATTGCGCCATCTTAGCTGGGTGTGGACAAAAACATGTTCGGCTGTGAAAAGGCCACCATCCCTGGACTATCTATCCCCCTGCCCATGCCCACCCTCACATATATTAAACACAGGAGTAGCTGAGGAGCAAATATATCTTTGACCTGCATCTGGTGTGCCAACATCTTTTTGCATTTCAACTAAGGAGCTGGAGCGCTGTTTGCATTATGCGCCATTAATGGCATCTTTACGGGTATATCGCGGCGGAAGCGCAGTGCTAATGATGCTTTTGGCTTCTGTGTTGAGGCCATCTCATTTGGCGTAGTCTTTTCGCCGTCTCATTATCTTGCTAATACCAGCCACCATGGCGACCTCCGGCAGCGTCAACTTAGCATCCTCTTGAAAATCGCAGCGACGCATCAGATGCAGCCAGGTGCGCTCCGGATTCAAGGAGAGCGGCACTTGCAGCCAGCTAACGTAGTCGATCTTCAGCGAGCCAGTCAACAACTGGTCGAAGGGCGTGTTGCCAATGAAGAACATGGACTTCAGCACCGATGTTTTGCCTTCCTTGATATTTTGGCCCAGCACGCCCTGAAACGGACTGGGCTCGTTGTCAGCCGTGCCTAGCTGCTCCAGCAGCCAATCCTTGTTGAATTTCAGATAATTATAGATCACCTTCAGCGCCTGTTTGCCAATGTTTGTGGTCAGCACATCGCTGGCCAGCACCTCGGCTATGTAATCAGCAATGCCCACATCCAGCTCCATGGCATAATTGGCCGGTGGACTGTGACTCAAACGCTCCGATTCGGCATTCGTCAGCGCCAGGTCATCCATTTTGACTGTGCTCACGGCGCTCATGCCGCCAGCGCCACGCCCACAGCTGTTGCTGAAATCCGTATCCAGGGTGATGCTCTCCTTGGCCTGTTTGAGAAACAGTTCGATCTGGTCCGTGTGCTTATCGTCCTCGTCAACGGAACAAATCGCCTCTGATAACGAGTAGCAAATGGCTGCCTTCTCCTCGCTCTTAGCTAAAAAGTACATTTGCAAAATATAAATATCATATTTGAATGCAACTCGACGACAAAATACGTAATACTCTGTTTCCAGTGCAATGCCAGTTGGACAGGGAAAGGTTGTCAATAATCTACCTTCGTAATTGAGTGAATAAAGGCTCAAAACTATAGCTCTGAGACAGTAATGAACCTTACAAATTTTGTGAGTTTCGCTTTTCGATTTTGGCAAAAATGTAAATTTTCTCGATATACACTTCCACGTTCATTGACTCACTCCAATTTCAGCACTTGATCTTAGTGTCAGATATATACTCAAAGTTTCTAAAGGGACGGACATTGTACAAATCCAAAGTAATCAGAGATCAAAATTAGTTGGAAAGGAGTAGCGAAGGAGTTAATTCAAATTCATTCAAAATGTAAAACTATATTCTAAAGCCGGAAGCCAACACCAATGATTTAAAATACAAGAAACTTTGAGAAGCGCCAGGTGCAGGCTTGTTAAAGAAATGTCCCCTTTGAGCACCCATAACATCTAATTTAATTATAAACTTTAAGCAAACTTGGAAATTTTGGAATTTATAAACAGTTTTGCCTCGGTTGCATTTATTAATTTTACCCATCAAAATTTGCAGCTCATAAGCGAAACGAGATTGGTTGAATTTGAGATTAAGTAATTGACAACCTACTTTGACAACATGTCAAAATCTTTTGCATTTTATACAAATTCACAGAACATCTTCAGACATCCCTGAGCACGCTAAACTCATGGAGGAATACCGAGAATATTTCTTAGAGTATGAAAACTATCGTTTTACTAAACCAAAATATGGAATGCACTTGACGGTGCGCTCATGGTCCTCGAATGATGCAACGGAAGGAGGTAATACATGTTCTTGTCACTACTTTGTATCATATAAAAGATAAAGATAAAAAAAAGATAAAAGATAACTAGATTGGAGAAAGAGGTTCAACAGTATGGAAATTAATAATAATAATAATACATTTTTATATATACATTTATCTTTAAAATTAAACTATAACAATAAGAAATAAATATTATGAAACGTAAACCAAAAAAAAATCGTTTAATTTAAACATTTTAAACTCTAGAAACCTCGGTATGAAGCCTATAGGAATTCAAATCAGAAGCCATAATCTTAGGTATGAAGTCTGTATGAAATCATCATAAGGAAGGCTCACTCAAACAGGGCGCATAGTAAAAAGTGAGAGAGAGACCCGAAAACATACACAAAGAAGGTACCAGCACGTGTCAAACGTACGTGCGAAGTACCTACTCAACAACAAACATTTAGGTGGGAGATGTCCTAAGAGTTCTAACCAATGAGAACGAAAGTGAGAAAAGAGAACCAAAAACACTTTTCCACTGATCAATGAACTCACCCTCATAAAATCAATACAAGTACCTGCACACTTGTGCGGTAGCTGCTAACCGATCTTCCACTTCATTCTAGCACACAGGTTACAGGTTACAGCACGCCTTGCTCACAATCTCCTACTGCGGAAGTGATCCTACACCTGACACCAACCGACAGAAAAAGAAGGGTCATCCATAAATCTAGTCGCTTCGATCATAAATGTCACGTACGTGATCCAAACCCACACATTTTTCTAAAAAAAGGTCGCACACCTGTCACTCCCCCACCCAAAAGCAATAAATTAAGTGCTATAATGAACCAATCAAAAATCAAAAGCAACAAAAATAGCAATAGGCAATTTCCTGTCATAGAATCCCCAATTCCCTACTACGCACAACATTGAGTTTTAGAACTATGCTTTCTGAATAATAAGGTGAGTTACCCTTGGCGTCAAAAGAATGATAATTTTCTAATATTTTTCCGTTTTTTTTTTATATTATAAATTAGATTATTTATTCCAAATCTTACCCTGTTCCTGCAGTTCAGCGGTTTTAATGAGCTCAGTGTAGAGAGCTGCGAAAACTACTTGGAGCAGCACAGAGTCTCCCAGCGGACGTGTCGAGACTGGTATTATGTCCTGGAGTAGGGCTGTAATCTTATACAAGCCCTCTGGCATGCAATCCCAAATCTCTGAGACACAAGTCAAGGCTAAGGACATGGCCTGATACATGCTGGCGCCATTCTCCACGGCATTGATGAGCATCTCGACGACACAGTCGAGCACTGGGTAGACGAAGTGCATTATGGCTTCCAGCCAAGGGGTGCGCTTCTGATTCCACACCTGGCGCTTGTCCAAGCAATCGCTCCAGCCACTCACAGCATGCTCCTCCAGGGTCTTAATCAGGCAGGACTTGATATCGACGGCCTTGCCCACGGCCACAATCAGGTAGGTGAGGGATAAGACAATCTGATAATTCGACTGCCCAACGGGATCTGTTAGTTAATTTTCGCATTATGATTTTGATTATCTGTTTGAGAGCGTAATATATAAAGGACTCACCAATGTCTGCCGCAATGGAATCGGTGACATTGAAGCACTCGCCTCGACATAGAAATGCCTCGCATTTCAGTGGGGCACCCTCCGCACTAGTAAACGAATGCTTCGCCACATTCTTGAAGTTCTCCGACGAGGGCAAATGTTGCATCAGATGACGCATTATAATGCCAGTCAGACAGGCATCTCTCATCAAGAGAATCTTCAGCAGATACGACCAGTGCGCCTCCGGAAAGGCCAGCAGCACGCGCAAATCCAATGAGATGGCTGTGCTTGTGGTTAGGTCCGCGAACTCAGTTACCCACTGGCAGGACTGCTCCTTGGGAAAGTATCGGGGCAGCGCAAATATAATCCAGGCGCTGGGCAGACCATGACGCGAACTAAACATTTCCATGTTATCCAGACCTTTGCGAAAGACCTGTTAATTAGAATTGTTAATCACAGATGGAGATAGTTCATTGCATCCGTAGAAACTGAAAGAATTTTCGCTTGGAGATAAATACATTTATCTTACACACTCAAAAAAACAAAATCAGACTAAAATTTTTCAGAAATACTTTCTCTGAATAATAAATATATTTCCACAAAGTACAAATGAAATCCCTTTGGGAAGAAAAAACTTTCTCTTTCGAATCTCCAACAAAAGTTTAAATTAAATTAAATTAATTTATAAACTATCGAAAATCGTTGTTTATGTGGAATATTGAAATATTTGTCTTGAATATTAATTTAAGGAAGCTAATGTACAAATTCTTTGTAGGGCTTTTCTAAATTTTAAAACTTTTTCTTTAAAAACATTTTGTTTAAAAATATGCTTTCTGAATAATTAGGTAAGGTATTCTTGGGGGTAAGTACCGATTTTTTTGAATACACTACCCTATACTATAGTAGAAAAAACAATCCAACTTCGCACAGCCATTGGGTTGATATTTCCAATTCAGTACAATATGTTTAAGATAATTATAACTTTCCCTCATGGATTGCTTCGCCCATATTCAAGCCACGGAGGTGATTGCAAATGTTTGCAAATGAATTTTGAGGTCAACCTGATATATGTATGTAAATACCATGTGAAATATGTCTCCCATATAGTTAAGCAGTAAGACGGGTACTTTTTGCTCCTACCTTGGAAAGAACGCCCAATGGGGCACCACGAAGCAACAGGCAGTAGAAGAGCTCCCTGCACTTGGCATGGATATCGCGGACGATGACACTCTGGTTGCTCAACTGGAGGCCCACATAGGCCTCGCCACTTTCGCAGATATGGGGTAAGAGCTCTGCGATGCATAGCAGCATGTTGCAGATGTCCACCAGATGCAGTTGCGACCTGGCAACGCTCGTGACGATCTGCGTGTAGCGTACGGTGAGAACACTGAGTGTCTCATTAAGCATGCCAGCGAAGATTTTCTGTGCCATCTTCGGAGGCACCGAGTTCCAGAGATCGGTTTTGGTGCCACGCATGTAGTGCCACCACATTTGCACCGTGTACGAGCCACGTTCCGATTCGAAGAAGGGTTGAGTGTCCTCCCAGTGCAGGCAGTCCGCATCCTGGATGATGTACAGCAGCAGCAGACGGCAGTGCAGATCCAGGAGGCGCTCAGCCAATGCCTCCGCCATCTGTGAGTACTGCTTGAAGCTGAGCTTCAAGGCACCGCCCTTCTCATCGCCCTTGGGCGGGCAGATTGTTGTCGTGGCTGCCTGCATATAGACACTCAACGAGTTCTTCACCAGCGCCGCAGCGCCGATGGTGGCTGTGAGCACCGAGAGGTCGGCATGATCCAATGACTCCTGCGACAGGTGATGCACGTGCTCCAAGAGCAGATCCGCTGACTTGGTCACCAAACTCACAAACTTATCCGGATCAGAGGTTTTGACCGTAATGTTGCTCTGCAGCAGATAGTGACAAAAATTAAGAAATCACAAACATGTTCGCCAACTTACAAAGTCACCCTCGTTCAGCTCTTTTTCGGTATGCAGCAGGCCCGAGTGCTTGCGATAAGAAGCAAAGTATTCATCCTCCCACCTGATGGAAACTCAACTGGGTTACAAACAACACCTCAGCGCATTCTTGCCTACCAGTGTATCAGCTTTATCGAGGCAAACGAAGCGTAGCGAGGAAAGTCCAGCTTGCCACCAACAACACCCGGACAAATGGGCTCCTGCAGGACACGCTGATGCGTCTGTTGCAAGAATGGGAATGTGTTAACGAGTTTCATTTTACTCAAAGTGCTGCTTTTCGCATTGCAGTCATCTAGCATTAGGCAGTCGGCACCTGATAAAATTCCAAATCACGTTGCAGCAAAATGGGCACGCGGTCCATTAAATTCCCTTCCTCGAGCACCTCCATTTTCACTTTATCCAATCCTTACCAGCTGCAACTACGAAACTCATTAGCCAACTGAAGTGTGTCTATCGAACAAACAACCCACTCGGTCTCTGTGGTTGCCAGGACAACAAGACAAGATGATGATTAACTAACTAATCTTAGTCGATATTAAAAATATATAAATAAATCAAAATTTATTTTACTTAATATTTTCAGCAGTATTTTTAATTGAACATTTTGAAAATAATGAAATGCTTTAATATTATTATTATTATGTTAGTGAAATCTCTGTGGCTGGCCAAAAAGCTGAGAACTGGCTGAAACAAGGACTACAAGCCGGCACCGTATCCAAGGAGAGAGATGGAGGGCGAGGCGGCTGCCAAGAAATACTATCTGCTGCCAGAGGAATACAAACCGTATGCGGACAACGGCCTGGATTTTGGCGACTATCCCCAAGTTGGCGGCGGACTCGGCATAGAGAACAAGGATAGCTATAATCCCTATGACTATGCCGAGCACAAGCGCAACTTGCACGAGCCAATTTCAGCGGATCGTGATTTGTACAGCGAGGATCGCTTCTCGCAGGCGGATCAAGCACGCTTTTTGGGCTTCATGTCAGGCTGCCTTTTACAAAATAATACATTTGGAATCAACTTACTGGAAGATACTCATCCAAGTCGAGTTGAAATAGCTATGTCTGGCTGCATGTGGGTTTCTATGCTAGTCCCTCAATATTAAAGTTGTCTCGATGATGGGCCAGTTAACCCAATCCAACTGACCTTGGACAAAAACAGTCAACATCGGAATACGAATTTAATTATCATAGGAGAAAGTGGTCTATTTTCGTCGGTCTACAGGGATACGTAATCTTTGTCGTGCTTTAGATAGCAGTTCTCACATATTTTATGTTCAGGCCACCAGCAGTCCACCAGCGTAATCTCCCTCGTAAGATCAGTTGTATTATAGCCTTACTGTTGCTGGGAGAGAACATTGATAATGCCCATTCTCACTCTCCATATACTATATACATTTAAGTGTATGTCATTTAAAATGCGATAAGCTGTTTCAGCTTCGACTGCCCCTGCTTGGGATACTCAATCGCTCAGTTGATAATTGAGTGGCGAATGGAGCACAACGGCAATCAGCGGACTTAAGTGGACAACAAGAAAAGTGAGTGGCTTCAATTGAAACGGCTGTGGATGCAGTGCTAATCAGCGAGCCATTCCAGTAAACATCTGACGCCCATTAGCTCTTATCGGGCGATACGACTGGCATATCGGGCGTGTCCGTAATCTATAAATCTCATTGGTGTTTATTTGTTTTCGTTGGGCACAGCATGATCGCACATTTGAGACATTTGACGAGAAGGCTGCCTGTGCAGCGTGGCCAGCTGCGGCAGTTGCAGCAGCTGCGAAGCGTTTCCTATATGATTGACCAGCCCGAGTACAGTTTTCTCAAGGATCTCGGCCTGGAGCGCGACAATCCCGGTGTCTTTTCCGGCCAATGGCAGGGCCGCGGAAAAAGCATTACCAGCTACGATCCGGGCAGTGGTCAGGCCATCGCCACAGTTCGTCAGGGCAACGTCCAGGAGCTGCATCAGTGCATCGGTCTGGGCGTGGAGGCCTACAAGCAGTGGCGCCAGGTGCCCGCTCCAGTGCGTGGCGAGATAGTGCGTCAAATTGGCGATGAGCTGCGCAAATACAAGGAGCACCTGGGCAAGCTAGTCTCCCTCGAGGTGGGCAAGATCTACAGCGAGGGTCAGGGCGAGGTGCAGGAGTTCATAGACATCTGTGACTATGCGGTGGGTCTCTCACGCATCTATGCCGGCCAGCTCATCAATTCGGAGCGTGCCGAGCACACAATCCTCGAGGCCTGGCGTCCCTTGGGCCTCGTTGGAGTCATCTCGGCCTACAATTTCCCGAACGCTGTGTTCGGCTGGAATGCAGCGATTGCTCTCGCAACTGGCAACAGTGTGCTCTGGAAGGGTGCACCCAGCACACCGCTGGTCTCCGTCGCCACCACTCGCATTGTGGCCGAGGTGCTGCGACGCAACAATCTGCCGCCTGTAGTCGGCCTCTGTCAAGGCGGCACCGATGTGGGTGCTGCCCTCGTCGCCGATAAGCGCGTGAATCTGTTGAGCTTCACGGGCAGCTGCCAGACGGGCCGGGATGTGGGTGTGGAGGTGCAGCGTCGCTTCGGCAAGGTAATACTGGAGCTGGGCGGCAACAATGCGCTGATTGTCGACGCGTCGGCCAATATAAAAATGGCCCTGGATGCGGCGCTCTTTGGCTGCATCGGCACCACTGGCCAGCGCTGCACCACCACCAGACGCATCATTGTGCACGAGCAACTGCACGATAGCTTCGTGGATTCCTTGACAAAGAAGTACGCACAACTCTTGCCACGCATTGGCCACCAGTTGGAGGCACAAACGCTGGTGGGACCCGTGCACACACAGCAGAACGTGGACAGCTACAAGGCGACCATAGAGGAAGCGAAACTTCTGGGCGGCACTGTGGCCTTTGGTGGAGGCGTCCTGTCGCGTCCTGGCCATTATGTGGAGCCGACCATCATCACTGGGCTGCCGCATGACGCGAGCATTGTGCATCGCGAAACATTTGCGCCCATTGTCTATGTGCTGAAGGCGCGCAATGTGGACGAGGCCATTGCCTGGAACAATGAGGTGGAGCAGGGCTTGTCCTCGGCCATCTTTACGGAGAACCTTGGACAGGCGTTCAAATGGATTGGCGCCCAAGGCTCCGATTGTGGCATCGTTAACATAAACACCACCACAAACGGTGCCGAGATTGGCGGCGCCTTTGGCGGCGAGAAGGCAACTGGCGGTGGTCGCGAGTCCGGCTCGGATGCCTGGAAACAGTACTGCAAGCGGGCCACCATCACCGTGAATCATTCGGGCGAACTCGCCTGCGCCCAGGGCGTTGTCTTCAGCGTGGAGTAAAGCAAACAAAGATTATTGTTACGGTTACATATTATTATTAAAGTGTCTAAATAGAAATGCATTCGGTTTATTAGTTTTGGGCTAGTCACAGGTCGCTGACATCGAAGCGCCAAAAGTCCACCTCAATATCCTTGGACTTTTGCTTGTGGAACTTGTAGCTGGCCTCGATATTATAGCGCAGCTCGGCAACCACATTACCACGAGCACCCCACTCCTTGGACTTTTTCTGGATATATGTGCTGCAACAGAGAGAACATAAACAATTGCTGAGCATTTTGCAGCTGGCACCAACTCACCGCGTGGAGGTTTTGTGTAGAGAGTAGACAGCCCCTGTGGCCAGTCGCATGCCCACATCGAGGAAGCGCATATCCATGCCAGCATTGTGCTTGGTGCCGAAGGGCGGGTTCATGAGTACCGTGTCGAAAACATTGTCCCACTTGCTGCCCGCCAAGTGCAGCACGTTGGCACGCACACCATCAACACAGGGCAGTTCCATGTCGAGCACATTCTGGCGGTAAATGTCCAGAGCAGCAGCGTCCAACTCAAAGCCAACAGTCAGTTGCGCTCCAAGGAGAGCAGCGCCAATGCTCAGCATGCCGCAACCGCAGCCCAGATCAGCGACAAACTTGCCATCGACGTCGTCGTGCTGCGCCTGCATGTGGTGCGTCATGCAGGCAGCTATGTGCGGCGGGGTCGGATACTGCTCCAGCAGAATCTTTGGCTGCTCAAAGTGATCGACACACTGCAGATACTCCTCCAGCTTCTTCATCTTTAGGCGCGCCATTTGTGAGGGACTTGTTGACTTAAGTTTACTTGACGTTCGGTGCTGATGCCGTCGGCAAAGGCTCCAAGCGTGGCAGCACGGGTATAAAACTATTGCCGAAGTACGAGTCCTGCGGTATAAAGAAACCTAGCGTTGTTGAGCTCGTCGGATTGAAGGCGGAGCGTGGAGCGGCGATGCCGCCTGCAGCATTGGGCGCAACGCTTACACCTTGTGCAAATTCGGCTGTTACTGTCGGCTGGCCCAGCAGCTGCGGAGCGGGCATCTTCAAAGCAAAATAGCATTTAGCAAGAAGCAATTAAAAAGAGAGCATTTTGTACCTGATTCGTCGAGTTGCCGAGTCCAATGAGCAGCTGCTTCTTCGTCTGTATTTCCTCGAGTATTTTGCGGTTTGTTTCGGCTTGCTGTGCACTCGATGTGGGAAAAGCCATCAAAATAAGGCAAATCTTAGTTTTAAACAGTAAGCGGAAAACAAATCAAATCAAATAATTACAACGATTGAACACGCGACAAACCGAAACGTTCGGAATTAGTTCAACTGAACAGCTCATTGAATTGAACAGTTTGAACAGTTTCAGTTTGCTTAGCTAGTTCCTTTTGAACTTTCAACAGTTGGCGCACATTTTAAAAAATGTTCAATCTGGTTTGGCTTAATTTAATTTAACTTTACATGCTAAAAAAATATTTAATTATTTGCCATTTATTAATTATTGCAAACAACATGGTAAATATTTTGAAAATATGTACATATTTGTATCATGATATTGCACACACCGTGTAATCAAATCTAGTATTTTACTTAGCATTTGCGCTTTTGGTATTTTTGGGCTTGTTGTTTGCTGCCACACTACACTAACCAAAACGTGCGTTGGCAAACAAAATAAATAAATAGTGCACGATCGCAGATAAAATATCAACAAGAAAGTGCTGATAATTAATTTGTGTACATTTAAATTGTAAAGTGAACTAGAGCTGCAACATGAGTATGAGCGATGACGACAGAGATATCGATATCGAGAGTGACGTAAGCAGAGTCCCCAACACTTGACGTAACAAACAACATACAATTTAATACTCAATAATAATATACAAATTGCAGGACGATGTTGACTCGGATAATGGTCTCGGCTCCTCGCGCAACGCAAGCACCGCTAATTTTACGCAGGTGGGCAAAAAAAGAACGCTAACCCTGACAAACGAAAACAATAACATTGCTTTGTTTACAAACACATACACGTGAAATCCCTTGTTGGTGTTGCTGTTGTTGCAACACTGAGAACTTATTTATTTATTTTTGAATATTGTTTCAAGGCCGAAAAACGAGCGCATCACAACGCTTTGGAGCGACGCCGCCGAGATCACATCAAGGAGAGCTTTACCAATCTGCGCGAAGCGGTGCCCACACTCAAGGGTGAAAAGGTCAACAAAACAAACTTAATAAAACAATTAAAAAGTGTACTAAAAATAGGATTAAAAAATTATTTTTATTTTATCATAATTCTTAACACATTTGTATAATTTCAGCAAACTTTACGAAATCATTTAAATTACAATCATTAATTAAATTAAAGCTAAACTGAAGCAGAATTCGACAGAGAAATTAATCGACAGGATTTTGGATAGATTTTAGACGAGCATTAATTAAATTTCTAATAAAAATATTAATATTAATATTAATTCTATTTATTTACAGGCTAGTCGCGCTCAGATACTCAAAAAGACCACGGAGTGCATTCAAACGCTGCGACGAAAAATAAGTGAAAACCAAAAGGATATCGAAGACATCAAGAAACAGAACAGCCGGTTAGACGAACTGAGTAAGTCGACAAATCATTTATAAATATTTTTGCTTAAATATAAAAATTCTTTAGTACGTCTGGAGGAGGGCAGCAGCAACACTACAAACGGAGCCGATTTTCTCAGCGATGACGAACTGGGCAGCGATGCTGAGGATGCCTTAGAGCAAGCCGACTTCAGCCGGCGCAGTAAAAAGCTGAAGACATTTCATGCATAGCCCAATTATGGACATATATTTATATATGTATAAATATAGATATACATTTATATATGTATTTGTATGTGTTCTGCTTGCGACACAATCAAATCAAAGTTGTTATTGCAAAATCATTATTTGAATCCTTACAATTTAAGTCCAAATTACTTCCATTGTGTCTACCTTAATGCGTGTGTTGACTTGTACTTCCGAATGCGAATAAAAATTTGTATCTATTTTGTATATATCTAATAATAATAACACACTTTTCTATCTGAGTAACTAAATTGTTTCTACTCGAGCACAACTTAAATTTCCTCATGATAATTTTGTTATTAATTAATTTTAAATTGCCAACAGGTTGAACGTACGATTTTTATTTTCATTTGACAATTGTATACTTATTTTAAAATCACCCACATTAAGTTTTAAAATGTTTTTCAGAAATTGGAGTTAAATGTGTTCCCCTTTCCAAATGCCGACAGATTAAACTAATAACCCACAAATTTCGGTATCTAAAAATATGTTATATTTAAGAATAACAGACGCAACTATTTGAACTTAAGCGTCAGCCAGAGCAGCACAAAGACAAAGAGGATAAAGAGGAACATGTAACACATCTGCTTGGAGCCGCCGCCTTGTTTGGCCAGTCTCACGACGCGCGTCATTGTGTTGCCCAGGAAGCCGCCAGTGCGATCCATGTCGTCATCGATGCCCCGCAGCAGCTTGTCCTGGTAGCGCACCTCGTTGCCAATGTCGATGGTCAGCGATTTGAGTGCGCCAATCTTCTGTTGCAGCTCCTCCGCAGCGCGTTCATTTTCTGCCTCGAGTGCATCGGGTGCTGTTTGACCATTAGGCGCTGCTGGATGCTGATTCAGTGGCTGGTAGGGATAGTTGTTGCGTCGCATGCTGCTGCCACTGCCGATGTGTGAGCTTTTGTGTGCCAGCTTTGCATCAATTCAACTCCAATTGCTAAGAGAAAGAAATCCAAAATTTAAAAGCTGTTTGACACGTAAACTAAACGAATTGCATACTCGATTGATAGAAAACAAGCTGCTGCTTTGTGCGTTGCTTTATTCGTGAGTTGTTCGCTTGATGCAAACCGTGAATCATTCGTCAGGAGGTTATCAACTGTCCTCAATAATAATTTATTTAATTAATAATATTTCATGTGCAATGCGAAATTTGTTGAATGTAATGTTTAATAGAGTGGAGCTGTTCCATTGTGAATCAGTTCGATAGCTGAACTGTGCGGGGATGACACTTGTTTGAATATAGGAAACGCGAAAATCTATTCTATTTCTAAATGTCAGCATTGCTGAATCAATTTAAGTAAATAACTAAAACGAGCTAAATAATCATTCCATATTTTTTGCAATTGCTGCAATTATTAATACACATATGTAATATAAGACTTCTGTATAAGAGACAGTAGAAGAACTGAACCAGATTATAAAACGAACTAGTGCTATCACGAACAGCTGACAGAGGCATAACGTAACCGGAGCTTGTTTGCATTAGTTGATCCATTTCCCATGGCAACTTCTAATCTATATATTTTTGAAATTATGTGAAGTGTTAAATTTCGGCTAAAGTTCAGTCATTCGATTGGTTAATGTTGAACAAAACTTGATGAGTTCTCGCCTGCCATTGCATAATTAATCTACAAACTACTTAGGTAACAACAGCAACAAAAACAAGACAAAAAATGATAAATTTATGCATATAAATTTGTGTTAATATCTTAAATTGTGTGACGAACTCAATCGATACATTTCAAATATTAAGCAACTAACACACACACGCACCTAGTTACCTAGTTAATACAGACAGACTCACACGCACACGCACCATAAGGTTAACAGTAACTAATTTGAGTGTGACCCAGTGCGGCACTTTTGGCCCTGAGTCGCTTTTACGTCTCACTGCCAATTGCTGCTGAGGCGTAATAATCTTGATATAGAGCAGAGAGCACCAATTTAGTTGCTTGTTCACCCTACTGCTTAAGTCTGATAAAGATAAGCGCGCGCGTCGAATCAGCGTACATTGATTCACAGCAAATAGCACTTGTTATGATAACGATTCACTCCCCACCTCGACCCTCAGAATTTATACAGGAAATCGAACATGGAACTGCCCCAGTTGCTGGCCACGAAGGTTGGCGTGTCCGTGGAGGCATTTCGCTTGCTGCTCACGCTGATGGCCGGTGAGTGCCTAATAATCGATATTATTATCATAAATAAATCAATTTCATTTATTTCTCTTGCTCCACAGGCTATCCGATTGCGGCGATTTATCACAAATTCGTCGCGGACTTGGCCGCGAAACCGTTGCATCATTTGTACTTTGCATTTTGTGGCTTGAGCTTGTGCTACTTCAACTATGGCATGGAAACATATCACTCACTCCTGGGCATTGGCGTCACCTATCTGCTCGTTCTCCTGCTGCGCGGAGCGCCTGTTCTTTTACTGGTGGCCAATTTCATATTCAATATGGGCTACCTGCTGCTGGGCTACTATTTTACGGCCAGCAATGAGTACGACATTTTGTGGACGATGCCGCATTGCATTCTGGCGCTGCGCATGATTGGGTTTGGCTTTGATCTCTCCGATGGCCTGAAGCCGGAGGAGGCCCTCTCAAAGGATCAGAAGGAGACGGCGCTGCGCAAGCTACCCTCGTTCCTGGAGTTGTTGGCCTTCGCCTACTTCCCGAGCAGCTTTCTGGTGGGACCTCAGTTTCCCTATCGACGATATGAAAAGTTCACCAACGGCGAGTTCCGTAAGCACGACGGATACGTGAATGCGGGCCTGAAGCGCTTGGGCGCTGGTGTCCTCTACATGAGTGTCTGCCAATTGGGTTTATACTATCTGCCGGACAACTATTTCCTTTCCGAGGAGTTTGCAGCGCAGTCGTTCATCAAGCGCATCTACTTCCTAGGATTCTGGGCTAAGTTCTCGCTGTACAAGTACATGGCGTGCTGGCTGTTCGCCGAGGGCGGTCTCATGTGCCTCGGCTTCACGTACAAAGGCAAGGATGAGCTCGGCAATCCGGACTGGTCGGGTTGCAGCAATGTCAAGCTGATGCTACTCGAGTCGGGACACACCATGCAGAGCTATGTGCTCAGCTTCAATGTAAACACCAATCAATGGGTTGGTCAATATATTTTCAAACGCCTGAAGTTCCTCAACAATCGCAACATCAGCTATGGGGCTACTTTGGCTTTTCTTGCTATCTGGCATGGCTTCCACTGTGGCTACTACATGACCTTCCTCATGGAGTACATGATTGTCAGCACCGAGAAGCAGGTGAGTCCTTGTCATCCATTTGAATGCAATCATTCCTTATAATTATCCCTTATTGACAGATTGAGAGCACCTATACCAAATACGTGCTGCCCAAATACGGCGAGACGTTGAACAATTCAAGGATCTATGCAGTCCTTTACTTCTTTTGCTTGAAATCGTATAATATCGTCTACATGGGCTGGTGCCTCACCGCTTTTGTTTTCCTTAAATACGAACGCTGGATTACGGTCTATAGAGCCGTCAACTATTATGGTTTCACTTACATGCTCATCTGGGCGATCTTCTACAGGGGCTTTCGTTACTATCGCAGCACGCACCCCAAGAAAGAAGCCACAGACTAATCAGCCAGCTATTAAGCAAAAAAAAGAGTGAAGTTTTAATTACAGCAAACATTTACCAAAACACGTTCAATACATTCAAATAGAATGTAAATAGAGAAACGCAAAACTAAATCTAACTCGAAATTGCAACTCGTTAATAATGTGAATCGTTTTAATCGGAAAAAGCAATGCCTAGTCAATGCTCGTTGCTCATTGGAAACCAAATGGAAAACGGCCTCGAGACTTATCTAACTATAACGACAATTTTATATCTTACATTAGGACGTAATACATAATATATTTTGATATGCTCACGATATAATGTCCAACTACACATGAAAAGTGCAAAATCCAATAAAGCAAAAACAATTACATTAGAAATGTAAATATTTTCACAGTTCTTTAACCCCAATGATCACTGTAAAGATTCTGCAACAATTGTAATATCCACGAAAATAAAAGCTAATAACAATTCCTGTCTATATATGTATATAAAAGCTAGATCCCAATGAGCGCTACCCAGTTTGCTTTACTTATCTGTATAAATCGAATGACTTTCTTACGAATGAAAAACATTTTTTTATTTGTAATACATTGTTTCGTATTACCCCTATAAACTAAAGTTACCACTCCCCCTTTCTTTTGATATGTATATATATTTTCATTATTATTTTTATTTAAAGGGAAAGGCGCAAAAAATAATTCGCACATTTGATAAATGCCATTATTATTTTTTTGTTACTTTTCTTCCTTTTTCAGAAAATTAAATTTTTTAATTTTGTTATCAAATTTAAATAAGTTGAAAATGGTGAATAAAATTATGTTTTTGTTCTCACTTTTTCTAAGACTCTTCTTTCACTTCTAAAAACGTATTTTGAAGTTCCTTAAACTTTCAAATTTCAAAAAGAAAACTTGAAAAGATTTCTTCTCCATAGAATTGCATTGAAATGTGTGCAGTTAGCGAGTGGAAAGTTGCCCAATAAGTTCAAATATATCCTCGGTATGGGTACAATGCTTTTTGTAAATATATTTATTGAAGGAGCTCATAAAATGATGAGGATGTATGATCTACCACTAATGATCCATGGCCTGGGCATCGCCGTCACCCGTCTCCACGCGATGCTTGGCACCACCAGCAGCGGCAGCAGCAGTGGCATCCTCCTCGTGCTCGGTGATCTCGCTGAACATGTAGTCATCTTGGTACTCTTTCAGTATTTTGCTCGAGCGATTCTCGTCCAGGAACAGAGAATACACCTTCTTAACGTCCTCTGTATTCACTTCGGTTGCTTTGCGACGACGACAAACCAAATTAGCTGTGGTAATCAGTTGAATGGCATAGCGCAGACTGGTGTCTGTGGCGATGCGTGTGAGGATAGTCAAGGCATCGGGATGCATGATGCAGTCCTCTTCCTCACAGCGTATCTTGAGTATCTCTTTGACCTCCTTCTCGGTGTAGGCAACAGTGCGTATGATGATCATGCGATCGAGCAGATCGATTGGAATGCCGTGAGGACTGCGATAGTTGGTGCCGCGGATGCGTGTGATGCCACGATTGGTAGCCATGACCACGACCGGTGCCATGTCGGATTCCAGGGCGCGATTTAGAAAGGAGAAGCACTCAATGTCCAGCATGTGCACCTCATCAATGAAAAGGACGCCCGGATTGATCTCAGCCTTGCCCTCCTCGCGCCACTCCAACACCTTATTGTTGATTTGTTCGCGCACCTCCTGCTTGATCTCGCCGGTGTCCCCGGAGAAGAGCGCCAGGAAGCCGTGGGTGCGACTGTTGATCACATCGATCTCGTGTAGAGTGACGGTGTGCACCACTTCCTTGCGCTTCTGCAGTTCGCCCTCGGGGCACTGCACGAAACGAGTCTGTGCCCCAGTGGCATCATAGTCACGGGCCCGAGTGAAGCTGCGTCCCAACTTGTTCACCTTGCCGGAAGCCTTATCTATAGTGATGACATCGCCCGCCTGAATCTTCTCCTTCATAAAGCATTCGATGATCTTGTTGCCCAGATCATAATTCGTTTCCATTTCAGTGGTCTTCAGTGTGACTTTGCCCACCTTCTGTCCCGTGCCGGTGGCGGGACGTTCGATTTGAATTTCGACAACCTCGCCCTCAATAATTTCCGTCTCCTCCTTTATGCGCACACCGATGCTCTTGCGCAGCGCCTGCGATAGCGCCTCAGTTTTGCTCATTTCCAGCGAGTAGATCTCCGATCCGGACATGCTGGTAAATGGTGTCTCAGTGCCCAAAGCCTGGGCCATGCCCACAGCGATAGCCGTTTTGCCTGTGCTCGGTTCACCCGCCAGCAAAATGCAACGCCCAGCGATTTTGCCCTCGCGCACCATTTGCACGACAACGCCGGCGGCGCGCCGAGCATCCTTCTGCCCGACCATGCCCTGCGAGACGGCGCGCGCCTCCAGCACATCGTCCAGGCCGAGTCCGCGAATGTGCGAATGGGCGCCAATTCGTTCAATGCGCGTTATGTCGCGCACCTCGATTTTTTCTGCTTCGGCCATGATTTTCTGATATTCTGTTTATCAAATTTTAAATCAGATTTTTTTTCCAATTCCTGCTACTGTTACTAGCTGTTGTTTGGAATGATTCAATAAATAAAATGAATATTCAAGATTTTGTTGCTTGGCAACATAAAACAAATTGCCTATTCGATTTGGCTTACTACATGTGTTTCAGAGTCGAATCTTTTGTTGGCACTCAATAAATATCGATAGTATCGGTTCGTGCGATATTCTTTCTGCGCATTTGTAATCGGTAAGAAGTGGCGCAGAGGCGACAAATTAAGTTTGAAATAATTACGTTCTAATATTATAATATATATAATACTTATAGTTTTGACATTTAATTACTATAATGACAGTGTATTCAAGTGGCCCAACAATAGGCAAATAACACAATACTATAGTTATAATAAAAGAAATAGAAGAACACAACTTGTTAATTTGAGCATCAAATCCGAGATCAATTATGGACAGGTTTGAAGAGAAAGAGATCGAAAATTCCTTGTATTTCCGATCGGGACTGTAAAATTAAGGCGGTTAATTAACTCTGAAGAGCCAATCTCACCATTTATTAGTTTATGTAAGAAGATTACATCAAGAATTGCTTGAATAATTGTTAATAAAAGCATTCGATGAAGTAACTTGAACAGACATGATAAAGTTTCTGTATTCTAATAGTTAAATATTTGTAAATCCAGAAGATTAAGTTTGATAATTAACAAGAAGTGATTTAAAGAGTCAAATCATTTTTGAAGTCAGTGCAAATAACAGCCGTTTGCATTGTGTTTGGAAAGTGAATTATAATCTGGGTGAAAACAGGGATCTACAAAATTCGAATAGCAAAAGTTTATATTTTTTGTAAGCCATCTGTAGTACATTGTAAGAAAGTAGAGTGGATAAAACACTCGATGTGGTATGTCTTGGTTTTTATTCTTTTTTTTTTTTTGTATTTATTGTTTATTATTAAATATTAATTACAATTGAAATTTGTGCACAAAGTGTGTGAAATGGCAGTGAAACGTAAAATAATTAGCAAAAACTTAAATGCTGCTTACAAATATGCGGCAAATACAAACAGGTTAAATTTATTTGATTACGATTTGAGCCCCAGTTTATCGGCTGACTTATTCGGCATTCTTAGCACTTGCCGTTCGTCGGCGCCTTGGGGCGACATATTTTACTGCGTCCATTTGCGCCGTAGACAATGTTGCAGGAGAAGGTGAAATAGCCGCAAGTCGATGACTTTGTGTAGTAAGTGGATTGGAAGTTTTTGTTCTCCTGCGGCGGGTTCTTTGAGTTGTCCATGCTGCCCGTCACCGACTTGGTGACTGTCACATAACTGTCTGGGGCGCGTGGCTTTTGGGCAGCCACGCTCGATGGAGTCACATCACCATCCTCCTCGGCACTGATGTTCACCTTCTGCTTGTCCGTGTTGTGCAGCTCAAGTGCCTTTGTGTGGAATTTCTTCTCCACATTGACGGTGCCACGGAAGCCGCTGGGCACAGACTCTGTGGTTGTGCGCACCGGATATGAATTGATGCGACCGTTCTGGTTTTGCACCACTGAATACGGTCCTGAGTTCGGATTAGCCACCACCACCTGCTGCTTTTGTGTGGGCGATGATTGCGTATAGGTCAGCGGGGCTGGTGCTGGGGCTTGTGCTACACCGGCGATCGGGCTTTTGAGCTTGCTAGCAGACTTGGGGCTGTCTTCGAGTTTGACGGGCTTCTCACTGTAGTAATCGTCATCATCATATTCGTCTTCCAGCTCCTCCTCCTCCGGCTCGTCTTCTCCAGTTACTGGGGATTGTTGGGGTTCACCAAGATTGGGACTGTCGCTATGGTCAATTTCTTCCTTGCTTCCCTTTGAGGACTTCAGCTCAGGTAATCTATCGGATTGGGATGTGATTCCCGGGCCGCTAAATACCGCATCAACTCGATCGGTGACCCTAAACAAATAAATACGTCCTTTGTCAGCTTTGTAATATCCTCAATTCAATTTATTTATTTACTAACGCGTTGGGCGAGTTGCCAAACTGGCTGATTGTGTTGAACAACTCTCTGTTCTGCTCGCGATACGTCGCCACCTGTTCCTTGGTTCCCGATGCTGATTGCGCAGCGCCATGGTAGGAGACACCAAAGCTGAAAAGCGAATTGTCTGGTTTATGTTTGGAAATGAGGTAAGGTTCATTGAGCTAACCTGGATGTGCCGTGGATCTGAGACTGGCTTTGACCGGAGTGGCTGCCCGATTGCGCAGAGGCTTGTCCGCCACCAGACGCTGTGGCCACATTATTTTCCTGACCCGGACGGAAGCCAATTTGCGCTTGCGATGAAGTCTGACCGGGACCGCTGGACTGTGCATCAGCCAGGCCGCCCTTATCATTGGCCTGCACTTCGCTCTGGCTCTGATGTTGGATGCCACCGCTCTGTGATGAAGCCTTTGTGCCGCCGTCCTTACCATTAAGTTGGACTTGCGCTTGAGACTGAGAGGGACCGCCAGAGCCTTGAGACTGACTCATTGCGCCATCCTCATTACCGGTGACTTGTGCACTTGCTGCCCGATCGGCATCCGAGGTCATCGCGCTGGCACTGAAGGAACTACCCTTGGTGTAGCTGCCAGACACCTGCGTCTTTGCAGTACCTCCATTCTTCTTGCCCTGAGCGCTGGCCGAAGCTTGACCATCGCCAATAGCGGACTCTGCCTGTGAGAAGGCATCATCAACTCCGCCGACACCAGCAGCTCCAGGTACTCCTGTAAAATGCAAGACATCAAATAATTTGACAGAATTACTTTATATATTACTTACCCACAATACCGCCAGGAACAAGACCTGTTCCAGCATCAGTGTAACGTCCAGCACCAGGTAGGCCAACAGCTCCGGGCTGAGTTAAGTATCCAGGTTGACCACCGCCAATTCCAGGCTGTCCTCCTGCTCCGGGCTGAGTTCCGTATCCAGGCTGACCGCCGCCAATTCCAGGCTGTCCTCCTGCTCCGGGCTGAGTTCCGTATCCAGGCAGACCGATGCGAATTCCAGGCTGTCCTCTAGCTCCGGGCTGAGTTCCGTATGCAGGCTGACCGCCGCCAATTCCAGGCTGTCCGCCGCCAATTCCAGGCTGTCCTCCAGCTCCGGGCTGAGCTCCGTATCCAGGTTGACCACCGCCAATTACAGGCTGTCCTCCTGCTCCGGGCTGAGTTCCGTATCCAGGCTGACCGCCGCCAATTCCAGGCTGTCCTCCAGCTCCGGGCTGAGTTCCGTATGCAGGCTGACCGCCGCCAATTCCAGGCTGTCCGCCGCCAATTCCAGGCTGTCCTCCAGCTCCGGGCTGAGTTCCGTATCCAGGCTGACCGCCGCCAATTCCAGGCTGTCCTCCTGCTCCTGGCTGAGTTCCGTATCCAGGCTGACCCCCGCCAATTCCAGGCTGTCCTCCTGTTCCGGGCTGAGTGCCGTATCCAGGTTGACCACCGCCAACTCCAACCTGTCCTCCAGCTCCGGGCTGAGTTCCGTATCCAGGTTGACCGCCGGGAATTCCAGGCTGAGTTCCGTATCCAGGTTGACCACCGCCAACTCCAACCTGTCCTCCAGCTCCGGGCTGAGTTCCATATCCAGGTTGACCACCGCCAATTACAGGCTGTCCTCCTGCTCCGGGCTGAGCTCCGTATCCAGGTTGACCACCCCCAACTCCAACCTGTCCTCCAGCTCCGGGCTGAGTTCCGTATCCAGGTTGACCGCCGGGAATTCCAGGCTGAGTTCCGTATCCAGGTTGACCACCGCCAACTCCAACCTGTCCTCCAGCTCCGGGCTGAGTTCCATATCCAGGTTGACCACCGCCAATTACAGGCTGTCCTCCTGCTCCGGGCTGAGCTCCGTATCCAGGTTGACCACCGCCAATTACAGGCTGTCCTCCAGCTCCGGGCTGAGTTCCGTATCCAGGTTGACCGCCGGGAATTCCAGGCTGAGTTCCGTATCCAGGTTGACCACCGCCAACTCCAACCCGTCCTCCAGCTCCGGGCTGAGTTCCGTATCCAGGTTGACCGCCGGGAATTCCAGGCTGAGTTCCGTATCCAGGTTGACCACCGCCAACTCCAACCTGTCCTCCAGCTCCGGGCTGAGTTCCATATCCAGGTTGACCACCGCCAATTACAGGCTGTCCTCCTGCTCCGGGCTGAGCTCCGTATCCAGGTTGACCACCGCCAATTACAGGCTGTCCTCCAGCTCCGGGCAGAGTTCCGTATCCAGGTTGACCACCGGGAATTCCAGGCTGAGTTCCGTATCCAGGTTGACCACCGCCAACTCCAACCTGTCCTCCAGCTCCGGGCTGAGTTCCATATCCAGGTTGACCACCGCCAATTACAGGCTGTCCTCCTGCTCCGGGCTGAGCTCCGTATCCAGGTTGACCACCGCCAATTACAGGCTGTCCTCCAGCTCCGGGCTGAGTTCCGTATCCAGGTTGACCGCCGGGAATTCCAGGCTGAGTTCCGTATCCAGGTTGACCACCGCCAACTCCAACCTGTCCTCCAGCTCCAGGCTGAGTTCCATATCCAGGTTGACCACCGCCAATTACAGGCTGTCCTCCTGCTCCGGGCTGAGCTCCGTATCCAGGTTGACCACCGCCAACTCCAACCTGTCCTCCAGCTCCGGGCTGAGTTCCGTATCCAGGTTGACCGCCGGGAATTCCAGGCTGAGTTCCGTATCCAGGTTGACCACCGCCAACTCCAACCTGTCCTCCAGCTCCGGGCTGAGTTCCATATCCAGGTTGACCACCGCCAATTACAGGCTGTCCTCCTGCTCCGGGCTGAGCTCCGTATCCAGGTTGACCACCGCCAATTACAGGCTGTCCTCCAGCTCCGGGCTGAGTTCCGTATCCAGGTTGACCGCCGGGAATTCCAGGCTGAGTTCCGTATCCAGGTTGCCCACCGCCAACTCCAACCTGTCCTCCAGCTCCGGGCTGAGTTCCATATCCAGGTTGACCACCGCCAATTACAGGCTGTCCTCCTGCTCCGGGCTGAGCTCCGTATCCAGGTTGACCACCGCCAACTCCAACCTGTCCTCCAGCTCCGGGCTGAGTTCCGTATCCAGGTTGACCGCCGGGAATTCCAGGCTGAGTTCCGTATCCAGGTTGACCACCGCCAACTCCAACCTGTCCTCCAGCTCCGGGCTGAGTTCCATATCCAGGTTGACCACCGCCAATTACAGGCTGTCCTCCTGCTCCGGGCTGAGCTCCGTATCCAGGTTGACCACCGCCAATTACAGGCTGTCCTCCAGCTCCGGGCTGAGTTCCGTATCCAGGTTGACCGCCGGGAATTCCAGGCTGAGTTCCGTATCCAGGTTGACCACCGCCAACTCCAACCTGTCGTCCAGCTCCGGGCTGAGTTCCATATCCAGGTTGACCACCGCCAATTACAGGCTGTCCTCCTGCTCCGGGCTGAGCTCCGTATCCAGGTTGACCACCGCCAATTATAGGCTGTCCTCCAGCTCCGGGCTGAGTTCCGTATCCAGGTTGACCGCCGGGAATTCCAGGCTGAGTTCCGTATCCAGGTTGACCACCGCCAACTCCAACCTGTCCTCCAGCTCCGGGCTGAGTTCCATATCCAGGTTGACCACCGCCAATTACAGGCTGTCCTCCTGCTCCGGGCTGAGCTCCGTATCCAGGTTGACCACCGCCAACTCCAACCTGTCCTCCAGCTCCGGGCTGAGTTCCGTATCCAGGTTGACCGCCGGGAATTCCAATCTGAGTTCCGTATCCAGGTTGACCACCGCCAACTCCAACCTGTCCTCCAGCTCCGGGCTGAGTTCCATATCCAGGTTGACCACCGCCAATTACAGGCTGTCCTCCTGCTCCGGGCTGAGCTCCGTATCCAGGTTGACCACCGCCAATTACAGGCTGTCCTCCAGCTCCGGGCTGAGTTCCGTATCCAGGTTGACCGCCGGGAATTCCAGGCTGAGTTCCGTATCCAGGTTGACCACCGCCAACTCCAACCTGTCCTCCAGCTCCGGGCTGAGTTCCATATCCAGGTTGACCACCGCCAATTACAGGCTGTCCTCCTGCTCCGGGCTGAGCTCCGTATCCAGGTTGACCACCGCCAACTCCAACCTGTCCTCCAGCTCCGGGCTGAGTTCCATATCCAGGTTGACCACCGCCAATTCCCGGCAGTCCTCCAAATCCAGGTTGACCTCCGCCAATTCCAGGCTGTCCTCCAACTCCAGGTTGACCTCCGCCAATTCCAGGCTGTCCTCCAATTCCAGACTGGGTTCCGCCTCCAGGCTGTGTTAGGTATCCAGGTTGACCATTGCCAAGTCCAGGCTGTGTTCCATATCCAGGTTGACCTCCACCAATTCCAGGCTGTCCTCCAACTCCAGGCTGTCCTCCAACTCCTGGCTGTCCTCCAACTCCAGGCTGTCCTCCAACTCCAGGTTGACCACCGCCAATTCCAGGATGTCTTCCAACTCCAGGTTGACCTCCGCCAATTCCAGGCTGTCCAGCAACTCCTGGCTGTGTTCCATATCCAGGTTGACCTCCGCCAATTCCAGGCTGTCTTCCAACTCCAGGTTGACCACCGCCAGTTCCAGGCTGACCTCCAACTCCAGGCTTTCCTCCAACTCCTGGCTGTCCTCCAACTCCAGGCTGTCCTCCAACTCCAGGTTGACCACCGCCAATCCCAGGATGTCTTCCAACTCCAGGTTGACCTCCGCCAGTTCCAGGCTGACCTCCAACTCCCGGCTGTACTCCAGCTCCTGGCTGTGATCCATATCCAGGTTGACTACCGCCAATTCCAGGCTGACCACCAGCTTGTCCCCCAACTCCAGGTTGTGCTCCGTAGCCAGGTTGACCTCCAACACCTGGTATGAATCCATTAATCCCTTCTATACCGTAAGCGAACTGCGGACTGCCCCCACCAGGTGTACCGCCTCCGGTCTGAAAACGGCCCATTCCCAGCTGTCCACTTACTCCCGGCTGAGTTCCATATCCTGGAAGTCCTCCTGCGGAAGGTCCAGCACCTGCTGATGATTATTAAAGTAGCTTGTATTGTGCTGTAGTCTTCTAAATTTCTAAATTGATTACTCACCTGGTAGACTAATTATCCGACCGGGAATATTAGAAGCACCACCATCTACGCTGGGACCACTTGTATATAGTGCAGAGCCTCCGGCACCTCCAGCACCTGAGTATTCCGTGCGATATCCAGAACAGTCACCACAATCTCCTGCAGAGAATTGACTCTGCGCTTGGCCCATGCCATGAGCACCAGCTAAATAATGCATCAGGTGTAATGAGCTTATCGATATCGTAATTGGGTTCCTGGATACTTACAAACAGTTGCTCGCGAGCCACCTTCACTGGCCTCCGCCTCAGCTTTGCCATCCTCTTCGGGCTTGCCAAAGTTTAGGTATTGAGACTGTGTTTGTCCTCGGACACTGCAAGTGCATTATTAGGTCAAAAGAGTTCCAGGTCTGCATGGCTTGATGTTGTTACTTACTAGCCTCTGCCGCTTCTTTTAGTTCGCTCTAGTTCAGTCAGGGGATTCAGCTCCGCATCATCATGCACAGATGATTGTTCCTGAAGTTGACACAAAATGATTATGTTCAATGCTAATGTCACTCTAATCTCAATTCAAACCAAAAAATCAAAAAAATGTTTTAGTCAAAATTAAGTCTTAGCTTGGAATGCTTCTAAAACTGACCTTGGTCACAAGTATACGATTGGGTCTTATCTCGATTTATTTGGGCCGAGTTCATGTGCATTGAACTACTCTACTTTCACGAATATGCTTTAAAATGTGTGGCCCCCTCTCTCTCGCTCTCTCTGCCTCTGTCTCTGTCTGATACACTCTTAATTTATGATGTTTCATTAACGTATTTGGTACTTACAATGGTCGCTCCATTTGCGTATGCTACAAGCAACAGCACGCCAAGCAGCATGCCCCATCGCAAGGGCAACATTTTAATAAATCTAATTTGAATCCAATGGAAACGCGTGCTCTCGAGTAGGACACAACCAGCAAGCTGTAAAATTAAATGGAATCGTATTATCACCACAATTTTACTTGATTATATTTTGTTGTATTCTTTATGATTAGTTTGTTGCTTATGCTTTAAGTGTGGATCGTTGCGCTCCGCAGTATCCGTCACAAGGGGTTATCACCAAAGAAACTTTGTCAAATGCCAAAAAAATCTATTTCTATATTCTATAAAGTATGCATGTTCATCGAACCAATTTAGATTTAAGATGACGCAATGAAGTGTGTTGGCAAATTTAAAGTGAGCCTTTAAAACAAAGGAAACTTATCGCAATTTTAGTTTACATTCTGTGATCTGATATCATTCTCTACAGATACGTCATCCTTTTATCCTTTTTTTTAGAGGGGACAGTGAAATGATAAAATGTTTTTACATCAAATCCATATCCATACACATGTCCACTTTCACATCTTTTTCATATTTTTTGAAACACATCAATAATCCCATAAATCGGTTAAATCGGTGTTTTGCTCCGCGATCAAATGTTTGTAATGTATTTTCATGTAATTTTCACTATTAATCAGCGCCTAAAGAATTGACTACTTGGATGCATCCTTGACACAGTTCACGCACAAATAATCACTCGAAATTTCATTCACTTGTTTCATTCATTCATTGATTTATGCGAAGATATCGGCTGGAGTATCGCTTGTATTCACATATCCTTGTTACACAAGTTATTCAAGTAGTCGACACATTTGCACATACTTCTTCGCTTTGTGGTTAGGATCCAAATTTAAGTTCCGATCTGCAGCCGAATGCGACAACTGCTGGATTGCGAATAACGTAAAGTCGCCAGAGCATGGAAACGTTATGTTCTCGAGCTGTAGTTCAATTCATTGAAAGTGGGCAATTTCAATACATTTGCATCTGGCAGCATGAATATTTATTGAGGATTCACACACACACACACTGAGAGGCATACAGAGCTCTGACTCTGCCTTATCGCACACACACACACACACATAAACACATATTTATATATATATATGTATATACATCGACGCGTCCACACAGAGCACAGAGACAAACCACTTAGCTCGTCGTGAGTGCGATTCATTTGGTGGAACTATCTATGTATTCCATTCCATTACACACATATCAACACTTTGATCGTGTCAATCGATCACTTTGGCTCTGGGGCGCCCCATTGAATGCGTCTGCGTCTGCGTTGCAACATTGTCGTCGCAGTTGGGGGAGACTTTTGACCCATTTTAGGGAAATGTGCCGCCATTTATTAGCATATAAAGATACTCAATTGTGTATACTACGATTCCTATTTCCCTTCCCCATTCCCCATCCTCATCTGGCTATTCCATTTTCAAGTGTATCCCCGCAACCGGCTCATTAAATATGCATGTGGCTAAGTGTGTTGTGTGTGTGTGTTGTAATTGTTGTTATTAAGTAGACACTTCGTTGGATCCAGGGCTATGTTTTGTTATGGGTTCCTTCAGCGGAAGCAATTTGCGCCTGATAACCCCTGATGCCAGCATCATATCTATTAATAAAGCAAACTAGGCTCTATCTATCAATGACTTACTCGGAATTTAGTCTTATCTGTCGCCAAAAATTGTTCAATATTTTTTTTATATTTAAATGGATGAGCTGAACAACACACATACACACATTATGTTGTAAGCTACAACACACTCGTAAATGTAAATGTAATCGTTTGCTGAGCTTGTTTCAAGGGTAGACATATTTTTAATTAAAACGTGCTCGGAGCGCAGCTCCAGCATAGTTTGATTAGATCAACAAGACACAAACTTTTCATTAATAACAAATTGCTTGGTCGTATTGAAATAAATTTGCATGCACAAAAAAAATCAAATCTATTTAGAGCATCTGTGAATGAAAATTGAATATTTTTCAGTTTAGAACGTTAAAATTGACAATAATAAAGTGTTAAAATGACCCTACGCCCATTTTTATTGAGTGCAAGTAATAACGACCAATATGAGCTACTTAATGGCCAAGCTTGCCGAAATATAATAATAATTTAATAGAAAATACATTTATTTATGCTTTGACTAACACGCTTAACCATTTTAGAGTACGTTTGATTCATTTAAATTTCGCGCCTTGCTGAATCACCCTGTGCGATGCTCATTTAATACCAAACCGGTGACACGTCGAACGCACTGTTTGTTAGTATTTCATTTTAGTCGATTGCTTGGTCACACTTTCGAAAAACTTGTAATGGTTTTGTTTACATATTTGAATAAAAGTTGATTTTACCTCGTAAAATAAAGTTGTATAATCACAATGGGCAATGGCGACTGGATGCCATTGCTATTCTGTGGCCTCTCGATACCCATCTCGCTGTTCATGTGGCTGGGCAACGTGGCATTCTCGAAGTTCTGGCAATACGACTACGAAGGTAAAAAGAGAGATTAATTTCATCTCAATTTCACTGATAATCTTGCAATTCCAATTTCCATTTTGATTGATCGGTTGGTAGAACCGCTTGTAATTCCACCCACTCGCTGGTTGTTCTCCACTCTGGCGCCGTTGGCTCTGATGACGGTGGCACTGCGTCGCCGCTCTGTGAGCAAATCTGGAGCGCTTCTTGGTGTGATTGTTGCCTTCACGCTCTCAATTGCGAGTCACCCGTTCTTCGGCAGTTTGGTCGTTTTCTTCTTCAGCTCGTCGCGTGCGACCAAATTTCGTGCGCAATCGAAACGCAAATTCGAGGACGATTTCAAGGAGGGCGAGGGCCAACGCAATTGGGTGCAGGTGCTCTGCAATGGCGGCATGGGCATGCAGCTGGCGCTGCTGTATCTGCTGGACTGCGGGAGTGGAGAGCGTGCCATTGATTTTGGCAAGGAGTATCGCTCCAGCTGGCTGGGCATTGCAGTGATGAGCTCATTTGCCTGCTGCAACGGCGACACCTGGAGCAGTGAGCTGGGCAGTGTGCTCTCCGCACGCGATCCCATCTCCATCATCAGTTGGCGCCGTGTGCCACGTGGCACGAATGGCGGCGTTTCGCTCATTGGTATTGTGGTCAGCCTGCTGGGCGGCCTCCTCGTTGGCTTTGGCTATTTCGTAACCATTCGCTATACGGTGGATGCCAAAATGATGCTCGTCAGCCCGCCTCAGTGGCCCATCATATTGTTTGGTGGCTTGTCTGGACTCTTTGGTTCGCTGCTGGACTCTGTTCTGGGCGGCGTGCTGCAGTTCTCCGGGATCACTGCGCAGGGAAAGATTGTGGATGCGCCCGGCAAAGGGGTTCGACATGTGAGCGGACTGCGCATTCTGGACAATCACAGCGTTAATCTCATTTCCAGCATTACCATCGGCGTGACAATGCCACTGTTGGCCCTCAAGTTTTGGCCAGGGCGCTAACAGCGCCTCTGGCTGAGCGTACGGCTTCCTTAACTGATTTCTACTATGCATAAGAGCCGCGACTATTTTTGTAATGCTTCCAAGCGCAAAGCGAACAAAGTGACTTTTATGTACGTAACGCAAACGATAGACTCGAACACAACGATCTGGCCAAATAACACAATCCTACTAATAGCTTAAGTAAACAAATTAACAAAATATCTCAGTCATTTGTGTGTGTAAAGAATATTTGTAAAATGTGTCAAGGAAAATCCTTAATTTCTTTATATTTGTGCCAGACTGCTAGCAAGTAATACATATCAATTTCATTTATCATGGAATACTTTAAGTACAGAAACGTGGAGATTCCACATCCCAATGTACTTAATGTGTTTAAAGTGGTCTGTTTTGAATGCCTTGTAACCTTGTTGGGTCCACTTAATACACTTAATTAATGTCATAAGCTGCCACAAACTTTAGTTTAGTTTTGCTAAGGATTAAAAATACACTTTTCAAAATAATATTGTACGAATTAAGAAAATTGTATTAATCCCTTTGGATTTTGTTAACTCGTTTAAGCTTCTGCAATTCAATGTTGCGCAGCCAGTTCTGGGAGAGGAGGCGCAACGACTCATTGGAGGGCATCGCTCCACTCGGCGTTGGCTTGGCAAAGCCTATGGAGAACTTGATCATCAGATCTCCCATGGGAGAGTTGACAAACTGCGAACCTGTCGAGATGGTCTTGAAAACAATGCGTCGCTTGTGCTGATAGATTTGCTGATCTGGTGGCAGGCTGTTGCTGGGAACAGGACGTTTAGTGTGATGCACTGGCTTGTGGCTCAGGTAGCTTGTGGGTGGTGCAATTGTGGTGCTCGATAAGTCAGTGTGGTTCGCAATGCCCTGCGTTGGTTTTGAGTGTGAGCCAGCTTTTGCTCGAGTGGTTCTTGGCAACGCAGTGGTGGTGGTGCGTCTTCGTTGGGGACGATGGCGAACGGTGGTGCTAAGACTGCTTGGAGGCATTGTGCTGGTGCTGGTACTCAGCTGTGACGGCATCTGGTAGCCAGCGTCGGGCAGTATCTCGCCGGCAGTTGCATCTGGCTTCTCCGCATCGACATAAGTCTGCCCCGCATCTGTCATGGTTTCGTCCACATAGTCATCATCCGCATCGGCCTCGTTTCTAATGGGAAAGAGCGGTTTTTTGGGCGGCTGTTGAACGCGCTTCTGCTTGGACTTCTCCTCCTCGTAGATGGGCACCTCCGGTCCGGCACCAGCCAACACTTGCTCCATTTGCTTTTGCAGTATTTCGAAGAGCGGCGCATTCTGTTCATCATCCGTTAGATCGATGGGTTCGCTGGGCACAAATTGATTGTTGATATACGCACTGCGTGCATCCAAGTCTTCATCGACATCCAAGACCTCCCCCTCCTGATCCTGATCCTCTGTCTGAGCACGAGCCTCAGCCAGCGGCAGCTCAGTTATTGCATCTGTTGCCAGGTCAGTTGGAGACGCATCGATGTTGCTCAGAGCTGCAAGAGACAAATCTTGAGTTATTGCCCTTCTAGTCTAGGTTTTGGGTTCTACTCACCTCCCAGGAGCAGTAGTAGAAGCAACCTGAAAGCTCCAGCTCCGGCTCCGCCAGTTCTGTCTCCCATTGCAGTCGATAGCCTTCTGTATGCAGCGGATGCATTTGTCGCATCTTTTATAGGTTGTTGCCCGAGAGACAACCTGCTGAATTGGCCGCCACCTCACACCTTTTTGAAATACTGATATATCTGATATATCTTTCTGTCAATCAGCTCATATAAAGATCGTAATTGTTCTTTAAAAAAGGCGAGCCCAATTTTATTTGGAGATCTTTTATTCCCCACCGCCCACATTTCATCATAAAAAATAGATAAAAGTTTCTGGTAGTAAAGAAAAATCGTTAAGGGAATTTCCAAGCCTGTTTAGATCATTTTTATGGAAAAGAGAAAATAGTAACAAAAAACTTATACAGTTATTTACCAAATTAAAATTAAAATTAAAATTTTTAATTTAATCTGATGTCTTTTGTACTGAACTAAAATGTGCATCAGAATTTAAGTATACAAGTTTAAAAAAGCTTTTTTACGAAACCACAATTTAAATCGAGTTTTGTATATTTTTTTTAATGTATTTTTAATTTTATTTACTTCTATCTTAAGCAATCTATTATAATTTTATAAAAAAAAATTAGTATTTCAATTAAAAGATACGTCTCAAATCTCCAAAGAACGTCAGATTAATTTTGAAAAAACCTTTGCCAAAAAATATTTATCATTTTCGAGGTTACTTGTTAAAATTGTCCATATCTCCTGAACAAATGTAGGTTAGATTTGGGTATTTCTGATCAGCTTCTTTTGAACAATCAACGCTTTGTGCACAATCCTTTATGAGCTCCAAAAAGTTTCCTAAAAATATAAACTTACGCAGAATGTGATATATTTGTAGAGCTAACTAATTGCTTAAAGTGACAAACATATAAAAAATTAAACTAAATTTTTATTGATAAAACTAATTGAATACCTAATTGAAAATGTCTTTAAAGTAATTTTAAATTGTAATTATCAATATTTTATGTCCATATATTATTAATATAATATATTTATCATTCAGAATTACTGAATATTCATTAGCTTTAAATCGTAGTACTGGGAAGAAAGCTATCAATAAATGTTAGATAATCGGGCTAATATAAAATAAATAATAAATAAAATAAAATAAATAAAATATATTTTTATTTTCGTTTGCCTACAATTATCACCCCTTCAAAATTGTAATCAGTCAGGACTTAAGCAAATATTTCCAAACGGGTGAAACTTTGGACTGTAGGCTAAAAAAGAATTTTGGTTAAGCTGGCTATCGTAGGACCCAAGATAAATCCTTAAAGCGCAGAATGTGTGGAATTCGCTTGAAGTAGCAGAAGGAAAACGACACTCAACCTAAAGATAATTCTTGAATTCTTGCAGGAAAATGGGCTAATGGGAAACTTGAGTCTCGAAAGGTGATAGATAGATCTAAGTTGGTCATCAGCAGGTCCATTATCCTAAATAATCCAGAAAATCTGCCAAAAGCAGTTTTTGTTGTTTTTTTTTATTTATTTTTTATTATTATTTTTAATTGTTTAAATAAATTAATGGAAGCGTTGGGTACTACTTGCTATTCAAGATACAACATACTTAAGCTTATCCTTATCAGATTTGATCTGCTCCTTGGGCGTCTTCATGGACTCGGCAGTTTTCTCCGTTTCGCTTCCGACCAGTGCAGATTGTGGCTCTGCTGGCTGGGAGTGAGCAGATTCAACGGTCTTTGCTGGCATGGGGGGCAGAGCAATGTTCTCGATAGGAACAGGTGCTGCCTTTGGCATTGGCACTGGCACTACAGTTTCCACAGTCTGTTTCATAACGGGCAGCACAAGAGGCTCCGCACGTGCTGGTTTGTTCTTCTTCTTGGGCTTATCCTGATCCTTTTGCTCCTCGCTGCTCTCATTGCTGTCGTTGTCCTTCTCAGTGCTAACCACTGCAGCTGTTGCAGTTGCTGTTGCTGGCGTAGCATTGTCGCGGAAGAAGGGCGACGACTTGAACTTCTTGTCGGTGTAAGCAGTTTCCTTGGGATAGGTTTGCTGGCACTGCTCATAAGGCAGATCTGTCCACAGTCCATGCGTGCGACACTTGGCCACATTCAGCTTGCATTTGTTGTAGAAGACGGCCACCTCGTTGGGTGTCTGGCCGCAGATGGGCTCATAGCCCTCCACACAGTCATCGTCGCAGAGGTAGCCCTCGCTCAGGGCATGGGCAATGCTGTTGATGGCACCTGAATTGCTGGCCTGCTGGCAGCCCGTTTTGCCTGGCTCACAGCCAAACCAGGCAATCGGTATGGCCAGGAAGGGAGGACTCTGACGCTTGCCATCGCTACCCTTCAGAGGTGTGTAGGTGCGCTTCACATAGTAGCCATGCTCTTCGGTGGACACTTGACCGCTGTTGCCGTCCAGTTCCGTTGAACTGGACCACTTTGTCTTGGTCTTGGCTTTGTGTGAATCATCGCCTTTGTGCTTGCGTCGCTTCGCCTCAATGGTGGCGGGTGCCAAGAGCAGCAGAGTGGCAACTGAAACAGTTGAGAGAAGAGTGGCAAGGGGTTGGAATTGGAGTGGCTTGCTTTTACCTGAGCTGTCAGTGGGCACAACTTACCTACGATGCAGGCAGCCTGTTGTGGTCTCATCTTTACTTGTATGATGCTTGTTCTGTGCCAACTCGATCTTAATAGCTGCTCACTTGGACTTGAACTGATCGCATCTTGTTGTCTGCAGCGACTTAAGTATCTCATCTCTCAGCTGCGCTCAGCTGGGTTGAGGAATTCTTTTTCTCCTCATCCGGTTTTCTTGGTAATCGTTAAAAGTTGTTTTCTGTTTTTCTTCTGTTTCTGTTTGTTTGCAGGCAAAAGTACGCAAAGTTGGACTTTTTCTTATGTTTTGGTGAAATTTTTATGCAAGCTCATGTGGTTCATTTATCAGCGACGTGCCCGCGTACCCTTTTAGCTGTTTATTGATAGTCATCTAGAATGTTGGTTTCCAACTGGTTGCTGCTTAACACCTTAGCCACCTCAGCCCAGCCCGACTGCCCCTCCGCCCACCCGTTCACGGGGCACGGCTTGCGTCCAAAGCCGGTTCGAAATGGGGTCAATCAGAAAGGTTTAGTGATCTCGTTTTATGGGCGCATACGATTCTACTTATTCGCCTTAGGAGATTGTCGTGGGACACAAGTGTCTCGTCAGCAACTGCGCCTGTTTACTTTAAATTATCATCCAATCAAACTGCTTTTATCACCATCTGAAAGTGGTGGGGACTTCAAACTAGATACTACTCATGTGGGTAAACAGCGTAATCGATGGTCTAATTTCGGAACTTTGGTTTATATAGTAGTTGACCTAAATTCGGTAATTTGATTATTTATGACCAGGGTGTCAAAAACGATAACCAGTTTTGAGTATTTGTTTCTAATTCTACATTTCTTTACTGCTGAGCCTATAATAACTAAAAATCATATTTAAATAATTATTTATAATTATTTGTTTGTGCTATTTGAACATATACTTTCTGCAAGTGTTTTGTTGCAACAATGTTCAACTTAAATTTGCTGCTTGCCATTTTTAACTTATGCAATTAATACAAGATAATATTAATTGAACAACATAGGGGAATAGAAAAATAAATATGTTTAATCAATATAAGTAAAAGTATCAAAAATCCAAAAAAAATATAAATAATAATCGTGTATTCAAATGATTTTTTAAATAGTATTTAATTAGACGGAGTGCAATGATTGGGGGCACTTCTAATGTAAAACCAAAAAAAGAAAGATATCAATTCAAATGAGATTAGGATGATCACTTGCTTTCTCTCAAAGATTGACTCATTTGGATCTTGATTACTTATTGCTTTCATTGATAGCAGATGCGTTTGATTTTCAAATTAAGCATTATGGAAAAATATTCACAATTCCAAAATGCATTAGAAAGTTGACAAAAAGACAAGAAATACATAAAGGCAGCCAAAGTCGATGGTGTGGGAAGGCCCCTAATTATTGCATAATGACGGAGGCAGAGCAATGACTGATAGCCAAAAGAAATTTAATCAGTCAATGTTGTGCGTCATGCTGTGGTACAAGAAATCTCTTTTAAGTTATTATTATATGCCTGGTGGAACTCGGGCATATATTTGCATATGACCAAAGCAACAAACGAGAAGAGTTTGCCTCGAAGCGCCCGCAACTGAAATATGACTGTTAATGCTTAAGCCAAACAGACGGGAGGCTTGAGCGTAAATAAACAAATATATGAAAGAGGTGACCAAAAACCGAATTTTGAATAAATGATTTCGGTTTCTTTTGTTGTGTAGAAATAAACAAAGTAAACAAAAAACCAAAAACCAAAAATACAAAAAACAAAACAAAAATGTAAAAAGAAAGAGCGTTGAGAGCTCGTTGCAGTAAAAGCGGCTATTTGGACGATGTGATGGTCTGCCTCAGAGACCAGAGACCAGACCTCCCCAGTACCAGAAGAGTGCCTGCCTGCCTGACCGGGGCTCATGTATACTTTCATTTTAGAAAACAACAACAAGAGAAAAACCACAGCTGTCGGATGGCTATAAAAAGCGAAAGCAAAGCGCTGGATTCGCTCATAAAGACCGCAAAACTGCAAAAGTCAACTGTGCCCCGTTCCCGTAACCGTAACCATAACCGTAACAAGGATTAGCCCCATAATAAGCAGCAAACATGGCTAAGCACATTTATATGACAATGGGTAAATTTCAGGTAGCAGAAAACTCGACCTTAAAGCTAATTCTCACTTCCAATCCACACAGCTGCCTTGCTCATCTTGGCCATTGCTGTGAGCGCCGCGCCGGCCAACATGGATGAACAACTAGTTAAGGACACTGATGTCCAAGCCTCGAGCAAAGTCGAAGAGGTGGCAAGCTCCAGTGCGGATAGCGAGGAAGATGACGAGGACGAGGATGCTGGTGACGCTGGACAGAAGCAGATAAATGAGGAAGTCAATAGCGATAATGAGGATGATGAGGATGACGACGATGATGATTCGCTTATCCGAAGACGCCGCGACGCTGTCGAAGAACCAGCCAAGGAACCAGCTAAAGCTGAACCTGCTCCAGCTGCAGCCGAAGCTGCACCAGCTGCAGCCGAAGCTGCACCAGCTGACGCCGAAGCTGCACCAGCTGACGCCGAAGCTCCACCAGCTGCAGTTGAGCAGAGTGCTGAGAGCTCCACCACAATTCCCACCGCCGCCGCAGTGACAACGACCCGTAAGCCAGTGCTCGTCCTTATACGCGACGCACTTAAGAAGGTCACCGCTGGACTGCCCACGGAGCAGGTGGCCAACAATGCGCTGCAGTATTTCCAGCTGTTCGAGCACTTTATACAGCAGACCATCGAGCAGGTCATTGATGCCGCCGATGAAGATGAGGAGGAAACGCCACCAGCTGCCCCCGCTGCAGCCGTGGTCACCGAAGATGATAAGAAACCAGAGACGGCTGAGAAACTACCGGAGGAGACTTCAGGCTCAGTGTCAGCTCCATTGCCAATCCCAATTTCAATGGAGAATATTCTCAAGCCGGCGGAAGCAGCTGTAGCCAGCAATGCAGTTTAGAAACGCCCAACGAGAACCTCAACTATTTATTGTCACTATTTATTGTTAGCTGTAAAATTTGAAAATACATGCAATTTGCTAGAAAATTTGTCAGCTTTTTTACTATTTAGCCTTATTCATCGAGCTGGGCAATATTGAAATCCCGAAGCAATTGGATTTTCCTACGGCTCTGGCTGCGATGACGATTCGTAATGCGCCTCCTGGGTGGTTCCATCTGCGCCAGCAGGCGATTAAAGTATGTGTTGGATGGCTTGGAGGATTGCTGATTCTTGTGGGCGGAACTGTTCTTCACCTGCTGCAGCTGCTGCTGTTCACCAATGGTCAAGCTGAGCGGCAATGTGCCAGATGTATTGATGTAGATGGGTATGGTGATGTAAATGGGTGTGCCAGCAACGGGTTCAGAACTGCTTTCCTTAATATGGGAAATGAATTCAATAATAATGAAAATAGACGGAAAATACTCAGATAAATAGTTTGTAATTTAAAACATTTGCTTAAGAATTAATTAGAAAAAATAAATCAAATTCAATTTGTGTATTTTTAATTTTGAATAATTTACTGATATTTTGATCTTGACTTAAACACAAAAAACCTGATTTATTGTTAAAGTTTATATTTTCAAAATGGTTCAAATGGAGAAAGTAAAAGATGAACGCAACATTTGAATAACAAATGAATTGAATACTAATTTGGAAAATGAAATTTAAATCAATTGAAAGTTCAACGCTCGCCGCTGATGGTATGGATAAAGAAAGTGAGGAATATCCATAACGTTGTCCAAAATCAAGTGGCAAATTACTTGTTTTCAGATGTTATAGTCTTAAATTCAAATCGACTATGGTAATTCTATCGATTTTCAGTGTTAGCTACCTGCGCCTGGGTTGATGCCGTTTGAGGTTCATATTTGCCTGCCTCAGTATTAACTGGTTCTGCCAGAGTTTTGACCGGGCTAGCGTTGGCTTCATTTTCATCTGCCAGCTGCTTGAGGAAGTGCAACGGGTTGGCATCGTGACTCAAACTGTTGAACTCATCGTCTGTCAGTTGGGGCAGTCGATCAGTTAGAAAATTATACTCATAATCGTCGCTGGCCAAGCCGATCTTGGCCTTCGCTGTGGATGTGCTATCGGGCTTCAGAGTTGTGAGTCTCCGTGAGTATTTCAGCAGGGCCTCCAATCTGTATGCCTCCTCACTGTCATTGGGTTTAAGCTGGTTCGGATTCTGGTTGTGGGCCAACTTTTGGCTGGCACAGAGCGTGCTGCAGAGTAGGACAGCTAAAAGGTGGTTCAGACGCAATGCAAGTCAATGCTAATGTCATATTTTATTTTATAAAATATTACACTTAAATCGATAAAAGTAAACTTAAGTTAATGCCCAGCCCTAGCCTAAAAACCAAATGAAATCAAAAATCAATGAGCTCTACAGCGCCGTCTTCTTGCCATTGAGCACCACATCGGTGAGGCCGAGCTCCTGGAACTGTTCCAGGCGCTCCACCTGGGTGCAGAGCCGCTTTTTGAACTGCACCTCGCGACTGAGCATCTTGAGATCATCCACGGTGCACAGCTCACTCCATCTGTCCATATTCTTGGCTATCAGCTCAGCCGTCAACATGATCTTGGCCCGGGACAGACGCAGATAGGAGAAGTTCGTTCTGGCCCGCCGCATCTCTTGACGGTATAAAAATAGCTGATAGTGAATGCTAATGTTGCCCGAGGACTTCCTTATTCGCTTCTTTGGATGCCTCTTAATTTTATCCTGCTGCTGTTTATTTGCTTTGAATTGTTTCTTGAGCTGCTTCCGTTGCTGCTTTTCCGCTTTGATGGTCAGACTCAGGCTGCTCATTTCGATGCACGCTTATTCACGTTTCAGCGATCCGTGTGCGTTTAATGCCAGGACGAGTACAGCTCATCCTTATATAGCAAGCAGGCAGCCTCCCATCGAAATTTCTGGACCCGAGCAGGTAGCTTATCTCATTAGCGCGTGTTAGCAGGCGCGTGTGGGTCATAAATATGTTTTTCAGATTTTCAGATTTTTCATTTGGGTTTTACTTTCTTCCTTATCGTCGGCCTGGGTATTTCCACTATTTATTTATGGTTTTATGACTGGGACATTGGGTACCGTAACCGTACCCAAACTGGTATACCCAAAGCACCGCCGGCTGTGTCCAGTCTTAAGCCTCAATTAAGGTTTCCAACTTAGCGCCGATCCTTTGAAAGCAGCTCAAATTATCTGCTATTCGACGCGACGATGTGTTTTGTGGCGTTTGTTGGCTTTGGAATTTCGCGAAAACGCGCTGGGATACATTTCGTGGAATTATGCGGATAGTTCTGGCAAACACATTTATGGGTAACTCGCGGAAAAGAACTAACTAACATTGGCCTTGCCCCCCCATATTTCACATATTTTTCAGAAAGTCGAAGACCTTCTTAGTATTTTGATGGATAATGTTTATTTACATTTAAACTGCTGACGGTTGAGATATTCTAGATTGTTTTTAAAATAATCTACCTTTGTTTATATAAATGTTAAGTAAAAAAGTTCAGATATTCTCATTAACTTTCTGTGAATTAATAGAAAGTACGTTAAGCGATCAGAAAGTGCTCCTAAGCTGTATTCTAAAGATAATAGATTAAGTTCAAGCTTATAATTTGTATCCTAAACTAATTTAGGTATTCGTATCACAGATCCTTGGTCGAAATCATTCAGCTGATAGTTTTGTGAATTTTAATTTGATTAACAACTTTTTCTACCCACTATTTGAGTATTTGTTTTATGGTTTTCACAAAATATGCGCTTTTGTACAAATTCTTAATTTGTAAAAGCAAAAACTGTGTTTTAGTACAAATTCCTAATTTGCCCAGGTTCCCAAATAATATTAAAAGAAAACTTTGTTAAACGCACCTCCACACAGAAGACTGAAAGACCGCTTCATGTTCGTTTCAAAAATAATACTAAAACTGCTTCTGGTCAGCCATTTCCATTTTATAGCAGAAAAATAGTTTGCAAATCAAGAAATTTCACTGGTTGTCGGAATCCAGCTGAAATTCTCTTTTTTGCCAGCTCTTTTGCATATTAATTTTTGAATAGTAAGACAGTCGCTTATCTGCTATGTAAATTTTGACTGTAAAAGTTAAACATCAGCGTCATTGATTTTGTTTCATTGTTGAGGTCTGGGAACCGTCCGCATAACTAATGATGATGCGCCAATTCTTTTTTGCTCACTTCAAGCATTTCATTATTCAATTTTGAATGCATTTTATGAATGCGAAATCATCTCTCGTTGTTGGCCATTCAATGGGAAATTTGCGCAGCTGGAAAATTTGCTCAATGCCTTAGTCAATAGGAATTAGCCCGGGCAGAATCCACAGTCATCGATGAGTTTTATTTAAAGTTGAGTGTATTTATTTTGCATTGGCTGTCAGCATAGCACAGCAGCACAGAGGCCAAGTCAGAGGCCAGGACAAGACAGGATAGGACACGACTCGACTCGACTCGACTCGACTCGACTGGAGTCTGGAGGACATTTCCATTTGACTTGGCGCTGACTGACTTGCCACAATTCCAGACGACGTCTTTTGTGGTTTGCGTTTGTCATTAAATAGCGTCTAGACCAAATTTTGGAAGTCAGCCACAGCCATCGATAGCTGTGGCAGACGCATGTTCTGAGCAAGTAGTTGGCAGCACAATTTGGCCATAGGGAAATACATATTGAAATTGGCAACGTTTGTGAATTGCGATTGACTGAATACCAAAAGCGTTATTTATCCATCCTCCTCCTCACCCGGTTGTTGACTTACTTTTATGCTAAGCTGGACGAATATTTTGCCAGCATATTTATATGAACGATTCCCTTTATATATACCCTTTATATATACCCTTTATATATACACATTTGCATCGCTTATAATGTTCAATCAGCTCTCGATAAACTAATGGTTTTTAATAAACCTATCAGACACCTATCTCTTTTTTATTATCTATTTACCAGACTCTTCACTGCCCAGCCTGCTGTATCCTGTATCTCCCATATCATATTATGAATGCACTCAATTTACTCTTGCAGATTTGGCTTGCAAAATGTGTTGCATCCATTTGAGATTGATCATAAACTTGTTCAAGGTTTAAGCTTGGTGGAAAACTTGTGTCTTTGTTTGCGAGTGTGTATTGGGAACTACGAATATATGTTAGAGCTTGTTACAGGGCATGACCTAGAACACCCTTTCTCTCTCTTGTAGAGAGTGCTATAATCATAAGATCGAAAGATTTGAAGGAGAACTTCCGTGTAACCCAATTTGTATTTTCTTATATGAGTAGAACTGAACAACAAATTTAAATATATCTCATCTTTTTTACCGTTAAGCATTATACATTTTTTGGTCTGATTAAGGTTTTTTGGGTCTTCCCGATCTATGCCAAATAGCTTAGACTCTATTTTATTTAATTTTTTGTAAACCACATTTTTAAATGTTTTAACTCATTTTGATTTATATTAAGAAGTTATGAAATACAAATAATAACTCCGTTCTACAAGGATATGTAATCTTCGGCGTGCCCAACCATTGTAATACTTTGAAATCGAAGGTACCATGGTACCATTGGTTTTGTGCAATGTCCGTCATGCTGTCTGTTCGTCTGCAGATAATGGCAAATCGATAAAGCTACAAATCTCCAACAAATTTAAAGCTAAATTTGGTTGGCAAGTTGTTGGTGATGTCCATCAAAGATCGGCATATGCCATGCCCACCTGCCTAGTTGGAGCCGTCAAACACTTTTATAGCCGTATAAAAATGTAAACCATCGGACCACGCCCAATCCCGCTCCAAAAACAATAAAAGCCTATATCTCCCGCAAACTTGGAAGATGATTGCTAAGATCGTCTCTAACATTCTTTTCAGCCACGCCCATTGCTGCCACAAAATTCACATCAGCCTATATCAACTGCAGTTTTGTAAAAGTCTGGCCACACCTGCCCGGTTCTTTGCTACCTTGTATCAGCAGGTATTGCTTATGGTATCAGAGTATTCCGCAGTCGGCTACACCCGCAACTGCAACGTTCTCTCTTGTTTTTTATTTGTATTTTTTACTGCATTCACGATGACGTTGACGACGACGTCGAGGCTATAATTTTCCGACATTGTGTTCGCAATTTGTTAGCCATGGGCCAATAAATTTGGTCAAATATGCGCCATAAAAAACGGAATGATAGAGAAAAAAGCGGAGAGCAAAGCGAGAGATGTGATCCAAAAACCTATGCACTTTATAATGAAATAAATTGACTTTCATGAAGGCGGCATCAATATGGAGGCAAAAGCAAATAAATCGCAACTTTGAATTAAAATGGTTTGGAGCGGTTCGGCGGCGCTCAGCGATGGGACTCGGAAGGAGTGGGATAAAAGGGCAAACGCTATGGTTCGCCGCTCAATTTGCAATAATGCCACACAGCCAGTTTCATTTCAATTGCAACAATTTCGGACAACGGCAACAAAAAAAAAAGTATAAAATAAATAGGAGTCTGTATATTTATGTATGCGCATTTGGGGCTACTCGCCTCAACTCAAGTTTCGGTGGATGCTGCCCAATATTTGTGTGTGTTTTTGTTGTCTGTTTTTGAGCTGTAAAATGCATTTCACATTTTATTGCGCACTCAATCAAAAATCCATTTCCGTTTGCCGTTTGTGCGGACTCCCGTATCCCAAATCCCGACTCCAACCCGCGGAGTCCAGACTACCGATACGGTTTACTTTTATGCCAAAAATATGCCAGCACGTGTGAGTTGCCGGGGGGCTGGATGAGTGAACAGCCGAACTGAGGAACGGTTAAGCTGAACTGGAATTGGCATCCAAAGTTTGATAATTGAGTTGGAGCTGCTCGCACGTTGAAGTCGTGTCATCATCGACGGCTTTTAGCAATATTGCAACAACAGAGTACTACCTCCATATTATTCGCGCATATACGAATATATGCGATTGCACCGAGGGTCGTAGTCCAGTCCACAACTCCCAATCCCAAACCCTTCTCATTCCCAGACTAACTCCCACTCCCACTCCATTTCCCATTCGCGTTGCACGTGCCAAAGCCAAACGGCGATTGTCTGACATTTTTGAGTTTGATGAAACACGGCCCGTGGGCCCATTCCGGATTATAGGAGTCAAAGTGGAGACTAAAAATGTTGGGCTGACAGCTACTGGGCCTGCGACGGGTACTGTGACTGGGAAACTACCAGACTGTCCCGCAGTGCAGGCCAGTTATGAATTTCAATGAATTTCAATGTGCCACGTTTTGTAGTCAGTGATAACCCAACGAACTGTCTGAATTGCCGATTAGTTTATTGCTGGCAGCGAGAAGAAGGATAAGCACCAACCCTGCAGTTTATTGGCTAGAAATCCCAGTGTTTTCAGATGATGTACAAATTTATGTCTGACATTCCATGACAACGTAAGTAAATTTTCAATTGCTGTTTTTAGTGAATCGCTCAGATTGTCAAACCAAAACAAATTTAGGCTTCGATTCCGAAAAGTGTAAGGGTTTCGGAAAAGATTTCGAAATTTGTTCAAACTTTGTATAGTATTTGATTTTTACGGTAAGCTATCGCTAATTAAAAAAGCTTAAAAAAAGTGAGAATATTGCAGTGACTGCGGAATTCTATGATGTAAGTGGTGTTAGCAGGTCGAGTGAAGTCTAAAACGTTACGTTATCTGCGGTATGCCTAAAATACCCTTCTGTATAAACAAAAGGATCAGAGACTATAAGAGCTAGATAGCGTTTAGGAGGACGTCTGTGAGTCTCACATGTTATCGCAACATCCACAGCATGAGGCAGTAGTCAAATTTAGATCCGATAAACAGAGATTAGTAACTGGAAAGAGTGTGTAAATATACCCCATAGAAAGGTGCACTTTTTTCAATCTGGAAAGAGGGTAAACTCATAAAGATATTTTATTCCGGCAACAGCCAAGCAGCTATCGAGGTTGCCTTACGGATGGTCGAGTTCATTAATAGATAACAACCTACTGGAGCCCTGAACCATTTTGCGGACTAGGACCTAGCCATGTCGACCATAGCATACAAGAGAGATTGAGAAGTACTGACAACCTTTTCATGAAGCCGAAATTGGCAAAAGATTACAGATGTGGCATGTAACCTACAATTGAAAGCTCGTTTGGAGTAATTCAAGGTTTGCTGATGCGGCATTGCAGGATGCACAAGCACCCACAAAAGTTAAAAATTGTCTTGAAGATGACATTCTGGAAGATTGCCCGGCAAAAGGCAGACTCTCTCAGTTTGGGGCATGCATCCCAAGTAATAGTGAACTAGAGGCTCTTAGATCAAGCAGAATCATTGCAGTTAATCACATGATTGGGCTGTTCACGAACGGAGGTCGCAGTAGTAATAATAATACGACAGAGGTACTTCAAATGTAATGGTATATCAACTTGAAGATAAAGATATAATAATATAGATATAAATGTGTGGATTACTTCTAATGCAACATTATGCTGCACAATATAATTGTATGCTACACAATACAACTGATTATCTAATACCACTAATCAGCCAATACATTATTGCCTGCTCAGTGCTAATACTAACTACTACTAACTACTACTACTAACTACTACTACTAACTACTACTACTAACTACTACTACTAACTACTACTACTAACTACTACTACTAACTACTACTACTAACTACTACTACCAACTACTACTACTAACTACTACTACTAACTACTACTACTAACTACTACTACTAACTACTACTACTAACTACTACTACTAACTACTACTACTAACTACTACTACTAACTACTACTACTAACTACCACTACTAACTACTACTACTAACTACTACTACTAACTACTAATACTAACTACTACTACTAACTACTACTAACTACTACTAACTACTACTAACTACTACTACTAACTACTACTACTAACTACTAACCAGGTTTTTACCGAAATGATGCGAGACAGTAAATCAGTCGGTAATTCAAAGGAGACTTTCAAATTATGCGGTTGTTTGGTGCTTAAATGCGGGAATTATGGTATATTTCAATTTATGTCAGTCTGCGCAAATTAGCTGACTTAAAGAACTCATTAACTTAACTACCCACATCTGTAGAGCTCGTCGCAGTATCACTCACTCTTTATGCTTTGTTTTTGTTTTGTTTCTTTTAATTTCGTGTCGTTTGTTTTGTTTGTCTTGTTTGCTCTGCCCTCTGCCCAATTTCATTTTTGGCAGTTTGCTGGCTGCTCCTCTTGTTGCTGACATGACATGAACTGTAGTTTATTTATTATTTGCTCTGATGCTGTTTCTTTTCTATCTTTATTTCTGTTCCTTTATTTTCTGCTTGGCTCTCTTAATTTTATTTATTTCACTAGCTCATGCAAACAACTCTGCTCCGTTTGTGTCTGTTTACGAACATGTATATATATATATATATATATATATATGTATGTATTTGTTGTGTATGTGCCTATAGAGCAGTATGTCAGCACGCTGTTACACATGTAGTGTAGTTTATTGTCAATTGTTTGTGGCATTTATTTCGCAATTGCTATTCATTTCTCTCACTGTAGACTGTTTGTGTTCGTTTGTTTATTTGATTAGTTTTTGTTGCATGACAAATTTTACGCATATAATACGAGTTCAGAAGAACTTTTCATCTCGAACCGACTGCATTGCAGTTGAATTTTATAGCACACTGACAATATAAACAAAATTCGGAATCAAGCTTTCATTCGAATTTCGAATTTATTATGTTGCCCACGAATACGCAAGTTTCAAAGAAAATAATTAATTTCGTTACAAATGCATGTGTATATGGCCAATGTCCATTGTATTTTGAATTTCGCTTAAGGCGACAATTTTTAAATGCAATTCGTACATATTTAAATACATAAGTAAAATAAAGAAACCGAATCTATTTAAACAATTTGGTTTTTAAAGCCAAGCCGCATTCCATCAGTCGTAAAGGGTGCCTAAAAATTCATTCCTTTTGTTTTCTGTTTATGTTATTGATTTGTTCATTTTCGTGCTGAAAGCATTTGTGACAAGTTGTTGAATTTTTAGGTTGGTTTAAGCCATATTTTAGTGCAAATTAAAAATGGGGTTGAACGAAATGATTTTCAATTAAATGTATCAAAGCGAAAATCTATCAAAATATACAAAAGTACAAATGTAAAGTAATTCTTGTATTGAGCATGTGGATTATCAGGGTATCATTAATAAACAAATAAAAATAAATAAAATCCTCCAAGTTTGTCAATTGTTTTAGAGGCTTTATAATGCCTAATAAAATCATAAACAAACGCATTTATTTGGAACACTCCATTTTTCAAATATAACTTTCGTGTTCTGAAAAACATTTCTTCCCTAAGCTGGGCACTTGGAAAATATTGAAAATATTGTTAGAAAATTATTAAATATATCGAGGGGATTAAATTGCTAATTTTTAGGGAAAATTATATTATATAACTAATAATAATGGAACAATTAATAGATTGTTAGTAAAGTCTGTAAAACAAATGATTAACAATCTATTTTATTTATAAGGAATGGAGACTTTAGCAGAAAATTATAAGCTTATACTTGTGCCTAAAAAAATAAAAAGTATAAAATAAAATAAATAAATAAATACTCATTTAAGTATTGTAAAATTATGACTACTGTTGAAGTGCAATAAATAAATTGTTTCGTTTAATTCTCGCTTACCATCTGCAAATCGATTTTATTACTGGCTTTAAAATTTATTTCCCCTTTAAGCTAATTGTTTTATTTTTTCTTTCTTATTATTTTCAATGTCCTTGTTTCTAGGAACCCAGCAAAACAACCCCTTTTTGTATTTACATGCTCGTTTTGTCACACAATTCACGCACAGCTTCTCCGGCGACGAGAGTTTGCTAAAGACTGGCGTTTATTTGGCCATAAATTTAACGTACTACAGTGAATTAACAGTACAGTGCACAGTGCCCCGCTCCCTTTCATGCATGAGTCATGGCCGTGGGGTGCTACTCCCTCACCTCACTCTCTTTGTCTGTTTTAATTTGTGTTGCGTTTATCTGTGAATCTGATGGTGCACAAATCAAAATACTCGTTTATATCCTACAAGAATACGGGAACAGTTCAAGCTGCAGATGGAGTTGGAGTTGGGGGTGGAGATGGAGCTGGAGCTGGAGCTCGTGCTTCCGCCAGTGAGCAGCTAGCTTCATTTGGCCGCTTATCTATGTATGTGATGGGGAAATTGAATTTGGCCACAGAGCGAGGCACACACATGGAGACGAGTCCATAGATAATTGCATGATAACAGGCTAATTTTCAATTAGCGCCATTTTGATAAGCGCACATAAATTAGGCATTCTTTTCGCATGCCCTCGCCAACAAATTGCGAATGAGCTTTTGTTTGTAGCGAGACCGGAGCGCTTCCGGTTTTAGCATTGTTTCCGGCTTGATGCTCAAACGTGACTAGTTTATTGATTTGATCGAACTACGCCATACATAAATTAATAATAATACGAGCATTCTCCAAGTAACAATTTGCTACACTCTGCAAAATGCTTTTAAGCAACCCCCGAAACGCAAACCCAACCAACTAAAAGTCAAACACTTGAACCGACTCAACTCAACTCAACTCGACTCGACTCGACTCCTGCCTGCTGCGACGTGTTGGCCATTTTGACGTCGTCGTCCTCATCATCGTCGAAGTCCTTCTAACCTGCGCCATATAAAATTCCAATCATACTTGACCAAAAGCAAAATACTGGAGAATTCCATATGCCTGCCCCCCCCCCCCCCTCAAAGAAACAAAAAAAAAATAGAAAGAAAAAGTTAAGTGAAGTGGGACGCTTAGGCCAAAGGCATTGAACGCTAGCTGTTCACTTTTGGGTCGAGATTGGGTCTCGCAGCCAGCAAAATGTGTGCTACACTCTTGCCAATAAGTTGCCATTGCTTAACGCTTCTCGATACACTAGCCAAAAAGAGTTGTGAATGCGCTTAAAGCAGTGTGATACACTTTCATTGAGTCGCGCAGTTCTTTTATTAAACATTTTATACAAACTGTGAACTTAACGCAAATAAAATAAAGCTAAAGTTTTTCCCTTTTTTCTGGGCATGGCTCCTACTTGTATTATTAATTGTAATATTATTTGTATATAAATATATTATATTCAGTTTAATCATAATTATTGGAAAAATCATCTTCATTGTGGATAGAGTATCTAGGCAACAACATGTTCTGCTCTCATTTTTCCGGTCAGATTTTCGAAGCTTAGACCAAAAACTTGACTGCCAAATTGGCCTGGACCGCATCGGTGCATTTATTTGTGTGCTGGGGCTTATTTCCAGTGCACAATTTTCGACAGATTTGAAAATAGTTTCCGCTGCATAGGTAAAACGCAGCTCAGGGCCTTGACTACTACCAAGTCAGCGTCTTCACAATATTTGTGGTTGGGCTTTGGGGAGGGGATGAGTTTGGTGTAAAATTCTTTTCACTTTTCAAACGATAACCTTAAACACTTTGCGAAGGGCGCTGCTCCGTGCAGGTTGTCACAGCTTAATCGATTTGGAAAAAGTTTCATGTCGTTTTCTTTGCCGTCTCTGCTTGATACTTTTTTTTACGCCCCATTTGCTTGGAAGCGCTTTCGGAAAATTGCAAAGGAAAATCCGCTGTCGTTGTCGTTTTTGTTGTCGCTGTCGTTGTTGCTGTTGCTGTTGCTGTCGCTGCGTGTTGTTAGTGTTATTGGGTGCCTCGGCAGCAATGATAAACTTTCGACACATTTTTCATTTATTTTCAACACCTTTGATTGATATATTGAACACTTGGCGCACAACTTAAGCAACAGTCTTTGGGTCTCGAGTGGCTCCTTTGCTCCTTGCTCGTAGCAAGCTGCTCTGGCAAGCTGTTTATTCGACGGAAACTCGACCCAGCTGGCAGGCATTGTGCGAGCATTTCCGCCGGATCCCAGCCATGAGCCAAAAGGCGGGCCCAAGCGAGTTGTGGCAAGACAGCCTCGCACAGCTGAGGTGCTTCCGTGTCAAATGCTGTGACAAAGGTGGTGGCTCCGCTGAGAAGTGATACTTCGCTTTCTATGAGCTCAAGGGCCCCATAGTTTCAATTGGTATTTTTGTTACTATTATTACAATTATTATCATTAACTAATATTAAGATAATATGGCACCTTAACAAACTTATACCAACTGTTTTTATATCTGATATGATTGGCTTTTTTCTGAGTTTTGTCTTGAGTTTTATCCATATAACAAATGCTACACCAATTTGTATATAAATATCCCCTGAAATCTTCAAATTTGCTTTAATTTTATAATTTAAATATTAATATTTATTTATTGGTTACTGGTTGTATTTTTCTGTATCAACTGATATTTGTCAACAACAAATAAATGAATACTTAATCAAAACTTATTTAATAAATCGATATAATATAACTTACCAATTTTTCAGAACAAGAAATCGATTTTCACATGGCAGTCCAATGATATTTCGAGTCAGACATAGACAAGCCAAAGCATTATAAATTATCTTCCCAAAAATACTTATATGTGTATTACAAACTGCAAAAATACAGACATACCAATTAAAATTGTTTAAACATTTAGCATAGAAACAGACAGACAGTTTTCTGCACTATTCGCTTCTATTAGTCAAAGTTAATTCTTGAAACTCCAACTTTCCTTTACATAATTAATTCAAGCCAAAAAAAATATATCTTCTAATAAGTTGAGCCACATAACATATTACAATCTTGAGCAAAACCTGCACTTCCTCACATAACGAGCCTGAAATGAACAAATACTATTAAACTTAAGCGAATGACTTGCGCTGTTCATGACTCATGTAGACTAGCATCTGAGCCCAGTTCCGATGCCGAGACAAATATAAAATGCTTTTCATTCAAGGCAATTGCCTAACTAACAAAGAACTTAACAACAACAACAACAACAACAACGGCAATTGCCACCGGTAACAGGCCAAAAAGGAAATAAGACAGTCAACTAAACAAAACGCAAAGATGTGCCAAGCCATAGAAATAGTGGCAGCAGAAGGGGCAGAGGGAGAGGTGAGGGTGCAAGTGCGAAGGGGAAACTTTTCATAAACATTATTAACAATTATTGTTGTTAGCAGAAGTTGCCCGAATGTCTGGCTGGTGTTGCTTGTCGCGTGCAGCCAACGAAGTCCTTTAGGGCTCACACATACACAAAAACACACACACACATACACACACACACTTACACTTACACACATATATACACGTACAGAGAGGACTGGAGCCGGCCAAGTTATAAGCACGGCAAAAGTTGATAAGAATGAGCCATAGACGTCGTCAGGCAGCCACTCTTAGCAGCCAGCGAGTTCTTAGCACGGCAGCTTTCTGCATTTTTAATAAACTAACGCGACGAGGACGAAGACGATGAATCCAGAATTTGTTGCAATTTCTTCTTCTTTCAAATATGCGCACTTGAAATGCGCAAGGGGCATATTAGCTACAGGGTACACATAACAGATACATATACACAATTCTACAATGTATATACACAATTGTGTATTAATAATGTGCAGGACACTGTCAACCGATTATATTACTAATATAATAACTAATATGTACATTACATGCAGGGATAATCAAGTCGGATATATTCCAATACATATTTATAATCTGTACAAGACCGACGACGACTCGACCTAACCATGTCTGTCAATCTGCCGATTATAATTTATTTATGTATACGACAATAACTGAGAAACGAGGAAAGACATCTCCGACAATCTAACTGGGCAGAGCCACTAAGTCTAAGCGAGGCCAGTTATAATCAGAATCTATTTAGGCAACTTAGAGATCATAATAAGAAGTCTCACGGCCTCTTAAGAGTACACTGCAGACTAAGAAGTCAGTAGCGGAATCTGCCGATTTTGAGACAAAGAGGAGGATATCACTGTGTCGTCTGAGCCAAAAGATGCTGCAATATCATTGGGAAACATGTTGACATAAAATCTTGAATCCATGCAACAATTAGCAGCTCTAGGCTCAATAGGGGCTGAATAGATCGATCGCATAAAATCTATTTCTGATTGTATTAAAATATAACATTTTCACAATGTATCAAAAGCAATTTCTGAACACATTTGAGTTTGTTAACACGTTTTGAGTTAAATATCTACGATTACGATTTCTGATGGATAGGGATATCGGTAATGGGTATCTCATAGTCGAGCCGCCTCGACAGTGGCACTCTTGTTGTTGTTGTTGTTCCTATTTTTGCTTGCTGGTTTTCGCTGGCTGCAAATACTTCAAGGAGGCTTAAAGAAACTGGCGCCGTTGTTAAGTTCATAAACTTGCAACAAAAAACGCGCACAGGTTGGCTACGTTCAGCGACGGTTTTTGTAGCGGTTGCTCATACGCCACGTTGGACGTACAGAATGAGTCTGGGATAGATACATATATAGAGTAGATACATAGATATAGATTGAGCAAAACTTGGTGAGTGTGTTTCGTGTTTATTTTCTTTTTATTTTGGTGTTTTTTATTTGCCCCAGCTGCGACTGGCGACTGCGAGGCCAAGTTGAAAGCATTGCAGGAAAGTTTAATTGAGAAAGTTAAGGAATTTCAATTAACTGAGGATATTTGTTATTTTTATTTCGGCATAGCTAGTGACGTCGTCCTTGCCTCGCTCTCGCTCTGGCCCGCGCTCCTCAGCCCAGCCTTATCACTATGCCCCAAGTATTTCGTGTGTTGAGTCATGTGTGCTATTGGCTGGCAAGTTTTTTGCTCCCCGGCAATCCCGGCTTAATATCCCATTAGACAGCGGCACCAGCAGACGCAGTATATTAGCTGAGAGCGCTCAACTCATTTAACACCAAATTGTGGCTATAAAAAAAAAACTTCTAACTTAATTTTCAGCATTGTGTTCTTCGTTTACTCTATACTCAGTCTGGGGCAGGAGCTATCGTATCACCTAAAGAAATGTTTTGTGTTTAATTCGCAATATATAATTGTTGAATTATTTATTTATATCACAAATTAAATTGAATCGTAAATTTAAATTAAAATTGTGGGAAATTTTCTTAAGATTTTTTATTTTATTATAAACATATTCTTTTTTTATTTCCCCTTAAATTGCACCACATTAAAAAACTATTTTCTATTCCAATTTAGTCTTTGCTTTGTTAAGTTGTAGGCAGGAATTTTGTTCGTCCGTTAATCAAATGCCTGCAGACAATGGGCGATATTTGTAATTAGTCGGCGCTTTAGTTAATCGCATTAATTTCGCTTAATTGAAACTACGAGTTGGCCGAATTGTAACAAATGGCAGGGCAATCTGTGCTCACGAGGAATGGCCAAGATTTGTGGCAGCCACCATTTAATCATCATTCAATCAATCACTTGCCATGGGGCGTCTGCTGCCTGTGGCAAGGACACCTGAGTCGCTTGTCCATTTGTGTATGTGTGTGTGTGTATGTGTGTGCTGTTGACAAGTCATGTGAGTCGTGTGTTGTTTAATTATTGTACGCCGCGTGTCTGTTGGCTTACCAATATAGCGTTAACCGCTAACGAGTTAAGTGGTTTTGAATGCCGCTAAGCCACGACCACAGCCATGAGTCAGAGGGAGAGAGGAGTACAGTAAGCACACGACCAAACGAACCAGCGAACATCCGAACAAACATATCCTTGATGAATTGTTGACCGTAGTCATTAAATGAATGGCTGAGATTGTGGCCATGGCGAATGCCTCGCTTGACCTGAATCAAAATTGAGTGCTGTTTAAGTTGTCATATATAAGTGCATGGGTGTGGGTGAGTAAGTGTGTGTGTGAGTGTGAGCGGTTTGTTGTGGCGCTGTAAAGTGATCGGTTGTGGGAATCAACTCAATTGAGTCGTTAAGCGCTAAAAATGCAAATGCATTTGCTTAACTGGTAACAAGCCGTACGCTTAAATCTGGGATATATTTCATGAAATGCACTGCTTAAATAATTGACACTATTAGCTTAAATTGATTGACCAACACACAGCTCATTAAAATGAAACGATTATTTGATTGAAATGCCACAAAATGACGCAAATAAATCCATTAATATTCTCCGTCAAAATAACTGCATGTTGTACTTAAAAACTATTTTGTGTCAATTGGAATTAGTTACAGCCGTGCACAACAATGAAAGGCCGCCGTCATTTCAAATGGAATATTTCAATTCATTAGCTAATGTAATTAGTGATGCACACTCGCCCCAAACACACACACACACACACACACACACAGATACACTCTCATACACTCATAATTAGATTAAGTTGGGCCGTGGTATACGTGTGGTATTATTTAATGCAAATAAACAAAGTCCTTTTGCAATGGAAATAATGTAAATTCATTTGAGCCCAACAATGGAGCAAAGGAGACAACTGAGAACGTTGCAATCGGGCGTAGTTGACTACGAAATACTCTGGCATCAATTATCAAACTTTAAAGAAGATTCCTGTTAATCTAACTTCCAAGTTTGGCAATTTAGCTTTTAAATTACGGGATATATAAACTTTTGATATTGATGTTGAGTTTTCTTAAGTTTGTTAATAGGAATATAATTTTCAGATTTCAAATTATGTCTGATGTCCTTGTTTTATCGATTTACACCTTTAAATAATTTAAAATTAGGTAAATTTATCTGAAAAACTGTGAAGGATATATAAACATATATCGACTTTGAGGAGGCGAGAGGCCGGCCTATCCGATCTTTGAAGGATATCGCCAACAATATACCATCCAAATTTGCTGTTTGTGTGCTTGACTATTTTCAGAAATAAGTGATTTTATCCATTAGCAATTATCGATTGTTGGCACAGCACCCCAATGGGAAAATCAATATACTCATTTACCTTCGATATCAGAGAATAAGAGCGTAAGGAAAGCACCGATAAACCGCGAACTAAATTAAATTGAAAATGCTGTTGCATTACAAGAGGCGTAAACTTGATAAACCTGGGAGAAGAGACCGATGCAGAGACAACGCTTGTTTGTGCATGTGTAATTCAATAAACGGCAGAAAGTGTGACGTGCCACAAAACAAATGACATCAATACCGCACAGCCCATGGCTTTGGGACAAGGGAGGCGATTGTCTAATTGGGCGGCTCCTCTGCTGCTTGTCACGTTTGTTTGCTTTTGTTTGGTTTTGATTTGTTCGCCTGGCATTGCATTTCGCATAGTTTGCATAATTGCATAATAAAGGCAAACAATATGGACGAGTGGGGATTGAATTGAGACTCGAATTTTGTGAGGTGCATGAGAAAAATCTTATTAAGATATCCACATACATTTTATATCATTCTATAAGTATATTTGAGCTATTTGGCGAATGTGAATCCAACAAAGTGTAAATATTTCGAACATGTTTCTTCGCCACTAGCATTCCTCCAGCAGATAAGATTTAGCAGAAATCCGTCTTTATTTTATTTTTATTAATGCATGCTCATGTTAAGCTTATGTTAGTTACAGTAATCAGATGTTATCGATCTCTAGTGTCATTGAGAGCGATTACATGAAGCGCGATATGTAACCGTGTATGTTATATTGCATTGTGTTATTTGCTAAATGCTATGAATGCTTTGCCTACAACATTTTTCTTATTCCTGCCAGACAAGGGACGAATTTATTCAAAGTTTCAAAGCTACGGAACTAATTAGCACAGAACAGCTTGACTCGACTAAACTTGGCGTTCTGATTAACAATGTATATATAAAAATATCTGTTTCTTTTTGGAAATGTATAAAAAGAAGACAATGGCTTGAAATGGCAAGTTGTAGGTTTTATCCCTTAGTACGAAAAACAGTTGCTTACTGTCAACTTGACTGCATGTAGCCGCAAATCCGAGATAAAGATAAAGAGAGAGAGAGAGAGAGAGAGATAGAGAGAGAGAGAGAGAGATAGAGGTAGATAGTGCTGACATGCAATCAGGTTGACAGACTCTGTTAAGTAGAAAATGTGCAGCTAAAGAAGAGAAAATAATCCCAGCAGTCAGTGCAAGTTTTAAGTAGAACACAAACACACACCTGTACACACACACATGCACGCACTCACCTGATAGCGAGACACACACACATATTCACATACATACATTCATACCATATTACTTGATCCGTGCTACTTAAGAAAAACTAAGTGAAGCACATAAGTAGCAACTAATTTTCAAGCTGATGAAACAGCAGCGACGACGAAGACGCTGCCAACGGCAGTGACGAAAGAGATGATGGGAGAGAGAGGCGAGTGCAGAGAGTGTTGACTGCAGCAACCATCAACAGCTGTCTCTTTTTGTCTCTCGGTCTGCTTGGCTGTGTGCATTTGTCTGTCCCCTTTGTAGTTCTGTTTCTGCTTCTATCGCTGCTCTTTGTAGGTGGTGCGTCTGTGCTTGTGTGTGCTGCCAGCTGCGCTTAATATACGAAGTAGATAGATATACATACACATACATACATACATATAAATGATAGAGAAGGAAAGAAACGAAGAATTGTCAAAGTCGACAGACGAGCTGCAAAAGTAAAAGGCAAAGTGCGAAGGCAAAGGCAAAAGGAGAGGCTGACTGCTGTGAAACTGCTGTTGAGTAAATGTGATACAAAAAGTTGCCTAAAACAATTTAAAATTACCTCACGTATTACGTGCGAAATTGCAAACGTTGAGTGGGCGTGGTAGTCGATGCAGGCCACTTCTCACTCTCATCTCACCAGCTCTCAACAATAAATGGCAGCTTATAAGTCAAGTGAAAAGCAGAGTAAACAGAAGAAATGAAGCCAAACTTTGGTAAAAAAAAAAATGGAAAAAAAACGAGAAAAGAAATAGTAACTGATTGCAAAGTGTTTCATTGTGCGGGACTGGGCGTGGCACATGAGTGGGCGGGTGCTCGCAGCGTTCGCATGCTGTGGCATTTTAAGTACAACTTTATAGAGCATACCTAACGGCTCATTCTGCCAGACGCTACAAGAGAGAGAGAGAGAAAGAGAGTGAGCGAGAGCTGCGCTCCAATGCTCTCTTCTAATGACAACGAATGAAGTATTGTCCGTTGTTGTTGATGTTGCTGTGGCTGCTCTTGCTGTTGTTGTTGTACACACTGCGTGTGCAACGAGGCAAGCTACATCTTAAGTATAGGCGACAGAAGGAGTCACAAGTAGTTTGACTTCTAATACGTTTTGTGGCTCATCTGGCTCAGAATCGCCTTAATCCAAACCAAGCTGTTAAAACATTCTACTCTGAAAGTAGCTGCATCGATGCACAAGACTGCAACTTGTATATGCAGATTTTTTTTATCTAACGGCTCTAAATTATGTACAAGTCATACTAAATATGCATTATTTTTATATCGGAAAAAGGATACCAATTTTTTTGAATTTCAAAAGGTCGAATATAGATGATTCTCTCAATATTATATCTCTAAGAAGGCTAGGCAAAAAAAAAATAATTTTACACGAAAAACCTAATTTTGAAAATTCTAATTAAATACAGTAAATTAAATAAATGTTTACTTTGTTATTTTATGCAACTAATATGTATACGCAAGCAGAGACTAAAACTATGTAAATTAATTTAATACAGAAAACCAAACATTACTTTTATTTTATATATATATATATATAACATCTTTTATATTTCACTAATTTAATTTTTAAAAAATTTAAAGTAAAATCTGAGTTGTGGTATTTATTCGAATAAACGCATTTGTCGTCAAATTGAAGAGTCAAACTTTGTCGCCTGTGCGCAGAGTTAGTTTTTATCTGTTAGTTTCTTGCTGTGCGTTGTATTTGTGTTGCTTCCTGAGTAGAGGAAATGCATTATCCACTTAAATGTCAAGCAGGAAGGACTGTGCCTGCTGGGTTGGGCTAGCAGTTAGCAGTTAGTAAAGGTTTCAGATACAAAGCTCGTGTTGCAGACAATTATACTCAGGCAATTGAAGAGCCAAGTTGGGGTTGGGTTGGGCTGACCAACGCTCACAGGCTTAATTAAGTTAGTTAATCTGCGACACCTTTTGGGCCCATAAAAAGCGATTGGAATTGCATGCCAGCTAAACACACTAAAACACAAAACACTTCAACTCTAATAAGGCAACTTCGAATGTGCTAAAATTGCACCTGGAGTGGGCAATTCGCTGCTGTGTCTCTGTATCGGTATCGTGTGTGATTTGAGCCATAAAGATAAAACACACGCTGAACGCAGACAAAACGCCCACAGAGACACAAGTTTGTGGCTGGGTTGCGTTGCGGGGGGTTGATATCAGATTACGGATTGGGCAGAGTGTGGGACTTAGCGGCAATCACTTTGGCAGTCACGTGCAGCTGCTTAGCATCCACCTCCAGCTCCCGCTCCATCTTCAGCAAACAGAAGGACCCGCGTCATATACCCCATTATCAATAGAAGCCGCTGCGATATCAAGCGACTTCGGAATTTGGACTCCAATCTCAGTGATTGACATGCGGGTTGCAGGCATTCGAGCCATTCAACAATTCGAAACCCCATCAATAGGGGTATGTTTGGCTTTAATATGCAAAGTTTGAAGTTCATGCTGCGAAACGGACTTAACCGATTGTATAAAGAGATGTTTGGACTTATGTGCATATATTTTTACCATATTATAGTACCATATTATCAGTTTGTAAAATTAGTGCAACACCTTTGCAAATATATAATGTGTACAAATAAATCAGTATATGGAAAGAAAAAAAACGGTTTCTGTAATCTATACAACAAATTTTTGACCAATTTAACATTATTATTTGATGGTATTGCAACGGTAATCAATAATAAACAGGAAATAACGACGAAGATTACTTACCCTTTTCTACCGGAATTGAACCACCGACATCTAAATTTTAGTCCGGTGTTCGAAATTTTATTTTTTTATACGCCTGAAACAATTTGTATTTATATATATGTAAACTGTTTAACGATTTGCCGCTGCTTTATGCAGTTTTATATTTTGTTTGCCGTCTGGCAAATTTCGATTACTGTTAAAGTGCTATAAAATGTAAATGGTATTCTATGTCTATCGTCCTCCACATAAAGCCCTCGCTGCAGTGGGGCAATTCAAGGAGCAGCCACAAATATTCATATTATTATGATGTAAACGACTTGGCTGTCACTCTGTCTGGGATCAGCAAATAAAAAAAAAATATATACATATTTATATATATATTATAATATATATTTGCTTGCAGAATATTGTATTTCCATTGACAATTGAACAGTGCAACGGGCGAAATCAAAAACGTAATCAAATCATATAAAAAAGCAAAATCTAAGTCGAAATCGAAATCGTCGACGTCGATTTGCAGTTTGAAAAAGCTATAAAAAATCCTTGCATACTTTGAGGGTTGGCGGATTTGGGCAACTAATGCGCCTGTTGTTGTTTGTGGATTGTCAATGGTTATTGATTGTCTGGTGTCATGTCTGCAAGCCTGGGGAGATGTGAGTGGAAGGGGAGCAACGTCTAAGCCGACATGTAAGGCAAGGCGGAAGCTTTTAAGGCATTTTGTGTGCCCCAAACTCTGATCTCCACATTTGAAATGTGAGCGGCACGGGTGTGTGTGTAGGTGTGTGTGTGTGTATGTGTGTGAGCGTGTGCGTGTGTGTGTGTCCTCCACATTTACATTACAACAAAAAGGCTTTCATTTTTTTATTTCTTAAATCTGTGCATGAAAAGCAAGCGCATTTGCAAATATTCAAACATGAAAACGGCTTGGCAAATCCTCAATAGCTAAGCAGCGTATCACAAACGGCTCAGCGCCTGAGCCATGAAGAGGAGGGGACTGCAAGAGGGATGGTGGAGGGGGCAGTTAGTTGACAGTTGGACATGCGGGAGCGTGAAAACTTTAACAAAACTTTGTCATAACTTGCTGAATTAAATTTGTACAAGTCAAGCATTGAGCGTGCAACGACTAACGCTTTATCTTTCAACTCCTCTTCGTCGTTTTAAAAGTTTGCCAAATGAGCATTGCATAGTTTTGGGCGTCGATTGCTATAGGACAGCGCAGTTGGCTGCACTTTTTGACTTGTGTTGCTGCTGGTTAGCAGTTGTTTCCCAACAACTATTGCAGCTTTCACTCGCACTCCCTTTCATTGGGTGAATGCGGAAGTGGATCTAGGAGGAAGGATTGCATAGTTTTCGACTGACTTTGTAAAAACTGAAAGCTGCAATGTAAACTCGAAATAATAATCACATATGCTGCTTGCAGAATATAAGAAATCTTATCGATTGGCCATTGCTTGCGAATATATGAACTGAAGAGTGAGAATATTATTTTGCGTTGCACTTTACGAAAGTAGTTATTGGCTTAAGTGTTTAACAACTTAGAACTTTGAAATCCCTACTTGACGATTATCGTAGAGTATTTCGCGGCAGGTTACGCTCGGCTGCAACATTTTCACTTGTAATTTTGTAATTTTTCTTATTATTAAGAAAAACAACTCTTAAAACAAAAATAAGCATGATAAAACCAGAAGCTGCTACTTTGCATTTCCACCAAAAACACTTTCAGTTGAGTTACGCAGCGATTTTTCAACTTTGTGAAAAAGTTGTATACATAATTAACACATTATAAATAATATTATTGCGCTCTTGGCATGAAAAGCAGCTTGAATTTTTCTAGAATTAATTATGATAATTAATGATATTAATTTCTAAATACCAAGCAAACAAATTTGAGATAAACACAGATGTTCTGAAAAGTTATTTTCATTAAAAATGTAATTCTTAAATTCGGATAACAAATGTTTGCGTTGCTTTTTTTCGAAAAATAAGAAAATATTTGGATAAAGTGAAAATAACCATGATATTTTGGAAGCATATTTCTGAAATATGCTCCGTCAATTTATTGGTTGTCAGGGTTTTTATGCTAACTTTCCAAAATTTCGAATTTTCCCAAAAAGTGATATTAATGTGGTATTCCGGGTATTTTAGGCACATACAAAACAATTTCAGCAAAAACTCAGATATCGTTTTCTACGCTTCTTAAAAATGCTTAATACGTTTTTGCGTTTCCTCTTTCCTAAAGTAGGAAGCAATTTTTAAAAATATGTTTCGTACATTTGGAAATTAGCACAAAGTTGAGAATGTAAAAATGGTTGAGTTGACTTTCCAAATTCTAGTGTATGGCCTAAATCCAAATGGGTGGATAACGCCAACGTTGCTAGACTATTGAACTGAGAGAGCTCACTGCTCCGAGCTGGCAAGTGTCTTTGAGTGTGCGTTGATTTGCAGTCGCCCAATGACAATGACAATGCCAATGCCAGTGGCTGTGGCTGTGGCTGTGGCAGTAACTGGCAGCTGCTGCGCGGTTGGGTTGCTCTGATGCTGTTTTTGAATGAATATGCATGAGCAGTTACAAGCCATCAAAACATGCCACACACTTGCTGCATAGACAAGGAACAAGGATAAAATACAAAAAACTGTAGCTGGGTGAACTGAATCAACTTTAAGACTGAAAGATGGCTGCGAGGCATTGCCATATGAAATTTAACCGCGTGACTAACGAGTATATCGTTAGAAGCGACCAAGCCACTCCACTCCACATCACAACATCGCACAGCATTTGAACCACAGCCATCATGACGTATACTTGATGTCTGATATTCAACGTCCAACGGCGAAGTCGTTGTTGCTGCTGCTGCTGCTGCTGCTGTTGTTGTTTGACGTGTTGAGCTTAATTGGAACACTCGACGACGTTGGTGATGGCGACGTAGCTTTTGATGTTACCATTTCTGTATGTGGCTCGTCAGTCCTGCTGCTGCTGCATCCTTGTGTCCGTGCTGTTGCATTAATTCATGCAGTTTCAAAGCCCTCACACAACACCATACACTTATTCATATATTTTTTTTCATTTTTTTGTTTGTGCTCAAAAAAGGCATCGCTGGTTTTTAGTTAACGCGGGTGCTGCTCAGTATCCTTTTCCGTGGTAACCTTTAAATAACGCCAGAGCGCAACATCATTAAAGCTGCTTCAAAGCTGCCACAGACCGTTGCACTGTGTTCAAATCAAAAGTTCATTGCAGCCCCTTGGGGGCCGTGCACTTTGTTGAGCACCCTGATAAACTGCATGCGGTGGCATGCACATAATGAGAACTAAAGTCGTTCAACAAAACATGCAACAGCAACGCTATTTAGTTTTCTTTTAAACTTTCAGTGTTAGCCTTGAGCTTTACCCCAGTTCTTCAGTGAAAAAGTTGCACAAAACACACCGTTAACAGAACTAAAAATATTTATTTCATTTTAAAAAGCAAAAATACGTTTGTATGAATAACAATTCGTAATTTAAAAATGTTAATAAGGAATTTTGTTCGCATCAAATCATAACTAACGAATTACAATTTTTGCCAATCGGTTAGTGTTTTACAAAACATTTTTCGAGTTAAGCACTTTTCAATGCTAGAAACATTTCCTTTTTTGGCTCAATGTGCTTTGTTATTGTATATATTTAAATATCTAATAGATTTTTCTTAATATTGCAAGCTATTGTGTGTGGATACAGAAATAAATAAGAAATAAACTGTGTGTTGCATGCATTTCAGATGCAACACAAAGCACAGAGAGCATGTAGAAACAGAAAACTTAAATACTTGTCATGGCAAATACTTTGCTGATGTATTTGTTGCCGTTGTTGTTGTGGCTGTTGTTGCCGTTGTTGTTGCTTTTGCTATTCCCATTGTTGTCAGGAAGCGCCAGCAAATGGCTGCCTCTTTCCTTGCAACATTCGTTGCTGTTGTTGTTGTTGTTGTTGTTTTGCATTATGTTGCATTTGCAATGCAAATGCTTTGTACTTTTTGTTGCTGTCGTTGGCAACGACGCGTCGCGACGACTGAAACAGTAGCAAAGGCGGCAACAACAATGACGAGCACAAGGCTTATGTTTATGCAACTTTTCTCGTTGTTCTTGCTTTTGTACAGCCCTTTATTTCTTTATTGCGGTTTATATAGGGATTTTAGAGGATGTGTGTGCGTCTGTGTGTGCATTTCCCTTCTGCTGTTTATATTTCTAATAAAAATGTTACATCATTTTATGCATCGATGCACAAACACTTATAGACTATATACATATATAAAAGAAGTAGAACTTGGATGAGTAGACGGCATTGTACAAAATTTGGTTTAGTCCGACGGCATTTCATACTTGGGAATATACAACATCGATACAACATACTTAAGAGTTTTTTTTATTTATACCCTGAATTTATTAGTATGCAACTGTCAGAAGGAAGCATTTGCTACATTTGCTTGATCAGGATCAAGCCGAATCGAACTTAGATTCCTATTTTGAAAAAAAATATAAATAAATAATGATACAATAAAAAATATAGAGAAATTAAGCAGGACGTTCCATTCGGAAATGCTCTTATATCAGTTAATTCCAATATTACAATAAAAAGGAGCATTTGAGCCAAAAAAAAGATAAATTTCGCACAAATTTTGTAAAATTATAATGATACTGATAGTGAATATGTGTAAAAGTATATATGTTAATTTTGTTGCTGTATGAAAAATATGATGAGTTTCGGAATTTGGGTTTTAAGAAAATGCTGGTTCTAATTTCCGATTTCGATTCTAAATTTCAGAAGCAGTTCCGATTCCGGTTTCGCCTGGACACACTGAAGTTCTCGTATACCATACGCATATCGAGTTAATTTCATATCCTTGGAGTCGATACAGATCCAAACCCGATTGCAATAGAAGCCACAATTTTACATTAATATTTAAATGTACATATATATATACGAGTATAGAAAAAGATATATATTTTTTTGATTTGAAATTGTGTCTTTTACAAATTGCCATTACAGCAGCTGCATACATTTGAGTGCGCAAAACTTTTAAAAAGTTAATTTGGCAAAAGAAGTTTAGTATATTTAACAGCTGTGTTCAGAATATAGCATTTGTACTTATTTAAAGTTAGTTATTTCTTGTGCTTGCTTCTTGAACTGTACTTAAGTACATTTCCGCTCCTCAATTGCGACTTATACTTTCCCCAACCGAATTCATACTGTTTCCTCCTTTCGGTTTATTTTAGTGTTTCACAAACTTTCGAGTTTTTCCTAAATAATAAATAAAGTGCATAATAGACAGAACAATTGTCAATAAAGTAAAAACGCAGCTGGAGTCGTTCTGCTGAGTGGGTTGAGTCGACTTACTGCCAGCGAATATTGTTGTGTTGCCAATGTTTTGGTTTGTGTCTCTTAGTGATAAACATGCTACGCTACACAACACAAACAACAGCTTTAAAACAGCTACTGATGTAATTGGATGTTGTGTGTTGTTGTTGCTGTTGTTGTTGTTTTATCTGCGTTGCCGTTGCATTCCATTAACATTACAAATGTATTCATTGTTCGCAACTGCAGCAAAAGCAACAAAAGCAACAAAAACAATAACAATGATGCTATTTTACGCCGCATTATGCAAAAATGTGACAAGTGATAGAAAAGATAATGCTCGCTCTGTGAGAGGATGCCACAAGCTTGCTCGCAACAGAAACAACAACAACAACAACAACAACACTAGCAGCAAAGGCAAAAGCAACAACACCAATACGAGCAACAAAACAAACAACAACAACAACAACAATGAAACGACGCACAACAGCATGCAAAACTATTTGTTTTTTTTCCTATGCGCAAGTGGCTTTATTATTTGCTGTTGCACACGCCACGCTAATATGCGAGCTGTGTGTGTGTGTGTTGGTGTGTGTGTGCATGTGTGGGTGTTGATGGGTGTGTTTGGGTTATGTGTGTTGCTGTATCGAAGTTGACAGTTTGTCTAGCTGGCACACGGCTAGCAGCCTTAAGCCGCAGTCTAAACACTCTCCTAGTCGCATTCCACTATCAACATTTTTTGCATTCTTGATTTTCTGCAATAGCTAATGTTGTTGGCTGTACAATTTCCCATAAGCGATCAAGTTCGACATTCGTAAATTGTGTTGGGAATTTTGGAGAATCGAGCCGAGAATTTAGTGTTATTTTTGCGTATGAAAAGTATTGCAATATCAATGTCAAAAGGAGTTGTTCAAGAGTATTCAAGAAAGTTGAACGAAAATTTAATTTATTTTGTATAATTTATTACCATTTGGTAGATTTTTCATTTTTAAATTGGTTTTTTGATAAAATCAGTGGAGTTGATCAAGCACAATGCAAATTCATAATGGAAATGCGAAATGTTGGGAATGTGAATGTTCAAAATGTTTAGCATTTGATTCCGCATGTGTTTCGAAGAATTTCCACCTAAACATTTAAACCAAGTTAATATATTCGAAAGATTTCTTTAACTTTTTTGTATTTTGACTTCTAGAAGTGGTAAAATAAAGTGCTTAAGTTGGAGAACGTTAGCATACATGAAAATGTGCTTGGCCTTATTTGGCATCTTTTTGTCATTTAACATTAAAAAATTTGATTGCTCAATTTTCTTAGGCTTATAAATGCGAGCGTTTTCAATTTCGATAGTTTTATTTTTGAGTTCACCACTCTTGATTAGTTTTGTCTACCCAAGGTTGCAGAGAGTGTTACCATTTAACAGGACTCAATCGTAGAAAGTGTATAGTCAGCAGCGATGCTGGAAAATCACCGCATGTCAAATTGTTTTCCTATTATTGTAGCCATTGTTGTCGTTGCCATCATGCGAGTTTGTGTTTCGTTGATGTTTCTGCTAACGCTGTAGCTGGTGTTGTTGGTCTTATCTTTATTTAAATTAGCATTACAATGCATTCACACACGCTCCCACATACACACACACGCACACACACACACACACACACCACACGCACGCATACACACAGCGCTTGTCTGCCATATTGTTTTGTAAGGGGCGTTGCAATTGTTGATTCTTTTTTTGTTTGCCGGCAACAATAAAGTAGGTTACGCTTTTGTCAGCATCTTTCCCCTTTTTGTGTGCTTGTGTCGCAGCATTTATTATATTTTTAATTAAATACGAGTTGCAGTACAGGCGATTGACAAGCAGTCGAATAAAATAACTCTGCGCACCATGGCGTATGTGTGATTTATGTTCAGCTCTGTGTTGCACGCTCCACTGCAGCTACCAAAAGCATTGCTCTAGTAAACATTAAACATTCAAGACAGGCAAATATCTGTAACTAAACAGCTGAAAGTATTCTATCTATATATGTTAATATATCTACAGTGTGCGTCAGCTTATTTTCAACAGTGTTAAAGAAAAAACGTAATTGCCTGCCATAAGTCTAGGATGACGGTCGCCAAAAACCCACTTGGACACATAATTCCGTCCGTCCGAGCCAAAAAATATGAATTTGGACTCATCTCCAAATATGACTGTGTTCCAAAACTCCAGATCCTTGTCCAAGTGGGTTTTGGACACCGTCATCCTAGTCCCTTAATTTGGTGCGCTTATAAAGGACTTTTTCCGTTATGCTCGGGCATTTAAGTCATGTTTGCGCAGAACAATGCGCACAGTTTCCACACAGCACTTTTTCTCCATTTTATCCTGCACCTGTTGAGTCATTTCTGGAGTCGATAGCTTGGGATTTGCCCTTATTTTCCTAATGATCCTCCGATCCTCCTCTTCGGTGAAAAGCGGGTTTGGTGCCATTATGCCCTTGCCCTCAATCCAATTTGCGTCGACGAAGCGCCGAATGATGTTATACGTGGTTGAGTTGCTCAGATTGACCATTTCAGCTATTTGGCGATGTGAATATCCGTTCTTGTGGTGTTCCAGGATGAGTTTCCGTTGTTCAATGGTAGTCCGTTTGTCCATAGTCCTTGTGGGCTTATTGAACTCGGGATGCAGGATATAACTAAACTGACTACGAAGTATTGATCTATTTATTCCGAAAATACTCAACTTTAGGTAAAAAATCCGGGTTCTATGGCTCCCAGGTGTCCACAATGTACCTGATCCAAATAAGCTGTCACCTAAAAATAGGCTACATTTTTACATAATCCTACCTAGCAGGTGGGGAAACCTCAGTTTATTTGGGTCATCCATTCATATTGGTGGGTAATAAATGTACCTACCATCGGTCTTTGGAATTTTTGAAAAATAATGTATAATTACTTTATGGCAGGCAATTACGTTTTTTCTTTGACACTGTTGAAAATAAGCTGACGCACACTGTATATATATATATATATATATATAGTATATTTATGCGTAGCCAACTCGTCGACACCTGAATATTAACAAAGTATTTTCACTAATCAGGAGTTTGTCCTGAATATGATAAAGCTTTTCTAGGATGATCATTAGCATGTGAGATATGGCAACTATTCAGGAGAGAATATCCAAATGTAAGCACCTTCAATTTATTTCAAATAATATTTGGTGTTGAATGCAAGTGACTTGAGGGGACTAAATACGTTTCAAATTTACAAAATGTTAAAAACTAATAAAATGTAATTTGTCGATGGAGAGATTGAAATTTGGGAACTTCACCAATTTTGTTAGGTAATCCGAAGATTGCTTAAATAATTTGAAAAATATTAATTTTACCTGTAGCAAAAGACAAGTTCTACCTAATTGGCGCTCGGCTAGTGACGCTGATCAATAATATATATACTTTATATAGTCAGCGAAGTCACTTTTTGAACGAGGTAAATAGTGGAAACATTTGCATTATCTTATTTTTATGTAATAGGAAGAGCATCTCAGTTCGGCCTTTGGTGAAAGGTGAGGCTGTTGGAACCGTTTCTCCAAGTCGATAAGAAGGATGAAGATACTTTTGATTTACAATACCATAAAACGTTTCGGGCTTATTAAGTGCATTATATTATCCCTATATTCGTAATACTATTTAACTGTTATAATCAAATATCACAATAAAGAGTCTATTCCCGATATAAAATTCTTTTAAGCTCAAATTTCATGGTTTATGGCTTTTGATTTTGGTGAATTCAGCTTCCGCACAGATCCAATTGTTTCCATTTTTGCATTCTGTGCAACATCCGTCAGTACGAATAGAAGAAGGCTTACATACATTTTGTAACAAAAATAATATAACGCTAAATAAATAATAAAAAGCACTTGTGCCTAAACATTTACAAATTTCACGCAACACTGCCAAACGAAATTGCACCAAAGATTGACAATATCTAAATATGTGTCTAAACAACTCAACGAATTTTATGTTTGGAGTCTACGGATTTTCAAGCGATACGCTTGAATGGGAAGCAAGTATCCACTTTGATGTTAGGCACTCGTGCGAGGCAGAGCCGAATGGACGACATGGATGCTACATACACATATAGACACAAACACACACACACACACACACACACACACACAGACACACACACACACACACACATGCAAAGTCTTCGTGCATTATTCATGTTTTGGCCATGCCTTTTACCTTGCTCGCTGTGCAGACAGGTGTGCAAAATAAGTGGCAAATATTTTACAGCTGTCGCCTTTTTGTGCTTGTAATTTTACACTTATTTGTTTGCTTTTGGAAAATCACAGCCTCATACGGACAGAGACGCTGAATATCTTAAAAACATTTGCCATTTGTTACTAACTTTCAAATCTGTTGATTTTAGCTTTCAAATTGTTGTATCGATTTCGAGCAATTGTGCTTTTCTGACGAGGGTTTCAAATAATTTCTTGGCTATGCCGACAAATTCTACCGACATTAGCTTAGTTTACCCTCTATCCTCTTCTCAGGGTGAAGTTTGGCGCATCGGTGTCATCTCCGTTGTGGGAGCACTCAGATTTGGTTGAACCTCGTACGTCTTGAAATTCCGATCTTATATACAGACGGAGCAGCTTTTTGAGATTATTTATTTTGTCGTGTTGCTGGTAATATTGAAAACCAAAAAATATATATCAAGTGAGAACAATGCTGTCGGTCCTGACTGCGCAATTCTCTGATACCAATAAGTAATACCAGCTGATAACAGATGCCACAGAACAGGCTGAATGTAGCGAGGGCGGATAACGAAGGGTGTTACTAACTACTAAATTTGGTGAATCTAGCCTTAGCCGACGCCGATCTTTGGAGGACATCGCCAACAACCTACCAATATTTAAAAGGAGATATGTTAATTGATGCTCAAAGTGCCAGTTTTAAAAATTTGTCTGACGCGTGCACAGATCGCGATCAAGTTTCAAGTCTCTATCCCTCAGGGTGTCGAAAGAAGTTGCGTTCATTAAGACGGACTATCAGAGTATAGAGGAAAATGAACAGATAATGATTTTCGTCAATAATATATTGAAGAAGAGTCAGCCAAAGATATTGTCACAAGTTATTTGTGTCTAATGAGCCGTTGATTCACAATATAATGGATGCTGAAACAAACTTTACTTTTACTCCTTTCTAAGCAATATTCCAATATTCATTTTAAAATCATATAAAATCACATATTTCTGTCCGTCCGAAGTTCCATGTTTGCACTCCTGCAGCATCTACAACATGTCAATCCATGCGGCTGCATTTTGGTATATTTTGGTGTGATCAATCGATTTAAATGTCAGTTCATATTTATTTACCGCCGTTTATTAGACAAACTAGAATTGCATTTTTTGTTCATTGTACACAAATAATTAATATTATTGAGTCAATTTATCGCCGATGTGCTCCAAGTTCACTTTGGTGTCATTAAGCCACGACTGCAGACCTGCACCGATCTTATCGGCAGTATTCTTAAATTCATCAGAAGCCAGCGTTTCTTTCAGCTTTGCAACGAAATCCTGCACGGATGCGGTCATTTGGGCCACTGGATCATCCTTCTTTGCTTCCTCGGCGCTGCAAAACTATAAATATAAAATAAGGCAAATGCGTCTAAGCACACATCTTTTACGTAGTTTTACAAGTTCATTTCAACATACGACAAACATTGCGACGAGCAGGAAAAGCAGAGCGATCTTGGCCATTTTGCTTAGATTGATTGTACTGATGTTAGCTCTACACAGTTACACAGTGAATGGAGTACTGATTGAACTGCTGGCAACCGACGGAAATTTATAGCTCGCTTGCTGTTTTCCATGACGTTCATAGGCCAGAAAGCAGCGCTGCTCACACATGCTGTCCACTTATCAGCTATTGTATATGTATTTAAATTTATTGCCAGGTCGCGTTCGAAATTGTTCTTGTAATCATATTAGGAAGTGACAATTATTTTGATAATTTAATAAATGCAAAAATTGAACGATCATCAAAGAAGGTTTCGAAGATCTTTGATAGCATCAAAAATAAGTTCTGCTGGTGTAGATGGCTAAGGGAATATGTTATATATTTTTTATGGGGTCGCAGATGATAAACTTAGAATGCTCACTTATAGGGTATAGCAACTATTTACTTGGTCCAAGTAAATTGCTGATTTTTTTTAATCTCCATCGACAGCATGTGTTTAGTTATATTATCTCATTCGAAATTCTTTATCATCTTTAATTTTTAATTGCATGTTTTAGTGTTGTGTATTTTTGTATTTTTATTTTCGTACAAGGTCAGCCTTGAGTTAAAATTTTGAAATGTACAGCCCCTCAAAAGACGCAATTAATTCCGAAACAAATGTCATTCCTCATCAGATTGTTGTATTATTTGCGCTTTCTTCTCGCTCAAAGTCTGAAGGCTTGGTTGTGTATCAGCTATGGTCATCGCTCACTTGCGAGTTAAGGTATTAACTCAACTTAAGTTAAGGGCTTCAATATTAGTGATCAGTTCATCCATGGCAGACGTCTGCCTCTTGGCCCCATCGGCACTCAATACTCAATAAGCAACATCATTTTAAGAAAGATTTCTTGGTTCTACTTTCCCATGAAGATCTATTTAACTGCAATGGATGCCTAGAACTGAACGCAGTACAGCGCTCGAAATGCGGACACAGAATTAATAATCGGCAGGGTCAAAGTGCATGTTGCTCACTCTGATTATAAGTGCATATTTAAAAAAAAAAGCAAAACTATAGTTCAATCTTTAGGTTAATCTATAGGTTGAAAAGATTGCCTCCTATGTGATTAATATATTTTTTATTGTCTAACATGAGTAGTCAGCAACAGATTATGCATTCTAATTTGAATAAATGACATCGCCGATATGATGAATTACTTAGGGGTATACCTACATTTCATATATGTACCTATATATATATATTGTTAATAACTTTTATTCAATCAAAGCATCGATTTATTTGCTTTGCCTGAACTCTTAGAAAATGTGTCTTGTCTCGATTTATTTGCTTTGCCTGAACTCTTAGAAAATGTGTCTTGTCTGAAGAGTCTTCCAGCTCAGATGAAGTTAATTTTATATTATTCATAATTTCCTCTGTCGAAATTTCTCCAAACTCGGTAGGAATCGATAACAGATAGAAATAAAAGCTTGCATTTTTCAAGATATAGCTCTTTTTACTATGCGCGAATTTTGACATAATATTGATATTTAGGAAACACTAAAAAATGTATTTTTTAAAACAAGAGATTTCAACATCTCAGCTCTATTTGACTTTATATATTCCTATGGAAATAATCATATTTTAAATTAATGAGATTGTTTCATATATCACCCATAGGAATAACCGTGGATTGATAAACTCTTATTAGATGTGATCAGGTCTGCAAGGGTGTTTAATCTTCGGTTGCCTAAGAAAGAATTTATTTTTTGTCATGTGATGATCTCTGCTTTGCGACGGTTACGTCAACGTGCAACACGTGGAGCATAGAACCCAATTCTGATAAGGTGATCCACATTTTCAAATATAGTATAACATACATTGTTTTATTGTCGATCATTTAATCTGGTCAAACAACTTTGAATGTTGAATACATATATACGAAATATTTCATTTCTCATCAGAGCTCATTTAATAATTCTAATCATTTAAATGGTGTTATGTATATGTAAAGTGCCCTAAAACATAAAAAAACGAAATCGATATTTATAAAAACCATATATTGTAAATAATCTATTATAATTAAGTTTTTTTGTTTAGGGTATAAGTTGCTGATTAAAGAAATTTGTATTTACACATGCAAACACATATGTACATGACATACACACATTCTATAAGTGTAGTTTGTGAATATGTACACAAGATTAATTTTTGTCAAATCATTGCTTGAGCTCAACTAACGGGGTCAGGGTAAACATTTGATATACCCTTACTAAGGGTATGGTAACTGGCAAATGGCATTTGCTACATTGATAAATTAATTTGTATGAATAACAAATTTGTTTGTGCCCTTGTCCAAAAATACTCATATTTACTTAAAGCGATAAATATGTAGTTAACACATTCTCTGCAAGGGTATTAGGAATTCGGCACCAAACATATGACTGCCTGCTGTTTAAAATAATCTTTTCAAACTGACACACAGAACACACAAAAAGTACAGTTTGGCACTTTGAGCTGGCACTTACTAACTTATGGAAAAATACTGATAAGCATTGATTACATGAAGCGGCGCCGACGGTCCAACTGGCTGCCTGGCTCTGTTGATCATTGCTGCAATTTAAGATTTGTAAATATTCGAAAAGCATTCGACAACTGTCTGCCACTTGTTTGTATTGAGTAAACGCAATAATTTGCTATTTTAAGCCATTTATGATATTAATAATGTTATTTATTGCCTTCAAAAAATAGTTAGTCTTTGTGAATGCAGTCGAAGTGTATACAAATATCAATATTTATATACAATATATATAGATGTTCCTATATATAGATAAAAGCCACTTCAAAGCCAGGACAGACAACGTCTGTTTTTGCTGCTTTTCGACGCTTAGTTTCAAGTGCAATCCATTAAAACAATTTAATGTAAAATTGCGTGACTGAAATTACGCCCGGCGTCAGCGAGCGGATGCTCACTTATTGGCTTCATCTGGCTCCTTCGTTGGGTCTCGCTGTGTCTGGGTCTGGGTCTGAGTCGGAGTCGGAGTCGGAGTCCGTAGCTGGATTCGTGTTGATGTTGAGCTGCGAAAATTTCGCACAAAAAGTTTATTTTCCACTTGAGAGCAACAAGCAGTGAAATTATCAACGCGTCTAACAGACAGACGATGCCTCTATGCCCCGTGCTAGTCATTTGCCCAGACACAAACAAATAAAATTAAGTGGCGACAGAAGCAAAACGCAAAACTGAAAGCTGAAAACTGAAAACTGAAAACTGAAAACCGGAGCGCACATCCAGAACCCAAAGCACAGCCAACAAGCTGGCAAGCCAATGTAATGCAAAATATATGCATACTCGGATAAACTAAAAACCACTAATAAATTTTCACTTCCCGCAATGAAAATATTTTATTTTCATTTGATGCAAAGGGAGCAACTGTCTGCGGTAGTCGCTTGGCTAATTAAAATTGAAGGTGTTGAAAATCAATTGGATTGCGTTCCCTAGAGCAGGTGGTGAAAGGTGTTTGAGTCTGCCTGGGTTAGTAGCTCATTAACTTGAGGACTACACCTTTGTTTAACAAGTGGTTTCCTAAATTGTTTCAATGTGGCTCTGAATTTAATTTAAGAAACTCTTTAAATAAATATGCTAAAAGTGAATAAAACAAAAATCTCAAATGTCAACAGTTTAGCGCGTGAAGTGATAGGCGATTATAATTATTTATTATTTATTTTTTGACAACTAAATGTTTGATCTGCTCACTCAATAAGTATAATTATTAATCTCTGCTACATTCAAGACTAGTTTAAGGCTTGCTTTGTTCTTGCTAATACTTAGATATCTATGGCACAGAGTTGAGTATATGCTCTGGTACAGGAGGATGGCATTGGGGCAACGGTGGTCCCAAGGTTGGGTAAGTGCGCAGCCGTAATAGCTCCAAGATCGTTTGCAATTCCAAGACATGAGCGTAGTGTTTGCGCACATTGTCCAACAAGTGGCGATGAGTCTTGATCTGCTCCATGCTGCATGACCGTTAATTGTTTGTATGGCATTATTAGTTATATATAAATCTGGGCGATATTTGTAGCTTACCGCTCGCGTTGCTCGCGATCGCGACGCTGCTCCATCATAACATCGCGCTGTGCGTTCTGAAGAGTGACGCTAACTTTGAGGCGTTCAATTTTAGAATCAACCAAGTGATTTTGACGCTTGATTTCCAGTGTCTTTTGCTTCACACTATCAATTTTGATGTTGCTGTAACAAATACTTGCTTAGTCTATTACTGATGCTTATCTTGAGTGCTTACATGCGATCGATTTGTTTCCTAAAGACTGCAATTTTTTGCTCCGCAATGCGTTCGATAGCACCAGCTACCATGTATTTCTGGCGCTCGGCTTTCGCCTTCTCCCAGTTGCGTAAAATGTTAAGAAACTCAATGGTCACTTTGCACTTCTCTATGGCATCCAGCATGTACTTGAGATAGGCAATATTAGCCTTGTATAGCTTGTGCTCCCACTCCTTAAAGATCACCTGACGTCGGAACACGGCAACGCGCTGCATGGCTTTGATCTTCTTGTTACCTGCGTCCTGTGTCCAAATGGGCGAACGGTCATATTTAACAGAGGTGTCGCCTTGCATATGACATCTATATATTCACCTTTATCATGTGATTAACGTCATTGATGTCATCGACATGCATCAGCACACTATTCGACAGTGACTTGGTAGAGCCCTGGACCTGCACCTCCACCTGACCAAGTGTTAGTGTCAACTGTAACGTCATGTTCCTCATGGCCTCCAGCTGAAAACAGAAATGCTTTAAGTAAGTCTGAAGGATAATACAATCAAATTGTAAAAACTCATTAATTAAATTTCTTAAATAAAACCCTCGAATAATTCATTTGGATTGTGAAGTCGTCAGTTGCCAACAGCTAACAGATTGCAGAAGTGCAACCATGCAATTGAGACTGCAGACAGAATCGAGAATATTTAATGAACTTACATAAGTCTGTATTGTGTCCTCCATTTCTCGCTGTATGTGGGCCTTGGTCTCCTTAAGACCCGCGATCTCTTTGGTGAGGCCATTCACGGCGCTCTGGCTGTCCACCAACTGGTGGCTGATGCCCTTGAGTCGCAGCTCGCTCTCGATCTTCTGCCGGCGCAGCTTGACAAATGCATCCCAGGCCTTGGCATCCACCGACGTGGGACAATTCTTGGGCGTATCATTGTCGGCGATGTAGGCCAGGAATTCGATGATTTCGTTGGGCAAGGGGAAAGCTCCACGTTGCGACTGCTTGGGGCTAAGTCGCTGAGCGGCTTCATTGCAAATCAGCGATGAGTTAAATATCTTGTTGGGTAACTTGGGGCGCTTCTTGAACAGCTTGGTCATCTCGTGAGCGGCATGTGGCACAGAGTTTAGAAAGTTGCCGCGGAATTGGCGCTCGCAGGCGCGATCCCTGGTCTGCTGTGCCTCGAGTCGTGTGCGGACATCCTGCTGGGCCCGTTCCCAAAAGTCGAAGAGATTTGCATAGCGTTTGATGTACTCGTTCAGCTTGTCAACGTCGCTGCGCAATCTTCGGATCTTATCGCGCAGCTGTCCGCGTATGTTGCTGGTGGTGATCTTGTTCAGCATCCGGACACGACACTGCTTCTGGGCAAAATCGTACCTAAGTTTGAGGAGCATTAGCTCCGTGACGCGTTGGTTCAGTTTGAGGATTTGCTTGGTCTTCAGTACCAGCGTTTTGGCCTCGTTCTCCTTCAGGATGCCCAAATACTTGCGACGATCCTGCTCAAGCAGATACACAGCCTCTTCGTAGGCGCGAAAGATCTTCTGGTCCTCCAGCGAGTACTCGTGCGGCTGCTTCTTGAGCATGAATTCCGGAATGGGTATATCTTTTTTGATTTCCTCCTCCCACAGCTTCTCAATAACGCCATCCATCATGACAATCAGGGCCCGTACCCAGAACTCCGCAGACCAGAGCAAAAGTCGACCTCGCTTGCCGCCCGTGTCTATTGCTTTGGGCTTGCGTCGATTGATCGCCTTCACCTCGGAGTCATCGACCTCCAGAATGGACTTTATGGCTTCGTCCTTGGCCAGGGTGGGCACCGTTTGCTCGGGCGGCTGAAACGATTCCATCCAGAGAAGTCTCAGCATGCAATTCATATTATCATAGATTCGAGTAAGCACTCCATTGGTGCTCAGCACATTATCAATGGTCTCCCGCTTCAACTGCTGCGCCTCGTGGAAATACTTGTTGAACTCCTGCTTCATGGGATCCACCAAGTAGTAGCGGTACTTGCAATCATCATTGTATACTTGATTCGATGTGACTATTTCCTTAGACTGCAGCTGGAACTGTGGTGCCATCATGTGATCATATATACTGGGCCCTTCCACCACATACAATTTTAGTTCTCGGGTTGCTGGCTTGTCCTCACCTTCTACAGACTCCTTGGCCACGTGCAAGGAGTCTGCTTCTTGCAACTCTTCTACGGAAAGCACAGAGAGACGCATGTGGTCCTGCAGATCGTAGAAGCGATATTTATCGAATAGACTCATATTTGACTTGCGCACAACTGAAAAACTCTCGAAATTTGCTTCGGCAAATATGGAGCGCACTTTATAGTTAATATTGACAGCTCGGCGTGTCACCAGCTGCATAATCCAATCCCGTATCCTCGACTGATCCTCGATGGCGCGCTTCAGCGACTCTCGTTCCAAATCACACAGCTTGTGCGCCTCCTCCGTCAGTGCCTCCAGCCATTTGTAGTGGTAGCAAAACTTTTTGAAAATTCCCTTCGTTTTGCCAGTCACGGAAATATCGTAATCGATCAGCGCCGTCACCTTGGCTGCGAAATCATTTATCATCTGAAGTATCTTGTCGCGTTTAAACGTATCTGCGCCCGTGTACTCCTCCTTCACCTCCAATTTCACGGTGGCTGCCACAAATGGGCGCGAAATCAACGCCGTCTGCGCCACCATGTATTTCTCAGGCACACTTATCTCACTGTTCTCCCGCACAAGATCGGCCAGGGAGGGCAGGCGGCTGACTAAGAACACATTGTTGGCGTCCAATACCATCAGGTATCTGTAAAGGAGCACAGTTAGCTTCTCAGTTACAATATACAACTAGGAATACACCCACAAAAACCCCCAACTTAGCGAATTGTTTGACATTTTAAGGAATTCATGTTGTACTCTTCAAGCTAAAAGCATCTGTAGTTAAAAATGTGGCAACTATTTTTGCTTGCAGCTTTCTGGCTAATGCAAGAATATTGGGACAACAGATCTCAAGGGATACCTACTTGGAATTGTAGCACTCCTTGGCGCGTAGCACAAATTGGGGCTGAAAGAAGAGTGAGACGAAGCGAGACATCATGAAAGCCTTCTTGGCACGCTTGTGCTGCCGAAAGTGGACCATGATGCCATCGACGCCCCAGGTAAGCAGATGTCTCGTCATGTTGGCATCAATGATGTGTCCGAAGTGGGCCGATTGTATCGATGCAGCCCACTGGAGTTCACTGCTTTCGTTCAGCACGAACTGATCGAATACGGCGCTGTCCTTGACCACGCCCACAATCTCAACGAGCACCCAGCGAGCCATGGGCGGCTGTACGACGAATGCCACATATGAGTTGGGCAAAGGCAACTCACGTCTATGCAGCCGCCTGTCCTTGCCCCAATTATATATCCACATCTCATCCGCATGGCCCGGTTTGTGAACGCTCCTATCGCGCGATATCATCACCAGGAGACGCGGCCCCTCCACGAGGAGGAAGCTGTGCACAAACACTTGCTGCACCAGCTGCTCATCGTTGATGGCAGAATAGTACGTCATCTTGGGCGGTCGGTACTCAATATTCACAATGTGCAGAGCGTTGGCCTGATCCTGAAAGACGGCGCAGTTGTCGTGATAGTCCATGGCAAACACAGCTGCCGAATCGCACGTCAGCTCATAGACGATGCTCGGCACCGAGGGCTTCTCGAAGTGAATCAGCACCAGGACGCCGTCCATGGTGCCGACAATTACATACGGATTGCTGCGATGCGAACAGATGGCGCAGGCCAAATCAATGGGCACCGTGCAGATCGTTTTGCCGGATGGTAAATCCATCATGGCAATGCCATCGTTATGCAGCAGCACGACGCACTCCTCTTTGAAGCAGGAGACCAATCGATAGGCGAGCACTTTCTTACCGGCAACAATCAGCGGGTTCAGCTTACCCTCACTCTCCTCGAGCATCACCTGGTCAATGCTGCCCAGTTCGCGAGAGGCATAAAGCTCTCCATTCTGGTTGCTAATGAACGTGCAGACATTTGCCAAGCTCTGATCAATCGTCCACTCGACGACAAAGTTGCTGGCCTTCTTCCTAATGTAGAACGCCCTGGCGCTGGTCCAAATGAGGAATCCCGCTCGGTGGAATAGCAAAGCGTGTGGACGAGCAAGCTGCTCCTCGGCATACTCGCTTAGGCTGGCGGTTGACCAGCGCTGCTTGATGGCGAGGCAGGCGATGTCGACCTGGGAGAACTCGCCATAGTCGTTGATCACATAGAGGCCATCGTCGCCGAAGCTCATGAAATTGCGCTCGGATTTCAGATAGTTCCTGCCCATTTCCACCTCGGACACCTGATGCAGGAATACATCTCTCTCCGCGTAGCACATCTCATAGCATAAAATGCGCAACTCTATCTTGTCATACTGGACTATTACGGGAAAACTCCCAGTGCTCAATGCTACCGAATACGGTCGCGTATCAATGTATGTTGGGTGCTCCAGGATAGTTGTGTTCGTTCGAAAGTTAAACACACAAATTGCATAGTTCGGATAGCCGCCGATTCCAATGAGTAGATCGAGATCCGAAAAGCGCATCATAGTAAAGTTCAGTATGGAAGCTGAAGGGCGTTAAGAGATGTCAGTTAGTGGGTCTTTAATACTTTAAGCTATTAAAATTTAATTATGATTTTCTCTCTGATTTTCAAAGATGTTCCGTTGCGCACTTACACGACAGAGTCGAGTATCTGGTGAACTCTGGATACTTGTAGACGTATATATTGGGGCGCAGAACACTTTCGGCAAATCCAAAAAGCGGAAAGCGATTGTGGCCGGCAAACACGCTTATGTCCAGGCCAGTGGCAACGGTTTCGGCCCTGAAGTAGCTGACTGCGAGCGTTGACATCTGCGTAAACTTGATCAAATTGGCCTGTCGAAGGGCGAAAACATCTGGACCCACATTCGCAATGCTGCCACCATCATAGTTGTTGCACCAACTAAGTTTAACACTTCCACTTAATTAATCTATAAAATATGGTATATGTTAGAGATATGCCATACCAAATCGTTGAGCTGATATTCATTTTGCTGTTTATGTGACTCTGATGTTTGCTTCCATTTGCCAAATGTCTCTCGTTTCAGTCAACAAACCAAACGGTTGCTAAGATATCAACCATTTGCCATGGGAACTAAAATTTAATTCAAACAAACAGCCCAAATGGATTGTAGTTCATTGGCGCCATGCGTCTAAGCTGTTTATCGCCACAAATTTCCCAGGTGGCAACTTCAAGCAACAGCAACATCCGCAAGCATCGGCTATGTAAACGATACCAGAAATGATGTCCAATTTTTGTTTATTTCACTGCTTTTACTCATCGCTTGTGTATTGTTATTGTTATCGCCTTAATGTTATTGTTAATGTCTGCTACTTCCTCCAGTGCGAAATCTTCTTTATGAGCCAAGCTGCAAGCTGCATTAATTATTTAACAAACTACTTTTTCATTTCATTTGTGTGTCTCGTATTCATCATAAAAGCTTGAAGAAGATATCATGAACGTGTGCAGGAAGAAAGTAAGGTTTGCGGAACCACATTAGGTATATATATATATTAGGTAGTTCATGTCTGTCGATATATAAATTGAATTCATATCAATAACAAATTTGATTTTGCACAATCGGTAGGCAACAAGAGAGGGAGACAGACATAGAAGAAGCAATACATTCCCCGAAACAAAAATTGAATGCCCTCCACATGAATAAAAATGTAAAGTAAAATATAAATTTCATTATTATATATCAATATCATAGCTTGGCTTTATATATGTACATATATTAAGCACATCGAAGATACACGGATCTTCTCACTACATCGTATAGCTGCCATAGTAACAATTTGTTGAAAGAGATACGAATGTAAGACTGAGAAAGGCGTAGGCTTACAGTTCACCCTCTCTGATACAATATAACTAAAGAAAACGGAGGCATATGAATAAAATGTTTTTAAATCGTACAAAATCTTAATCATATTTTCAGCTCTTGGTTAAAATTTAGATGTCAGCAGTTTAATTCGGTCTACAAGGGTGTCTAATCTTCGGCTTGCCTGATAAAAGCATTCTTTCTTCTTAACTTTGCCACTGAATATTTCGTAAGCTATTAAATGAAATTGTTAAGTAAATTCGATTGGTTACATTTTTAGCTTTATTTTTTTTACAATTATAATTTTACTTAAGTTATAACTGTATATATTTCATATATTACATTTTACATCCACTTTATTATTCCATTTTCCTTTGCTTTTTTTATGGTGAATGTAAATGAATTTCTGTAGTTATTTTGGACTTAACTTGCATTTGATTTTGTGTAAATTTACTTCCACACTAAATTCATAGATATATCCCAAAAGACATAAAGTATGTTGTGCTGTTTACAGCGAAATTAACTTGAGGTTGGACATTGAAGTGACCGTTTGCAGCTGGAATCCAATTTGTGGCGAGTGACGTCAGTTGCTCCTACATTTAGGGGCTGCCCACAGAATTGGCATAACTAATCAGATGGCCTCTATATTCCAAGCCATTTTTCACATTCGCCAGCAGCACCTGCAGCCGACAACTTTGCTGCCTACTTTGGGGCGCCACTCAATTATTTATGTGCCCCTGCAGTGCAGGCAGTTGAAGGTGGCTGGGCAGGGCGGGGCAGCAGCAGGATTGGGGCTTGCGGCTGGCGGGGGATGGCAGACTTCATGTAGCACTTTTGCACATGTTCCGTCTCGCAGTGGGAAACGTTGGCGCACAGCTAGAGCAGTCTGAAATTCAGACATGGAATCTCTTTAATGTTAATGACTGAGTGCAGAAAAAGTTTTGGAGGGCTTGAGGCGGCTTTGTGGCAAGACGTCGTCACCAGTCTCGGGATTGCAACTTTGTCGTTGTGTGTGAGCCGCCAAATCTCTGGCGTCAAGTTTCTGCTGCATACTTCGAGCAGCGCCCAACTTTTCCTCTGCATTTATGCGACACTCATTAAAAACGCATTAACAATGTATTGTAAATCACTGCTGTGCAATAAGTTGCACACATGCAGCTGCAGCGATTCAGTGTCTACGGCTTACCTGAGTTGCCACCGATGTGCATACTATATATAATACTATTTGCCTTACACATATGCTCAAATATGCCAAACATTTTTTGTTTGTTCTTGTACTCAACACACATGTTTTTCACATGAATTACAATTTTAAAATGTGGAAAAAAATGGAATGGATAATATTTGGAGAATATTTCAGAAATGAAATAAATGTGTTGAAATTTAAGAAATAAATAAATACATAAATAAATACAAATAAATCGACAAGCACATAATTATTTTCTTAACCCACTACTTTTCCTATAAAACCCGTTTTCAAACATGTTTAAAGAGGCGCTTTCAAAAGCATTACAATATCATCATTGTACTAAATAAATTATAAGCTGGACAATGCCTACAACAACAACAACAACAACAACAACAACAACAAAACAGCAGAGGGTGCTGCCGTCATACAAAAATAACTGCCGCTGCGCAGATGTGTTGAAAATTTGTTCCTTCCGCATCAGCTGCAATAACTACAACAACGATATCAAGAGCAACAACAACAACAACAGCAACGGCAGCAACAACATTGGCTTACCTCAACCTAGGTAACACAATTGGCTGACAAATGGCTAAGTGGCTGTCTGTCAACTAACAAGTTTGGGTCGTCCCTTTTTGTACTCCTGGCTCATGTGTGGGGCCTCATTCAAAATGTATGTTCAAATTTTGTAGCACTGCCTCAGGGGAGTTGAGCTGGCTTTGTGTGTTGGGTGTGTTGTGGGTGTTTCGTTTTGTTGTGTGGCAATGCTTCGAAATTTCTTTATGCATTGCCTTTTTGCATTCTGGGTTTTTCTCAACATTAATATTAACATTGACTTCAGACTTATTGTTGTTGTTGTTGTTGTTGTCCCCTTAAGCGAATTTGTCTGCTGAAAAATACTTAACAAATTTGAATAGTGAAATAGTGTAGATTAATTTTGCATAAGCGAACAGACATTAATAATTGGATGTGTGCTGTGTGTGGTAAAGCCCATTTAGAGCATATTTCCGCTTCCGGGCTAATTAAGCGAGCTGCATTGAAATTGAATGGCTTTTAGCACATTTTAATGCATTTAATTTTCAACCCATTCGCATTGCAACGAATTTTTATTTACTTATGCAAATTTCAAGGCTTAAATTGAACGTATGCCAAACTTGTCGGTTATGCAAGCGGTAATATGCTCTAATTGCATTTATTGCAAATATGTCTAATTCTAATTTATGATTGTGCTGTGCCATTTTAAATAAATATTCAAATAAATTACATCTCCCAAAATGACCTTTTGGGAATTTAATAATTGCGTTAAATAGACTCTGGTTCGCCGGGTGATAGCTACCTAAATTATTGATTATTTAGTTTTGCCAAAAATGATCAGTAATCAAGCAAAGCATTTGTTTGATTTATAAAGATTAAAGATAAGTTCTTCACTTAATATCTTCGTAGTGAAATTGAATGTATGTAAAAAAAAGTGGAAAAGTTAAGATGGTATCAATACCGGCACATCGAACGCTACCCATGAAATGAAAGTCAATCTTGTAAATCTTGGCACGAGTTGTTTATGAGCATTGGGGTCCTCGTGTGGGTTCCGTTGTTGTTCACCTTCCTGTGCTGGTATTTGTTATCGGACAGACAGCTGATTATAATGGGCTGTGTATTGCAATATCCTGCCCTGCCATTTTATGCGTGTAGTTGTTGCTGTCGTGCAACTCGTTAAATTTCCATCAGTGTGCGTTCTGCGCCATATTGGCCCAAAGTGTCACACAGAGCGAAACTTAAGCAATGAACTCTGATGTCCTCACGTATTTGTATAATATCGATTTGACTCACAAAAGCCACACACTCATGTGATACTGTATGGGTTCTCTGCGAGTGTGTGTGCGTGTGTGTGTGTGTGTGTGTGTGTGGGCGTGTGTGCGTCGCTTAGCTGCCACACATGTACGTAATTGATATTTTATGAATGAAATGTAAACACTTTTTTTATGTGCCAAGCGACCATGGGAGCGCCAGTTCCAAATGTGAGCGTAAAACTTTGACATGATGTGCCACATGCACCCTCCACTTTTCATGTGGCTGGCTCATCAGCTTCATCATCCGCATTATCCGGATAACATTGGGCACTTAGGTCTCGCCAGAGATATGCTTGAGTGCAGTTGCCAATTTTTAAAAGATTCTGTTAGTAATATTTGGAGAAAATCAATGGAAAGTTGGTTAAGTTATAATGACGATAACAAAATCATTTTGTTAATTTTATTTTGTACAACTGGCATTACTATTTACATGATTATTAAAGACGAAACAGGGTCTATCAATTATTTATTTATTTATTTTTCAATTTAAATATTCAATTTTATTTTTAATCCAATTTTGTTTTTATTTATTAGTTAAAAAATAAATAAAATAATTTACTCATCTGTCCTCACTCCTTGTGCCTTATGCTGACAGTTTTTGGTAGCTCATCCAAGTTTCGCTGTGACTGGCAGCAGCACTGAGAACATTGTCGGTCACAGGCTCTTTAGGAGCTCGGGGACACAATAAAATGGCAACAAAGTGTCGACCGAAAGCAGCTTCATGAAAGTATTTTCAAGTACTTTTATACAAAATAGAAGGCATTAAATGCGCTATGCTTAACCCATGGCAAACAGTCAACGACTTGAGTCGCTCATCAATTTCAAATTTTAAACACAATATTTTCTTTTGCACACACATACGCTTAAATCTACACATATGTATGCATATATTCATTGCTCCTCAATGTTTTTATTTCATTTGCAATCGAGAGCACAGCTGAATAAAAAAAATGTTTTGATTATAATTACAAAAGCATTTTATTGGCAATGATTTTTTAATCGTTCGCAATGTGTTCAGCCGGCTGCTGGCTTGTGCTGGCTGCCTGGCTTGTGTTTCCTCGAACTGATGATTTTAATTATTTTAATCGTATGCATGGATAAACTGGATGTGCTTCGACTGATTGTCCGCTCTATTTGCGATGGTTTATTTGCATTAGCTAGCACAAAGTTGTTGTAGTGAAAATCCCAAAGTGCACATTTCATTTCACATGTTTGTTGTTGTCATGGCAAACTTCTGCTCAAGTGCTGTCTGTCTGCTCCGCATGTGGAAAGTTATCTGCTGCTGCCAACAGTGCGTATGATTGATGTGCCATCAAGGATGGCAAATTTATTTGTATTATGCTCAATTCAATCGTGTGATTTTTATTGCTGTACACGCACGCGGAAGAACTTTATTGAAAATTGTCTGCACATTGTTATGTTATTTCTCAGTCAATTTACGTTTTTGCAGTGCTTTTGTGAAAATGTCTCTAAAAACAAAGTGCTTTAGTTTCAGTTTTCATTTGCACAAGTGTGATAGACACACGGACTCAAGTAGTCGGCTCTGACATTTGCGGTATCTTACGGACATCTGGCAACTATGCAGCTGTGCCTAGTCACAGTCACAGGGCGTGGCATGCGTCCTTGCCAACCGCAGACATTGCCGCAGAAAGTTGTGCCTAAACGGAGCTGTTGTTGGCATATGCAAGCCGCACTACAAAATGATATATTGGCCGCCACAACAGCCCAGAAATTTGAACAGTAAGTCATTTAGTTGTGTGCCGACTGGCTCTATAAATCACTCGATGAGTGTGCCACGCGTGTTTGTCATTAGCCTCTCAAAGTTGCTCTAATCTTGAGGATTGATATTGATAATCCATGAGAATGCTGAACGCAAGCCAACATATATATTTCAATGAAATATATTTTTTGTGCTTAATTTTATTTATGTTTTATTATTAATATTTAATTTATATAATCCATACCTGGTTATACTCACCATATATAAATTTGCATACATAATGGCATTCATGAATAATGAAATTTATAATTTTGCGTAATGGGAGTAGGCTATCTGCAAAATGTGATATTCTTTCGGAATTGGATATTTATTGATTTGTTTTGATTGAACCATCGATAAGACTCGGGAATACAATAATGTACATTTTAAATTTAATCCATTTTACTATCTAAGATCGGCCAAAATAATTATAGATAAAATATATTGATGCTGATAATGAATATAATATAAATATACATTTATATAGCTGCTCACTTCTGCATGCTCAATACTTTTGTATCATCTTATTGACAGTTGGTATAATAGGTTTGAAAGTATTTAAATGGTTACCGATTATTATGAAATATACATATATAACTATGTATTAAATATTAGCTATGTAATTAACAATAAGCTTATGGACATGAGTTAGAAACTGCACAATATTTGTGCTAGCTTCGAGTTTGCAACCGAGATGAACCATGTCGTATGCGTAATGTATGCCGAAGGCATGGGGTAGACACACACAGACAGAGGAACAACGGCAGATAGATCAAGAGGAAAATGCCTTCACACATATTTGCATATTATGAATGCGACACACACACACACACACGCACACCATACACCATACACCAACATATACATGCAGAGTGGAACAAACAGAGCCAGCAAAATGCCCAAATTCCATGCTCAATTTCAGATTTGTGATGGCAGCATACCTGAACACTGTCACGCCCACTTCCTCAACACATTCATGCCCCCACACGGTTCATGTGCCGCAACGATAACGTGCACTTTGTAGGCATATAAATTCGGAGTCGATTTTGGGTGCCGTTGTGTTTTGGCTCATTTGGGCGACTTCTGTTGTAGGCGAATCGTCCCCGAATTGGCAAACGATGCCGATAACAACAATGCGCCGCAATTGACAGCTTTGCAGCATATCAAACATTTTTGTCAGTAGTCAATATTGAAGATTCCCTAAGTACCAAAGCGTGCACACAAGTGCTTTTTGTGGCAACATTTCGTAACATATTTTCGAACGCCATTGATATATCGATGGAGATTTTTGATGAAGCTCTGGGCAGAGGAATATGAATTGCGATAAAGCAGCAGCAAAATAACTCAACGTTAACAATTTAACAATTGCAAATGTAAATTGCATCTCATGACCACTTTTGACAGATACAAATAGTTAATTAAAGTTCCATCTTTTCACAGATGAAATTACAAAAATTAAAGATAAGATTTATGAAATGCAGAAATAAATGTACACAACGAATAAGGTTCGAATTGTGATTTATGATAAAATGTTCATGATTTAATTTGCCAAAGAAATGATTCAGTTTTCTTAATATTTATTTAATGCTCTAAATTGCGAAAATTGAAGATAAAATGTATGCAATAAACGTTCAGCATGAATAAATTTAAGCTTGTGATTTATGATAACATTAAACATTGAAATTTAGGCTAAATATGTATATAAACAAGTATTAGTCTACTTCTGTCGTTGATAAACAAATCTTTTACATATTTATTTTTTATATATGTTATTTATTTATTGTCACTATTTAAAAAGATAAATATAATTGTAGTTAAAAGTGAATATATTGTTTCCAAAGCATCTTAATGCAAAATTCTATTGACAATATTCGGAGTTTAATTGAATTCAGTTATTGTGCTCAAAAGTGGCTTTTTATGCGTTTGGCTGCCTGCAATTGAGATCTGAGCGGACTTTTTTCTCTGATACTAAAATTCGATGTTGAACGCTAATTAAATTATTAGGTCTACTCAATTTGGTCAAGTTGGTTGTGATTACATTATGTGAACTGGTTAATATTAATAGGTTCTTATAAATGGGGAGAACCAGCACCGTGATCTATTGTGGTCTATTGTGGTCTACAAGGTCTATTGTGTGCATATTAATAGGTTAATGTCTTATATTTTGTCCAGCTTAAATATCTTAAATACGTGACTAGAAACATGGTCAAGACGTTCATTCATTCATTAAATTTCCCCATAGACTTATCTATTTTTTCTATCTCTTTTTATTCGTTTGTCTTTCTGTTCTTTAATTTGTGCTTCTCTTCTTGCTTACTATTACTTTTAACATTTATTTTTCAACTTTTGGACAGAATATTATAATTTTGATGGAAAGTTCTTATCTCATTGAAGCTGACGTCTCAGAATCGATAAGGTATGTATCTTATAGTTCAGCATCATTAGTCGACTAGGTTTTTTTCCTTAGTTGGCGAAACTTGGAGCATGTCAGACAATATTCTGATACCGAAAATAGACCTGAACTATTGAAATGAATTGCAAGAATATTTAATTTAATTGGAATACGCGCTTCAATTAATATTACAGTATTTGGGGGTCCCACAATTAATATGCTTATGATAAATAATAATAAAAAAAAACTATTTAAAGAACAGCTTTTGCAACTCCTTGGTTTTTACTGGCAGAAAGTTTTTTATTTCATCGGGATTCTTCCATAAGCCAGTTGGTGCATGTAATAGTTCCGAGAAGGGTGCTTCTCGGTGAATGTACTCCTTAAGTATATAGTCATTCTCAATCTCGCAGTGGTAACCTGTGTCGTGCATGCGGATAAGGACATCATCGATACGCAGAAAGTGACGCAGCAGCACAAAGAAACCGGAGGGCATAACACGAATCCGAACGCTCAGCGCCGAGATGCCGTTGTCGTGCAGCTCATCCTCGTAGAGTGTGAGATCATTATAGAATAGAATATTCTCTCGCTGCATAAGCTTCATCTTATTCAGCGACTGAGTGGTGGACTCTGTGCGAAACTTATCGTTCAGCGTGCCCTGATATGTGGATGTGAATGTCCAATCGAATGGCTTGTATTTTTTCGCCATATTCTGCTCCGCTCGTTGTTTACGCCATTCTTGAGCGCAGGCAACTTCTATTTCTTCAGTCTGTTTTCCGATGGCAACCAGGGCGAGTGCATCGATGGGCTTGAACTCCATGAGGGCGCCATCCTTGTGCTGGAGCACCAACTTATTTTTGCAAAACACCATGTCCGGCAAATGTGGCAGCTCCAGCGAATGTTGATAATTGCAGATCTTCCGGCGATTCTGATAGCTGATGGACCAGTCATTGAAAATAATCGACTCCGCGTCCGTCGCCATAGCTGCTGTCAATGAATTAATCACAAATGATAAATTTGTCATCGATTGTTTGCCTTATTCAATGGAACATTGAAAAATTTCAAATCGTCTGCACAATTGAAAATTCGATTTCAAACATTTGCCATAATTTGCATATAAATAAATATATATGTAAATATTATATAGTAATTACAAGCCAAGTGAATACAATCTCTCATACATACATACATATTTACCACAAATTTCATGATGATTGAAATGGAGTACAACTTTTTGTCTGCTGTTGTGTGGATAAACATGTAAGTGCCTCATAGAAAGACATTGATCCCAAGAATACTCTTACTCGATTTTTGTATACACCTGCAAATATATCGAGTTTGAATCTGTGCAATTTAGACAAACCTTACTGAAGTGGCAATTAAGTGTAGTTTTGCCCGTGTTTGGTAATGTTGCATGAACTTCAGCTCGACTCCTTCGTTTGAGTTTAGCTCACATTGTCTCCACTTTGGCCTGCCCCATTCTGTTGCATACTTCGTTCCGCGTGTGGAAACCACGTACATACGTTAGCTGCCCTGTCGTGTTTCGTCTGGCACGGAAATGAACTTAATTTATTGCGCTAAAAAGGATTTGAGTTGGTGGCCCTCCCACTCACTACTCCGAGTCCGCCTTCATCCCGTCCGCCCTCCGAATCGTTTAACGTCGTTTGTTTTCCCGGGTTTTGTTTAGTTTTGTTTTGCTTCGTTTTGGGCCCTGTTTAAAAAGCAAGCGCAAACTGCGATTCTCGCAATCATGGCTATAATGATTTGTGTGCTTAACGCGGCGCCGCCGTCGAAGTCGACGTCGCTGTAAGCCCTAAATTATAAACTATCTACAGAGAGCAAAACTTGCAGAAAACATTCTCACATACTTTCTTTCGCCTGTCAGTGTTCGTAGTGTGCGCCCCCTGTGTGTACTGCTTTTGTTTAATTTGTGGCCAAAAGTTGTAATCATATGCAGTGGAAAGTTGGTGCGCGTTTCGTGTTTCGCAGGACATGCTGCTGCGAACTCGGCTCTTGCCAATTACAATTTCCTTTAACATTAATTAGCATGTCAGTTTTATGGCAAATGGCTTTTAATTTCGCCTCCAGTCAATGGCATTGCCAATGGCCTTGTGTTTTATTTGCCAAGCCAATAATTATGCAAAGCAGCTGCCCACATTGAGTGCCAGTTAAGCCATTTGCGAAGCACGCAGAGAGAAGAGGGTCCTTATTAGGTTGATGATGCGTATCCTTAATAATGTGCAAATGAGAGCTTAGAATTCCAATGTAAGTGAAGCTGTAATGTAAGTAGTTACGAAGCGCATTAGTTAGGGGCCATTCAAGTTGATTCAAGCGTTATATCTTAAACATACATTCGGGCATATATATATATATATATATATATATATTGATCATATATATACAAGTGTTTCAGTGTAGCAGTGGTCTAGTTGAAGTGCACGACTTGCAGATACTTTGTACCATTTTTACTTATTATTTATTGCCAAATTCTTCTTAAATCTTTTGATATTTTTTACATTTATTGAATTCTTATTTAGGTATTAGTTGCAACAAACATAATGGCAAAAAAAATAGTTAAATTATAAAAGAGGTCACCAAATAATAAACAACGTAGAGTTTTAATCATTTTACCACGATATACTTCATATTAGACATGTTAAATTAGATATTAATTAAGTTTATATAGTATATTATAATATATATATATACTTCTATTCGCTCCACTGACATTCACATGTCATTTGTTTTATCATTCTTAGTTCAGTATTGTTTGACCTTTTATATCTTTTCAATATGTTCAAAATTAATTATAAATTAAAAAATTATTAAAATTATTACCTTAATACGTGTTTTTTCTTCATTGCATATTTTCGCTTTAACCTCTTTAGTCAATAGGTGTGGATTTCACAGGTTGGTTTTGATTTCACTGCGCTACACTCTGTAGGTTTTTGGCCCCGCTGTCCATCAATGCCCAGGTAGACTTTCATTATCTTGTCAGTGTGTCTTTCGAAACTGTCAGGTGACAACAGCAGCCTGGTTTCTGCGTGGCCGACAATGTAAAAGGTAGATCTCCAAAAGTTTGTTATTTTCGTAATGTCATTGTATTTTTTTTCACATATTCGTGGAGCAGTCTGCATCTGATAAATGCGTCAGGTAGACAGGCACTCAGAGGTTTCGGGGTAGACACGGGTTCAATTTACGGCCTTTGAGATGTCTGCAACCCGCTGAACGGAGTCGAATTCATATGGCTGACATTTACTTAAGTGACTCCATGGAGATAGGGAGGGAGAGAGCTCGAGCTCACAGCCATTTCGCAATGCTGTGGTTATCATAACAATTATGTTGCAGAGACAATTGCAACAATTGCGCCGGAGGAGCCACTTCAAACAATGACATAAAACAAAGCCGTGGCAATGCCAACGACGTTTCAGCATTGTAGTTTGCAAATTAAATAATTCCCAGTTACATTTCCGTTTCGCCAGTGCGTCGGCAATATTATTCCGCATTTGTTGGCTCCTCAGTAACCAGTTACCAGTTCCCATCTACCAGCTACCAGTTCCCTAGTTGTCGAGCTGATTCCGAGGGCTTATTGTGCGGCCGTTGCCATTGCCTTTTGTTTAAGGACGACAGCGTTCAGGGCAATCTCTAGAGTTATGTTACTGCAATAACACTAAATTGGCTAGATATTTCGCGGTTTTGCCGCTGTGCTGCTTCTCAGCGCTTCTCAAATTAACCCCAAGCGAAAATAATACCGTTTTCGAAATCAACTAAAAAATATGATTTCACTAAATTTGCTATATTTTTATTAAAAATGACCAACTTTTAAATAATCCCAAAGTCCTTCAATAGATTACTACAAAAGTGTACATTAACACCTCAAAAATATCTAGCAGAATCCATTTGATTTTACATATTGTTAATCTAAACACTTTCAATTCGACAGCTTACCTCGTTGTAATTATTTTTTATTTAATTCAATAGGTATGAAAAAATATACTATTTTTTAAATGGGACTCGGCTAATTTAAGTTCAGTTTATGTATAATATAAAGATGATAGCACGGAGTAACTTTTGGTACCGTGGTCACTTAGTGGGTTAACTGACAAATGCAAGTTGACGCTATCGTCCAGTGCGTTTAGCTTTTAATTGTAGCAAAGTTTTGGGGCGGTGCATTTGCATATAATTATATGGGGAGTATTATGCGCTTTCGTGCTATCTGCATTGCTTCATCCCCGGGAATCTGGCGTCTCTCCCGTCTCGCGCCTCTTAGCAGTCATTTGTTGTTGCCTCTGTGCCTGTCATTGGCATGTCGCCTAACCATATGCAATGCAATTGCACAAAACTGTCCATCAACACTGTCATTTACTGGCCTGAACAGGCCCAAACTGTCGTCCTCATCCTGAGGCTGACGGATGGCTGCTGCTGATGCGTTTCTTAAATGTTTGCAGGCTGTAAAATTTATTTAAACACGCCTCTGTCATACACATGACATACTGACGGACAGAGAGGCAGACGCACTGCGTCATCATCACATCCATTCTCTGTTTCTGATTGTGATTCCTGTTCTGTGTTTCACATAAGAGTCTCCCTTGGGGGCCAACCAAAGCAAATTGCACTCGGACAAAACATTTCTTAGCAGGCATGTTGCAAATGAATGAAGTTTGCGAACATCTATTGACAGGAGACTCATCCAATTTAGTTCACTATCTAGGCCAACATGTACTGTTATTTGCGGACATAAAAAACATAGAACTTGCAATTCAAAAGAAAAATTTATTTTCTAAATTGAATATGATATTATGGAAAAAAAGAAAGAAATGAAACCGTTTTTAATTTGTAATTTGTTTCTGGTATATTGAGTTGTTTCCCGAAAAGTGGTTATAGACACCCTTTTATTTGAATAATTTGTTATATCAGACAACGGAGACTCGTAACAGAATCGCGATAAGTAAATAACATGAATGTTCATTATGTTGGGCATAGTGGAATATAGCCATGTAAGTCTGTCCGTCCGTCCGCTTTATTTGCTTTATTTTATCAAAAGCTGACACCGTTTGAGGATTATCGCTACATTTCGATTTCCGATAACGGTTAATGCTACAAATTTTTTTTCTAATTAATATATAATATTCATATGCATATAATTCACCAACTGCACATATTTCATCAAGATCGGATAACACCCAAGTAATGGTCGAAAATATATTCCCATATTTATCTCATTTCTATCAGCAGCCACAAGCATTTTCTGTATGCATAAATATATGCGCGTGCATGTGTGAGAAAGGGATGGCAAGATGATCGACGCAAGCATAAACATGTTTGTGTGTATCTCCACTGCCCCGTTACCCATAATTGCGTGTATTATGTATGTATGTATGTATGTTTGTTTTGTATTCACCTATTTGTAGCCAGCCAGTTGGAGTTAATTACAGCGTCGACTACAGCATTCTTACGTGTTATTTCAGTTGTTGCAAATTTTATCCTTTCGATTTTACATATGTATTCGAGCTTCACATCTGGCGGTCCTTAGACTATTTAATTAATAACTTTATTTTTGACCGAAACAAATCGCGTGCTTTCAGCTTCCTCGAATCTCAAACTTAGAGTCATCGATAGCGGAACTATCGATATTTAATAACATTACAATGTTGTGTTTACATTAATGAGTAAGATTTAACAGATTTATGTAAAGTAGCGAAATTAACAGCTGATCAATTAGCATGACAATTATTGCTAAAATTCTGAAAACTATTTTGTATGAGCTGTATCTATCTAAGATATCTCTATCCCATATATTTCCAACAGTTATTGTTACTGTGTCGTCCCAAGTAAATTCTGCCCGTATGTTGGTCATTAAAACTTTATGTAACATCCAGGCAGATGAATTCGTCCATTTTTGGGCGTTCTGCCTACACTGGTGGTATTTTTAATTGTCTAGATCGCGCCAGGCACGTAAGACAATAAATCAAGAAATCTATTACCACCTGGCAGAATTCAATAAAAACCGTCGACCCTCCTGAGCAGCGATTTAAAAATCCATTTGAGCCATTTAATTATTAAGTGTTTTCGTATAATCCAAGTAAATTATATGGAACAACTTGGCCACGTTTGGACATGCTGACCAAAGAAAGTTTAGCAGCACGTCGAGCCTGATTCGTAACTCACAGGGAAAGTCACATCTGAAGTAATCCAGCTCCTCTTGTATCATCTCATCTATTTCACAGAGTGAGTTTTAGTCTGGACACAGGTCTTGGCAAATTTCTTTGAGCCCATATAAGGCTTTGTTGGGCTTGCATCCATATATTGATGTAATGAGGAACGTAATGCTAAAGAAATTTGTCTGAAATACGGATATAAATTGTTGGATTCTCTCAGAAATAGGAATTAGGGTTACATTTCCTGCATCGTTTCTTTTTGAATGTTCACTTAAAACAGCTAACAGAATAAGAACGCCTTGAGCGAAAAAATATTAATTGCCTCCGAAGTAAATTTGTTATGTAAGCAAAGCTAAGGATATCTACGAATATGGTCAAGAGCAATAATCCATTCAATTAGTCCTCTCTTTCTGCGCGGATAATGACAGAGAATAACCACAAAGTGCAAGGGTGTTATAGCCGGATTCCCAGTCACAAAATCAAGACACAAGTATATTATTATTATGATTATTAGCATTTTAAATAACATTTTAAAGGAAGCGCTTACCTTTCTTAAAATATCATTCCTTTGTGAAATTGATATTTCTATACTTTTTCATAACATCAATACGAATTTCGATAAATTGATCAAATTCGCAACATACTTTATGAATTTTGAAGGTAAAGAATGTTGTCCCTTAAAGAAAAATGCACAGACAGCAAATATTACATTCTGTAGACATTCGAGAATGTTGGAAATGTTGATGGTGAATCAGATACATTGATTTTATGAGATACATTCTGCTCACATTCCGCCGGATGCAAAAATTGTCTAAACTTGTGCAATTTTTGCTTTTAATAATTTTAGTCTTCTCCCTTTAATTGAATGAGATTTTATGGGCTACCAATTTAGTTACCCTTTAAATAGCATTTTGCCTGTCAGCGTTATTAAGGCAAGCCAATTTGCAGCAGTCTGAAGTTATTTTAATTATTATTATTTTTGTTAATATTTTACCACATTTTCGGGGCAAGGCCTGGCCTTAGCCCCATTTCCCTTTTGGGACTGAGCATTACACATACGCCAGGTGATCCTAGTTGGGCACGAGCACAAGCCCATTGCCAGAGTCGGGTGTTTGTTTGGCCAGCTAAGTTTTGTCGTTATTTTGCTGTTTGTTTGGGGCGTGCAACGTTGGAGAGTGAAATGACAAATAGCCTGCGGCTTATATACTTCAATGCTGAGAAGATGTCATTGTGTAGATGCATGTTCTTGTGTTGTGTTTGTGTTGTTGTTGGTGTGTGTGTGTGTGTGTGTGTGTGTATGTGTGTTGTAGTTTTAGCTGTGTGTTTTGTTTGGGTGTTTGTTGTTCTCTGATGCTGCCTGCAATTTTTGCAGTTGTTGTGCTTTGTTTTTGTTTTCTTTAACAACTAGCTGATGTTGTGGTTGGGTTTGAGGGGTTTTATTTTGTTGCTTTTACATTTTGCGTACATTTGCGGCATGCAACATTCACTATGCGTCCTGTGTGTGTGCTACACCACATCCGCTTGAGTGCCATTAAAATGCGCCCAGGGCGGCTGATTTGCAAGGAAATATGTAACATGTGGTTTACCTAGAATTTTACTGGCTCTGAGTATGAACTGTGAAAGCTGTCCTACCTCAGTGAGAGGATGTATTTGGAGCCTGACACCTTCATATCAACTTGAACAAAAACGTCCTTTCCAATGTCACCTGGACTCAGCCTGGAGTGCCTCTGCTTGTGCCTGTGGTTAAGTGATGTGGTTAGCTACCATTTGGGCTACTGTGCCTCAGATTCTTAGAGAGTGACTATCTTTAATATCCCTTCTCTTAAATGCAATGAGTTAAATCAACCAAAATCGCTTTCTTCAATGCTCAGCAAATGGCCAATATTTATGTTGGTTTGCTTGTGTGCTTAAATACGCAAAATGATTCATTTTTGGTAAAATTATTAAATATTTAACCAGCACTTAACCTGCAGCAAATATGCTCCTCTTTGCCAGTGTGTGTATGCACAACAAATATTTATATGCCCCACGTATTTACCTACACACATATGTATGCGTATGTGGGTGCGCGTGGATATGTATGTATTTTGCGCATAATTATGCAAAGCTCACTTGCGTTTTGTTTGGGCAACGCAACACTTTGAATTCATGCAACTGCTGCGGAAGAGATGAGCATGGGCGGGCTAATTAACCAAAAAAGGGGGTCGCAGAATCACAGGCAATGCAACAGCAGAAGAACAACTAACAGAAATATTCTACTATATATTTTATATATACAATACAATAATGCTAAAAAGGGAATTACTTTATAGTCACACGATGAATTGTTGAATAAATGGGAGAAATGTGCTTCAGCTGAGCTGAGTTGCATAATTGAAAATTTTAAAAAAATGCCGACTATTAACCAACAACATAGGCAGTTTCAAAAATACAAATTAGCTAAACTCTTTTAATATTTCGAAAAGAAAGTCTATCTTAATCTCAGCTTATAAGTTTATAAATGAAAGCAAACCCTCTTTTAATAAGTGTCTACTGCCCTGGGATTTTCATCCCCCGTAGCGTAGAAATAGTTGCGAAAGCCACCACACGAATTTTCTTAATGAGCTCAAACGTCACACACACACACACAGACACACACACACACAGATACACACACACACACAGACACACACACACACACACATACATGCTACAAATAAACTTTGGCCTTTATCCACTGAACGTTATGTGCAGTCACACATAATATTATTTCTTGCTTAAAATGTGTAAGAATTTGCTTAGTTTAGCATGCTGAAATTCATTCCGAGCAGCAAATTCGAATGTGCTTATGCAAAGGCATAATTCGCAGGCGGGCAAATTAAAGCGGGCAATGCCACGCCCCCAACATGCCTCTTTCATTGCCAGCGAAGTCGGTGAAGACATAACAATTAAATTTCATAAGCCGTCGAGCGATTTAAACTTAATTATTTTTACGGCTAGGCCAAAAAAAGAATATGCAAAAAAACAAGATAAAGGAAAGATGGGCAAAGAATGAAAACATCGGTTATGAAAAACCACAGCGGAATTACACTTGTACTAAAAGAGAGAAATATTGAGAAAGAGATAGCGAGAGAGAGAGAGAGCGAGAGAGAGATATGTCTGTCTTTTGCTGCCTGCGCTGCTGTTGTTGTATTTTGGCAGCTGGGCGTTGGCAGCTGCTTCCACTCATTAGGCGCTTTATTAAGCGAGATAATTAGCCGAAGCACGTAACTTGCAGTTAATTGATATTATTTGAACTCCACGCTCGTTATGTTAAGGCTCAGTCTCAGTGTCAGTCTCTGTCCTTCTCCCTCACGCACTCTCTCTCTCTCTCATTCTCTGATTTTCTGTCTCGCTTCGTGTTGCTTTCAGCGTTGCAGTCACTTAACCTTTGAACTTTTTGCAATTGTGCACAATTAAGTTGAAAATTGTGTTACAATGTTAAGTAAATGTTTATGAGCCGATTAGGCTGGCCAGCAATTCTGCCTGCCGTAGCACTTAAAGCCCATTAAAAGCAGCCGTGAGCCAAAACTCTGCCAGAATAGGGAAGTGCTGCTCAGGCGGCCGGCAGCCTTTTGACGACTTCCTTCAAGCTCTCTGCCAGAGTTTGAGCCACAACTTTTGAACTGCTCTGTTGGTCTATTTTTTATGGTCCAAGTCAGCCATTTAAATCGATGAGCTTAATTTGAATTCGCAGTCACACACACATATGTACAAAACACACACATCTACGAAGGCAAAACTCACCTCACGGTGCTGCTTAACGATTTTAATTAAGGCAAGAGTTGCTGCCAGACATTGTCGACATGTCGACTGCGACGCGCTGACCTCATTCTTTATAGTCGACTATAAATAACAGAAATTATGTGCACGCCGATCTGGACAGCACAGTCAGAGACGCCCAGTTGTGGCGGTTGGATTTGCAAACAGATTCGAGTTGGGCTCCGACTGGGTGTAGGTGCGGGTCTGGGCCAGTCCTCTCGCAGTTTTGGGCGCTTTTTTCAGCGCCAGTTTAACGCGTTGCCATGAATTTTAATTCGACAACACTTTGGCCAGGGGACACGCAACACCATTGGCATTGCCGTCCCAATCGAAATATATTTCAAAAATTAAGAAAGAACAGAATTTGTTGGCAAGCCGAAGCTGGCATACCCTGACATGGATCTTTATAAATTATATATATATTTACTATCTGCATCAACTGAGCAACTAGTACGCAATGATTTGGCTAATGATTTCGAACAAGATTGATCGATGTGTTACCAACTGCACTAACAATTAATATACCCTCTGCATGGCTATAATGAAGATCCAAAACAAAAGAAACATAAGAGACACTCATAATACTCGTAGCGAAAAGAAATTTAAGTAAAATGTACAGTGGACGTTTATCGAACTGTGGGAACATTTCATAATTGAGCTGCTCAAAATATTTCAATAGGTAAAAAATCCTAGCTTAATCCAAGCTTATGAAATTAAGGCAGAATCTAATTTGACTATTAATTACTTGTAATGTAATCAATTCTTAGAACAAAACCTTTTCAATTTGAAATTTATATTCGAGTAATATTATTAAAAGAAAATCCTGCAAATCAGAGTATTAATTCTGTGTGTGCCTAAAAGATTAAACTTTCAGCTGCAAGTGATATTAATATTATTTAAGGAATGTAATAATTTAATTTTTTTTTCTTTAAACTTTTTTCCTCTCTTTTTTCCTTTGAAAAAATGCATACCATTCATTCATACCATTATATCATCGCATTCAACCTCCGCAAATTCTTTTGATAATTTTTCAAAACTTTCCCATTGTTGGTGGCCAGGCAAATATGATTTGGGTAGGGGACCAGTCAAGTTGGCGACGCTCTGACGCCGTCCACCACAATCGGCATTAATTTAGCGGAAGTAATGCGAAAAATCGTGGAAGTCCTTGCTCCGTAGCCAGCAGAAATGTTTTTTATTGTGCTCCGCTTTGAGCCGAGGCTAATTGGGGCTTGGCCTGTACGTATGGCAGCATACACATATTAGCAGCATCCCAACAGGACATCATTTATTTAATATATTGGCCAAAGGGTTCTCCAACTGTGATGCCTATTTGTATATTCCTTTTTATCTTTTTTCTTGCTTGGTTAATTTTAATGAACAAGACATTTAGTTTTATATTTTTTTCGGGCGCTTATTTAATTAAATAAACTTGCCCTTTCTTCCTTTAGTGGCCATATTAGTTTTTATTGCTCAATGTGGAGCTTAATGCAGCAAAAGAGAGTCAGTCCCCTGCTGCACGAGGTGGGGCAAGGAAAAGGCAAGGCTAGGCGAGGCGAGGTGAGGCAAGGCGAGGCGTGGCAGGCTCTGCTAATTGCTTTTATTTGGGCCTATCGAAAACATCTAATGCCGTTTATCAAGAAATGCCACATGCCGAGCTTATTTCATTATATTATGTTAATGTCATTTTAACGTGAGCCACTGAAATATATCTCGCATATAATTTATAGGCCATCTACGCATTAAAGCTAATGGACATCGGAAGTCTATCAGAATGGAAAGATCTTGATAGGTAGTTATTGGCGAGGAACAATATAATAGTTAGGCAGTGAAACTTGCTTTTATTTGAAAACAACATTATTCCAGAGTGCAGGAGCCAACATGGCGAAAAGCGAGTAAAAAGGCTTATTAGTGTTATTTTTATAGATTTATTCATTGATTTATTGATTTATTATACACAGCTTATTGATAATTGATAATTTCAATTTCTACTTCAAATTTGAATTGCAAATGACTTGTGTTACTTTAATTTGTTCATAATTGCTTGAATGACACTTTTCCACGTGGAGCTTGAGCTTGTGAACCACCATTTGCCAACATTTGTCTCGGCTCATATAATTTGAAGCTGCACCGCACCACTCAGGCCTTCAGCATGTATTCGACACATATTTAAAAACTCATTCACACGTCGTGCCAACTTATTTAACAACTCAACTCAACTCAGCCCTGCAGCAAGAGAAGGCCGTGGAGCAGTTGTATAGATCTTGTGCGATGTACTTAAATTACTTGACGACGACGACTGCTGCTCAGCTTGAATGCAATTTAAGTACGTACTTCAAAAGTAAATGTTTTATAGAGCACCCGTCTTATACACATACACATACTGCATCTAGCTGGAGAGCACTTTGCGACCAAAAAAAGACACTTTGCACGGGAAGCTGTCGAAATAGAAGCCGACAATCTCCTCCACATTCACATCCACATCCTCGTCCTGTCCGCGTCCTGCTTACATTCTGGGTTGCCTCTCCTTTAGTTTAGTATATCTCTTTTAGTTTTTAGGTTTTACTTGTTCTTGCTGCTGCTGCTGCCGCTACTGTTGCTCTACTGGCATTGTACTTTATTATTTAAAAGCCTAAAATCTATGAAATGCGGTGCAAATATTTGCAATTTTTAAGTCAACATTTGCAACTGACTCAGCGACTGCTGCATTTGACAAGAATATATAATTTTACTGCTGAGCAGGAGACAAACTCAGCCACACACATGCTGAACATTTTGCAATTTGACAACCGACGCTGATTCGGTTGAAGCAGCACTCTATTGCACAAGGGTATAATTACTTTGTGATTCAGTGTGTCCACTCATAACACAAAAACACAAACAATTTGATTTACTAGCTATTACAAATAAAATGCTAGATATTTAAAAATAAATTTCTGACTCTGAGTGCATTGAAAATTTTGCATAAATTTGTATTTTTGTTAAAACAGCGATAAGAAAAGCGCCTTATCCAAGCAGTAAAGGATTAATGCAATTTTTGTCAGCATATGAAATCTTTATTTGAAATATTTACTTTATTATGGCCTGCATAAATATACAAAGATGTACCCAGAGTGCCTTAAGAGGTGCGGAAGAGAAGAATAATAGATTTTTTTATGCATTTTTAAACATTGTTTTCAAGATTTTTGGAAAAGGTTTTGGAAAACTCAATGTCTATGTACAGTGCGAGGGTTGCAGTCCCTCTGCGTAGCACTCTGCGTAGACATATGACATATTTATGTGTATGAATGCATATCAAAGTCAACCCTCTTATTTTTTGCAAGAGTAGAAACACGTCTTGTTTCTTGGTGCACTTTTATTTGTTGCTTGCTTCTCGCTGTTCACCAAATGGCATTCAATGGCATTGTGCTGAGTGCTGATGCTTCCGTTTCCGGTTTCGTATTTACATTTGTGTTAAATGCAAAGTTGTAACTTGTAGGTTGCAGTTCTTTTCAAACTACGTGCACAGCTTGGGGCCAATGCGATGTCTGTCTCCAATTTCAACTCGAAGCTCTCCGAGACTGAGACTGAGACTGAAGTGCAGAAACTCACGCAAGCTTGGCCAGCACTTGTCATCTATTTAATATTTAAAATGCTCTATTTAACGTAAATATTTTCAAAGTAATTGACCGAAATTTACATAAATAAGCGCACTGAAAGACACACTACTCCCTCCATACAAACACACTTATAAACACACACTCACACACACACACCCACATGGACACATGCCTAACTTTTTTGGTTCGACGTAACCTCATTTGAAAAATGTCAAACGCAGCTCTGCCATTAAATTGTGGGTGGTAATGGTAATGGAAACGAGCCAGCACGCAGGCCACAGCCCACAGAACACAGAACACAGAACACAGGACACAGGACGCATGACGCAGGACTCGGGAGTCCAGTATAGACTCAGGACTCGGGCGCACCATCGTTTGTTTGGCCTAATAGCTTTTCTATAATTTATCATAGAATATTTATGGCACGCGCTTTTGTATCTACGAATTATACATTTATTATTCAAAATGCTTTTTATGTCGCCGAACGAACGACTTCTCTGCCCCACAAATTGCATGGCAAAAGGGAGACTAGCCATAAATGTTGTCAGCGTTTAGTTTACTTTTTGAAAAATTGTCATATTTACATTGTGGGAACAGAATTCTATGGCCTGCTCTGTCCCCAAGTTAATTGGCAAATTTAAATTGAATAAATATTTAATGATAGTGCAACGGACTTTGCCAAACGATTTCAGTTAGCAGCTGCACTCGTATGTGCACGTATGTGTGCATGTGTGCATGTGTGCATAACTGTCCTTTGTACGTATATGTCATGATTACGAATAAATTGCTATTGCTGTTGCTGTTGCTGTTGTTGTTGACTGGTTTATTTATGTTGCTGTGCGAGCGCATTAAGCTGTTAAATGTTATGTACGCGATTTATGTGGCTCAAGCGTAATTGGCATCTAAAATGGCTGCCACTAAAATTCGTGATTGGTTGTACGACACATTTGGGTTAAATACTTGATTTACTGTTAGATTGATTATCTGAGTTCGCGGCTAAAATCACATTACGCAACGGCTAACTGTATACCGAGCGTCTTACCTTCAATCTAGTGATTCGCTTTCTGAATGAACAAAATTGTTACAATTTTTTTGTTTTTTTCCTCTGAATTGCCATGCCCACTTCTACCAGCCATAGCCCAACCAAATTTGTATATAGAAAAAGTTGCCATAGTCAACATGCAAATTCTTTAATTGCGCTTACCATAGCTTCAAATAAGCTGATATCTCAGGGACCGCAACTCCCAGGTCTGTAGCCTGGCTTGTCAGCGATCCATCGGTATACCATTTTAGTGGTGTGTGAATTCATGGGTTGGATTTCATCTAATGATGTCCATTCTCTCTTGCTGCTCAGGTGAACTTCGAAGCTTTGCTTGAAAAGTTGTTCAGCTTCCATTTCGCATCTCGGCTGTACCAGTAAAGGGATATTAGCCGATGGAAGTTCGGCTGAACTTTTATCACGTAATTGGACCTCTCGTGAAAGTGCAAAGCGCATTCGTATCCTGTATTCTCAGTTTCCATCTCAATTGCATGGCTTTTAACTTACGCTGCGCACTAAATATTTCTCACCTAAGTAGCCACAACAACAAGCAACTGTACTTTAACTTTGCCCACGATAAACTTGGGCACACACAAGCCGCACTCAGCGCCATAACATCAGTATAACGTTGCCAGTAGCGCACAAGTAGTCCAATGCCATAAATGTCAATAGACTAAAAACCATTATGCATAATATGCCGGAGGGAGGCGAGCCACATCCAACATCTTCAACCAGCTGCACCGTCTGCCTCTCGTCATCGCCAGCGTCGCCTGTGTGGCATGCTAAACAATGTTTTTCCATTACAAAACAATGGCCCAGCTGCTTCGTCTCCTGCTTCTTTGGGACTAGCAACACCTTTTACTTGTGGAATTCATTGTCGGTTTTGTCAACTTTTGCGCGTTGCAGTGTTCCTCGCCTGCACTTGGCTTGCCACCCAAAAATGTCTGCAGTTGTCGCCACAACTTTTCGTTGCCTACTTTCGGGCTGCGAAGACTTTTTCACACATTTTATTGTCCAGCGCACAAAACTTTGGCTGTTTGTTGCCAAATTGAAAGCGACTTGCTGCGCAGTGTCCTTGTCAACAAGCACCGCGATCAGTTGTCCTTGGAATTGTAACACAAATAAACGCTGGCAACCGTCAGGTGATGAATACTGATTTTCCAGTAGGGAGGAAGACCAAAAAATACACAATATTGGTGAACTTGCGTAACAAAAATTCATATGCAATATTTAAGTGCAACAAATCTATATTTGTAGCAGGAAATTGCGGATTCTATGACAGGCTTATTGCTTTTGATTTTTAATTGCTTAAAAATTGCAGTTAATTTTTTGATTTTGGGTGGAGTGACAGGTGTGTGACCTTTTTTTAAAAAAATATGTGGTTTTTGATCACGTATGAGACCTTTATGATCTAAATGTCTAGATTTATTGATGACTCTTTTTTGTTGTGGGTTGGAATCAGGGGGAAGGATCCCTCTCGCACTTGTGTGTGCGTTCGTGATTGTGTTTTTTAAGGAGGAGATTGTGTGCTAGGCGTGCAACCTGTAACCTGTGTGCTAGAATCAAGTGGAAGATCGGTTAGCAGCTACCGCTCTAGTGTGCATGTACATGATTTGATTTTTTGAGGGTGAGTTCATTGATAAGGGGAAAAGTATTTTTAGTTCTCTTTTCTCGCCTTCTTTGTCAATGGTGAGGACTCGTACGACACCTCACATCTGAATGTTTTCTCACTCTATAATTATAGTACTTTTGATGTAAACTGTTGTTAAATAGATACTTCGCACGTACGTTTGCCACGTGCTGGCACCTTCTTTGTGTGTTTTTTCTCTTCCTTTTTACAGTGAACTCTTTTTGAGTGACCCTCATTATGATAATTTCTTAATAATTTGATTTGTACACCTTCGGGCTGCATACCTAGCTTCGTAGAGCTTAAGATGTTTAAATAAAAGAACATTTTTTCCTTCCAATTTTCATCCTTTAATTTATTTATTTATAAATAAAAATGATTCTAATTATGAAAAATTATTTATTCTTATTGACATAGTTTAATTTTAAAGATACATGAATATTATTGAAGTGTATTATTATTAATATCCATATTTTTTAACCTTTTTCTTAGGTTAGTGAAAGTAGTGACAAGCAGAAGTATCAACTCCACTGTCAAGTGCTTCCCATCTATATTCTGTGCTATCATCAATGAGAAATGTCTAGGAACACAAGCAGGACTCAAACTCATGTTTTCTGTATATGTATATATATATATATTTTATTTATTAATATTCAAATCAATTAACAAATTTTAAATTTTCTCAAAAAAAGCCTTAATTGCTGCTATTTTATTAATGCACGAAAATGTGTTTCGACAGCATCGCGTGACAAATCCGATGTTTCGCTGACAGTCTTGTAATATTGGACACCTTTCAGCTGATCCATAAAGGGACGCAACACTGTCAGATATTGTATTTTTCCCTTGGGCGTGGCTTCGTTGGGGCACCAACAAAGAAGAACCAATTTTGTCCGTTTAATTTCCAGGTTAGTGACTTGACAAAATTGATTGTATTCGAGATCAAACAGTCCATAACGACATTCGGAGGCACCATTGCGCGTCAGATCTTCCAGGTACTGGTTATAGTCGTTGTCGCGTCGGCCGACAGTCTCAACATCAACCAGATTGCCGGCAATCCGAAAAATCATATAACGATATGCTTTACTCTTTTGTATAGCCTCGAAGAACTCTAGGCATTTGGTGCTGCAGCTCACTCCGCCCATTGTTTGCCCTCACTTCATTCAAATGATAACCGGAATTCTAATGATAAACGCAAATAAATTTTCTTTTTATGAGAGATTAGTTGTCTGAAGTGTAATTTTTACCTATTTCTAAAATAACTATTTCAATCAGAGCTCACTGAGTTGCGTGCTGGAAAAACAAAACTCATTCGCCATCAAAGTCAACAAAGAGCTCAAGCGAAGCGCCAACAACTTGCAAAGTTTTAGTTGCCTCCACTTTGATTGCCTTTTGCTGGGAAATCTCACATTCATATGCACTTACCTACCTGTGCACAAATTCTCAATATCTTTAGTTAGAAAAGTGTTCTTAGCTGTTATCCTTGCGCAACTCCATTTACTTTTTTTTTGGAGTGTTAGCTAAGGATTGCGGCAATTCAGCATTTTTCTTTCCACAAATTTCATTTGATTTACAAAGTTTGTTAGTAAAGAAAAAGCGGCTGACTGAATTTTGATAGTGGAGCACTGAAAGTGAAACGCAGCCTAGACAGCTTAGCTGCCCTCATCTACAATTTAATTTTTTATTTACTTATTTATAATATTTATTTATTCTGGACTAAAACCAGTAATATATTTGTAAAAACATTTTTCAAAATGAATATGTAAAATTATTTATTTTACTTTTTAAAATTACAAGTGAGTAATTAAATTTAAATTGAAAATGAAAAATATGTAAATAAATAAAATAAATAAATAATTAAAAGGAAAAGTTATTTTGAAATATTTAAAAAATGTACAATTCCCCTCAATTTGACTGAGGTTTCCTACTTAGATCCCAACTTGATTGGCAATAAAAATTCTTACTCGAGTCGGATACACTTTTTTTTAATATCATGAGTTAACCCTTAGCAGATATATATATATATATATATATATATATACTATTTATATACTATATATTTCTAGGATTGCTATAAATACAAAAATATATTTGTAATCCGTTGTTTTTTGTTTAATCGAACTCATTATTTTTATGTAATGTTTCGAGCATTTTTTGCTCTTCATTTTAATTTAATTCATACAAATAGAATTTAATTTTTCATTTAATTTATTTTGTGTTTTTCTTTGTTGACTGACTATTGAGTAAATAAATACTTTCTCTATGTGTCATTCTCTGCCCTTGCTTTCCCCTTAATCCAAGTAAAATAATTAATCACCAAACGCTTTAAACCGTTAATCATTGAAGAGAGTGCGGAGCTTTTCAGCTTTGAAACGCTTTTAATTCAATTAAGCTGCGCTTTTGTCTGGCACTCTGGCAATAGGCAATTACCAGTAATCGAATTTTGCCACGACGAGTCCGTTTGAAACAATAAATTGTTCACTTGCAACCCCGAGGGGAAAACCAAATAGGGGAAGTTGGGAAGTCGGCGATGGCCGTGCCCACAAAATACTATTGGAGTCTAGTCAATTTCAGCAACTACCCAAAAATGCAAATGCAAATCGGGCGTGTTGTTGAGCTTGTGCTCTTCTAATCCTCATCCTTCTCCTGCTCCGGCTCGTCCTCCTCCTCCACGTCGTGGCTGGTACATTAAACTTAGCCCCGGCTTAAGCTCTTAAGCTTAACTTTCACTTAACCGCAGGAAAGCGTTAAAAGCATTTCATGTTAATGTCTAATTAAATGCAGCGTGTGCCTGCCCAGACAGGCAGCAGCTTTATTTGTTGAAGCCCAAAATAAAATTGCGAAACGGCTTCATTTGCATTTTAGATCTGGACATGCGCTGAGCTGTACTTCCTGAAATGACAATCGGATGTATTTCATTGAAGTGCGTCGAGTGGACGACTCCTGCTCCTGCTCCTGTTCTTTCTTTTTCTCTCCAGATTCTGCAGCTGGCATTCGCTTTCGATTCTCTTATACATTTTTCAACATTTCGGGGAATACAATTCGTTTGCGTTTCTCGGCTGTTGTCAGTGTTAAATAAAATATCAGTTGTCATTAAAGGTGCTCCTTTGCTCGCCTCCTAAAGAGTTGCCTTCATTTGTCACTCGACTGGGCTTGACAATTAAAAATTGCAATCAGCTGGAAGGTAGACAGCTGCCAGAAACGCCATGTTAAGTCCGCTTGATGACGTTGCTGTATTTTGTGCAACTTTTTGTCTGCCCCGGCGACTGCACTTGATTTCTCAAGAAAATTAGCCGCTGCAAACTTGACAAGCAGAAAGTTTGCTCTTGGCATTCATTCTGTGTGCGTCCAATTTATGCGACAGACCGAACGATGTCTTAAAGAAATGCGTATATGTGGCATGCTGCACTCCAAACAATCAGAACGTGCAAAACCAGACATTATAAGCTTTAATTTGTCACTGTTTCCCTCTCGCTTCTGGCAGCCATAAATCTCTAACAAGTCGTCTTTTCCAAGGAAATATTCAAAACTATTTGTTTCGGTTTTTGCTGATGTCATAGAAACTTAAATAGCACTTTTCTGACAGATATAGATGTACATATGTATTTACCCCTACTACACCGCAAGAATTACGCTTTAATTTGGTTGATATTATTAAACACACGCACACACACACACACACATCCACCCCCTCAGCTCACATGGATCTGTTAATTTGTATGACTTGTATTTGTATATTTCAATAGGCATTGTCGCTTTTGTGGCTGTGCTTATGTGCGTCTGTGCTGGCCCTATCCACTGATATGTGATGGGTTTATTATTGGGCAAATAAATTAAAATTGTTTACCTTTCAGCGATTCCATCTGCTCACTGCGCACAACAGAGACAGCATGACTTTCTCTGCGTGTGTGTAGCCCGATTCAATTGCGGTTTCGTGAGTGCGCGTATGTTGTGGCAACTTTATGTGTGCAAATTAATGGATAAATGGTGGCATCCACTCAGCTGCACAGCACACAGCACACAGCACATGTGTGTATGCTCATTTGATCACATATATAACATTCGCAGAAATAACAAAAAGATAGAACATTCAATAAAATGAGTTGCGCAATATGATGGCAAACATGAAAGTAAACAAGAATGTGCGAAATTTATTTTGCATTCAGCAGCAGGCGTTCGAGGGAAAATGTTTTCCTTCAATGTCATGAGAGCTCGCCAGGAAATGAGAATGGGATACGAACTGGCGTAGATTGGTATTTCTAAACATAATAAGCTATATTTATACAGTTACTCCTACTACGCAATATCTAAGTATTATGACACTCAGCAGTACCGACTACAAAATACTCATTTGAAATCACTGAAGTAGCACAAAATTAGAAAAAAAAAACTTATTCCTGCAATAAGTTGTTTAAATATAGCCTTTTCTCTAACTCATAAAAGTGTTTTGCTCAACTTGAAGAAATGGCAATAGCCAAATCGCAGTTCAAAAGAAATAAACCAACAGAAACCGATTGAAATGAGAAATGCAGTAGAGGTTTACAGGGTATTTTGACTGTGAGCGTATATTGTTTGGTTCAAACATTTGAACTTTTCGTATTGCAATCGGTTGGCATTTAAATGATACTGAAAATGCGTTAAATCCGCTATAAAAGCGGTTAACCGAGTAAACTGCAAATGCAAAATGCGGTTCACTTTGATTCCGTTCGGTTCGGTTCGGTTCGGTTTGGGTCAACTTGGCATGTGTTGATTTGCCATGTTGACCGCACTGGAGATTTGTGTTCACATAGCAGGCCGAGCACGTGAAACTAACTATTTAAAATCAAGGAAACATTTTAAAACATTAAAAGTAATCCCATCTCGAGAGAAAGTTGGAAATATGTCTGACGACGAGTCGTTTTCGAATCAGACTGAGGTTGAAGAGGTTCGAATACGGTTGCGTATTAATGTTGTGGAACAACAATTTAATAAAAATCATCTCAGACATACACAGATATCGAGACTGAGAAGGCGATGCAGTTCATCAAGGAAAATGATCTGCCCATGTCAGATCTGCTATATGCCCTCAAATATGTTCGCATTGCAAGTCGCGCTGTCCCAATGGATGACAAGGACGTTGCTGTAACGCCCCCATTGTCTGATGAGACTCAAACACTATGAAATGTATTTTGCTGCAATTAACAGATCAGATTAAGCTAAAAAACAAAAAATAAATAATAATAAAAACACCAAATACCAAGATGAATATAAATAAAATAATCGCCAGCAAAAGTCTTCTCTTAGAATTTTTACAGATCCCTGATAACTTCAAATTGTTTGCTGGAGTTTTGCCGTGCTTTTTAAAATATTTCTACATTCATATCCGCCCTTAACCGTTTCTGTTTCCGGAATTTAAGAGCATGGCACGAGTCAAATAGATAAAATTAGACGCTAGATAAAAAAGTACAACAAAGATAAGAGCTGGGGGAATGAAATTGGTATAGATTGTGTTGTGGGTAGTTGAGAGGGGGCAGGCAGGCGGGCGCCGGCATAGTAGAATTGCATGCAAAGCAAAGAGACAAAACAGCAGCAGAGCAAACAAAATTATGTTTAAGGTTATATGCTATGCATAAGTAACTAAGCAGACAGCGCTGACGGATCAGACGGACACGCAGCCAGCCAGGCGAGCGGAAACGGAAGTTCAAGTAGCAAAAGAAAGTGTCTGACTGGCTCTGTGCATGTATGCTATCCGAAATATGTGTGCCAGTGTGTGTATTTGTGTGTACACACATACATGCATATACATGTGGTGTGTGTGTGTGTGTGTGTGTGTGACTTATATACAAGAGCCGCAGGCACTTCCGACAATTGGCAAAACATAACAGAAAGGCAGCCAACCAATCCAACCAGGAGCGGATTTAATATGTAAATAAAATTTAAATATTAATTTAAAATAAAAGCTTTTTCGCTCATTTCTACACAAAAATGTTGTATTCGAAACTTGATCTTTTTGGGTCTGAGACTCTGCTAATGATAAGGAGCATACCGATTCGATTATATACATATTTCTCGACTTTCTCTCTATGCGTGTAAAATACTTTTTCACAACATAATTTACTGACTATCCATATCACTTACTAACCTGCTTTTCCCGATCCAAATGACTTCCGTCACATTTTATACATAATTCTCTGAAAGTTATTTGGATAGCTCAGTAAGTCGGGGGAGAAACGTAGGAAAAGAAATACTTAGAAGTCTTTGTTTGCATTGTGTGCTGAGGCCAATGAATGAGTCCGCTCCTGTCCTTTGCATTGCAGGATACCAGACGTATGAGCGGACAGACAAGGCAGCAAAGAGGAGGAAAGAAGCAATAGAGCCAGCCACAGGCTCTGCACACGCGCCGAGTGAGATAAAACATTTGTATGCGGTGATAAGAACGCATCCACTTACTTTTGGTCGCGCATGACTTGAATTTTTGTGCATTACACACACACACACACACCAAACACAACCCTTTGTGTTTTGTAACGATCGTTGCCAGTTAGTATTTGAATTTTCAACTACAAAATAATTAAAAAACATCATCTTTATGCTTGAGCTGGAAAAAACCAAAAAAGGAAGAGCACCTGAACCTCTCCCACCCAAACAAAAAATAAATTAACCCAAATAATGAATCAATTGAAAATAAAAAAAAAAAATTAAATAATTCCCGTCTTAAAATCCGTATTTTCCTTACTAAACTCAATTTTGTACAATCGAAGAAAGCGAAATGCTTCAAAAAATGATTCCGGCAACGATGATGTTGGTAAATAAATTTCAAAAGGCGTTCATCTTTTATGATCCAATGAATGTTAAAAATGCTATAAGTATATTTCTAGAATCTTCTATGCATTTGGTAACATCACTATTCAAGAACTCTTCAATTTAATCTTTATTAATTTTCGGAACCATTTAATAATTCTTACAATAAATGAAGCCTTAAATATAATCCGAAGTCTTCTCACTGTAGCATTTAATATTAAATGCATAATTTTAGAATGATGTATCATGGCCAATCGAGTCAGTATTTTTATGCGAATAAGAAAAATTGCATTTTGCGTTCAGAAGTTCCAATTCAGTTACACAACACATGAGCGGAAATAAGAAAATGAAAAGATTCGTATCTGCAAAGATTGATGTGTGCAACAGCAGCAGCAACAGCCACAGCAACTATGTTCTAGCAGCCACTTCCATCTGCACTTGCTCCAATTCTGACTCCCACACACACACACACACACACACACACGCACACGTACATGAATCTTGTCGAGAAGAAGCGCCGAAAAAATATCGAAGCGCCCGCAGCACTCGAATGTGATTCGTTCTGTCTGAATGTGCCACTTCCCCTACCTCACCGACTCCCTCATTTTCTGTGTCTATGAGTGAGTGCACCCCTTATGCGAAAATAGGATTTGCCTGCAAATTTTGGATATGGGGGCCAGGGCTGGGGCAGTGGGACGAGGGGTCACGATGTGCGGGTTGCGGATGCTTTGCACTCGTTTTGTTTGTTTGACACTTGCGTGGTTAGTGATTGTCCATATTATGTGACACACTGTGTGACAGACGAGCAGATGGAGCAACTCTGGCAGACAGGCAGACCGAATGGGATATGGCCAGTGTCTGTCTGCACTTACTGTGAAAGAGAGACAGAGAGAGAGAGAGAGAGAGAGAGAGAGACGGGTAAAAAAAGAGACTAAATTTTGTGCTGCATCAGCACTGAGTTGGCAACTTCTGCCAGCTGCCGAATTAAAGTTCAGTTTAAGTTGTCAAATTTTTGGTGTGATTGCCCTCAGTCAGAGTTCGTACCTTCAATAAATGAATCGGACAACCGTAAGTGTATTTTCAAATTTTATATGTGCTTGTGACTGAGTGCATATACGTACATTCAGGAAGTGCCTCACAAATGTGAAATTACAATTGAAGACCGCGTAATGATAACTGAGTGAAACATATTTTGCATGTATTTGATCCTGATATGATGTTCGCAAAATGTATTGTAATTTTATATCCGATCTTTCCTGTTAGCGTATATTTTAAAATACCCAACTAATTGACGTGGTTTGTCGAAAATATATAATTATAATTCAATCTCGCTAACCACTTCTGCCCGTTTTGAAGTTGCGACCTTCTGTTTGAGTTTGAAGACCCTGAATCCCCTTTCATCCATCAGAAGAATAGAAAGAGTATTACTATTTTGTCATGGAGTTGGTAACATTCATTTTGTCATGGAGTTGGTTATATTCTTGATCAACATCACTGGCCAAATCGATGTCACCATGTCCGTCTATCTGGAATATGTTCGTCTTCCTCTGTAAGCAGTTCAGATTTTAGTCCCATTATATGAAGTGTTTTTGTACAATTTGTTTTTCTTTTATCCATAACACATTTACAAACTTTGGGTGGTTTTCTGCTCCTATCATTTAAGTTGTAGTTAAAATTAATTATCAACAGGCAAACTCCGGTCTGTGAGAGTTGGTTATTTTTGGCATGACTTAAGATGACTTAATTTTTGGATGGATTTACTTGAGCTCTCTGCCTCTGTATCTCAACAGCACAAAATCCCTTGCACATGCTGGAGCGTAGAAAATCAGCCTCCCTTGAGCTTGAAAAGTGAGTAGTATATAAAGCAGGAAGGAGTTAGGAACAATGTGCATAAATTGTAATACCAAATCCATGAACAGATCGAACTAAGCCAACTAGCGGCTGGGTGCTTCGGGTGACCCGTGCCACAGCACAGAACAGTCAATGGAAATTGTGGAGATTTATGGTGCCTGGTAAAAAGGGCAGCGCCATATTTATTTGAAAATAAGTTGGCCCATAGGCGAGTGGGCTGCGCTGGGCTGCGCTCGGTTGTCTGGCAAACAGTTTACAAATAAGAGGCTGGCCAAAAGCCCCAAAAAAGGATATTACATATCCTGTTCGCAGTCGTGCAAATGCCATTATAGATTGAATATTTGCAGGCTGGTCTCCCCTCCTCTCCTCCCCGCCCCGTTTGATTTACGTTGTTTCACAACTTCCGCCACTTTGCTGCACACTTTTTGGGCTTCTTCTTTGTTTTGTGTTATTTTGTGGCATGGTTTCAAGTCCAAAACGCGCCACCATTGACCTTGCTGCTGGCTTCAACTCTGACTCTGAGTTATGTGTTGTGCTGCAGAATATGGGAGGCTATTAGAGGCTTACTGTCCATATACCGCGACACACTCTCCCCTCTCGTCCACCCCACCCCGCCGAGCTCGTGGTACGTGCAAGCTGCGCTTTTTCACACACACTCAACATCGTTATTGAGTTGGGCTCGTGATTATTGCCATTATGGCATGAGGCTGAAAGCCGCTCAAATCGTAGCTGCTCCCCAGAACTCTGAACTCTCTATTGCTGAATGGCTCCGCTTACCCCAAACTGCTGCGTTTCGTCTCAAGTGACTATTCACAGCCTGAAGATTTATTGAATGTGCGCGATGGTCTCCGCTTATTCTGCTGCCTGCTGCCTGCTGTCTGTTTTCTGCTGGCTGCTGGCTGTGTCTGTGGCTGTTGTAAGTTGCTCTGTCTGCTCTTTGGCATTGGGTATTGAGTGTTTATTTATTTTCAAGCATCATAAAAAATACAACAGGCAGCCGGCACAAGGCAAGCACTAAAGACACACACACACACACACACACACACACACACATAAACACAGAAACACACATTCAATAATATTTTCGCCTCGTGGCAAAAGCAGCTGCAATTTTTACGCCATTTTGTGCTGTGCCAAGCCAAGTGTAATTTGTGGCCTGGGAACTTTGTCTATTGCTCTTGTTGTACGCATTGTTGTTGCTGTTGTTGTTGCTGTTGTTATTGCTATCGCATTTGTGTTTGCTGTTGCTGTTTAATGAAGCATTCGCGCTGAAGTAGCTGTTGCAATTTTTATTTCATTTGCCGGTCGATGAACATTGGAAATGTGTTAAGTGCCATCGCTTGTCTTTAATTGTCTACAACTTTGCTCAATGGCTTTTAATGAAGTGTTAAACACTCATTGCCACACTAAAATCTACACAGCCATAACTATACTGCTGTTAACATATATTACGCATACGCAGCGCTGCCTTATTAGAACTTATTCACTATAGATCGACTATTGCACTCAGACAGTAATTTCTCAGTACTTGCATTCGCTGAAATTTGCCAAATGACATTTTTATGTTTACGGAAAATTCAACATTTTAACGTGCTATTCTGGGGTGTAGAGTGTAAGACTTTGAAGAAGAGCTCTCCGACGTCATAAAAATATATATTGCCAATCACCAGTCGTCGAGTTGATAAAGTCGTATCCGTCCACCCATCTGTCTATACCCATGCTAATCAATTTCTTAGTTTAATGAAAATTTGAAAATATCTATATCGGTTTATAATCGGATTAGATCATTATGTCAGAGACAACAAGTACAGCTTCCATAGTTACAAATCGTATCATCCATTATTATTATTATTATAAGTATGGAAAACAGCACTGCGACCTATAAGGTCTATTGTGCGCCCTTTCTGAGCCTACAGCTCTTCCATCAATCCCAGCTCTTGCACGAATGCCAGGATTTTTGTTGTGTTGAGGGTCTCTATGTCCTGGGGTCTCATGACATGCTTCCCTAGGATGCTGCATCTTTTTCTGATTAAGGCGACGCATTCTGCTAGGATGTGCATTGAGGATTCCTCCTCGTGCCCATAAAACCTGCATATATGGCAACTATAAATACCTAATTTGGTTAGGTGACTTCTCAGTCTACAGTGTACTGTCAATAGACCGGTGAATATCCAGAGTCTGTTCTTTCCCATGGATATAACTTGCTTAAGTCGATGTTGATTATAGCCACCTATATATCATCCATATTTATATATATATTATTATTATTACCCATATGATATTATTATGCTCACAGATAATTCATTGGTTGTGTAGCTTGATTTGTATGTCAATGGATGTAAGTGAATTAAACTACATTAGCTTTAGATGATCATCCACCCTCAACTGCTCATCAGTCAACGCCTTTGTGCCACATGACGAACATATGTGGAATGAGCGTTCTCTGTGATGTTGCCAGCATAGCTTGGGGCATTTCCGCTTTTGCCAGCGCCATTACTGTCGTCATTTGGCGCTCAACTAAAAACCAGTGTTGGTATTTTTTCGTTTTTATCTTTATGCTCTATGTATGCATAAATATAAATATAAATATGAAGCAGTAGAACAGGGCGCTGTTTACTTTATGCATACAACGGCTACATTTTATATTGCACATATATTTTTCATAAACTGCAAATTTAGGTCACAGCCACGGGGTATGCCAGTTAGCACATGAGACTGGGACTGAGAGCTGGGGATGGGCCCGGGTCTGAGTCTGGGCCTGGGGCATGCATGACAGCAGCGCTAATGCAGCAACAGCTTTGGGTTCCCAGCGGTCAACGTACGGCGTTGACGATGGCGACGTCAAAGCGTCGTCAAAATGAATATGCGCATAGTTGCTGCGGAAATATTTAACATACGCCATGCATGCCGCATCGCGAGTGTTGAACATTGCGTGATGTGCCGCAAGCGACGGTAACGAGCGGACCTGCCGTTCCTGTTCTGCGAATCGAATTAGCCACAGAATCGCCAATCAGTCAGAGGAAATTCCGATTTTAGTATTCATTTCTTTGCGCTGGCCAAAGTAAGTAAGAACTACTCACAGAAAATCAATATGAAGTTCACAATCAAATAGACATTATATGTGCTGGAAATCGTTTCGAATAGCATTTGTGGAACAGCGTTAAATATGAGAAACAAACACACGCACACACACACACACACACACACTGAATTGTCGTACTCGTGTGGCTGTGAGGGGTCTTGTCCCCATACCCACAGTGCCCGGCCCCAAAGTATGATTGCGTGCCTAAGCGCCATCTTACGGTTGATAGCTTCATTACAGTGCTGTTGTTGCTTATTACCCGTTAGTTTGTTGGTGTTCTTGTTGTTGGTATTGTTGCTGGTTGGTTGTTGGTTGTTCTGGTTATAGTTGTTAGTGTTGCTGTTACGGTTCTTGGCATGTTGCAAGTGCTGATTACAGAAGGGCGTCAATGTGGACGCCGGCAACCTGTGCTACTTTTTATGGGCGGCTTGTTGCAGCCAACGTAGTTTTTTCTAAATTTATCTAAAGTGTTCCTTCGCTGGGCATCTCGCGCATAGTTTGTTTAATTTTTAAATTGCCAACCAGAGCTCTCGGCCAAGTCGAGGACCAGTTGTCCTCGTTCCACAAAGCAATGAGTCGCTGTTTAGCGCTGCGAGTGAAAGTTTCTATTAAGGCCCAAGTGTTATGGGCGCTCTTAAGATGGTGAAATTATGATTGGCGCTGGGAGCATTTCTTGTAAGCAGTCGTTTACTGCAAATCTTAAGTGTTTCCCACTTTCCATCGCTTGATATGCGCTTCAATAGGTGTCAAGAGTGAGTGCTTCTAAACTCTTTTGTAGGTCAAAATAAACAAATATGCAAATATATATGAAGCAAGATTGCTTTAAGTTGTAATTATCTATGAACTAAATATAAAACAAGACAGAAGAAGGTTCCTACTAATTTATCCAAGTTTGCTCTTAAATTTTCCGTAGATATCGCCTTTTGTGCATTTTTGGGGGCAGGAACCTTCTCAATAATCTACCTTATAAGTTTGGTGGTTTTATCATTTAAATTGCAAGAGATGGGAGACTTTTGCGAAAAATGATTGGAGAAGGCTTTTAGTAATCTTCATTCCAAGTTTGGTAACTGTAGCTCTTAAATTGCGGAGAAATGTGGCTTAATCGCTTTACCTTCGGTATCAGAGCATAAAATTACATTTATTATTGCCTGATTATCCCGAAAAATGAAAGATATACATTTAAGGAACATTTTGACGAGATGACAGAGTTATTTAACAATTAATAACTCTATTATGGAACTGGAGGAAGATGAAGTAGCTATTTTATTACTCAATACTTCAACTACAACGCTGCAATAAATAAGTAAGCAACTCTTCCTTCCCACAAATAAATCATTTCAAGCTGTCAAGCTTCACACGCCCCAATCCCCACCACGTATCTGCTGGCACCCGATATCATGCCTCAAGGTCTTTCGGCGCTTAATTCGACATTGCCAAAGGGCACGCAATCGGAGACGGCAACGAGCGTACTTCATTCCTTAATACGTGTCTCAAAAGTTTCCAATAATGCAATATTGAAATGTCAAACGTTGGCTTGCTCGATTGCTACGCTGATGTTTGCATACTCTGTAACTCAATATCTAAAAGTGTATAATGTGTGTGGCAGACAGGGAAATATTTAAATTTAATATAAGCTTGTCTGCTTTTACTTAGCAGGCAATTGTAATCCTTAAAGTTGAGCTCTGCAGCGAGGGTATCTTTCGGTCGAGCGTACCGGTTCTGTTCTTCTCCTCAGTGTTCAGTGTCAGTGAGTTGTGTGCGCAAATAACACAATTGTCAGCGAACACGAAACTCATCCCCAAAAGGCCCAGGCAGACGGCAGATGCAGCAGGTGTGATTGAAGGCAATATGACAACCAAAATAATGTTCAAAAATAATACGAAATATTGCAAATATCATAAAGCAAAGCTCAGCAAATGATGGGATTGGTTTGCTTTTGAATACCAAAGTCTGTTCTTGACTTGGCGTCTGAAGGGTGCGGTCAAGTATTTCCCCAATAAAATATGTGTGCTCTTTGGGCTGCAATCTGTGCACACTGTCTGACGCGTAAGCAAAAACATTTTCATTTTCATTTTCATTTTGAAGTGAAATTCAATTGTTATCGAGGTATTTGCATGGCTGCATGAGTTGGCCCCAGTTGTAAACAGTTTGGGGGTGGCTTATCATAAGCAATAAATGCTAATGGATGAGCTCTGCACTGGGAGTCGCGTCCTCCGGGAAGCCAGCCATTAGTTGCATTGGCTATCTGGCTGTCCCCATCGCTTGAAAATATAAACCAGCGATGTCAACAATAATCTAGCATTCAACCACCCAACCCAAGGCTGCGCCACATTATTTACCCTCAGCGGCTGCTGTCCAAAAGCAAAGGTGACAAGAGATATCGCAATTTTATGAGTAATCCCGACACTCTCTTTTCATGCCAGACCAAACCATAAGTAGAAGTAGAAAGTGGGAGCGGGAGCGAGTTCCAGCTGATGACAAGGACTTGCACTGATTACGGAGCGGAGCGTTACCGACTGTCCCAGCAATGGTAATAAAATTCTCACTTCTGGATAGATTTTTGCATTGTCGTTAGAGTAGATAATGTGTGGGGAGCATTGGAGCGGGATGGGGAGAAGGAGCGGGCTTCTGATCCTTGCTGCCCCTTGCATTGTTTGTCAGCGTCTGTCTGGCTTCGGATGCTGCGGATGTTGTTCTGAGTCATATTAAAAAGTAACGAGCAAAATATTATGAAGCCAGACAAAGGCATTTCCGGCACAGGGACGAACCAGAGCCAGAGCCAGAGCCAAAAACCAGAACCCCGAGCTACCAATATTGGATTCACACGTTGTTATGTAGGAGTAAGAATTGGGTGTGTGTGAGTGTGAGTGTGTGTAAGTGTATGTGTTTATGTCTGTGTCTGTGTGTGTGGTTGTACATTGCCGGCTATTGTTTGTTGTGCGTTGTTTGTTGTGTGTTGGATGCCCCTTTTCATTTGCCCAGTGGCAGCTACATGATGTGCTACACAACACAACAGTCAGCCGTTATATTATATTGTATTTTTAGACCAGACAAGTCTGCATTGCTGCATGTGCTATGCGCACTATGTCTGCGAGGTTGGTTGTTGAGCTGGCCTACCCCAGCATCCCCCTCTTCCATTGTGCTATTATTAATAACCATAACTCAAATCTATTGCTGCTTTACTGCTCATTGAATCCGGCTTATGGCCATGGTTTCGTCAGTATTCCCCAGTTACTTTGAGTTTGCATTCAAAAGTGTTTCATTTGACTGCAAGCCGCTGGATAAACAGATTGGGGGAAGTACGCAGGTGGACTTAGGGTTAAAGTTTCTATGCTTTTTGACTTTGGGTAAAGAATAATGTATTTTATTCAAAATAAACACATCTACTTCCGTAAAATTATCTCTGTATAGAAGTTATTTTTCCCATTATTTTTTTTATAAATTTATCTGTTTGTGCATCTATTTTACGTCTACCAATAAAAATTTAATTTAAAATAAATCTTTAAAATTATTTGGACTTCTGCATTGGCATCAAGGTTTCCTGTGATTGAGAATTTGAGTGACTGGGTGGAATTTTTGGGCTTTTTGCAGAAATCAAGAGAGAGGAAACATCGAGCTACAGTTTTATAAACATACTTATGGATATACTTGTCCCCATCAGCAAACACCAATTGTCCAACTCCAACTGCAGCTTTGCACCACTTTTCCGCCGCCAGGCTTCATTCTGCTCTCCTCAGTCATATAATTTGCGCCTTCGAGCACAAATATTTCATATTTAAATAAATGAAACTATGACTGAGAAAAATGTCATTCCCTAAAAGTAATTAACTGGTAATTATTATTGTTTTTTTATCTGACAAATCCAGTGCAAGCGTTTTGCAAGACTTCTGTCAAGGGTGCTTGCAACGAAACTTGAGTTCCTTTTGCTCAGTTAGTCAACTGTAGTCATTTGGCTTATCATTCAGAGCTTCAGCTTTGATATGCGGCAAACGGGAACTGACTTTTGCGCCATGTTTTAATTGTGCTCATATCTCAGGGCCTGCTCAACCCCCTTTTCCTGTGCAGCAAAGCCAAACTTTGCAGTTTCTGTGTGTGTGTGTGTGTGTGTGTGTGTGTGTTTGGCTTAAACTTTTTGGGGGTATGAATACACACACACACACACACACATAGGAACAAATTGCTCAACAATCCATGTTGCCATTTTACAACACTTGAAATTTCTTTGGACATTTGCTTTTGGCTTAGACCCAGAATCATGTTGACTTTTACTTTAGCAAATGGCAGCTGAGCAGGCAACGGACGGGGTAGCCGGGCAGCCTGTCAGACGGACAGAGGGGACCAGTTCGTATAATTTCAATGCGCACTGTCGTAAATAGCATAAGAAGAAGAAGAAGAAGAAGAGGAAAATGGGGCAGCTCGAGATGCGGTAGAAGCAGAAAAGATGCTGGCGTTGAGAAAACGATGAGTATTTTCTTAATTTTCTTGCGCTTCCTGCATTGCAAAGTTTTGCCAGCAAAGTGCGAGAGTTTTCTAGCTTTTCTAGCTGCAGCAGCTTTTCCGTTTGTCACGACAGACAAGACGCCAACATTAAAGTATTATGCAAGCGTATTAATGCACTCAACGGAACAGAGCAGAAGAATTAGAAGTAGCGTGGGGTGTACGGCAGGGGCGGCAAAGTGACCAGCTAGCTGGCTAGCTAGCTAGTCAACTCTGGACACTTGGACACTTGGACACTTGGACAGACTGGGATTTAGAGTCGGAGTCGTTCCTTCGAGCACTCACACAGCGTGTGTCAAGCGGCCAAAGAAAAACAACTCGCAAAAAGCAGCAAAAGTTTTTCTTAAGCAAGAAATAATATGTATGCTGCGAAGCTTTAGCAACTGTCACTTGCCATTGCATCGGAATCCACAATTTGAAATTTACTTACACATTAATATTATAGCAAGAAATTAACAGAATCCGATTCCGAATCCGAATCCGAATCGAAACCAAAAACCAAATCCCCGGAGAGTGTTCAGTGCAACTCTTCTTCCTGTGTTGTTCTTTCACCTGTCAAATTAAAGTCAGCCACAAAGTGCCACAATGGCGCAGAACCGAGTCCCAATCACAAATACATATACACATATGAACAAACACATACGAATACTATCAGCAGCATGCCGCCAGTGGTTCCCCAGAGTATTTCGCCTTGACACCATAACTGATGATTCCCCGCAAGGCTCTCCTTCCCTCCACCATCCCTGTCTCTGTTTCTGTCTGTCTGACGGTGTGTGTATCTGCATTAAACGTTCGCACATTTACATGATGTATGATCGGGGTCCAGAGCTATCCCCAACCCAGCTATTAGCAACAGAAATGGCCACTTAATGACAGTCAGGTTGCAAGTCGAGGGTGCGTCGCCTGCTGCCCTTCTTCAAGTGTCTTCAAGTTCTGCAGCACACGCGAGTTCCAATCAGACAGCGCCTCTTACCTGGCGCTTAATCAAGTCGTGCTCAAACAATTGCAGCTACGCCCTCCCCTCCCCTTCTCACATACTTAAGAGCAGCCGCACACACCACACACACAATAAAAACACATTGAGCAAATACTTACCACACGATATTCATACTCATCTCGTACTGTTTCAACTGTGCCACAGTGGGTCAAAATAGTTGCATAAAGTAAAGAATTAATTATCATACATTAATTTTTCAAGTGTTATTCGATGCTTCTAAGGACAATCCCAGTTAATATTTCAAATAGTCAGCAATTACACATTTACCAACGATTTTTTAAATTTATTCACCTGAATATTGTGGAACATGATGCATAGCAGTGGAAACAGACCATTTTGTTGATGGCAAGCTCACTATCTTCATGCCCGGCTTTTATGCCAAGTAATGTAAGCGTAAAACCAAATGCACTAAGAGCATTTCAAGTGCGCCAGTGGAGGGTGTGGGTCGGGTGAGTTATTTGGGGATGCCCCCGCCGAATGACTGTTATTATGGTTATGTGGATGGCATGAGTGTTCGCCAGGCAAAAACCTGAGGATGCCTTTCAATCACTTAAATTTGCCATGGTGTATAAGGAGGCCAGCACACACCCAAAACACTTGAGAGGTCCCCAGGTTATGTGTATGAGTTCCATGCTTTGAATGCTTCCAGTTGGAGGTGGAAGTTTGAGTTTGTGCTTCATTGCGCGACTTGTTTGAGTGAGTGTGTCATTTATTGTGTATTTATTTGACAAGCGCATGCGGCGCAGACACATTAGACAGAGACACGTGTGCCGAACACATTGCCAAAAGGAAGGGGAGGAGGAGGAGGAGTTGGTGCGGGCAGGGTGGGGGTCAGACCACGGTCTGCCAAAATGATTTCACCATGTTTAAATGGTAAATGATGCAACGTTTTCTCTATTATATTTGTGCAATTTCTCCTGGCCGACCTTTGAGCGTGTTAACTTTTCTTTAATATAATATTTCAGTTTGGTTCTCATCTGGTGTGTTCCTTCAGGCGTTCATCATTAGTTAATGTTGAAAGGGCGTCCCTGAAAAGACCTACAAGTCCCTTGTTTGTATTTCTTTAAGTTTGATTTATGTCGCTGTCCGCTTACTCAGCTGTGTTAAGACAGACTCGGCTCACATCTGCAAAACGAATTTAATACCCACAAAAATGTTTCCTTTTTTCAGTCTTTGGCTTTTTTGTGGCGCACATGTGATTTTATTAAAAGCACAATAGGAATTAAAATAGAAAGGTGATTTATTTTGTATAAAAACAAGTTTCGTCCCAAGGGTCGAATCCACCCCCTGTCCACTCAAAACATATATTTGCGACTGAAAAAACCGAGAGCTGAGGACAACACGATGTTTCATTCATTCATCAATCAGCGCGCGTTTGGCATTCCATGAAAAATGTCACCGAAAAAAGACAAATAAAATTGTGTAACTTTGAATGCACGACTATGCAATACCCTACAGAACTAAGTTAGCTGAAGTTTCAAAAGGTGCATATAAGGAGTACGTTGAATATATATCAGTGAATTTTGAAAATGTTAATCGAATACTTTCGCACTACTTTTCCTTTTACTTTGGGATTGTACATGAAGTTAAAATGTAAAACGAATACTCCTCCTACAATTCCATTGAGAGGCATGCCATGTGGGGCAACAAGAGGTATTTCAGCTACACCCACTTCAGTTGCTTGCTGGGGACCTTTTTACTTTCGACCCGTGAAGATTGCCGAGTCACTTTTGAATGGCTGCCGCGTTTCTGAGTCCACACAGCAATCAATATTGATTGCATAATGAATGACAATCAGTGCAGCGTTTGACACTTTCCACTTACACACACACACACACACACACACAGAGTTGTGGCAGGGGCAGCTACGAGGACCGCTTGCCAAATTAGTTTAAAGCAAACTACAAGCCACTAAAAGGCATTCTAATGGCATTTAGTGCCAAGGCATTTTCGGAAGTTCCATGCAAAAGATCCGAGCGATGATTCAATTGACATTCTAACCGGACAGATGGCGGATGTTGATCCAATGACCTCGATATTTTCACCACCTCCATTTCCTGTCAGTTGCCTCCCCTCCCCTCCCCTGTCACGCTGCTGACCGTGTGCATGTCCTCTTGAGTGTTTTTGGCTGCAGTCAACCCGGCTCTGACTGGTCAGTCAGCCGCACAATGACCGCCACTTGGATGCCGGTCCTGTTCAGTTGCCACTCGATTGCTCGTCTCCATCTGCAGCACTGCTTCTATCTTCATCTTTACTTGTTTGTTATTTTTGTAAATGCGCATTTTTTACTTTTATTTTTCGACAGGCAGCAGCCACTTTTGTTTCGCTGGCTTTCGACCATGTTTTCGATGCATTGTTTGTTTTGTTTTGTTGCATTTGGATTTTATCATGCCGGCTGGCATTGTGCAATTTTAGCTGCTGCTACCTTTGGCTGCAACCCGTTGCCAATTCGTTAAATACCCTAAGCTAACTTAAATTGAAGTTCAGTTTATAAAATTGTATGAGCTTAAAAATGGAGAGAAGAGGTCAAGAAGCAATTATTTCTATTTATTAATATAGTATTTAAGGCACTCTAAAAAAAACAAATATTACTCCAAGTTTATCATTTTATCTTGTTGATTGATAAGTAAATAAATAAAGCTTTCTTTTTGGACTTTCTGCAATTTAGAATTTCAGGAAATTTCAGAATATTGAACACTTTAAGGGGTACCCGAAATTCGATCAATGGATGAAGTCTGCCTAAAACAGTTCCTTTTGGGCACATCACTCAATCGGTTCGTGTGTTTCTGATATTCTCTAAATTGAACATATTTCCGTTCCAATTGTGGCGGTCTTTTTCTTCTTTTTCCGTTTTATCAGTTCTTTACATTCATTTCCGGTTTGCATCGGTTGGAGACTGAATACCCAATCGAGTCCACTAAAGTGTTAACTTTAATGTAATTCAATTTGTTAAGCTCAAACTCAAACAAAAATTAAAATTAAACATATTCGCAAAACAAACAATGTAAATATGCATTTAATTTATTAAAAGCATCAATGCAAATTAAAAATCCATTTTTTAGAAATGGTTTTATTTCGCGTCTTTTGCGCCATTATTTTAATGTTTGTGTTGGTTTTTATTGTTGGTTTTTTCACACCCAATTAAATAATTGTTTTTGAATCTTTTTATTTATATTTGTTGACATTTTTTTGACTGTTTAAATCATATTTTATTTTAATGTTAATCATCCTTTATAAAGTATAAACAAAGCGTATTCTAAGCTAATCCGACTTAACCATTGTTGTAAGTAGAACTTTTATTTAGAATCTTTAAAGAACAGGTTACAAATTATAGAAAGCCAAAACAAATTACAATATTTAAAAAAAAAATTAGAAAGTTTAAGGCAATTGTAATAAAGTGTTTGATTGTAAATAAAAGCTGGTTTCGCTTGTTGCTTAATATTTTGTACTCACAATGTGGGCAAATTAGATTTGATGCCTATCACTGGAAAACAAAAGGAAAACTGCAATTCACGCATTAAGTGAAGGCTGTTACAAAAACTATAAACTTCATTCTGCCAGGATCAGCATTTTATATTTTTTTCACTGCTCAGTTTTTGTTGCAGTTTGGCTGTTGTTTTTGAGTGCGTGGTTTAAGCACGTTACATAAAATAAATATTTTAACAAGTGTTATTTTAATTGTGTGCAATGCAGCGCGGGCAATGTTTGTCTGTGTGTCTTTTTGTTGTTTTAGTTGTGGTTATTTATCATTGTTTGCTTTACCTGTGTATACAAATACATGTACGCACATACGCACACACAGTGCAACTGCATGTACATATGTGGCCCATTTGCATGTAAGAATGCGCAGAACTTCGCAACGGACACGTGTGGGCGCATAACTTTGTGAAATGTCGAAGGGAAGTGTGTGTGGGGGCTTGGGAATGTGTTGCATATTCATGCGCAGATTTTTACTGGCTTTAGTCATTTTATCTGATTAACGCCTCACGCACAAGTCTCAGCTGCGCCCTTCAATCGAAACAGCGCTCCAATTTAATTTGCCAACGAGCGCCGGCAACGACAAAAGTTTTCACTTTGTCACCTCTGCGGCAAGTGGAGCGGGGAAGGGACTGTGTTTTTGCTGGGGCTGGCCTGCGCCTGAGCTTGAGCCTGAACCTGGTGGTTGCATAAATCAATTCAATTTGTAATAAATTTCAAACTTTTCATTTTATATTAATTTTTATGCCAGCGCCCCTGTCGTTCCTCGTGTTCGTCCCTACGCAAGAAATCAATTTTATTATAATAAAATAAGTGCAAGAAAAGTTGCGAGTCCTTGGTTAGTTTATCGTGTGCGGCCCCAGCATATTAATTCTTTTTTTTTCTTTTTGCCTTTTTTACTTGGCTACCTCTTATCCCAGCCAGCCTTCTGACCAACATTCTCCCTGTCTCTCTCTCTCTTTCTCGGTCTCACTTGTGAGGAATACGCCCAATCGTCCGTTGGCCTGCTGCTGCTGCCCATGCCCTGACTGCAGCTTAACAAATTGACTTTCTTCGGCGGCGACTCGCCTTAGTTTTTTGTTGCCCACTTACGTGCTGCAGCCGTGGCTGGTCTCGCTCCATTCTTTTGGTCTTTTTATTATGATTACGATTTGAGTTATTGCTGCAGGCAGTCGCAATATCAGCAGCACCAGAGCCCTGGGAATGGGATCCTTTTATGGGCTGTCTGGTCGCGTTGTCGTCACTTTGTCTGCGGCATCGTCGCCATTCGCCGCCAACTCAGCACATAATTTCCAATGCCAACTATTTTTGGGCGTTTCTGACAAATTAATATGCATTGATTGTTGAACGGCAGTCTCAAAATGAATGCAAATAAGTGAGAAGTGGGCTATGCAGGGGGTCGTTAATCTTTGCAGAACAGCTTTGTGCACGGAAAGTAGAACGATTGGGTTTCAAGTCAATTATAGTGACATTTAAGGCTTTGAACAGACCGAGTTCAACGACCCTCATGCGAAATAATAAATACCAATCTGGACATGACAATATTCAAATAAAATCGTATTTAAACTTGTATTAACTTTTGCCTTTAGCAACTACACTGGGAAAAATGCTCTCAATAGGTTCTGTTCCGATGCAAATAATATCTGGTTAAACTTTGGGCTCTCACCTTTGTCAACCTACTTTTCTTAACTGCATCGCATAGTGTAGACCCTTTTGTCTGGCCGCTTTCAATGCAATGCAATCAATTTGTGTACAATTTTTTGTCATTTGTTAAATTGGAAATATCCAGCTTCAGGTCATCATGTGCCATATGCCAGAATCGGCTTGAAATGCATTTGTGACTTGGTCTGTTTTCAATGCTGGCAAATTCCTTTGCACATTTCAAATGCCCTTTGTGCAGGCCTATAGTCGTCCTCTTATGCGAACATCCCTTTGCCAGCCAGTAATGTAATGGCATTTTGTTGATAGACTCGCCGATGGCCAACTTAAAACATGCATAGAGTGCAGGTATTGTTGATTTTTAATTGCGCATCCTCGTTGTGAGACAGCTCTCCTTCTACGTCCTTCTCATGCGCTGCAAAGGAGCGTATTATTTAACCGAATGCTGTTTGCCTGCCTTCTGTTTGCAGATGTTTTTCTCGGTTTGTCTGCTAAAGACCCCCACATCGCAAATTTGTGCACTTAAGCTCCGGGAACAAAGAAGCAGTCAAGAAACAGCTCTTATATACATATTAAGGAGCATGGTCGGCAACGGAAATTACTTTGGGAACACCAAAGCTTAAGTACTTTTAAATATGTTAGTAGTGTTTCAAGTATAAGTATAAGATTAGTTGAGTTCTCTACACATTCTCCAAATCAAGTAGGAAGGGTTCCAGTCCGTAAGGTATTCTGTGACCGACTTAAAAATCCCATCAACGTCGTTGAACAGTAAAGTTGAGAAATTGTAGTTGTAAGTCTATATTAGCTATATAAATCATATGCTGGCCATGTTAACATCTCTTGCAGAATTACATAGTTATGCAAAGGTGTGTAACAGGCAGCATCAGCATTGACAGCCAATTCTATATCATGTTATCGATAACTTCCTATGTTTTTTTTTCAAATTACAATCGATTACAGATAGCAATATAAGATACAGTATTCAAAACATAGATTTACGATTGGGTTTGAGCATATATCGCCTTTATATTGATGATATGTTGAAAGTTAATCTAAACCGGCTAAGTATTATGTAAGAGCACACATGCATATCTTGAATGAGCTGGCTTAAATAGTTAATATTAATAATAATTAATAATTGATTTACATTTTAAATTCTTAAACTTAAATTAGGTAAGTCGTTGGTAACATATTAATATTCCGAAATTAAGTTTGTTTTTTTATTTGTGACATTTTAAATAAGTATTATTTTAACTATATTGGACAATTGGAGAGTGTAAATTCTAGTTTATTTCTTTACATATATTTTTTGCGCGTTTTTACTTTATTTTTGGCAGTTTGCCGACACTAGAAAATTTCGACAGTTTTCTCGCCTCTGCGTAAGCTCTTAACAACGTCCAGCATTACGTGGCGTATGTGGAATTTAATTGCGTATACGTCGCGACTAAGCGATGGACAGACAATTGCTTTATGACTGCACACAGACGCACAGAGACACACACTCCTGAGCACATGCACCGACGACACAGTCGGTTTTATTGAAGTGTAACTCTTGACTGGACATTAAGATCGTCTGGTGGTGTTTTCCTGATGCTGCTGCTGCTGCTGCGTGTCCTTCGCCTGGCACCGGCAATGGCAGTCAAAGTGTTTATAGCAATGTCCCTCTTACGTTTGGCACTACGGCTCCCATTACCTGACAGCAGCTCCTGCTGGCAGCAGTGAGAGCTGGGCACTTGGACGCATCTTGGACTCATCATCAACGTCAAGTTGAGGCCATTGCAGGCAGCAGCAGTTGCGGCTTTTGTTATTATTGTCGCTTGGTGTCGTCAGCTCGTCGTCGCCTTTTTGGGTGCTGCAAGTTGTGGCTTTTATGGTGCACTTTCGACGCAATTGGCTTTAGTGCTTCTATCTCTCACTCGCTTGCTTTGTGTGTCACAAGATAATTAATTAAATGTTACGCGAGGTGCGGACAGCGATGATGCAGCAGGTGCCAGTTATCTAAGGAAGATTATGACTCAGAGTTACTCTGGGCTTTAAGGTGGGGAAATTGACTTCTTTATTTTTACGAGTGAGATTTCCTTGAGAAGACTAATCGAGATGTCTTCATTGAGATGCAATCAGGCAATCAAAGCTCCTCAAAAAGCCAAGCGCAGTCACTCCGATACTACGGCAAATAAATTTGATAACGTGGCCTTATCTGTGGGACCAGAAACTGCTCTTGGCGCCTTGAGGACGACCAGACTTCAGGACAAGTTTTGCCATAATAAGCTGTGGTTATCAGGTTGATATTCTCGCCGTTGAAAGCCAAGGCAAATCAGGATATGATTATCAGGAACCGTTTCTCGTAATTATACACAATTAGGGCGAATTCCCAATAGTACGATAGTCAACTTGATCCACAAAATGATGAGATGAACTATACAAGCTAAGGGAAAATCTACAAGCGACGCTACTACAACTATAATAAAATATATCAATTTATAACGATGTTAAACAATTCTGATGAAAAACTAATAGCTACAAATAAACTTTTGACCACTCTTTCCAATAAGATAACTATTAACCGATTCCATTGTTTTTATCAACGGTCACAGCGCAGTCTAACATATTATTTGGTATTAAAAATAATCAATTGATTGTAGCTGTGTAATTAATATGTTAAATTAAGCCAACAATTAGCCATTTCAATGTCATATTTAATTAAAATTGCAATGCTATATTGTTTCACTAGTCATTAAATCAAATAAATGTTCAGCTCAAAGTATGTTAGTCAACTTTGTGTTGAAAAACTTCATCAAGCCCAATAACTTTTTGCTGACAGCAATCAACATCCGTTACATTAATTTCGTGTTGCCGCACTGCTAACAATATTAAAATCTTTATCAAATCGAAATTAAAAACCAGTTTGAATTGCTTCCTTGCGACCCCGTGTTCAGTGCCGTGCCACACACCACCCATAAATAGACTACAGTCATTCTGTTGCAGATCTTCATCCGCTTGGTCTGGCCATAAAACTTTAAATAAATATGCAGCGTGTGCTGGCGTTTGCCATGGTGAGGCGGATGTAGTCTTCCAATGCTGTCTGCTCCGTAACCGATAACATCATTATTGATGAAGACGTGGAAGGCCGGGGAAGGCGGGGGATTGTGTCAGGACAGAAGTCACTGCTGGCAAATGGCAAAAAGGCAGCAAAGCGTGCGCCGCACGAACAGATTGCAGGAATGTGCCTCAGCTGCCACAGCCACACGGCTACTGCTCGCACTTCCGACTGGGGCATTGGGTTGAATACGGCTGGGACTCTGGCATTGGCACTTGGGGTGCATGGGCTGTTTGGGCGGGTGTCGTCCGCTCGTTTAGAGATTGGAAATCGTAGACATCGTCGACGTAGCAGTCGTTGCCGTAATAACTGTAATTGATTTTTGATTTGTGATTTAATTTAACAAAGTTAAATGAATTGAAGTGCGGAGACGACGCCGTGGATTGCTGCTGCAACCGAGCGAGTTGGTGCAGGAGTAAGCCAGGCTTACCTTATGTCTTCGCTCGTTGCTCATCGGAGTATGTGTCAGAGCTTTGAGGCAGATAGAAAATAAATAAATTACACATCCCACAACCCACATGCAAATCAGATCTTAGGCTAAGCTAAAAGATTGTCACATTCCAAGTATCGATTGCCAACTTGCCAGAATTGGTATGTTATACCAAGCAATACCTAATTTTTATATTGAAAATAGCAAAAATAAGTCTATTAAAGAATATAATAAATATATCTGAGCATATGATATAGAGCTAAGTGTAATTATTAATTAAAATAAGAGAACTTAATCTCACGATACATGGTGAAGCCATTCCAAACCCTAAAATTATATCAATTATTGAGAACTGTTAACGGACATGACTTTGTGGATTGTCCTGTTGATATTACTATAGCTATTTGCTTCTTTCAATTTGTTATTATACAAACTGGTCTCTAAGCTTCTAAAGTTCACATTTCCAAAGTTTGTTTTCCAAGACATCTTGGCCAATTATAAACATATTTCAAGCAATGCAAAAGCAAGAACATTCAGAAGCTGGCTAAGTTTCTGCTTATTGAATTGAAGAAGTTTTTATATGATATTGTATTATAGTATTTGATTGTTTGCCTTATCATTGAATTTAGCTTGATAACTTATACATAAGTAATCAAATCCAATTGTAATGCTTTCCTTTATTATGTGGAATCCCAATGCAACTCTGCCTTAATATAGCCACAAGTATCGGAAATGCTTTCTTCACAAGCCTTTTTTCTCAAATATTTATTTCCCCGTACTTCTTTTGTGCTTTAGGTAATTTCTTTGCCGTTGAGTCTATGCTTTCAACTCGGATGGATAAAATAATGTTTTTTGACCAAACCCATTTGTTGTTCGCAGTTGCTTTCAGACCTGGTCCTTTGTTTGCTTCGTCATTGGATGGGAAATTAATTCCCATTTATGTAGCTACACATTTTTGGTGGTTGCAAATTTCATTAGGCAACGCAAAAGCCCGCCAGGAGCCCAGTCAGCTCTCCGAAACTCGCCCAATTCAACTTAATTTGCCAACAGCTGAACTGAAACTCCACAGTACAATAACAACAACGAGCGCAACTCTTGACTTGATTTTATGAGTTTTGGGCCAACTAGAAATGACTGCAATAACAATAAAGCAACCCCAGGCTCACAGATGAACCCCAGTCGCAACTGTCGTTACTGTGCAACCCCTCCGGCCAATCATATTGAAAACTTTTAGCCATGCCAGAATGCCACCATCCACCCACAACCCCACTCTGTGAACCCCCATCCCCCCAGCACTCGTAGTGTGTGTTTCTGACTAATTCTACATTTTAATTGATGCTCGTTTTGTTTTATGAGATTGCTGGCTAGAAGCTACAAGCCATCAGATACTCGACTCAACTCGACTGCTCGCCCCAATTGTGCCTCAACTGCATTGTCATTTGCATATCTTGCCGGCATTTGCCTCTGCCACAAGCAGTTTATGGGCCACTGGGCTGTGGTTTACTTTTCCACGCCATCAAATCGCAGCCACCTAACCAATGACTGGCATAATTCACACGCCAATGACTTTGAAATCAGCGTAATACATGTACTCATATACGTATTTGTGTGGGTGTGTGGCTGTGTGGCTGTGTGTGTGTGTGTGTGTGTGTGTATGTATGTGTGCATGTTTATATTTATAGCAATATGCATTGTGTGTTATATGGCACATCTTGGAAATCTTATCGGGTACAGCACAGCTCATGTAACGTGGAAATCGCTCGAATATTGAAATTGGCAATTTTGATATTCATTAAATGCGTCGTTCCGACCCGCTCCCATTCCAGCACTGTGGCAGCATCATCTGTGCATGGGAGCGTGCTTATCCTGGCATCAGCTTTCGCACAGAGCACCAATCATGTTCCATAAGCATCAACGTCGCTAAGCAGCGAAATCAATAGGGCCCGGACTAAGTCTAATGCTGACTTGGGATTGGGTTTGGGATTGGGTTTGGGTTGGGCTCCGGCTCGGGCTTGGGCTTGGGCGCCGCATATCTCATTTACGATAACCGCAGAAGAATTTCGCACGCTCTTCTACATATTTAATTTGTTATCGTTGTACTTAAAATTGCGATTCATTATGAAGCGCTCCGTTTGATTTAAAGCCTTAAGACGTTTCCCCTTCAAATATAAATAGATGTATGTATGTACATATATTTGTAGTGGGCGTTATGCAGCCCACCCCTCGCTGTGTAAATTTCATCAAAATAAATACAATTTATAGCGTAATAAGCCAATTTATGCGCCATGTTCGTTTTTCTAGCTACGAGACGCACAATTTGCATAAATTTGCGCTTCTGCGTTGGGAATTGGTGGGGCACATGTTACTTAACATGAGTAGATGGCAAATGTTAAATGCATAAATGGAATAATAAATAATATTTGATTGCCCCATCCCAAAGAGTACATAACTTAGACCCGCTGAGTTATTGTTTAACTTCCCCTACGAATTACAAAGTACACGCAGCTCCCAAATCTCAGCCTAAGCCTGCGTAGCACCTTGGCAGTGCTGGATCTAATGGCCCAACATTAACCAATCAACCAAGAAATATACAAAATACGAATCAAAGCTTTGCATTATTGTAAATTATAGCCAAAATTCGGCTGGAATGATAATAAAATTAATCCTTTCAGTCTGACCTTTAAGTGATATTAAAATAATAATACTTTTGTCGAGAAGTTGCAAATGGATTGGAAAATGTGTCAGTGGTCCAATAAGTATATACATTCCTGATCAGCATCACTAGCAGAGTCGATATACTCATATATGAATTGCATTTTATTTTTACCAAATTGGTTAGTATGGAATATTATGCAGTTTAATTTGTGGACAAAGAATACGCTCTTGAAACTTGAAACTAATGTAGATGCTGCAGATCGAAGCAATTAAAACAGTGAGATAACAAATGTCGCACAGAACAAAACGAAAGCAAACAATTTAAGCGAGGAGCAAACCAAAGAAAATATTCCACAAGAGAAATGAAAGCAAAAAAATCAGCTTTGACAAATTTGTATGTGAAAAGACCAAAAAAAATATGGGGAAGACAAAGCGAATTAAAAAAGAGAAAAATGTCACACGGGACGTATGAGCAACGTGTTTAATTTCTGAACATTGTAGCCGTAATTGGTGTGGCAGTTAACTGACGAACAGAGAAAAGTGCAAAAGTAAAAGTGTAAACATGTGTGATAGATAGAGAGAGAGAGAGAGAGAGAGAAAGAGGGAGAGAGAAAGGGAGTTTTCAACAGCGTTTTTATAGAGTGCAAATGGACATGGACATTATTTGTAAACAAAGTTGTTGTTTGTTGAGTCAATTAAATTTGTTATGAAACTTATTTCGTCACAGTCGGAGTATTTTATATTCACTAAAAACTCACTATTTTGGCACTGTGTATCGCCTTTTTTATGACTGTAGCTATCCCAAAGTTGTCTTCGCTTTAATTGTGTTAAGCTTTGATTATGTCGCTTCCTGTTCGCTGTATTTAGCATTATGCTTTTAAATTTCGCAAGTGGCGCTCATGGGGCAATGCACTAGCCTGGAAATTATTCTTCTTCTGTCCCAAGTGATAAATTGTGTACTGGACATAGTGCTGCACTAGGCTCCAAGAGAAAAATAAAAAAATTGCGTTTACAAAAGATAAACAACACAATGGGCGAGAGTGCAAAGCGCGGGGCAATGTCGATGTCGAGGGGAGGTGGCTGGGGGGGGGGAGGTGGCATAAAGTAAAACTGTATTTAATTAACCGACATTGCAATTACAAATTCTGTGCAGCGCGGCGCACTGAACCAGTGCCATGTCCATGGCCTGGACTGCACTCCTCAGCAGCCCGGCTCCCTCCTGACCAAAAGGCAACATCAGAATCAGCAGCTGTTCGGCATACTAAAAAGGACTCAAAGCCCAAGCGACGAGCTCTACACAGCACGGCAGCAAAACAATTTCATTTTGTCCACCACCACCACCACCGCCAGCAGGACGAGCTCTGCCTGCAGAGACGTGGTCAGCAGGGATGTTACAGTTGGCCAGCGGAGTCAGGCCAGGAGTGCACACAATGCAGCAGTTTCGAGGCATGCAAACAAAAGCTGAAAAGCGCAGTGGAAACTGCAGTGGAGCCTTGGCTTGCCTTTGCCTTTTGTTTATGGCTTCGACAATTTACACCTTAAAGAAGTGAAGCTTCCTTTATCATTTCTCAACTTTGTCCTGACTGCAAAAAATGAACAGTAGCAAAGTTATCTCCTTACTGCCAGCTGGCAGCCCCGGCTGGTGGCCGTGGCTCCTTATCAGTTTTGTATACAGTCGTCGGCAGCAGTCAGGCATCCCTCGCAGCGCTCCTTTGCCACTTTTGAAAATGGTAAAAGAAAGTTGTGAATAACTCAAGGTCTTAATGAATTATGGCTTCTCAGTGCCATTCTCATTCCCATTCCCATTCCCATTCCCATTGCCATTGCTTTTGGGATCTGTTGTCTGTTGACTCGTCTACATTTGCAAGTTGCCAAAGTCGAAATGAGTTCGAAGTTCACTCATTCAAGATGTTAGGGCTGATTTGTGTGAGCGATAATAGTGATTGTGACCATTACGAAGGCGAATCGATGTTCATTCACTTTTAAATTAGTTTCTTTTTTATATTTTATAGATGCATTTGCTTATGAACTCATTGCTTGCCAGTTTCACTTGTAGCATGCTTCTATACCTCTTCCTAGCCTTATGCCACTTGGACTTTAACTGTTGTTTCTTATTGTCATTCATTCGTATAAGTAAATTATATAATGCCCCCTAGAAAAAATATATATTCCAATCCAAATCCAGCTCTTGTTGTTGATTCCTTTTATGCACTGTTGGATTCCTGACTTCAAGATTGTGTTTAAATATTATTTGATTATTTGATAATTCAGCTGCGGTTACTCTATAAAACGTCTTTGTTTCTTTCCATCCTTCATTGTTGTAATAACTTTCGAAGCGTTTTATTTATTTAGCTTATTGTTATTATTATTGTTATTGCGATGAACTGAACAACAAATGCAGAATATACACAAACTTGCAGTCGTGCTCGTGGCACTATTTAACAACTGAGCTGCTCCCAAGTGAAGATAGCATACACAACACAAATGTATGTAAATAATGGGAACAACGCCAAACTTATAGAAACTTGGTAGTACACATCGAGCCGGAGGGGAACTGCAATCCCCTATAAATCAAATTCCAAAGCATAAAATCTAAACAACTAAAATGAATGTTGCCAGCAGCAAGAGAACAAGGACAACAAACAAATAATTTCATGTCATACACTGATGAAAGTTTTGTACTTTTGATGTTCCCTTTCCCTCTATCATCACTCTCTCTCTCTCTCTCTCTCTCTCTCTCTCTCTCTCTCTCTCTCAGTCTCAGTCTCAGTTGCTGTTAACAATGTGCACTGCAGAAAATTAAGCAATTTAATTTAATAGATACAAAGCATCATCATCAGGCGGGAGCGGCAGTGTGAGTGGAATTGTGCACTGAGCGAAATTACAGCCATAAACTGGGTGAAACATTCTTGTATTTTTGTATGTAGCTAGCCTTTAGTTTTGCCTCCTGCCCAGCTGCAGAACAATAACTCAACACATATTTAAATGTACAACTCTCTGCTGCTTTTCTCTCCCTCCTTTCGTTCGTTGCAACGCCCCAATGACCAATGCACTTGGAGCCAGTTGCTGCAACTGCCGCTTGCTCTGGCTGTCCAGCAAATGAAAATTTAGTGTGCATGTTCCTGCTGCCAGAAGCAGTGCCACAATTCCAGTTCCACTTCCACAGCTCTCCACAAGGCCACACCCCCCAACTCGCCTCCCCGGCCCATATGAAATATGTTTGTGGCAGTTGTCGTTGTGTAAAAGTTGTTGCTGCAGAACTGCGGCGCATCGAAAGCTAAATCAAAATTTCTATGAGCCGCAACTACTGCCACCAGCAGTGGCAACGACAGCAACAGCAACAGCAGCAGCAGTTAAAGATGATTTCTGTCTGAGTCTGCTAAGCAACTAATTTCAGCTTAACCCACTTTTCCAAAGCAATTACCGTTTCTGACCCTCACTGGCCTTCGCTCTGATTTATGGCATTACGTAGTACAACAAATGCAGGCTGACATCGGATTGCGAATTGTGTTTTTACTGCCACTGAATAGGGCTGAAAGACTCAAAATCGCCATTTAATGTAAGTGAAGATAAATTATTACAGCAACAGCAACAGCAACAATAGCAACAACGACAAAGACAACGATGGCAACGGCAGTTGTGAGGGGAGCGGCTGCTGTCAACAAACCGGAGATCAGGCAACATCCGTTTCATAAACGGATGTCCGGTTTGTTCGCACGTTCACGCTGTGCTGCCATTGAGAAAAACAGTTTCACATTCACCCGGCCTTCTCCCCTCTCCCCCCAACGGAGTTGTTCACTGGGCCAACTATTCGGCACAAAGTGGAAGCGTAGACTCTACGCCTAGAGTATGCCTCTGTGAAGAAAGTCGAGTTTTCTGTCGTGACACGAACACGCTTCAAATGCAAAAAGTCAACATCAATTAATGCAAATACAAAATATTTTTGTATATTGAATAATATTGAAGAACTTACAAACATAAATAGCATTACTTCTGACTTAAATGTAAGATGTGTCACGTCTGTGATTCTGAGTACTTATTTGACAAATGAAGTTGGTTGCATTGATGTGAAATCGAGACTGATTGCGCTTCTAAATGATGCTCAACAAGCAGATGCTCTGCGTTTGAGGCTCTAAACTATTCTTGCACATTAACAATAATTTAGCAATTTTAACGAGTGTATGTCAGATGAGAACATCTCTCAAGACTGAAATGTCAGCTGCCACCAATATCATTTTTCGAAAGTAAACCCTTACTTTGTTGGCTCAGCGTGTATATTGTATGAGATTTGCCATTGAATTGATATGTTAATAGATAAGCTTGACAACAATTTGATTTGTCAGCGGCATCTGCTCGATGTTTTAGCTTGACGCTGTCACTCTATCGGAATTGGCACCTGCACAGCTGTGGTGTTCAATATTTGTCCAAGGATTGCTGGCATTCATTTAAGCTGGCTGCCATCAGCCCGCAACACCCGAATCTTTGGGCACAATTGCGATGCAGGTTGGAGGCGAATTTGATTTTATTTCACTGACAACAACCGACAGACAGACAGACAGAAAGACAGACAGCTATGCAGAGATACAGATTGACACCGTGGTGAAATATTACGAGAATTTAGCATTTCAATAGAAAATCGAATATTTCAAGTGGCTGGTAATGACATTTTCTCAAGTGCGAGTAGCAAGCAGTTCACCAGAATCGAGCGGGTAAGTCGAAACCATTCCCAGTCATTCTGTCATTCATTCAGTCATTCATTCACTCGTCGCATTTCTGAGGTAACCACGCGAGCTTGGGTGTGGTGTGTGGTGGGTGGTGCGTGGAGCTGGAGCGGTAATTGAAGCCGCCATCTGATTTATTAACTCAATTATGGCCCAGGAAAGCAACCCCAACATCCATCCAGCTCAAGGGGAGTGTTATTCTGTTTACGCCTGTTAATACAGAGAAAAATTGATGCAAATGTACGCATCGCCTTGCAAAAAAAAAATTCCACTTAAATTCTGTGCATAATGCGATTTGCAAAAAAAAAAATCAGATTAATCGAAATATATTCAATGAAAATGAGCAGAAGGATGGGGCAAAAAGGTGCAGGTGAGAAAATGTTTCTTGTAGTGCTTCATAAATTTGTTATGTATTTGAACTTAATATGGCATGTCAGGGAATGTATGTATTTAAATCAATATAAATAAAGTCGAAATCTAAGTGAACATTAACTAGTTTGAAGCAAACGCCATTTACAAGGGCTGCTCCTCGTTTGCCATCTTCAACTGCTAAGCCCTCAAATTGGCCGAGGAGTTGCAGCATTTGCAGGCATTTAAAGACTTTGCCTTGGCTTAACTGTTCATTTGCCTATAATTTATGAGCTCAGTTCCATTGGCAAATATTGTCATCCGTTTCCTTTTCGTGATGTAGTTCGACTCCATTAGACAATTACGGAATAGGCTTTTAGCCGGGACCCAAACTCTTCGGCTATCTTTGCGCTTTGCTAATTATTTCTTAATGTCGCCTGTCAGTGAGAGGCCTGCCATTTCCGCATCCGCATCCGCCGTAACTGAAACTGTCACTGGAATGTGGTGGCATCATCAATCTGAATCACAATACAATAGCGCTGCTTATTGCGAGTATATGTACTTATTAAGAGAGATGGTCTTTTAAGTGTCCTTTACAACTACACTCGACATTCTCTTCAAGCACTCATTATTAGCAGCCATAACTTAGCACATTTAAATTTACAGAAAGCACAGCAGCTGGCCTTACAACTAACTACTTACATCCAAGTGCAACGAGCGCTGCACAAGTGGGTCCCAACAGTTGCCACTCGGCGTCAAATTACGAATAATTACATGGGAAGGCATGACTCAGTTGCAACTGGGCAACATGCTGCGTGTTGCTGCACCTGCCCGTTAACTGTATTAGGTGTAAACTGGCCCAACTGGCTGCATGTGTTGCTCTTGCTGTTGTTGCCATTTGTGGTCTTGCTGACCCCGGCTGCTGCTGCTGCCACTGCAGCATGTGATAATGATGATTGTTGTCGTTGTCGTGGTTGACTAACCCAACTGACTCCCCACAATGCGGAGGGTCGTAGAATTCATCGCTACACTTATCAGAATTGCAATTATAAAAGCTGTGCAGCACCAGTTAAATTTTATTTGCTAATTTAAACTGGATACTTGATCTAATCTGCTATTAATTTTCGGGTCAGCCGAACTTTGAAATCTCGAGCTTAAATAATGCATATAGAGATTAAATAAATGTGGTCTTGCATCCATCCAATACAATTGCAAAATAGCATAGTTTCTCTAAAATTAATCCATAATAATCTACGATTATAATATAAATATATGAGTGCTGTTGTATTTAGATTCTCATACCTACCAGGCAACTGAATTGGTAACAATTTTTCAGAGAAAACTCCATTTTGTATCAAAATTAATAACGTCCGACATAAGTTAATATTTCATTGGATCCAGGTCGTACATTTTTAAAAGATTATTTAATATACTCGGAATTTGTTATACTTATCTCTTGTCTATTCTGCGAACTGAGTGGAATCCTAAACTCAAATTAATAAGTAATCTGCTTCAAAGCACTAACTTCTATCAGGAGCTACTTAGTTCTAAAGTGGTGCTTTGCTGATCAACTGCTCTGCTCATCCGAAATCCAATTACTGTCTTAGTTCTGTCTCTATTGAGCACTAACTTTGCAGACTTCAAAGCAGAACCGCTCCAAAAATGCTGTTATGCAATCATATTCACATATGCCTTGAATTTGCTGGCTCCTTTGCGAGTTTAATGTCCTGTTCAAGTCATTTGTACCACTTGCATTGTTTCCATATGTGTGTGCTTGTGACTGTGAGTGTGTGTGTGTGCGTGGGGCATAATGCTGACGACGTTGTCGTCCTGTGGCCATTGTCTGCCACCATGGCGACTATTGCGGTTCCTTTTGTTTCTGTTCATCGCGCGCTGTCTTCTAATAAAAGCGCCTTATAATGTGGGTCATTGTACCGCCATATGGCACTGCATTTGTTGCTGGCAACTAACACTAGCAAGAACAACATCAAGAACAGCAAGTAAGAGTGCTCCAGTCGAGACAGCTCGACTAAAAGATACCCTGGGCCGAAGGCTTTACCAATCAATGATTGTACTCGTAGATACTCATTATAAATATTAGTTATACAAATGTTGGTATTTATTGTAATCGAAATTCTATTTTTGGTGGTAAATCAAATAAATTTGATCAGAACCTTGCTTACGAGACTTCAGGCTCTAGCTTGACTCGGCCGATGATTCTGATCAAGACTGTATATAGACCCAATGGGTTATGAGATACTTTGTGTTGCACAACTGATTGATATAACAATATACTATGATACCCTGGGTGTCAAAGTATAAAAATAACAAAGAAATAGCAATAAGCGAGTGCCTCGGGCGTCTAATTGCGAACACAGTCGCCTGCAATAGTCGCAGTTGTTGCAAGGACGCATAGGGGCATCCAGCCAACTAAGCAACTGCGGCACAATATCATTTCGCATTGATGTATATTGCCAAAAATGCGAATTAAAAACTACAAGAAGAAGAAGGGGAAGTTATCTATATTATGAAATACGCTTTATAAAGTCTCTAGCTCATATAGTCTCTGAGACGAATAGACAGAGGAACATGATTAAATCGACTTGGCGGTTGATGCTGATCAAGAGTATATTTACCTCATGGGGTCTTTAGGCTGTCTCAGTAAATAAATGGGAGCACTTAAAAGTATGCAATTGTTTAATAATAAACGAAGTGAATGAGCGATTTTCCCGCCAGGTGGCGCAATATACATTATTAATTTTTATTGGCTTTTACTACTTTAAACATTTCAATGCATTTATAGTAGATATAAACCAGATTTAACCGAAGCTTACCTTTTGAATTCACTTTTTTTATAAAACAAATATTAATTTTATTCAATTTCACTGTCGGAAGCAGAGCAGAAGTATTTTAAATTTATTAAAAGCTGCCGAAATGTAAATAGATTGAAATAATATCGAAACCGTATTCTACTTTTATGAGACTCAAATATTCTATTTGTTGTTATTTCTGACGAGTTAAAATAAATAAAATATTTTATTTTAATTTAAAACAAAACTTCAATTGAGAATAATTCTATGCACATGTGTCTGTATTTCTATAAACGTATCTTGAATATTTTGTATCCAATTGTGTGCACAAGACAGTGAAATCAACGTGTCTTTAGGATAGATAAATATATTGTACAAATGTTTCCTTTGACACATTTGCACCTTCGAATGTGCAATTAATTAAAGTTTACGTAACTTTTACGGCAATCAATGTTGTCAATAGTTTGCCAAAGTACTTAAACATTTGTCGTGGATGCAATTGAGATGTTTAACTGGCGATAAATGCGGCAAACAAATTTGTAGCTCAGTCGCTTGCCAATAGCTCATGACTTTTGCGACTTTCCGATTTGTTATTCCACAGAATCTGATGCCAGCCACTGCATTCAACATTCAAATATTCGCCTTTGAGCGCATTTGAGACACATTTCCAATTTGTAATAAAAAAAACTGTGGGGCTGCTTTGGGTGTTTTAGAAAGTACGAGTTTTTTTTCTATATGAACGTGTAGAAGCATACTTATAAAAAAAAGGAAACAACTGCTGGTCAATCAAGTTTTAGTTTGCTATAAAGTGCAGCAAATGTTGCAAAAAGAAAGGCCCGCATCAGGCAGGCAAAGTGATAGATTCGCTAACTCATTGAATCAGGTTACCAGACCAAACGGACGGACATGCGCCCAGACAGACAGACAGGCGGACCCACAATTCGAGCAGCTGGTACAAAGCATTCCTCGCCAGCGTCTTTGAGCGCCTTTCACTCTTCCGCTGCAACTCAAAGCCGGCACCCAGGCACCAGGCACTAGGCACCAGTCACTAGGCACCAGGCACCTGGCACCAGTCCCAGCAACAGCCACTACCAAGAGATCTTTGGCATCGATTTGTTTGTATGTTTGTGTTATCGCTGCACTTCTATAATTGTATGGCACCGACGTCGATTTCCATAGCCCGGAGCTAGGACTCCAAGTGCGACTCGATCGTTATGCTTGAGACTTGTCAGTTCTTGGGCAATGAAGACATATTATGGTTGTAAGCAAGGCACTTATAGCTGCCCCATGGCTCTCTGTTCTTGTTTAATAAGGGAAATGGATATGGCTTTGTAATTGCAATTGTGCGAAATTACTCTGAAAGTTACTTATTACTATAATATACATATAATAGTAACCCACAATAACTAATACAAATTTAAATGGCAGCTTGCTTAACTCATTCGAAATTGGCGCAACGTATAGCAACAAATATAATGCTTAAGTTATTGGAGGCTTTTATTGAATATGTTTAAGGCAAAGTCGCTTTGAGTGTTTGTTAGCCACGACTGAAAAGCTTAAAGATCAGCCTGAGGCTACTTTGCAATTGCCGCACATTTCTCCAAAATGTGTTCCTAAGTTTCGTCGCACTTAAGGCTGAGTATTTTATTGTCTAAGAAAGTTTTTGCCTAGGGTTGCACAAAGTTTAAAAAATAATTTCTAGGCCAGTACTTTTCGCTAGTCAGATTGTTTGGTTCAAATAGCGCAGTCCAACACGGTTTGGGCCCCCAGAAAAGTGAGCTGTCTGACTGATAAGATTGATATACTTATGTACAGGGCTTATTTATGAAACAAAAGATCGACGAAAATCCACAAAGCCATGCTGAAGAACTTTTCTTTATTGCTAATCCTGTATTACCAAATTTCATATCCAAAACACTGTCATTCCTCTTACTTTCACCTCAACTATATATTTAGAATGCGAACTGCAACACACTCACTTGTTATTCATTTGGTTTGGTTGAGTATTGTATATTTTCAAATCTGCTGTTTAAATTTAAAAATAGTCACGCCTTATGAGTCAGGCAGACATACAAATATGAATATTCGCAAAGTACTGAATACTGCTGTGTAAGTAAGTATATGATTATATACATATTATGTGTATTAGAAAACTTTTCTTCACATGCTTATAATTTGCCAAGCGAATCGCACTAAAGAATAAGTTTGAGGAACGCCCCTTAACCACGCCCCTTCGAACTTCCAGCCCAGTCTCGTTCTCATTCTCATTCTCATTCTCATTATGGTGGGGAGTGCTGCATTCAACTCTCTCATGCAGAGTTTCACATTGTTCCATGTGTGTGTCAGTATTTCGCCAACGGACAATGGCAAAAGTTTCTGTTACGGCTCGATAAAGTATCTGTTAGATACAATTTACAATATTTCGCTAGCGCCTGGCGCACAAGTGAAAGTTTTTCGCCTGCCCAAAAAGTATGGCTTTAATGATAATGACTTTAGCTGAGCAAAAAGTGGCGCAAAGTTTAGAATACGCCAGCGAAACGCTTTTGGGGATTCTCCAAATGCCAAACAGCAGAAGTTTACCACATCCACACCCTTGAATGCCACACACGCACACACACACACAAACACGCACACACACACATACACATACATCACCACATGCACAAAAGATACGCAACGAGTTGCGCAAAAAGTTTTCTACGTGTCGGTTTTTGCAACATGAAATTGATAAGACATTTTGAGTGTAAGAGTGTTCAAAATGCACACAAAAAGAGGACAAATTTTCAAGAATCATAGAATATGTAACGATAACGTGTTTAGCAAGAACTTTCAACGCACAACATTCATGAAGTAATATTCCCCCAAAGCACTCAGCGTTTCCTTAAATGTTCAATACTTGAGTGTACTCAACACATTCGCAGATTGTTAAGAACACATTATCCAGTGAAGTATTTAATATTTCTAATGTGTATTATATTAATTTATGCATGAATATAAGCAAAAGCGTAATTTCAGAGTAATGTCTGTGAAGTAACGTAAACAATGAACAAGATGGAAAATATTTATATATACCTGATGCGGTCGGAGACGTCTTCTCTAATGCGTTGCAAAATGTCCTCCACAAGTGTATAAAAAGAAAGTTTTTAAAGTAATAAGTTGTATCACTCACTGATTAAGTTAACGTCACTTGCAAGACAAACTTGAAAAATGATTCATTCATTCATTCATTCATTATATAGAATTAATTAGGTATTTTTTTAACACTGAAACCTTTTCAATTTGATTGCAACTTACATTGTTGCTAACTAAAGATCCTAAAAATTAGCTAGCCCTTCTAAGCAACACGATCTTGGCTTGCAACGATTTAATTTTATCGCAGACCCACGGCAACAACAACAACGTCAGCGATTTATTGCATCAGTCACAACAACAGCAACAACAACAACAACAACAGCAGCAGCCGCAACAACAATAAAAACTCAACATTCGCTAAAGTTGTAATCGCCCAAGAGATACAATAAAAAAATCACAAGAAACAAAACAAGCAACCTCAGCAGCCCAAAAGGCTACCAGCTAAACGAGCCGAACTACAAACCACCTCAGACTGCAGTCTTCAGTCCGTTGTCTTCTGTCTGCAGTCTGCAGTCTGCAGTCTTCAGTCTGCAGTCTTCAGTCTGCAGTCTTCTATGCTGCGTCTCCAGTCTTCATTCTTCAGTGCTTAGTATCTTGTCTCTGGCATTTCGGCAGCCTCATCAACGCGCTAATCTTGTTGTTGTTGTTTCTTGTTGTCGTTGTCGGCAACGTCCTCATCATCAGCATCAGCATCTCGAACCTCGAACCTGGACTCTCTCAGGCTGTTAAGAGTTCAACTCGTGATGTTAGTGGTTCGAGACAAGGCAGCGATTTCCTCATTGGTCCACTATTTTCTTTTGTTGCTGTTGTTGCTTTTGTTGCTGTTGTTGCTTTTGTTACTCTTGTTGCTGTTGTTGCTGTTGTCTCTGGCGACATTCTGTCAAGACGATCACGAAGCATTCGTAACACATTTGTTGCAATTTTCGTCGCTATTTGTTACGGTTCAAAAGAGGTTGTTCCACGGGGAAATTGTCGGTGCCAACTGGGTTCTGCTGCTGTTGTCGCCGCCTTGGCGGAAATTAGCAACGTGTAAAATATGCACTAGCTGGCCATAAAATTTAGCACGAGCAAGCAGCGAGTTGCAAGTCGCGTTGTCGCTTGGCATGTTCACTCTCAATGCAGATCATAAAGAACTCACATAACCACAACAACCACAGCACTCACAGCAATCACAGCAACCGCAGCAACTCTTGCTGACAAGGTTCACTCATGTGAAAAGAGCTGATTATCGTGCATTTGAAAGTGGCAAGCACAAAACGACAATTACAGCAGCTTTACCATAAATCTAATCTGGTCATTTGCTACTCAACAAACCAATAAATTCTGTTCTGATATCATATTAATATCTCTATAATGTGTTTATTTCATTTAAAATGTTTTGTTTTGTTCAGGAACGTACTTAAGTTCTTATATTCTTACTTTATTTATCTTAAGAATTGTTTTTTCTTCTGTTTTCTTTTTCCTTTTTGCATATGTGCTAACTCAAGCTTAGCATGCAGCTTTGCTGCTTTGGTTCTTGCTCGGCCGACTCATGTCCTTTTCTTTAGAATTTGCCGCACAATTTGCCCTGGGGCAACATCAATCACTTCACTTGAAATCCAATCAATTATCAATTGCTTTGCATTCTCAACGGACCCAGGTGAACAATGCTATCCCCAGTTGCCCCATGCCGTCGCCCACGTCTGTTCATATAATAGTCCTCTAATTGTTTAATTGAGACCCTGTGCAACAACAGGAACAGCAACAGTAACAGCCAGCCACAATATATGGAGCACTAAGCCCGTGTCGTACCTGCCCCATTTTGTGGCTGGCCATCAGCAATTTGTGCAAATTGCACGCACGTAGCTCGGGCTATGGCTTTGGCCCAAACCAGTCGATAAACATATCAACACCTGTTATAAGGTATGTGTGTAGGCAACCCGTTGCAAATATTGAAAATCACTGGCATCATTGTGCCACACACACTCACACACACCCCCCTCACACACACACCCAGAAAACTGGCACTGTCGATTGTCGACAAGCTAAATAAATTTTATTTGCTTGATTTTCGGCGCGGCGCATTCGCAATTTTTATACAAATTCACGCAACAATGGCGAGCCAAACGAGCTGGCAACTGAGTGACGTGTATCCTAGTCAATCAAAGGACGCAGGACAGCAACGGGTAGATGGAGCAGCAATGTGTGTCATTCGTTTGTGTGTGTGTGTTAGGTGTGTGTGTGGGTGCGATTGTGTGTGTCCTCTGCTTGTTAATCTCGCATGTTGGCCGTTTGTCGCGTGCAACAATATTTTCACCAGATATGTATACCTGCAACATTCTGAATTTCACACGCCAGTTGCTCTCAATCCGGTTAAGCTCTCCTCCTCGTCCAGCAGAACCAATTCTATGCTCTCCTATTTTGTTGATAACCATTCGCGGCACGTTCATTTGATTGAATTGAAGTCGCTCTTGTCGTTTTTGCCTCACTGTTGTTGTTGTTGCTGCTGCTGCTGCTGCTGTTGCCGTTGCCTAGGCTTGTTAGCAACATTGTCAGCTGCCTGTTTGTCTGTCTGTCCAGCTGTCTTGTCTAGTCCACTCGATCTCCATGCACGTCCATGCAACAATTATTCAATTTGATGCGCCTCGCCTTTTGTTTTGCCAAAGCCCAACTCAACTCAACCCTTCCCTGCCCTTCCCTTTCCATCTATTTCCATCCACTCCCCTCCTCTCCTCTCCTCTCCACTCTTTTTCTCGCTGGTACATTGTTGTTGCCACACTTGAATGGCTGCCAAATGTGTTGGGCGTGAGAGTTTACACCTGTGCCAAAGCGTGTCTCCACAACGGAAGCGGCGCCGAGCGTGACCCTCATCCCCATCCCTCATCCCCAAACAGGATGTGGATTTAATGCGGCTGCAATTTGCAAACCCGTTTAGCCGACGCATTAACACCAGTCAACTGGGCAACCAGTACGCCTCCTCTCCCTCCCCCTGCCCTAACACTCTCAGTAATCATGCAGATTATATATTATTGATGTGTTAATGTATAGCACCTAAATTTATCAGCATTTAATGGGCACCTATCAAAGGATGCTTTATCTGAATATAAAGTTAGCTTCAAAGTTATTTAATTTGAATGTTGAAGGATAATAAGATTAACTTTCGCAATGAATTTATGCATTCCTTGATTGTGCAAATGTGCGAAATATTAGTCAAAATTTAAATGTGATAGGAAAAAATATGCCAAGCACTTTAAAAATGAAAAAAGATAAGAAATAATTTGATGGTTGCATGCTTGCTGGATTCCCACAGTCGACCCATCATTTGGCTAAGCTCATTTGGGCCACTTGAGTCCACTTGCTTCACGCCACTTGCTCTGTATGCTAATCATCAAAGCAAATCCAACATAATTGAACTTAAACGGAAACTCATAAAATGCACTTGAAAAAGCTAAAGCCTCCCCGCATCCTCTGTTCCCCACGCAACACCCCGCCACGCTCCGACTGACAGTGTAAGCAGTTAACATGCTAAGCTCATTGAAGCTGCCATTGTAAGTGCAACTCGTTGCCACGCAGGCGAGGCAGGCAGTTGCAGCCCACGCGGTGCCAGTCGATTAGTCCAGGCCCGAGCCGAGATGGCCGTCGAGTGGCAGGGGAAAAAGGGAAAAGTAGAGGCCTAAACTCGACTCGAGTGTCAATTAAATTAATATCAATTAAAAGCGGCTGCAACTTGTTGCCTGATGCTTACACTGTATCCATTCAGCAGCTGCAACTCCAGTTGCAAATTATGCACACGCCATCAAGTGGCTGTCTAATGAATGCAGCCGCAGTTGCAAGCTTGCAGCTTCTAGCGATGCGACGCCTCCATGCTGCAGATTTTCCACTTTAATGAGTCTCGCCTAATGAAGGGTTGCCCTCCTCCTCTTCCTATTCCTCCTCTTCCGATGCTGAGTTGAAATTTAATCAGCGGTTTCCTGTCGCAACATTGGACGGAACATTTCTAGTTGCCCATAGCTCAAATGACACTTGATGAAAGGGTCACTATTAAGTGGATTTTGAGTTGAGTTGAGCTTTGTTGTCATTGTGATTCAACAATAAGAGCAACAATGAACAGCTGCTGCAATTTAGTGTTATTAAGTAGTTTCTGTTTAACTTACATTTTGTCAGCTGGTATCATTAAAACTTAAAGCTGCCAGCTTCCAAATTGATTCTCGCACAGTTTGTCAACGTCAGCCAGGATTAATAGAGCGGGAAGCTGGAGACTGGCACCGCTCCCGTGGGTGAAGTGTCACAAAATTTGCACGCTACTTGCCGGGAAGCCACATGGCAACAAACGCACACACACACATAGTTGCAACACAGTCAAGACTCAGTGAGGCAGCAAGGCAGTCAGACAACTTCTTGCCTCGCAAGACACACATGTCAGCGTGTATTGAATGTCGTCGGTTGCTGTCGCTGCGAAGGAAATGGCATTCACTGGCTGCCACCAGCTACCAGCTACCAGTTAACAGCTACCAGCCAACAGCTAAGAGCCAAGAGGCAACAGCTCGTCAGCTTCGCGAACTCTTCAGCATCTCAGCGAAATTTTACGCACGCACACGCATCGACGGCCAAGTCAAGGAAATGTGCAAAGCTGCGCCGCAGTGGCAAATTTATAGCGACAAATGTTGACTTGAGATACGACGGAAACATACTCTACGCTCGCCGCACTCCCCACTCCACTTGCCCATCCTGTGTGCCACATACCGAGGCCAGGGCGCAGTCAGTTGCGAGCTGCTGTTGCCTGCCAGCCTGCTCAAATTGAATGTCAATCGATTTTAGTTTTTAATTTAAAAAAGTACGGCACCTTTTGCCTCTCCCCTCTCCCCTCCCCACTCTCCGGAGTCGTGTGGCTGTTTCTGGTAATTTAGACGGGCGTGTGTACTTGAACAACAGAATTGAGCTATGCGCTTGATTGCGTCCTGCCTCAACTTCAATCTCATTCTTACTGCGCGCGTGTGTGTGTGTGTGTGTGTGGGTTTGGGTGTGGCAATCAGCCAGAGGTTTAATGGTTCAGCTAACGGCAAGTGAAGCCACAGCAGCGACATGGGAACAATCCAAGCCAAGGGTTTTCCCAATCAGAAGACAACAGTTAAATAGATTTATATCGAATTGGAAAAAAGTTCAACCGACTTTTGGTTAACGTGTTTCGATGTGTAATTGAAAGAACCGGCTTTGCTCGGCTACTTCATAAGTAATTACAGTCGATTGCCATTATGGAGTTTAGTCGTTGGTCAAAGAGTTGTCTCCAATATTACAAAGGATTATTAAATGTTGATGCCACCTGTGAATCCCCTTCTGAAGACGATAGAACGGCTTTACGGAGTATATGAAAAATAATAAACACGACCTTCAAAATTAATATGTTATCGATAATAATAATAAATAATAATTACAAATAAATATTCTTATAATATATTTGAATTTTATTCTCCCTCTATATGATACAAGGTTGAATAATCTGTTTATAAGAGATAATAATAATTTTCCTATGTTATACTTAATATTAAATATGTTAAATTGTACAGTTACAGTTTGATTTTATTCAAGTTGATTTTCCAAGTTTCTAATTTGTGTTTCAATTTACTTTTAAGTTGTGTTGATCTGCCAAAGAAGAAGAATTTGATTGAAATCCCTTTCTGACTTTAGAGCCTTGTGACTTAATCAGACAAAGATTCGTTCTATCAGCTGGTGAGCAAAATAATATCTATAGAATAAGTGCATTATAATAATACTTTTGACAACTTTATTGTTTTTTGTGTTATCCTTCAGAACAATGCAAACTATTGTAATATAATAATATTTTTCTGATGACTGTTAATTCAGCAATTGACATTTAAATTGATCAATAATTGGAAATAGTCTTTTAGTGGGCAAGCCAAGGCTGAAATCTGACATAACTACGGGACAATTTAGAGCGTCCAAACAAATTAGACAAGCAGCAAAGGCCGCAAGCGAGTTAGACCTTAACTCAGATCATAACGGCAACTCGAACTTATTGCCAGATGACTCGCAAGCCATCCGTTCAAGCCCGTTCAGCTGTCTTCCCTGAGTCCAGTCGCCGTCTGCAGCCATTTGTTGTTGTTGTTGTTGTTGTTGTTGTCGTGCCTGGCCTCCATCGATGTGGCCAACGCCAGAGCTCTAATCGCTCATTAAATGGCCACAATTTGCCTGCACCGCGCTGCATTTAAATTACTTTCCCATTGCTTTGGCTTTGGCTTTGGCTTTGGCTGTGTCTAACAAAATTTGTTTATGAGGCCCAACGAAACCTTTTAACTAAAACTAAAACTAAAGCTCATAACTTTGCCTGTGTTCCCCGTTCGCGTGAATTCCAGCAATCAGGCGAATGCTCAGCTCTGAGTCCCACAGGCTGCGGCTGCGGCTGGAGTTGGAGCTGGAGCTGGAGTCGTTGTTGGGCGGCTCTGGCGGGGGCCGTTCCGTCGCATTCATCAAAACCGTTCAAGTCGTGCAGTGTGCATCCAAATCTAAGCTGTGCCCCACCCGCGTCCCAAAAGTTGCTGCATGCAATTCGCATGCCACGCTCAGGTTCTGCACTTCTTTTTCTTTTTCCATTTGGAATTTTCCAATGTACTTTAAAGAAATTGTCTTTGGCCAGCGTGGACGTGATATTATAAATTTAACTTTAGCATTGGTCTCCTCGGCATCCTCCTCGTTTTTGTTGTGTGTGACTTTTGTTGGGTCAGACTTGGGTTCAGCAGCAGATTTTTGTTTTTGGTATTCTCCCTAGCATATAGATGAGTATCTACTTTCATTTTGGCTTGAAATGTATTTGTAAACAGCATTAACCTGGTTTTATAATTACCCCCTGCATTTTCCCTAATATAATTTTGCTGCTTCTCTCTTTTCATCTAGAAATATTAAGTCCTTAACTCTTCTTGATTAATATTTAAGACTGATTATTTGGCTATATACTGGCAAGATCTGGAGATTATATCATAGGCTGAGTCTATTGAGTTAAATAAGTTGACCACAGTTAAGAGATTTTCCGATGATGTGCTAGTCCTTAAAATCTAATTAGAAGGAGAGAGTCTTCCATCTGAAGATTACATAATATTATACATTGTGCGATTTGCAGATGAGACAACCAGAAGATAAAATGAATTCGTTGGAAACAATCAGCTGAAAATGTGAAACTCGATGTTAAATTGAAATGTTTGAATTATGAATTAAATGTAGAAGCAACTGCAACAATTGAAGACTCATTTAAATACCCATACAAAAGTCCAGCTGTTGTCTGCTGCTGCCCCTTCTCTTAATGCTGCCCAATGGTGCACATTTAATTTATGTTGCCGACAGCATTGAGTGAGTTACTTTTTCCCTCGCCCAAAATATCTGCCTGCCACTCTGGCCTGGAGAATGTATTTTTAATTGTGTATGCGTTGTTGCACGCGTCGCTTTTCAATGTCAGCGCTGCGCTGCTCCTGCCTCCATCCCCATCTCCTTCTCCATCTTCCTCTCCCCAACCCTGCCCTGACCCAACTCCGGTGCTTCTGTTGCTGCTGCTGCTGCTGTTGCATCTGCTGTTACGTAATGGACGGGAGTCTAACAATAGGTTTGAGTTTGTTGTCGGTTTTGGGCTCCCCCGCTTATTCATTTCGAGTTGTACGCTTCGTCACCTTATTATTACGTGGCGTTATTTTCGTAGCACTTGAAATGCGCTTAATTGGTTCCTCAACTTGGACGGGGCACGTCCCTTTCCTGGCAGCGCCGCAGCTTCTATTCGAGTGTGGCGCCCCCTCTCGTGGAGTTAAACTGGCGTTATTAATATTTACAACCTGGATAAGTAATTTAAAACAGTTATGAGCCGTTGCCTCCCCACTTATCGCTCGATAATAAATATTTGAAATTCCTTTTGAAGTGCGTGCATTGTTGGGGTTTAGTTTGGGAATACGGCAACAGATATCAGGGGGAGGCGGAGGGGTTGTGGGCTGTGGCTGCCTGTTCACTCGGAAAGCGTTTTGTTTATGAATTTATATTTAGTTCAAGTATCTCCGAACTGCCACATTTCTATTTTTAGATGAGTCCATTCTATGTTGATGGGTATTCAAATGTTGTGGAATAGTTTACAAGTGGAATGCACAATTCAGATTAATTTAACTTTTAAACAAAATAATGCCATCAGGCTTAAGATTTATTTTGAGGCTGACAATTCTAAATCAGCAATTTTGCAACAGACCTCTCATTTATATATTTAGCTAGCATATAATTGCTTGTCTTAAATTCGAATATCGAAAATGAATCAGCTAAAACGTGTGAGAAGCACAACAAATCAAAGTTATTGCTAAAAGTTTCTTTAACGAGACTTTGGCGGAGAAACAAACGCTATTGGAAGGCACTGTTGTTGCAGAACTGTTTGATTTACGTGCTTCTAATGATGGCTCACAACAATCAACTGCAATTGGTAATAAAAGCGCGGCACTAAAAGAAACGTTTGCTTGCCAACCACAACCAGGAAAAACTTAACAAAGTTCGTGGCTTAAGTCACAGTTCGAACTCTGCCCCTCCCTTTCCCTATCCCTATCCGTCTACGTCTTCGCGTCTAGTTTGATTACAGCAGCAGCAGCAGCAGCAGAGGTTGCAACATCAGTCCAGGCCCAAGAGCAGCTCATCCGAGCGCTATTCAATACACCGGGCACTATAAATTATGCCATTGAGCTGAGCCAAGCAAGAAATCGAAATCATGACTGCATTTTTTTATTTCATTTTTGTTGTTGTTCAGTTTTGTTGTTGTTGTTGTTGTTGTTGCTAAGCTGGCAGTTTTTTGCTGATTATGAGACTTAAATTGACTGCGAGAAGCGATCGCATTTCGGAATTGCAGCTCCGAGTCATAAATAATCATAGCTGCGCCATTTATTATGACAAAATATCATTTGGACATTTGTTTGCAGCTACTCCAGGCCTGCGATTCGCTTCACCCTCCGCAGCCATCCACAGCCACGGCAAGAGTGAAAAACAGAAAACAAAAATCGCAAACTTATCCCAGTTACATCTCGGTTCACATCTCTCTGACCGCATCTTCACGGCGCGACTTTGAATTGTTTGCACAATTTCATTGCCATTCTTGTCTTTGTGCTGCGTTTTAATATAAATTATTTTTAACAATTTGTGGACGGCTGTCCCCCCCCGCGCTCCTCGCGCCATTTTCAGACCCTTGGCTCCGCCTTGGCTCTGACCGAGGACGAGGACGTGGCCGGGCAATGCAAGCAAAGAGCCAAAGTTTTTTTGGCCAGCTTCTCTGGGCCCGAACTGGCGGCCCAGTGCCAGTGCCAGTGCCAGTGCCAGTGTCAGCTGGCGGCTGCAACCAAAGGCGCATTAATCTCGCCAACGAATGTCAAGAATTGTGGCTATGCCGACGAGCCAACTGCAATTTTATTGTTGTTGCTGTTTCGCTTTTTGTTGGTTTTGCTGCTTTTGCTGCTTTTTGTCTGCTTTGTTGTTGAAAAGTGTAAGTTTCATTTCTGTCTCACATTGCATTTCTGTGCCGTATTCTCTCATTGTAGCATTCTTCGCTCTGATGCGCCAGCAATGCAATTTTGATAAGCCGGCAGTAGCTGGCTCCCAAACCCCAGAGTCTAGAGTGCGGAGTCTAGACCTTAGGCCCAGCCCAACCCCAACATCCATAGCTCCATCTTGGCCGTTGTCAACAGCGGGGCGGCGGCATAAAACAAAAGAGCCCTCAAAAGTTGTCGGTGCCGGGTAGAAGACAGGCCGAGAGTCCCTCAAATCGAGCGAGCGAACAGTTCCCATTGCCTGGGGCAAAATATTGTCATGATTATTATTTATGGCCCGGCCCCACCAAGAACAACCAACCGAAAACGCTCGAAGACCTCTCAAAGCCCAAACCCAATTGGGCTCAAAGTGCACTTTAATAGTTTGATTGCGAGTTGCCTCTTCGCATGCCAGCAAACAGTTAGCAATGGATACCAGGAAGTGCCACAACTAACTGTGAATTGCATTTACATTCAACACTTAGTACACAATCATATTTGTTTTTCTCATTCAATTTATCGAATTTGATCTGCTTGAATTGGAAATAAGTATTTTCTACATATTTCCGCATGGTTGAGTCTAATTTCTCTTAAAGCAAAAAAAAAACAGTTTCAGAAAATGTTTATATTTTATAGAAGTTTCCGCATCTTCTTTTCAAGCTACCGAAAACCCACTCAATCAAATAATTGAAAGCGTGCTAAGGATTTTTTGAAAACTCATCTGAAGTTAAGTCTTTTATTTAAGATTTTCTTTCCGCTGCTACGTAAACTGACGGCGAAGGCTTGCACCCCCGTCTGCATCGATTGCTCTTAAGTATTATTTCAATGCTCCTTTCTCATAAACAACATTATTCATTCCGATAAATTCTGCTAACAACTGCTGAAACTCTTTTGGCAATTTTAATCTATTGATTTTGGTTTCGCTCTTGTCAGCAGCATTCAACGCATTCAGCACTCTTGATAGCTGACTTTTAAGATTGTTATTGCTAAATATTTTTACCAACTGACTGTCAATAAACCCCCGCAGCGCGTACCCCTCGCCCCACCCAACTATTCCATCTCCAACGTTTCCGCTGCCCGTTCCTGGTCTAGGCCATCGTTTACTGTCGGGTTTTTTGCAATTTTAAATTAAACTTAAACTTTTTTCATATCCATTCACACACATCTCGTTCATCAGAAAAACTCTTCCCCTCTTTTTTCCCGAATCCACTGCGCACAAGCGTTTCAATCCAACTTTTTTGTTCATTTCTGTGAGTATGTCTATATCACGTAAAACTGCACAGATGAGTGGGGTATACCCAAAGACGGGTTGTGTTTGTGACTTGCCAAAACTCATTTCAAATGCAGATAAAACATTTCATTTCATTTCATTAATTCTATGAGATACAAAAGTGTTTTTTTTTTATATTTTACCATACCTGATATACTTTTTGAGAAGAGACATTATTTTTATTTATTTCTCTTCCGTACGCCAGAAGTGTGCACTTATAATTTACTAGGCAAATCACAATTTCACTTACACCTAAATCATAGTCTTACAATTACATATATTCTTAATACTAATACTAATACTTTCCATTTATTATAACATTAATTCGAATTATATTGTTGAATATTAACATTATAATCATTTTCATTTCATCAAATTTTACAGATATTGACTTGGCATTTCGTGTTATTTATTCAACATTCTTTCCAAGTAATAGATAAATCTCATTTGGCTGCTGGGTATGTCGTGATCGTATACTTTCGAATACAAAAAAATTGGTTTCATTCGTGGTACGCGGCGTGCTGAGCGTGTTGTTTGCTTATTTGAAGTTTCCGCTGGGAGCTGCAGAATCGAGTGGAACTGGGGAGTCCGATTGTCAAGTTGAGTTGAGCCAACGAGTGCGCAATATTAAATCGTCTGTATTGTTTACAATCGGAAAGCGTTTTATAGACTTCATAGGCGATGCTGACGAATGCGAGCAGCAGCAGTGCAACAATTATAACAATAACAACAGTTCTGGGTATCGATTTGAGCTGTTCCTATTCCGACGAATATCGGGGTGTACGCCTTACATGTTATAGTATGTTTAGCACATAGACGGCCCCTTTTGCGCTTCGATTCGATTATACTTAGGAATCGTCGTCTGGGGGTTTCACAGTCCAATAACTTTTCAGTCAGTCAGCTGAACTTGGCTGCCATTGCGGTTTTCATACAAAGTCACGTTTTAATCGCCGCCTTGCACAAATCATTAATCAAAATTAAATAATAATTATGTTGCAAAGCGAAATCAACCAGCTCCAAACACCACAGAGCACACACACATCTAGAAATAAGCCAAGCTAAAAAAATAAAATGTGACTGGACACTGGTCAGTTGGCCCAGTTGGGTCAATCATCAGCTGTTGGGGGCAGGTGCTCGGACAGCTTTTTGTGGGTGCCCCACGCTCGTTATGATAGAAACGTGCACAACTCAAAAATCGCAAATGAGAAAACCACAACCGAAAAGCTAAAAAAATTTAATTGAGTTTTAATAATCCATAATTATGCGTAGAGAGAATCGCAATGAAGAAAAAAAACCAAATTGCCGATTTAACATATCATCGTGTGAATAGTTTCAGCTTCTGCTCGTGGAACCTTAGCCATGAATAGCTTCATACTTAACACCTTAATTAAGATGTTCAAGATTATTATTATAAACTCTTTAATTTATTGTTGCTACTTCTGCACAGCAGAGTATTGGAGAAATCTAACCAACAATTGTAGCAATGCTCCCAACTAGTTTCACCTTTACATACTTTATTTAATATTAATAATAAGTAAGATAATGAAAAATGTGCTTCATTTGTACCAGGCTTAACTTAGCCGAGTTGTTACATTTTTTCTGTTTACTGAAAACAATACTGAAAACAATGCAAAATATAAACACATTTATTCAATTTTTGACATTTAAATTAACTGCATTTATTTATTGTACATAACTTAAATTGATGTAAAACTGTTTTGCATTTGACTATTTTGATCAAATTACTTATTCATTTGAGCAGAGTTTTTTATGTGCATGTCACACATATTTTGTACACAATCATTAGCAGCAGCAAAATCTTATTTTAAACATTTTTCGTGTTGCTTCAAATCACAACATTTGCGCTTTAAAATCCGCGTCCCTTGTTTACATGCATGTTAAGCTAAAACCCACAGCAAACAGATTGTTTAAATTGCTTGTAAAAATAACAACAACCAGTAAGCAATAACAATGACCAATACATGTAGTTATTTTTCTCTTTTTTTCTTGTTTTTTCTTTTTTTTTCTTTTTTTTTGTTTCTTTTTTTTTTCATTCAATACTCGCAACTGTGTTGAGTTTTTTGTTACAAGCAGCGACCCCAACGACTGCGACGACTGCTGGCATTTATACAGCAATTGAACCTTAAAGTGCAAAAGGGTAAATACAAACCCCGATGGGCAGACGGGTGGGCGGGGCGCAGCGCGATATTGGGGTACTACTGATTGGGTACTGGGCACTGGCTAAGGCTACACATGTGTTTTTTTAAATGAAATGCGCCGGCGACTGAGCCAGGGGGAGGGATGGGGGGAAGGGAGCACAGCAAAATTGCATTTTATTACACGTTCGATTGATTTCACAGAAGCCATGAACCAGGGGTCAAAATCGCACCCGCCTTTGCGCAACGAGGAGACTGTGGATGTAGATGTAAAACACAGCTCCAGGGAGTCGGCGAGCTGGTTGCTTCAAATTGAAATTGTCGATTTAACATTTTGAATTATCGTTTAGCAAATGGTCAATATTTTGTTGCAGCCAACTCCCCCCACTGCTGCCTGCCACATACACCAAATTGTGCCACATAAATTGTATTGCTATAAACAATCAATTACTTTGTGTGCTTCCAACAACGGGGCAACTTCTCATGGGAGTTTGACTGTTTGGTGTTCGATTGTTTACAAGTTATCGTTGTTGTTCTTATAGTTCTTGATATTGCTGCATGAGAATCAAATTCCTGGTTTTGTTTATTTACTCTCCCATACCCTATGCCAGTAAAGTGTCTAAGAAGGGTATCATCAAGCTGTGCGAAGGCATGTAACAGAAATAAATCAGTATTTCAACATTTAGTGTTAGCTAAAAATGTCAATTTTAATTTTAATTTATTAATTCGAAAATTTGGATTTGAAGACTCAACATATAGAGTATCTTTTTGTAGACCTCTATTAGAGTTCTTTTACTTGTTTTGTGATTCAAGTTGAATGAAAGTAAACACAGAAGTTGAACTTTAAATTGTCTTTCGTGGAACATTTCCTAGCAACAGTCAAGGGCATTATTAAATGGCTTAGCTTAAGAGTAAGCAACGGCTACCGAAGAAAACAATGGCAAGACAACAAGACAATAGATTTCTTTTTCCACTTTTTCCACTAAGAAAATTGAAGAAATTCCTCGAAAAAATTAAATTATAACATACGATTCGAGCCTAAATATTTTGCTTTCCTGCATGATTGATGGACAACCAAAGATTCTTTTTTTCTAACAAGTGAAATAGAATGTTTGGCAGAAATTTAGCGCGTTTGCATGAGCACCTTCGTCGGAGACCTTATAAGTAAGTGAGTCAGCAGCAAACTGAATCAGAGTAATAAGCTACTCAAGAAGCTATGCGTGGGATGCAAATTGGATGCACAAACAACCTCTTAAATCCTGCGGAGGTACAAGGCCACAAAATGTTGACTGAGAAGATCACAAGGCAGGAGGACGAGCACTTTATCGGAGGAATGGCAATTGATGGAGGAAAACTCAGTTGTATAAATGGAGGCAATGTTCAGGGCTCCTTAAGGCACAGATGCACCTGAAGAGATAACTGCTTCCGGCAAAGTTAAATGAAGAAAAACCAACTCACAACTATTTTGCTTAATGGTTTGTGTGAAAAATTAAATTTTTAGTATCCCACATAGTACGATTGGGTTTATTTCCACCAAAACAACACCAGAAACTAAACTATTACTTTAACAATCTTACAACTATTTCAAAATAAAATTCTTACTCTAAGTCCGATTTACTCTAAGTGATTCGAAAGTTATTTCAAATTAAGAAACAATCGTTATTTGGTAATTATACAAATATCGCTATTTTGATATTTCAATTTCAAATCTTTCTATATGTATAGACTTAAATATACTTGGAACATTCCCTGATTTAGAAATTTCGCTCTTAAACCTGCAATAGTAAAACCAGCAATAAGTAAATGCAGAAATATATATAAAAAAAGGACGTTTTTCTTTGGCAAATGCTTAAACGCTTTTTATTTGCTGGCTATTAAACTCGCAACTAAATCGACCTGGCCACTGGGTGCCACTAAACGCTTTGGCCAGCAATGGCAAATACTTTCCACAGTTCCGAGTGCCGGGGCCGGAGTTCCGCTAGGTTATGCGTCCCAGTGCCAATTGCACGCCCAGTGCCATGTGTTGCCACAAAATGCAAGCCATATATTATTCGAGTACTGCCACAGCTATAGCTGGTGCAGGGGCGTTGCTCGAAGGGGGCTTTCGGGTGGACAGGGGGGTTTTGTTCTGTTCGTATTGCTTTGCTCGCCAAGGGCCAATTGACAGGAGCCAGGAGAACGGCATCACAATTAACACATGCCGGAATAGCCGGAATCGCTAGCAAGCCGGGGATGGAGTCCGGACTCGGAGACGACTCGAATGAAGTCTGGGACGTGAGTGCGCTACGAAATCCTTGGAGCGTTGCACGTGTCACATCTGCAACAGCGTCAAGTAAGTCACTCGCTTGCAATTCCCATTCTTGATGGGTTGATGGGTTCTTGCTTCGAGGGGTCAGAGTCCTGCTCCTTGCTCCAACTTCACACATGCGCCCCTCTCTTCGCCTGCTGCTGTCTTTTATTTGACGCAACGCATTTTAATCGTTTTTCATCATTTCATTGCAAGGGTGGCTTTGCCTTCTCGTTCGTCACTCTTCTGCCTCGACTGACAATAATAAATTATGGTTTGACTTTTACAAGCACCCTCCCCTCTCGAGGCTGCCCCTCATAAATTGCGTAACGTTTTGCCACCAAAAGCTACAACGACAACGAAAACGACAACGACAACGACGACGACGACGACGACGACTATTAAAAATTACATAATTGCTTAAATGCAGCAGCCCAGACAAAGGGAGAGAGAACAATAGCAATGCCCTCGGCTCTCATTCTGCTTTGGGTTCTTCATGGCTGCGATTTTTTGCGTATCAAATTGCATTATTTACTTTTCAATACATTGCCAACAGGCAGCAGCAGCAGCAACATTGGCCACAGCAGCAGCTCAACAAAAACAGCCAAAGGAAAAGTCGGACAGAACCAAGCGAAGGCTACGCGAACAAATTTGTTTATAAATTTATGAAATCGACCGTAGCTAATCGATTAGGCTGCGAGCAGATTGCTATTTATATTATGTCTGCCTGGCTTTTTATGAATCACTTTTTTCAAGTGCTGCAAATTATGGGGCAATATTTATGTTAAAGCTTTCAAAACATCCTTTCTGCAATTGAGAAACGGGTCCTACATTAATCATGCCAGACGTTCGAGTATTATGATTGCATTTTTCAAAAAACCAAATTTCTCAAACAAAAAACTTTAGTTTTTTTTACTAATGCTTAAGAGAAGTTCAAGATAATGTGATAAGGTAACTCAAGAGTGATCGAGAGTTATAAAAAAAGGTATATGCTATACGAAACTACTTTTTTTTATAAGTTCTAACGGGTGTCTGAGCATTATCGATTTAATGTAATCGGTAAAAAATGTTTATCAAATCAAATACAGACGGATTGTCTTGGGCATACTCGACCCTTGGTCAGGAAAATATATTATCATTAACTTAAATAATTTGTATTAGTATTATAAGCCCTGTAAAACCATTAACTAAGAATCCTTTAAAATTGGAAGTTAATGGTTTATTTTAAACTACTTTAAAAGGAAATTGTAACAGGCCCAGTAAATTATACATAATTTACTTATATACATACTTGTATCGTAAGGAAGAAAGAGTATAAAATGAATAAATCTATGTGTACATTATGGGATAAATTCCTTCATTTCACTTAATGGGGCAATTTGATTAAATCGTTCAAAATAAAAATAAAAAAAATGATAGAGCTACGAATATTAAATATTAACATGAATTTTATGCAAAATGTAAATTAAGTATATTTAATATGATAATCAGTGTAATTAGCTAGTTAGAAATATGTTTACATAATTGAAATTACATAAACATAATTTATGTTTACTTAACTAAACAACTTATTGCAGACATAATCATATAAAACCAGAACTCAAATAGTAAGGTTAACTGAGGTTAGGTTATCTAAAGGTTAACTAGAATGTCAAAATCATGTCCAGTTTCTAAATTCCAGTTAATTGGGTTTCAGTTGAAAGAACAGTCAAATTCAATACCATTTGCACACAGCACTTTGTCTGATTTCAGTTCATCGGAATATCTGGCCATCAAACTGCTGACCGCGGTCATTGCTCCAAAATGCTGACCATCAATTCCAAAAAGTGTTGCCGTTGTATGGGATGAGTGGCGCTCTTAACTTATCAACTTTGTTGCCGCTGTTGCACTAACTTTTCACAACCCCTACTCTTAGATTGCAGTGAGTTCATCGCCGGCATGCGGATTGCCAGCATAGCTTTGACTGACTAACTAGCTGATTGAATGACTGACTGAGTGACTGACTGACTGAATGACTGACTGACTGACTTACTATAGAACTGAGCACAAAAACCGCAACTTAATAATTTTAGCTGGAACCATTTTTCAACGTTTGCTTTCTCCCTTTGCTGCAGCAATTAAATATTTTTACCTTATTTGCTCCACTTTTCGAGTGTTGTCTTCCTCTGCCTTGCTCCATTCTGCGCTATCAGCGGCGATTTTGCTACGCTTTGGGTCTTGTCGTCCCAGCACAAATTTTGCATGGTCATTTGCTTTTTTTGCACACACCCAAAACCCAAAAGTAACTGAAAGTGGAACCGAGACTGGGGCTCTGTGACATCTAGATTGTGTGAGACTCCATGACTATCCCTACACTCCCCCCGCTCCTCTACCTCTCCCTCTCCACTCTATACGCATTTCCCTGGCCAATGTCCTCGCATTGTGGCAACGCGCTGTTACTAATTAAAAACGCAAATGGGTTTATGATGTTGCACAAGTTGCGGTTCGCTTAAGGGGAGAGTGGGTAGAGTTTGGGGGCAGGCGGCAGGCAGCATTTTTACTGCTGTCGCTGCACAAATGTAACACAGTAAGGCCAAAAGAAAAAAAGTTATAAAGAAAAGCATAAAAAGTGCGCGCGGCATTAAAACAAATTTCTGTATCGCTCTGTTCGCTTCTCTGCTCTTCTCTCTCTTCTCATCAGTCCGGTTTTGTTGTTGTTTTGGCTGTTGACAAAAAAGAAAATATGGGTGGGGGGGGGGGGGGAGTGGGTGAAAAATACAACTCTGGTCTCTAGTTAGGGAGACCATCTTTTTCTTTTTCATCTGCGCTGTTGCCTTTGCTCGGTTTCCCGTTACCCGTCGCATTCGAGAATTGTCAACGCTGAAGCTTTATGCTCCAACTTTATCGCCATCATTTTCCCCTTGCTCCCTTTCCATCTCCCCATTCTTCTCCTGGCCCAAACTCTCACTTTCTGTTTGTGGGTTGGCTACGCTTTTCACGCTTTCTCAGCTCTGACTGGCATGTTTTGTATTTTATAAGCGTGAAAATTTTTCAAAGGTGTCAGCAGTTCTTATGTGTCTCTCCCTCCCTCCCTCACTCCCTCTCTCTCTCTCTCTCTCTCAATGTGTGTGTGTATGTGGCGTGTGTGTGTGTGTGTGTATTTCTCTTGTGAGGAAATATGAGAATCTTTTTATATGCTCCGCAGTTTCTTTCGCTCCCGACGAGTGACGAGCTCTTGATGGTCGCTTTGGTTGGGTTTAGGGGGCGGTAAACTCCTCGAGAGTAGGGGGAGTGGCAACCATTCAAAGGGAAACAATGCAACTGTTCAACTCTTTTCCGAAAATATTGCTCGACAGCATTTGCAGACATATTTTAATGAAAGTTTTTTGTGGAACCGCCAACGAAATGCGGTCAACTAAGGAAATAACAAAGTATAGAACAAAAAATATTTTTTAATTGCCAAATTTATGCAACAGAAATTGTTTTTTGAAAACAAAAGCGACGCTTTTTGTCTACTGTGCTAATTTATATGTTAATTTTTTATGCTCTTTTTCATATTTCTATTTATTTCGTATAGTATGCATATTATGAGTATTTTGTGCCGCTTTGCTATTTTTGTTGATGCGGTCGCTTTATTTTGAATACAAAAACAGGAAAGGATCCCCGGCCAGTTGTTGTCCCTATTCAGAAAGGCGTTCCGTGCTTCTTCTTCTTTTTTTGGGTTCTATTTTCCATGAAATTTTGCTGAGCGCACACAAAACAGCCCACAGAAAAGAGACCGCAGACGGTGGAGGGAGCTGTGCGGGGCGGTTGTTGATTTCGGCTGTTAGTCATAGGCAAGTTTTTAATTTTCGCCACGAACTAGAATAATAGTCAACGGATATTACACAATAGATGCTGCGGCCCAAGGATAATGCGTCCTCCATTTTTTTGGCCTGTGGCGCGTGTTGACCGGATTTCCGGTCAGTCTTGTTGTGGCCAAGTGGAAACCCAAATACGTCCGGAAACTTTCGAACTTTTAAGTGAATGCCTTGCCCAAATTATGTATTTCACGTTATTGAAAGTCCTTATTCAATTTTACACATATCTCATTTAAACTGATTAGAAATTTAGTGTACATATATATATATATATATATAAAGATACTGACATATTTGTATGGAGATGGAACTTTTGTTACACATTCCCCGGCAATCTTTGGACTCGCTGTCTGGCGTTGCAGTCGAAGTTTTTGGCTTGTTTTGCCTTATGGCTTATGTTATGCTCTCATATTTATACCCGCAACAATGTGCGCCTCGTAAAACAATTTATAACTTTTGCGCTTTTGCCTAATAAGTTGGCATGTTGTGGCCAATAAGTTGCCGCAGAATAGTCCCCAACCTGTCACCCCCTGCGCCGTGCCCAAATGCGTCCTGCCAGACGACAGCCTGCACACAAGTCCAAAACTATGCGAATTACGAAAAGTGCAACGCACTGTTTTTCCTTCCTCCCTTCCCTTCCCTTTACTTCGCTCCCCCTCTCCAACCATCCTACCCGACCAACCAGCAAACCAAACTAAATTACAAGCATTGCTGGAACAACAACAACATGCAGAACAACAACAGAAACTGCCTGCAGCAGCACTAGGTGCACCAGCAGCTCCTTATCCCCTTCCACTTTTACTTCCCTTTCTCATTCCTTTTCACTGCACACGCAGCACTTCTTGCCGACAAGTTGCTGCTGGCTTAACTACTGTTAATTCTTCTAATTGTGTGCACGTTGTTTGCGTGCGCTAATGTCGCATATGCAGAAACAACAGCAACAAATGCACAGCAGCGACAACAACAGTACGAAACACCTAAGGGAGCTTTAGGGGGCGCAGAAGAAGGCGTGCCATGCAAATGTGTAACTGTTTATGCCAGCCGTCCCTCGTCGCGTTGCGCACTTGAGATTTTTCGATGTTGTTGTTCTTGTTGTTGCTGGCCGTCGTGTGCTGCTTGACAAGAAACATGGCAACTGCAGCTAGTGTGTGTGAGCGAGAGAGAGAGAGAGAATTACTTGCTCTCTCTCCTCTCTCACATCTCACACTTATTAGCACAAAACGCAGCACGCGCGTTGTGTGTGTGCGTGTGAGTTTGTGTGCGTATGTGTGTGCACGTGTTTTGTTATTGTAAAATGCAATTAAATTATGCAGATGAGTGCCAACATGTCGCTGTTGCTACGCAAATTACATAAGAGAACGTTTAGGTATGCCACTTGCCAGTGTTGACAAGCTGCTGGCAAATCTTGACAGATGTGGGTAACTAAGCAGTTTCGCAAACTGTTTCCCAATTGTTTATCACTTTCTCAAAATTATCAAATATTATATCAACGAAAAATAATAAAAAAAAAATAAATTCTCTCTTGGCAGCGGTGGGATTCGAACCCACGCCTCCGAGGAGACTGGTGCCTTAAACCAGCGCCTTAGACCGCTCGGCCACGCTACCACATGATTCTCGGATGTAAATAATTTAACATGAGTAAATAAGTTAAATTTTTAAGATAAAAGTATATGTAGCAATTGAAATGTATTTATTTATACTACTACTTTATCTATATGCATGTATTTATTTATTTACCTTATCTTAATTTAATTTTTAAATATTTATATAAGATTCGCCGAGTTGTCAGGTGACAAAAGAGCCACGAACCTTGTGACTACTTACAAATTTCTATATATAGACAAAATTACAATATTTCGCTTTGAATTCTGTATTTTGCTTATGCATCTGAGCATTTATATACTTATATACTTAACGTATACATGTACAGTTGTGAAAAATAGCACCACTTTGCCATTTTTCATGGCCAAACAATTAGTTTTGCATTATATTTCCGCAATATGTTAACAGTAGTTCTGTGGATGCCATTCAATTATTTATTTTAATTCATTCATTAATATTTTAATGAAAGCTATGTATTTTTGAGAAACTCAATTATGTTTGCTAAAGAAAACGAACTCATTGAAGTTAAAGTAAGCGCAAGAGAAGTTGGTTAAGTGAGATTCTTGCTGAGGGCTTACTTTTGAAGAAGTCACTTATAATTCTTAGGAAAGTTGCTTCACTATGCTGGGGCACACGAGCACAGATTGTTGTTGATTAACACAGTTTCTTTAGCAGCTCTATGCTTAATTCAATGTTTTAAATTGATCAATTATTTAATTTAAAATAAAAATATATAATTAATAGATAAGCCTAATAAAGTGATTTATTGATTTAAGGTATTTAAATACAAATTTATAAATATTCAAATATTTGGCCACCCAACTAAATTATTATTGCACCTACATAAAAACATACTTACTTCGAGACAAATTGGGTTACAAACCGTATTTTTGTGATTTCCTTAAAGTAGCTCATATAGAAAATAAACACGCATTTCAATTAATATGTTAAGTTTGTTGTTTATTTGATTTTATCTTCTAGTTCTTGAACAGTTTGCAATCTTATATTTCATTTGCCACGCCTCCTTCGTAAATACGTTAAGAAGTATGTTTGAATTCCTTGTTTGTTATTTTATATTTTGTTATCTTCGTCTAGCTTAATAGCATTTTGTAGTACTCGTACAATAATAGAATATGATCATATTTTTGGTTGATTTCCTTATACTTTTCTTAATCCTTGTTACCTTGTTTAACTTTTGTTTTGTTTTGCTTTTGTTGTTGTTTTTTTGTTTTTGTTTAACTATTCGTGTCCCTTGTAATTTGCTTACAATCTATGAATTTTAATTTATTTATTTCAATGTGTGTATATAAATAACTAGATGAGAGATTTGTCGCTTTATGAAATATGAATATAAATTTACGTTTGAATAAGTTTTTCAATTACAATAATTTTCATTTCTTTCATTTTTCGTTTTTCGGTTTTGTTTTAGGTTACGTTTAACTCCCTTGTATGTGTTTTGCATTTTGTTCCATTAAATTGTTAAATATATACAATTATTCAAAAGGGCCACACGGCCCACAAAAAAGAGAAGATAAGAATAAAAAAATGATTAAAAAATGAATAAAAACGAGAAACCAATCAGCCAAATTGCCATATAAAAACAACAGAAGATTAAATTTGTTCCAGCATACATTTTTATTTACACATATTTCGATTTCGTATTTATCTACGGCATAAATTGCTTTCGTATTCATATTGTGTCAATTTGTAGTACCATCGTTATGAATATTGTGTAGTTTGTGTAATTGTTACTATTTTGATGCCTTTTCAAAAAGTTGTTCATTATTTAATATTTCGATAAGTAATTTAAGTTTACCTCCCGTGTCTATTTATTTGGAATTTATTAACTATAAAAATCGCTTGCTTTTTTTTTTTGTTTTCTTTTCTTTTTTTATATATGATTTTTACTTATAATTTGTATGCATTTCATTTTGAGTGTGTTTAGCTTAGATATTGTTTGTTCTTTTTTTTAATATATTTTCCATATTCATTTTGCAATTGTATCTTGATTTATTTTTATCGATATATTTATATATTTTATGTTTTTTTTTTTTTTTTTATTGCAATATTTTATACTAAATATATATATATTTTTAATGACTTGTGCTTAGAAGCGTAAATTAATTGTATACAAATTGATTCCTTTTTTTTTAGGGTTTTTGTGTTTTTGTATTCCATAATTTGTGCATAGCATTTAATTATTTACATGAATTTGAAAATGGTAAGCAAAACTTATTAGTTAAATCACTGGATGCGAAGAAAAGAAATGCAGCAGGTGACTTCTGTGTCAAACAGTGTTCGACTGCAGCTATTTACATGTCTGCCTGCCAAATGGGCAATTCTTTTCGACTAAACGCTAATTTATACAGAACGCTGCTCGCTCGAATAAAGTTAACTAAACATATACATAGAGATAAATATTAAATAATGGATAGTTCATAATAGGCGAACTCAACCCTTGTAGAAGTGGTGCAACTCGATGTCCGCAGTGTGCGGCTGCAACGCGCTGCTGCGGCAAAGGGTGCCGCACGACTTGAGCGTGTATCAGTGATAGCGCCGCAGGCTGCCGTTGTTGTTGTGGATGCCGTTGCAGCCGTTGGCCAACACTAGACCATTGTGATTGTTATTGGACAGAGTTGCCACATTGTTGTTGTTGTTGCTGTTGCTGCTGCTGCTGGCGGTGTTGAACGAACGCCTGCCAGTCGTGTTGCCATGCACCAAAGCTATGCCCAAACCGTTGCGCAACGGCAACGCCGGCGGCGGCGGAGTGGGCGTGGGACTGGGCGGCATGTCGTGATCCAGCGGCAGCGAGTAGTGCGAATTATTGTGGATATAGCCCGGGTCGGTCATCGCATCGCACGGCTTGGCATAGACGCCCCCATTGTGATTGAAGTGATCCTGGGTGAGCCGAATGCCAACCGGTTGGCTGTAGTGCGACAGAGTGCTCTCCTGCACCCCGCACTGCCGCCCGGCCATGTGGCGTGGCAGCGAGGCATTCAAGCCGAGTGCCTTGCCATTGGCCAACAGTCGCATGTCCTGTTGCGAGTGATGCGAGCGAGGAGTGGTTGTTGTTGCTGTGGCTGTTGTGGCTGCTCCTGCTGCTGCGGCAGTGGTTAGCGGATTGTTGGTCATGTAGTGAATGTGACTGAGTTGGGCGAACGGAGCATGCGCATCGACAGCACTGGGCACGATCTGGAGTTGCTGCAGCGACGCTCCATGACTGGTTGGGGCACCACCCCGACCCCGCAGCTGAGGTGGGGGTGGAACTTCTAGCTATAGCTCGGTGACGGGTATCGGCCGACTGCCCAAATACTGGGTGGCATTGTAGCTGCTAGGACAGGGATAGCCCGAGCCGGGATGCACACCACCGACACAGCCCGGTGCTGGCGGTCGCGTCATGTAGTCCTCATCGGAGAAGGTCTTCTGGTATTCGCGCTCCTTGCGCCCCAGCGCAGAGTGACCCTTGAACAGTTCGCCAATGCGGCGCCGGAAGGCATAGATCATCAGGCCCAAGGTGGTGATCAGGGCGGCACAGCCCACCAGGGTGACCATGATGATCGTCTGGTTGTTGGCAGCTCCGTGGGTACATCCCAGGAGCGGTTCGGCCAGCTGTGTGAGGGGCAACTGTCTCAAGTTGGCCGGATAGGCGCAGATGACGGGAGCGTATTGATTGCTGGCATTCTTGCTGATGAGCAGGTTGCGCAGCCACATCAGTTGGCAGTCGCAGACGAAGGGATTTTCGGATACATCCAGCGTCTGCAGATCCGACCAGGGGAACAGATTCTCCGAGAGCGAGCTCAATTGATTCTCCTTGAGCACAACACTGCTGAGATGCGGGAAACCTCCAAAGGTATTTGCGTGCAGTTCGTTCAGCTGCTTGTTGGCCGACAGATTCAGGTGCTCCAAGTTGGCGTTGTCCGTGAAGGCGCCGCTCTCCACACGGCGCAAGCGCTGTGCTCCGGTTATATTCAGCTGCCGCAACTCACGCAAACCAGCAAAGGCACCCGTTGCAATCACTTCGAAGTCGTTTTGTCCCAGCGACAGCTGCTCCAGTCGCGCCAGATGCTGCAGTGCAGCTGTGGGCACCGCCTGCAAGCTGTTGTCGGACAGATCCAGGGAGCGTATGCGCTCCAAGCCGGCCAGCGCATCCGCCGATATGTTGTGCAGGCCAGCACCGCGCAAATCGAGGCGCGTCAGAGTCTTAAGGTCTTTGAAGGCGCCTCCCGGAATGGTCATAAACGAATTGGTGCCCAGATAGAGCTCGGCCAAGCTGGGCAGCGCCTGGAATGTCATCTCTGCAGGCACCGTTGTCAGTGTATTGTCATCCAGATAGAGTATACTCAAATCCTGTAGTCCGTCCAGGGCGTGCGGATCAATGTGACTGATGCGATTCTGGCCGAGATTCAGCTCGACCAGCTTCACCATGGGCGAGAAAGTGCGATAGTCCAGCTCGGCAATCAGATTGCCACGCAGATTGAGCACAGTTATCGTGCTGAGGCCCATAAACGTCTTGTTCGTCACCTGGCCAATCTTGTTGTGATTCAGATGCAGCTCCAGCAGCTTGGCATGGTACAGGAAGGAACGCTCCGGTATCGTGACCATATCATTGAAGGACAGGTCAAGGAATGTTAGCTGCGAATAAAATTGCATCGACGAGTCAATGGTCTTCAGCTTGTTGTTCTTAATGACCAGCCGCTGTATGGATGGGTTCAGGGCGATGGGCAGCACATCCAGTGTGCCCACTCCGCAGTTGACTTTCAGTGTTTCGTCATCGCATTCACAGCCGTTGGGGCAATTTGCCAAGCCATTTGTCGGTGCCAGTAACAGCAGCAGCGGCAGCAGGAGCACCAACGACAGCAATGATGACGGCGACATGGTAATTGCCATTGCCAATGACCGTCGTCTGCTCATTATGTGCCCACTCTCCTCTCTTCACCTCTCTCTCTCTCTCTATCTCTCTCTCTGTGTCTCTCTCTGTCGCTGTTGGTGGCTGTTGGTGACCTGGCTCTGTCTGCGGCTGGACAAGCCCGTCTGGAGCCCTAGTCCCCCTAGTCTATGGTGTGGTCCGTTTGGTTAGTTGCTTTTGCTGTCTGATGGACCTCAGTGCAGCTGCTCCTCTCTCTCTCTCTCTCTGTCTGTCTCCGACTCTGACGCTCTTCCTTCTCGCTCGCTTTTATATTAGGTTAAATACGTTTTAGCCAAGTTTGCCAATGGCTTTCGTATTTGGCGTCCGACATTCGTGGCGTTCTGCTTGCTGTTTAGCCTGCAAAGAGAAGGGGAAAAGGGGTTTAAGTACAGCTGGGTGGGAGGGGGGTCGGGTTAGTATGTGCGCTTTAAATTGATTTTCCATTAGAGTTCAAAATTGCTTGGCTTTTGGATTTTCATTGGATTTGGCAGCTGCAGCATTCGGATACCTCGTTGGCAACCCGGCAAGTTAATCGCCAGTTTTGTGCATTATTTTCCCTGCCTGCGTCTCTGCATCTCTATCTGTATCTCTATCTGTATCTCTGTATCTATTTATCTGTATCTGTATCTCTATTTCGTATTCTTTGTCCGACAGTAAGCAAATGAAGACAATTTTAATGGACATTAGGAACGGCATTCACATTAGTAGCAATTTCAAATGCGAAGCTGGCAATGGTTGCTTTCAGCAGATCTGGCTCTTCTTAAAGCCTTACTTCAAGCTGGCAATGTCTACAATATTATTATAATATTCCTAAGTTCTTCAAATGCGATTATTCCAGACTATTTACTCAATATTTGTCTTACTCTAATTGCAAATTCAAATATTTATTTTAATTGTGTAATGCCTGGAAGCTTAAAAGTAATATTTCAGCCAGTTAAAAAGTCTAAATATATTTTGCCAGATTTCCCTTTTTATGCCTACAGATCAGATACAGAATTTCGTAATCTTAAGACCATAATTTTGATACTTTTTCCACTCCAAAAAGAGTACAACTCAAGTGATCTACTTAGCTGCAGTGCAAATTGCAAAATGTGAAATCCCTTAAAGAATATTTATAGTCAAGAAATGTGCAAGAAAGAACCTTGGAAGCCAGGGGAAAATTTAATTGTATTCCTTAATTTGCAACAGCATTAAAGTCCAGTTTGAGCCAAAGCACTCTGACACACAAATTGCTTTTGGCTTGCCTTGTGCCCCTGCCCTGCCCTGCCCTGCTTATCGAATTCATTTTTGGTTTTTTTTTTTTTTTTTTTTTGCAACTGACCCAACCCTTTGTGGCAGCTTGAAAGTCCCCAAAGTGGAAGCCCAGCCAATGTCCAGGCGAGGGCAGCTCCCCAAAGACAAAGTCGGGCAAGGCGGGGTCCGAAGATATGGCTCATAGTTTTGGTCGAAACTTGAAAAACAACTTGCACTTTGTATGCTTTGGGGACATTTATCAGTTCGGGAGCAAAAGGAAACTTAATTTAGCGCACAACTGCCAGAAGTTCAAGGATGCCAGCTAGGATGTGGGCATAAGGCGCAACCCCAGAGCTCTATCAAATAAATAAAACACAAAAAGGGGAAATACAACATTTTCTTGTTGTTGTTGTTGTTGCGTTTGTTTTTTTGCCAGCCCCGAACCGTATACAAAACACAAACCCAACCAGTCGGCCACGCCCCCTTCACACAATTTTGCTCTGGCTTTTTCATATTTTTCAACTTTACGCATTGCTCGAGTTGGAAATGGTTCGGCCCCGAAGGCGTCATGAAAATAATCATAGATGTGGGTCATATTTCAGGATGGGTGACGGCATCGTGGCTGTGGTGCTGTTGCTGTTGCTGGTGGTGATGGTGATGGTGGTGGTATCATGGGGGACGAGTGATGGCTTTGTGCTGTTTATGTTGCGCCAAAAAGGATAACGGATAAGGGCTGGCAGCAAGCTCTAGGGACGAGCAGTGAGCAGCGAGCGGCTCCAAAAACAATTCGCCAGACTCTCGTTTTTATTATGCAAATATCACATAAACACCCGGCAGCGACTCGGCGGCACAATCATATGAAACAACGCCGCAAAAATGGAGCGACGGCTCCTTGGCGAGGCTGCAGCCTCTCATCATTATCATGCATATGCCATAAAGCGACTTGTTGAGACTGCGACTCACTTTTCGTGGTTTTTTTCCTTTTCGTCTTTTCGGAGCCAGAAACAAACAAAAAACGAACAACAGAGATTCGCAAGGAAAAAAGAAATTCAAGGAATGCTGGCAAGGATCTGTCCTCCAGTCGAATAGCCGACTGCTGCGTTTATGTGCACCTCGTGCGGGTGGCAGCTGCTTAGGCAGTCAGTCAACACATGCTGGCAAAATTAAATTTAAATTACTGAAATGTGAATTGTGAAATGCTGCTAAATGGCCAAAACAATCTGCAGACCAGCCTCTTAAATGGCCCAGAGGCGAAGGCAGCCGCATCTGACCCAAACTTGCTCAAAACTGTTGGCTTAGCCCCAACAAATATGGACGTTTAGCAGACACTCTTCTTTTGGGGTCGAGGAGACACTTACTCCCAGACACAAGCCAGCTGCAACGTGGCCTAAACCAACATTGTCAGCACAGCACCACTCCAGGTGCTCCACGAGCCAACTTGAGTTGTCGCACCGTGTTAGTAAAAGGTCAGCTCAAAGAGACTCTCGGAGTGGATTCCAAACTTTCCTTCTTGATCAGAAGAAAATCAATATTAAGAACAACCTGACCATGAAAAGATTCATTTCGAATTTTGGTATTATTCCCCATTGAAGCAAGCGAACTTAAATGCTTATTTGTTTCTTTTGAAACCGATATATATATATATATATATATTTTAGCGTATGTTGTATTCGGCGGGTTGCAGCTGTCTGTTCTTGCCTGACACATTTGGCAAACTACTCGTTTTATCTCAATCAACAGACTTTAAGCCTCTCCTTGGTCACTCACAGGCAAATTCAGTTTCAGCTCTAACCTCAGTCTTTAGTATACGCCATTTAAATTGTCACCCAGTTCCAGTCCCCATTCCAGACTTCCCTTCACCCCAGCGGCTGACGTGTCTGCCGCTCCGAAGTATGCTCTAAATATTTTATAGCTAGCTGCCGCCATGAGCGCTGAGATTTCTTTTTTTTTTTTGTTTTTTGGCTTTTTATTTGGTTTACGGGCGTCGGACAAATCTTTTTCGACTGCTGCCCGCTGCTGAACTCATTTATTAGTTCTGCTAGTGTCCGGCGGCTGGGTGGCAGTCCGAGTCCAGGTCCAGGTCCAGGTCCGACCCGGCCACCAACCCCGACTCCCACCAACTGACTATTGTTATAAATGTTTGGCTGTCAGTTCAACTGTGGCTGTTGCTGTGGCTGTGGCTGTGTAGCCTTGCGGCCATGCCCCACAAAATAGAAAAAGGCAAAAGAGGCAAAACTCTTTTATTGTATGTGTCTGTCTGGTTCCGCCGTAGTCCCTGACCCCGCACCCTGCCCCTCACACAGTGCCCCTCACCCGGTCCCGGACCCGGTGCCATCCTGGCAGTGTTTGGTTTCTTGCTGCGCCGGCTGCTGGGCAGGCTTTGCCTTCGCTTCGCTTTGCGCCATGAGTTCCGTTTTTTGTTGGCTGCCCGCTTTATTGTTGGTGCTTATTGTTTAGTTGGGTGAGTTTTTGAAAATTTGCCAAACTACAGCCAAAAAAAAAGTACTTTGCAACAGTTTTTCTTTTGTTTTCCCATTGCCGGGAAATTGCTAAATAAATGCATGTTTCGTATTTAATACGACAGGGGCGAGAGAGAGAGAGAGAGAGAGACAAAAAGAGAGAGAGAGAGAGAGAGAGAGAGAGAGAGAGTTGCGCTGAGTTTTCTCTAGTTTTTCGATTTATTTCCGTCCTGCGTATCTGCTGAGCTTTAAATGTTTTGTCGTCCCTCTCCCTCTTGTCCACAACCCTTGCTTGCTCGTTTTATTAATTTCTTAGCCATCTTTGAGCTGCTCCAATTTCCACTAACTGTCAGCACGCCCCGCACCGGCCCCTCTTTGTGGCCAACAACGTTAGCAATAAACTTCAAGCGGACTTGCTGTTCTTTGCCAAATGTTTAATATTTCAAAGTGACGCCAGCCAATACCAAAGAAAAACCCAAAACCCATTTTCCATATTCGCTGCCCCTCCTCCTCCTTGTGGTGGATGCAGGGGGGCGGGGCTATGGATGATTGCTGCCCTCGCCTTGTGCCTGGCCCCAAACCAACTCCCTGGTGTTATTTATATGACATTTTCGCTTGAGTGCGCGTTAAAATATCGCTGACAATATTTTATGCTCATGCTTTGCCACCCCCAAACCACCTCTTCGACCGCCCCGTTCCCGATACCCTTCCCCAATCCCGTCCCCCACATTTGGCTATGATAAACTTGGCAAATTTATCCTGCTTTTCGCCATACGTCTTTTGGCACAGTTTGAGAATCTCCCCGCTTCCGCTCCAGGTTTCCTCCTCACTCCTTCACTATTTGCACAGTTTACAGTTTCAGCAGTTTGGAGCTGAGCTTCGCGTGTGCATCTGTTAGATACTTTGTGTAGCTAAACAAGCACAGTCAAATATTTGCAATGCTCAACAGCAACAATAGCAAGAACGTGCAACAAAAAAGCATTCTTCAAACTCACGCACGCTGCAAAGATGGGCGCGGCATTTGGAGCACTTGCCAGCGAGCAGATGCAGCAGCAGCATAAGAAACAACTAAGAATGCTCGAGTCGTGTGAACTCGACTACGATATACCCTGTTAAATATACAGCTGTTAAATACATTCCATATTCCCAAATGTAAGCAGCACTGCAACTGCTCTCATTTGTGATGTCAGCATGAAGTGTAGAAAACTAAGGCAGTCCAAATACACATGATGAAATGATGAAGTTTGTCCAGTGGATCAATAATTATATTAGACAAATTTGTCGTTAGCTTCTATAGTCTCAGGGATCAGCGTGTATATCGACTCTTGATGCTGATCAAGAATATATATATCCTTTATTAGGTCGCAGTTGCTTCCCTCTGCTTGTTACGTAAATTGGCAGCAAGCCATTATACACTTCTTAGCCATTTTCAATGGGTTCTGGGTATAAAAACCCCAATCAGCAAGCTGAAGGCTCTCTCTCTCTCTCTCTCTCTCTCTCTCTGTGTGTGTGTATATGGGTGTGTGTGGTGTATGCCAGTGTGTGCCAGTGAAAGTCGATGGATGGAGGCAGTCAGTCGTCTGTGAAATAGAAAACGAAACAATGCCCTGCTTCGGCTGGGCGTAACGAGAAAACAGCGGGTCTGCTTCACAATTGGAATGCACCCAGCGTCGTCACACATGTTCTTCAATTTTCGGTAATGGTAATCTTGCAACTGGCAAGCAGCATGCAGCTAGCAGCTTGCAGCTTGCTGCTTGCTGCTTGTGAATTGCGGATAGCCTTGCAAGTTTGTCTAGCAATTGATTTGAATTTAAATTTGGAGCTGCGGTTGAAGAGTGTTGTGTGGGTGTATTCCTTGGAATAGTTGAGCTGCTGCTGATGTGTGAGAGGAACCACAAAGCTTATTGAGAATTTATATTGAATGAATATTTGTTGCCTTTACATGCAGAACATGCCCAGATATGTGTGGGACTCGATGCCCGAAATCAACATCAATCAGTCATTGATTTTCTGTTAAAAGCAAAATAAAATAAATAAAACAGACAAAAAGAAAAACTCGACTTTTGACAGACAAGTTGAACTATGAACTGTGACATATGAACCTGGCATATGCTTGTCAGACTTGGATATGACTATATCGACATTACGCACAAGATTGCCATGAATCTGAGGGATCTTTGCCGCGATTTGCATCCATTCTGGTTTACTTTGCATGCCTAAATGTGCTCTTAAGCTAACCCAAAGTGCGGTTTAAGGGAGTTGCGAATGCGTTTGGCTTTTTTGTTGGTTTGTTGCTGTTGCTGTTGCTGTTGCTGTCTCTGTTTCTGACAACTTTTGTAATTTTTGTGAAAGCCGCAGTCTCTCACTCCATTGCAGTGCGATGAAGAGCGCTTTGGCTGCACAAAAAGTATTTTATGGCTCCCTTGAACATTCAGACCAACTAAGCGACGACGGGCCAGTTGTGTTAGCCAAAAATTTGGTAACGTTAGCACTACGACGACGACGCCGACGACGCTTTTATGGCATAATTCCTAGCACCGTCTTTTTGTTTTTACAGCCACGCCAAAAACTTTGACTGCACGCCAAGGAGAGACAAGGCGGCGGGTTGCAGTGCAGAAAGGAGAAAGGCATCCGAATTGGCATGGCAAGAAAGTAAAGAGTAATACCCAAAGCAGTCATAAAGTAAAACCGAATACTTTACATATAAACGACCGCAAGCAGACGTCAGCGTCGAGGCCCTCCCGACCAAGAGAACCGAGTCCTCCACAGAGGTGTGGGCCAGACGACGTCGCCAGTTTTGCCATAACTTTTTTGTTGGTTTTTTGGTTGGTTTCTTTTTTTTTTTGGACGCATGCCCATAAAACGGCGACAGGCCAAAAGTAGGTAAGAAAGAACTTTACCCGGCGACCTTGCCAAACGCATTCCCAGAACTATTTAGACGGTTACAGTCTCAGTCTCAGTCGCAGTCTCAGTCTCAGTCTCAGCTTTAAAGCCAAGCCAACTTATGTGTGGCAGACAATAAATCGGGGCTATTGATCCTTGCTATATGTCTTAAGCAAATTTATATGGCCAACGGAAAACTAGCTATGTACTTCCGCTATATACAGACTGTAATATACTGACACATTCTGCAACCCCCCCTCACCCATTCGTGGCACGTGCCCCCGCTGCGTGGCATTTGATAAACGCGCATATGGCATCGCAGGAGCTTGTCGAACATAAACCTTGCTCGGCTGGAGATTTGCCATGGATTCGGAGCAGCGTTTAGTGCAGCAGAGTTGAAAATTAAGGCGAGCAGCAGCAACTCTTTTTTCATTTTATTACAATGTTTATCCTCGGAGCGGATTAAAGTAGAACTATAAATTCCAAGTGGAACAAAGTGGCGGCAAGGCAAGCAGCTCAACTCCAAGCAGATATGCCATGCCATGGCATACATATATGCATATAAGGTTGCCGACTTACATTTAATGTGGCCTAAATACGCAGGCAAAGCATGACAAAGAGAAAACGTATGCAGAGCAAGTGAAATCTCAGTTGAGGAAAAAACGAGAACGAAGACAATACTGTTTTCCATCTTTGGCAAAAAGATAACATATCTCTATTAAAAGTAAGCACATTTCCGCATTTAATAATGTATTATTGCAGGACATTCTGCAGAGCATGTTTACCATGTCAGCGAGCTGAAATTGCATTCCTGTGGCAACATAAGCCTCAAGAACTTAATTATCCTAATTTGGGCTGAGTTAAGCAAATTTCTTTCTTTCATTTTGAAGCACCAAATTTGCTGCACAAGGCTGCCAAATTAAATTTCCATTGCTATGCTGCGAAATAGTTTCTTATACTCTGATATCGAAGGTATCGTAGCATATAGGTTTTGTGTACAAATTTGAGTGCTATGTCCACTAGGTGGCTAGGTAATCGATCAAATCGACGATTGTGGCCTCTTTTGAGGACCGATAACAAATTTGTTATAGCCACGCCCACACCTTCCACAATTTTAAGGCTAGAGTGTCGAAGCTTGGAAGGTAATTTGCTGGTAACCTGCTTCGAGACGCCGCATATAAATTTTTAGACCACGCCCACACCCGCCGCCCAAATATATGAATGCGAATATCTCCCACAATTTGTAAGCTACAGTCACCAAGTATTGATTGATGACTTCCCTGAGAGATGGATATGAAATTTAATGGCCACGCCCACTCCGACTCCCTAATCCAATACACCTGTCAGTATAAATCTATAAGACCATATAACTCACACAATTTGAAAGCTAGAGTTACCAAATTTGAAGGGTATATCGCCAGTAACACGCTTCAGAGAAGCCTACATCTCCCGCATTTTAAGAGCTAGAGTCTCCAAAGTTGGAAGGTAGATTTCGTAGATCATACTCTAAAAATTTGTTGTGTTATCAGCTGCCGTTACGTGTGTTATCAAAGTATTTCGCAGTCGGTTACAATCGATTGCAACGTTCTCTGTGGTTTTTTTGCACTTGGGAACTTTGCCAAGTTTTGCTTCATTTTGGCTGCTTATCGACAAAAGTCAGCCAGCAGATCGGATTTGTGTTTGAATTAAGCAGTAAGTAGGGAAATTTAGAACCAGCAAAATGAAAACGAGAATGTAAAAGCGCGTAAAGGGCTTACAGCCAGCACCAGTTGGCCAAGGGCTTAGGTTTCCTTTGCAACAATGCTGGCAGGCAGGCAGTGAAGGCAGCATTTGTTGCCGCTGAGCTGAGCTGGCTGAACACGCGAAAACTGCAATTGCAACAAGCTGGCAAAGCAAACCGAAACGGCCAAAGACAAAGAAAAAGCGAAAGAGCTAGAGAGAGAAAGAGAGAGAGAGAGAGAGGGGGAGGGAGGGAGACAGAGTAAGTAGCGCTTGCCAAACGCTGACCGCCGCCATGTCGAGCACCATAAATCTTTGCAAATCGCGGCGGGCGCAAAGTGTGCCACAAAATGGCGAAAATTGCACGGCAAGGAAATAACAAAAGAACCAAAAGGACGACAGCCAAAGAGCCCTGCTGCCACGTAGCACACTCAGAAAAAACAAAATAAAATTTACTAAATCGACCTAAATAGTAAAAAGCATTTGTTGCTCTTCTAAATATTTTCCAAGTATAAGAAAACATTTGATCTAGAAAATATGATTATTTTTGATGTTTCACTAATATTTTCTATTATAAAAAAATGAATTTCTAAAAAGTACAACTGCATACAATGATTCTTCAACAAGTGCTTTCTGCAATTCTAACTGGACTGAAAGTTTAGCTCTTCTCTGCTTCAGAGCCCGAATAGCTCGGAGGGAACAAAGTCGAGTTTCGAACCAGATTCGCGAATAACCATAAAATTATAAGTCTTTTCATATTAAGCTATGCTAACTGCGTGTTTGCATAAATATGAAATATTTAAATACTTATGTTATTTAATTATAATAGAACCACCAAACAAATTCTTCTATTTCTTCTATTATCCACCACGAAATCTGGTTTTTAGATAGTCGCAAACTTAAATTTTAGTGAGGAACCCTTTGCTCCAAAAGTGTGTTGAATTGTTAAAATTCAGCCTGGCTTTTTCCTGAGTGCAGGTGGTCACGAATCCAAAGGGGCCGGCCGACACGGCAAGTGCCGCCACATGCTCGGAGTCGCTCTTAGTTGCAGTTGGCGGTTGCGGAATTTAGTGCGCTTGAAATTTAGTTGCACAGTTGCGGTGATTTAGTTGGCCATCGCTCTCGAGCGGCAACCCCAAACTGTGGGCGGCAGCCCCAATGCGGGTCAGGCTGAACTGAACAATCAACTCGCCTTGGGGAAGGGCGGCAGAGACGAGAGAGAAAGCACGAAGAAAGCGACAGGCGTTGAAAAGAGCTTTAAGCCTAGACAAGTTTTGAGCGTATCTGATCAGTATTACCACTGCAAGCTTTAAGTCTGCTTGGAAATTTACAAATCAGCCAACTGAAATAGATTCCACTTTCAGCATTTCTTGAATTCAACAGCATGTTTCATGGCCTCCGGGCAACATTCAACATTCGTAAAGTATGTTGCGAATGTTAGAAATTCGCCTCGAGTATTTTGTGCTTTTTCAAAGAATCAATTTCGCCAACATCAGATAAATGGAGAATGAAATACAATTAAGCAAAATTCTAGCAAAACTCTTTCCAATCTTTGTTAACTGAGTGGTTTGCAGAAAAGCGGTTATCAGTCTTTATTTTAATTAATTGTTTTATTATTCATTTCGCAAGCATTAATAAAAATACCAATCAAATCAAAACTATTTAAATCAAACTGCAATTTTCAGAATTTTAAGAATGTGAATATAGGAAATGTTTTGCACAGTGAAAAATAGGCCAGAATATGGTATTTTACAACAAATACTTGTACTTAAGACTGACAATTGAGATAGACATGAGAAAGAATGCATTATTGCACATTAAAAATAATTGTGAGGCAGGTGGGGCATAATTGTGAACCTTTCTAGTCTCCCACATTGTATGAGAAATGCATTTATTTTATGAGCAGAATGCGTTTACTTTTATCACTCACTGTGCATTCAAGTGTTCCATAATATTCGCATTCCTCATTTGCACAAAACTTTTGCCTACGACCGACATCAATTTAATTAAAGCCCCGCCCTGCTCGCTCCAGATTGCCCACTCTTCACATTCGGGGCAGCAGAGATCGGGCAGAGTCAAGGTTTTTGCTTTAAACAGAGCCATTGTTCATGGACGCAGAGAAAAAGAGAGACAGACAGAGAGAGATAGGGAGAGAGATAGGGAGGGAGAGGGAGCAGTGCAGACTCATTTAAAGACTCTGTCTGGAAGCCGACATGAGCTAAGTGCAAAGGCGAAATTTATGCGAGAAATGCAGCAGCAATATGTGCAACAGGAGCAGCAGCGACAACAACAACTACAACAAGTGCGGCAACTTCACCAATTCGCACTCAAACAGAGCACAAACGGGGCAACCCAACACACAACAACAAGGACCCACAAGGTACGCAGTGGCGCAGTTTTTTGCCAGCACTTTTTTATTATATACACACACATATTGTTTGAAAAATGTGTGGCAAGGGATTGGCTGCGACTGGGGTTAGCAAGGGGCAAGATAGGAAAGGCATTTGCCAGGCGCAGCAACTTGTTCCCGGGTCTCGGTCCTGTTCCTCGTCCTGGTCCTCGTCCTGTTCCTGGTCCTGTTCCTGTTCCTGTTGCTGTTCTCGCCTCTGTGTGCAACGCATGCCCAAGTGTGAATAAGAAAGCTTTGAAAGATGCTGCCGCACAATTCGCCAGACGGCCACTCCTCGGGGCATTATTCATTGTTCAAGAGAGATGGGAGCGGGGGGCAGTGGGGGGGGCAGCGACGGGTAGGCTGGCGAGGACTTAATAAGATTTTAATTGAAGCGCAAGAATTTAATTAATTTAATAATGAATGCTAAAGACCGAAAGAAAGTGAGTAACTAATAAACGATGTATTCATGCCAACTGAATATGCGCAAAATGTGCTCGCTGCGAGACTTGGCCAGCGTCGAGCGATTGAATTAAATCATAAAATAATTCAAAAAATGATTTCCGTTTTTAAATAAGTTTTTAGTTTGAGTAGTAAGTTGCTGAAAACGAATAAATTGGGGTCTCGGGTTATCTATCAATCTATTTGTCCATCAATCATGAAAGCGACTTTAAACTCAATTCAAATTTGAATCTATCCAAAATGTTATCGAAAATCGAAATTGAAGAAAATCAAATGCTCTCAATTGCAACTCAATTTCGATTTGGAGTCGCGCACAATTAAGACAAATCCATTAATCTGTTAACTATTTTGCAACAAACGCAGCAACTGAGACCTTTAAGCTCGTTTGGCTTTTGGCTACGTGCTGTTTGGTTTGGGGTCAGACGCTAATTGCAAATTGTTAATGTTGCAGCTGCAAGTTGCGAACTCAATTGAAAATCTTTAGTGACTTTAAAACTGGAAGTAATATAAATCACGCAAAAGGTTCAGAAAGTAACCCAATGCCGGCAATGGTCGCTGGTTTAATGACGCAAATAATTGCAACTGCGCACCAAGTTGTAAGTTGCAAGTTGCAAGTTGCCAGTTGCCAGTTGGCAGCTGGGGATTGTGTGGATTGTTTGGCACAAGGGAGCGACTTAATGAAAATCAAACACAGCACAACAACAATAGAAACAACAATAACTCAAAGTCGGTCAACTGTGCTGCGGAAAACGTCGCCGAGTCTTTGGCAACCTACGAGCGACTCTCAAGTGGTGCATACCACACAATAATTGATAAACGAACAGATGTACAAGTGTTTAAGTGAATGAACGATGTGCCTCTCCGCCTCAAATGTGTAATGTGCCAGCCAGTTGCAAGTTGCTCGCTGCTCGCTGCTGGTTGCAAGTTGCTCGTTGCTCGTTGCTCGCTGCTCGTTGCTAGATGACTGCTTTGAAGTAAGAACATTATTTGCAAGGCTGCAAGAGGGGGAGGGGACTGGTAATCAGAATGGCGAGGGGGGTTGACCCAAATCAATTGATTTATGCACTTGCAACGCATTGTTCTATGCTGCTGCTGCTGCTGCTGCTGCTTCAATTGAAAGCAGTAATTAAATTAATGAAGAAAGTTGACAAACTGAAACTGAAGATCTGTGTGTTGTTTATAATACACAGCTACGCTCTGGTATTAATTAAGTTACGCGTTGCCAGCTCAAGTGGAGCGTGGAGCGTGTTGCAGACACGGCGGCATGTGAAAGTCATCTGTTTGAGCAGCGGCAGCTGTTGAATTTGTCACGCAATTGCAGACCGAGCGGGGCCAATGGCCCTTGGGGCAATAACGATGGCGTTGCACAAATGCGGAAGACCAACTCGAGAAACGCGCCCAAAACAGATCGCTGCAAAACTGCACAAAAACGCATCGAATTCTTGGGCGCTCTGCAAACGTGCTTGAGTTAAAGGCGTTAAGAAAAGCTGTAGATAAATATGCTCGGAATGCTGACAATTATTAGCTGTCACCCGACTCAATTGGAAATTCCTCAGTTCTCGCAAACAATTTCACTCGCAACAATTTCACTCGCAACAATTTCGCCTAGCAAAAAACAGAAAACGCGACAAAAACGCGATAATTTCGACAGAGAAACTAACTGCACATTAAATATGCACTCGCATTCAGTTAATTAACTTGAAAATCGATTAGGTGAAAAATATAAACTAAACCAAAACAGCATATTTCTTGGGTGAATTGATTGCCTTAGCTAAGTGCGACAAAAAACGCGCGCTGTTCGCGATTTGCAGGCGTTAGAAACCGCAGTGCGACATTTGCATGCCGAACTAATTGTTGCAGTTGGCAAATGGAAAAAGTGACAACATAAATAATTATGAAAATTGTTTGTGTTGTTGTTGTTGTTGTTGGTTTTGTAATGCAATCAGTTTCGATTTGATTACCTTTAATTGACTTTTCAGCAATGTTGAATAATCGAAGCTGACGTCGGCAGCGGCAGTGGCAGTGGCAGTGGCAGTATCAGCGACAGCGGCAGCTTCAGCGGCAACGGTGACGTCATCAACATTTAACACTCTGCGCAGCTCATTAAAAATTCAAAATGAGGTTGACTTCTCCCCTTTCGGCGGCTGCTCTGTTGAACTCGCTGTCTAGCTGCCGTTTCAATTTAAAGCATTTGTTTTGTTCATTTCAATTTCAATGCCGGAACTTTGTTGTTAAACACATTACATTTGAATATTATTCATTTGTTGCTGTTGTTGTTGTTGTTGGGCCTGCAATGATATGAAAAATATATAAATTATTAAGGCAACAACAAATTGCAGCTGCGGCAGTGGTAAATTGTTAATGATGTCACAGTTTGATGCCAACAATTTATGACGAGCTGCAACCCGCAGTAAAAATAAATTAAATGTTCGCATTTTATTATTTCGCCATTTTTCTCGCACTCAACATTTTTGAATTATTTATGATAATATTTTAATGGTTCAATTGAATCCATAAAATCCGGTAAAGCGCCTTTCCTCATCGACGCATAAAATCGTTTTAGCTTTGCTTCGGCCACTTTGCATGCCACTCGCAAATAAATATTATACATTTTTCAAATTAAAATTACAGAAATAATTAATGCAATTTGTTGCATCAAATTACGTTTTGTTTGCCAGTAATGTGAAACATATACAGTGAGCGACAGCTCAAAAGGTACAGAGTCAAAAAAAAAAGTAATTGCCTGCCATATGTGTTTGGGATTCAGCTCAGTATTGGATTGTAGCCCCACATAATTCCGTCCGTCCGAGCCAAAAATGTTGAATTTGGACTCATCTTCAAATATGACAGTGTTCCAGAACTCCAGAACATCATAGTCCCTTAATTTGATGCGCTTATAAAGGACTTTTTCCGTGGTACTCGGGCATTGAAGTCATGTTTGCGCAGGACCTGGCGTACAGTTTCCACACAGCACGTTTTCCCCATTTCATCCTGCGTCTGTTGAGTCATTTTTGGAGTCGATAGCTTGGGATTTGACCTGATTTTTCTGATGATCCTCCGATCCTCCTCTTCGGTGAAAATCGGGTTTGGTGCCATTCTGCCCTTTCCCTCAATCCGATTTGCGTCGACGAAGCGCCGAATGATGTTATACATGGTTGAGTTGCTCAGATTGACCATTTCAGCAATTTGGCGATGTGAATATCCGTTCTTGTGGTGTGCCAGGATGAGTTTCCGTTGTTCAATGGTAGTCCGTTTGTCCATAGTCCTTGTGGGCTTATTGCACCCGGGATGCAGGATATAACTAAACTGACTACGAAGGATCTATTTATTCCGAAAATACTCTACTTTAGGTAAAAAATCCGGGTTCTATGGCTCCCAGGTGTCCACAATGTACCTGATCCAAATAAGCTGTTACATAAAAATAGGCTACTTTTTTACATAATCCTACCTAGCAGGTGGGGAAACCTCAGTTTATGAGGGTCATCCATTCATATTGGTGGTTAATACATGTACCTACCATCGGTATTTGGAATTTTTGAAAAATAATGAATAATTAGCTTATGGCAGGCAATTACTTTTTGTCTTTGACTCTGTACCTTTTGAGCTGTCCGTCACTGTATGTACACGATAACATATCATATTTCCTAGCTTGTCGAGTGATTTTATTAATTTTAATTAGATACACATTGATGACCTGATTTCCACTCAAACAAGCATGAATACAATTTCGATATTCAATTAACTTCTCCAAATGCAGTTTTGCATTTGAAATTATGATTAATAAACTATTTTAAATAGTTGATTTCGTTAGAAAAACTGATGCAAATTTAAAAATGGGAGAACCATACAGAGCATAAAGCAAATGTGTGACAACGAGAAAAGCCGCAACAGTAAAACACGTAAAAATGGAAAAGCGCACAGGAAAATGCAAAATGCGCGCCTGAAGAACCTGCTTAATGGGCAGCGGGCAGGGGAGCTGGGGGATGGCAGCTGAGAATGGGGAAGGTTCTGAGTCTGTTCCTGCTTCTGTTTCATATGTACATGGCAAGTGTTGTAAGTATGTGCTTAAATACGCATTTATTCATACAAATATGGCCAACGGCAGCAGCAGCAGCAGCAGCAGCAACAGCAGCAACCGCAACAGCAGCAGGCAAAACAATAAAACAAGTCCGTCTGCTGTTGCGCAGCTGACAGACGACAAGCTACCCTGTAAATGTGAGCTAATTGCGAATGCCTTTGAGTAAACATCAAATATTTGGATTAACAAAACTAAGATCGCTTTAGTCATCCACTGTTTGGATGAAACAATATACCCCACAAGGGAGATTACGAGGGAGTGCGCACACAAACACAAACGTGGAGCGAGCGAAATTTCCATGTCGTTGTCGTCGTAGTTGGGCAAATCAGATGCGCAACTAACGAGCAGCAGCCACGACAATGTTACTGACAACTGGAGCCAGGAGGACTAGGACCCATGTAGGACCACGCGGGCCACTCTGCGTCTGTCTCAGTCTCTCGCTGTCTGGGCAGCCGTACCCAAACCCAAACCCAAAGCCCAAACCGAACCCGAACCCATGCGAACATGGCGCAAATGTGACAAATATGGGCATGAAGTGTGCAAGTGACAAGTCTAACATACTTACAAATTTTATGCGGCGGCCACAGAGCCCCAACCACATTATCACCCAAAAGGGGCAGAGCGCAAAACGCTGCCAACCAAAGGCAAGAGGCAAGTGGCAAGTGGCAACAGGCAAGAGGCAAGAGGCAAGTGGTAAGAGACATGAGGCACAAGGCATTGCAGCACGATAGGAATTTGCGTTTTCAAATGTATGTTAATGATGTACCACCGGGTTCCAACGCCAGCAACGATGATTTCCACTTTTTCTCCATTTTTTTTCATCTGTTTTTTTTTTTTATGTCTCCTCCATTGCGTTTGCTCAGTTAGCCAGAAGTATTTCCTGTCATTGTTTACTGGTCCAACACTTTGCTATTTTTATTTTAATGCCACTTTTTGCGCGCGCCAAACAATACGGAAAAAGACGTAGTGCCACAGATAATTTGAATATGTGCAATCTAATGCTGCTGATGAGGCTGCGTTGCTCTTTTTTGCCGCAAATTGAATTTAAATTTTCAATGTTTTAACGGAAACACCTTGAGTGGTCTGTGCAACGAATGTGATTCAGATAGATGGCAAATTTAATTGGGAATGAGTACATTTTTTTCGGGCTTGAAGAGATTACTTAATTCAACTCACTCGCTTCCTGCGACGATGATTCTACACAGTTTCGCAGCTATTCGACTTATTATTATTATTATTATTATTCATGCAGCGCGAACTAGTTAGATTTACTGTGCCCCTTTCTGAGTGTGTAGCTGTTTCCTCAAATCCGATTCTTGCACGAATTCAAGTTGACGACTTGTTTCCCTGTTATCCAGTCATAAATGTCACAGGAAATGCGTGTATTAGGCCATGAATTTGCCACATGAGTAAATCACAGTGCGCGGACAGGAAGTGACAAACACAGCACAGCAGAGTTGCAGGCAATCAGGCAGCTTACAGTTGTTGCATGTTGCATGAGAGAGCATATCTTAACTAGCTGCCGCCGCTAGCAGCTTAGCTTTCTTTGCACAGTGCCAGATGAGCTGGCCAAACGCAGCAGAGGCTAAATCTCTGCTCAGAGTCGCAGTGGCAAGCATAGTTGCTTGCATGTAGCATGCAACGTGCGCCCTCTCCGCTTACCTCTCCCGCTACTCCACCCACCGCTGTAGCTAACAAGCAGTCAATAAAAGTGCCACCAGCTGTTCCCCCCCCCCTCTCTCCAGCCCCCACTCTCCCCTCTCTCTCTCTCTCTACATTGAGTGGTACAAACAGCTTGCAAAGTGGCTTCAAATGCGTTTTTCAGCTGCAGACTCATTTAAATGCGCACGCATGCAAAACGCGGAGGTTTCGCAGTGGCAGCCAACGCTGACCTAGGCACGCACATAGATGCAGATGCACACAGATGCACGCATACACTCAGAAAAATAACAAAAGTAAATTTTTACAAATTCTATTCTATTCCTATAATTCCAATCTTCTAATTCCAATTAGAGTAGATATGCAAACCAATATTTTTGGAATAAAAACTTTCCAAAATTCAGAAACAATTTACGCAATTTATTGTCTTGGCTTTTGTCTTAGATCAATTTTTAAACTGGAAATTGATAAAAGAAAAACAGTGCAACTTCGAAATATACGTGCTGAATATTAAGGAGAGTTCGTGGCGATCTTTTCTCTGAGTGTATATAAATATAATGTACACGCACTTGGATTGTCAGTTTCAGAGTGTCAGCTATCTTGGTGGCAGACGCGCAGTCAGCTAACTACTCGTATCTGCCGCCCTGCACGAAATTACATAATTACCAACAATAAATTGTAATTACTGCCTGGAGATACATTTGCTCAGATAAACGGTTTTCCGTGTCTGTCGCCAGGCCAGACTCTGTTTGCACTTGGAGTTGCTAAGTTTTTCTAGCTTTTCGTTTCGCTTTTTTCATTCATATTGTTGTTGTTGTTGCTGTTGTTGTTGTTGCTGTTGTTGTTGCTGTTGTTGTTGCTGTTGTTGCTGCTGTTGTTGTTGGCTCGACATTGACTTTGGGCCGTCGCTCGCATAAATTACACTGAGCAATTACAACAAACCATCGAAAATGTAAACAAACTTGGGGAATACGCACTCACAATTTGTGAACGCATTGGTGGCGCCCCTCCGGTGGCCCATCCGGTGGCAACATTAAATGGCACTGGCGGGGAAGAGAGGGAGATAGCAGGAGGAGGGCGGCACATCACAAAAACAGCACACAAAACGTTTTTAAGTTCACAAAGTGCGTGCATAAATTGCGTTGCCTTAGGTAATTTATACTGATTTATGTTTGGCCAGAGCTATACATGTGTGCATGTGTATGTGTGTGTGTGTGTGTGTTGGTGTGCATGAGTGTGTTATGTAAAATCTGGGCTAAGCTCCAACAAGGTTTTTGGACTAAAGCTGAGCGTGAGTGGGGAGCACTCAAAGTTTTGCTTCTTTCACTTTCAATGGAAGTGGCAAAAAGACTTCAAGGAAATAAAATGTTTGCTGGCTAACGAGTAATTAAGTGAGAGAAGGTTCTATTCGAGAGAGTTCGGCTATTTTATATATTATCGATTTTTATCGATATTAGGCAAACAAGCAAGTTATTGAAGAAATTAAACAAACTGGCTCTGCGTAACTTGTGCTCCAAATTCTAAGTGCTTCACTCTCGGAATCACTGATGAGCTGACAGATTTGATTACATCGGTGCGGATCAGGAATATATATATGCAGAAGTTGGCTTCTGTTTGGATTAACTATTCTGCTGCACTCTTTAAATCACTGGCTAATGTGGATTAAGAGCTCAATGAAAATATTGAGCGCTCCTGCAATTTGTCACTCACTTAAGGCCATCTTAAGCAGATTTTGGATTGCCCAACAACTACATGAGGAGCGCAGTCCGCAGTCCGAGAAGGGTATCCTGCAGTATTCATTCAATTTCCATGGACAATGACAGAGCCTTGAAGAGTCGCCTGGCTTTCTTTTTGTGTGCCTTTCTAGCTAACCTCAATCGAAAAGAATCTTGTCGAACACACACAAATCAATGTCATGTGGCAAACTGGCCTGGCTGTGACCTTTGCAGCGATATCAAATAGACAATTCCCCAATCAGTGGCAACAACAACAACAACAACAACAACAACAATGACAAAATGCTGTGACAAATTAAGCTGGCCATAAATTGCAACTGAAATTAAATAATAATTGAGGCAAAATGAACGATTTGAGTGCGGACAAAAATCTATAACATCTGCATCTCTTTCGCTCGCACACTTGTGCTCTTTATTATCGAAATAAAAAGCAATTTCAATAAATAAACAATTTGGGTCAATGCGTTCGAAAAACTGGGCAATCTAATGACATCATCAGAAGCAAATCTGAAATTGTTAACGCTGTCGTCCGTTGCAAACTGCAACTGGCCAACTCGTATTCAAATTTGATTAGACACGCCTGCAACGGGGGCATCAGGGATGGGGTTCAGGGATGGTTGCGTTGTCCTAACCAAGTGTAGCTCATTAAGGTCACAGTCCCCGGTCGCTCTCATTTATTATGGCCATATAATCTAGCTGACAGAGAAATACAAAAAAAAACTACTCCATCAGTCCGTCAATTTGTTTGAAAATTGTGGTTCGAAAAGCTTTTGCTGTATTATGCACAAAATTTGGTCAATTTCAAAATGTTGATGGCTAACTAGTTCGGTCTTTTGTAAGCTGCATATTTAAGTTGTACAACATTTTAGACGTAAAGTGATTTGCATATTTAACAAGCACAAAATCAAAGAAACAGCATTGGAAAAATATCGAAAAACGCTCGCTTTGAGCAAATAAATTTTGTGCATTTTTTTTACGAATTCCAAATATAAAATTCAAAATCAATCTGAAATAAATGCTCACAACGCTTAGCATAATTATCTAATGTGCAAACAAGCAAACACATTTTTTATTGGCTCTGATTTTTTTCATTGATAGACACGACGGAAAAATAATAAATGTATTTTTGCGATTATATTTTTGAATTTCAAAGGTTAATTGGGTGCTGATGCGCGCATTCGAGGAAACAACAGAGGCAACGTGCATCAGATAACGAGCTGTTCGAAATAATTATTATAATATTCAGTCTAGCACGGAAATTTACGCGTTTCCTATTCCATTTCGTATTCAAACTAATATTTGTATACCCTGAACACATTCGAAATGGGCATATTAGGTAAGGTATAAACGTTCTCTGTTGGCCAGCTCAGAGACCATGAGAGCTAAAGACTTCAAATTTTGGGCTTAGTTCTCGCCTTTCAATTCATTTATAATAATAATATTATAATAATTGAGAATGCCTTCATTTAATGTTAGTTAAATGAGATATCTTGAGAGACTAAAACTAGTTTAAAATATTTAATAGCTGGGTTCAGTTCAGGGCATCTCGTAGTCGAGCGCACTCGACTGCCGCCTTCTTGCTTGTTTGCCATTAATTTTGTATCGATTTCTTTTTTTGACAGTGCAAAATGTTTTCAATTTGTGAATGGCTTAAATGACTTTGGCAACGTGTATTATAATTGATATGAATTCTTGGGAATTAAGTAAATGTTCAATTTAGCAAATCTGCACAGCGAAACATGCGGATTTGTGTTTAATTACGCTCATTAATGACGCTCAAACTAATTGTTTGTTTCCCATGTCAATTAATGCCACAATCGCGTTGCAAATGCAAATCATCTCGCTTGCACTAATGTCCTTTAATGTTCGGCTGTGATAGCTTCGCCATTTAAGCCCAGTCACCCAGACACCCCATCACCCAGCCATGCCCTCTGCCCTTCTGGTTGGTAATTTGTTCGTCTTTTGCATATGGCCCTAAGTCCGTAAGTCAAATCGATGGCAGCCAAGCACCGCTGTGGCTATTTATTTATTTATTTATTATCGCAATGAGCCAGTCCTTTGGCCATTTCCTATTCCCTTTCATAAACGAAGAGCTGCTCCGCTCATTTCCTCGCCTCATTTAATTTCGCCACCGCGCAGACCACACACATCGCCTTCTAGCTGGGATTTTACTGCTTGTTTTTTTGCTGCCACTATTAGTTGTTGCACAGTCTTTTTATTTTGTGCTGCCTAGTCCAGACTACTCCATTATGCGCGTCCATTATGCCTCTGTTTGCCTTGGTAATGCTCCCTGTGCCAGGGTCCGTGTCTGCCCGGTCTGATGCCATTGTCAGCTTTTGCCAGCCGACTGCCCTTTTGCCTTTTTGTCATTTCAGTTTTGTTGATTTTGCAAAAAAATACAAGTAAGAAAAAAATATATATTTGCCACCACCTCCGCTGCCTAGTTGCGCCGTCAAACGCCCCGCCCCCCGCCCACCGACCACGCCAAACGCCTTCGACGTTGGAGCCAATGTAAATAATTTATTTATGGTCTTGTTTGTTTACTTGGCTGCGAGGCTGCACCCAGCTCATCTTTGTGCTGCGTCTTGTTTGTCTAGTGCTTAGAACTTGCCGGTTTCGGCTACCCAAAGCTCTTAGTGGGCATGGCTCACCACCTCCTACTACTCCTACTCCTCCTACTCCCACCTAGCCTAGACCTGAAACGTGTGGCAGTCACATTCACTTTATAAATAAGATATCAATTGATTTTGTGCAGAAGTAAGTTAAGAACTGTTGCCTTTGACAATATTTACAGCCCTTAAGGCGATTAACAACGATTCCATTTCAGCACTCATGTAAATATCTTCAATTTAAATGAAATGGAAATGGGAATGGAAATGGAGGCACTCACTTTATCCGTATCTTGTATCAACAGCAGATTGACATAAATATTATTACAGTTGCCCGGGAACAGGATCTCTGAATCTTATCGACCAAAAATAGGACTCAAATATGATTCACAAATGTTATCAATTTTCGTTCTTACTCGTATTTCGCCTTAGCTCCGATTCATATAATATTTTTTTTTGTATTATTTTTAGCAATGTTTATTTTGGTGCCTGGCGATTGTGGTTCCTATTGCTGGAAATCTAATTTTGTTGAAATTGATTATTAGTAATAATTATTAATAATTATTCCATATGTATTATGTGCAGAGCCAACACACTGATTTGCTGTAAATATTTGGGTATCGATTGCAGCTAATTTGCCCAGCGTGCACCACAAAATGAACGCTTTACGGTTGCATTCAAGTTTGGGCCACACTCCGCATATCTCTGAGGTCACATCAGTTGCAAACTTGAAATTGCCCACTCCGATGAATCATGGAGCGATTATATGGTCTGACCACCGAGCATGGCAATTATGCAATTTTCTACAGACCGAAAACACTTGTCGCAGCTTAATGCACAGGTATGATAGGCGTATATTTATATATATATATATATATATATGTATGTATCTGATGATTCACACGATGCGACGCCAAGGGGCAGCTGACAACTGGCAACTGGCCAACTGAGTCAACGTATCTCCAGTTGCACAAACTGAGCAGGCAGATATGGTTACAGATACGGGCTAAGCACGATAAGCAAATCAATGCGGAAAGTTTACATTTGAAACAATAAAATCTGGCTTCGACTTGCACTGTGCCTCGGCTTACAGGCATTTGTATCAGATTCAGATATACACACATACACACACACACACAAACAGCATAGATGGAGACCGCACATGACTGTGAAGCAGCAGAAGCTGGAGGGGCAACTAGACATCAAAAGGCACTGAGAATGCCGCCAAGCTCGACACTTCGCTTGTAGCCATAGTTACAGCACTATATCTCAGTCTCAGTCTCAGTCTCAGTCTCAGTCTGGGTATCTCTGTATCTTCAGCCAGCTAACTGTAATTGTATCTAACAGCTTCAACTGACAGGCCAGGCCAAGAGGCGACTCTGACGACAACAGCCTGGCAACGCGTCGCTCTCGAACTTGTCTTGCTTTTTATGGCCAATACCAGCAACAACAACAACAACAACAGTAACGGCAACAATAGAAACGCGTGCGGCTTTCCATTGCCACAAGATAGTCACTAGAGGAGGCGTCGCATCGTTTCGAGTTTGGGGCCACCCAAACATGGTCAGCAAAGCGCCACCAAATTGACTGCCTGCCCCGCATTGCTCTGCGCACAGCTCGCCGATACTTTTCTGCTCAGCTTGCTGCTCTGCTGTGCCATTGAATTATTGTTCGAAATCAAAAACTAACCATTATTTACCAACAGAGGAGTGCCAAACAAAACCCAACTCGAACTGGCAAAAAAAAACAATGCAATGGACCAGCAAGAGATGAGCTTGAGAATTAGTGATGAAAACAATGCAGAAAAACAGGAAAACAGAAAATCCATTTTGGCTCAAACAGAGCAGCAGTGAATAGAATGGAGATATATATATATATATATATATATATATATATATAGTGGCACAATATTGGTTCAGTCAAAAGAGTCTTTTAATTGAAAATAAGTAATTTGTCAAAGCCAACGAGCAGCAAATTTTCACTCTAGACTTCAAATAAAGCGATTCTTAATTTAAACTGAAATAGAAGTCGACAGAAACTTTTTTCTTTCTTTTTGAAAATGTTTGGAAAATAAGCATAAATTGCTGCTTTAACGTGTTCTTTGAAGTTGATGCTTGGTTAGGTTAGGTTGGCGCCGCTGGAAACGGGGGAGCAGCAAGAAATTGTAGTCTACTCCCCCCAAGGGATGGGCAGTGCTGAAGGGATGATGTTAAGGGAAAAAATGTAATTTTAAAGCATGTAAATCACTGCCACATAAATAAGCATCAACTCAACTTGCAATGGAGGTGAGGTGTACTGGAAAAAGTATTATAATAATTATGAATTGAAAAATAAATCTAGCAATGAAATTGATTGAAAGTTGTTGAAGTTTACTTGAAGTTTGTTTGATTATGCTCATGCGGGGTTTTGAAAAGTATAAGTTTAGAAGAGAGTTGAGTCCATAGAAAAGATGGCTTATTATTTGGGAAACTAATTGAACAACCGGCTGAGATTGAAGCGGTGGCCCATGAAAGTTGTATTGAAAGACGTGCGACAAAAACAGAGACTCAGCGACAGACACAGATACACAGATACGGATACAGATGCAGAGAGTCAGAGGCAGAGGCAGAGTCACAGAAAGAGCCAAGTCGACAACAACAACAACAAATAAACTTGGCAAGGGGCCGCAGCACAATTGACTGGCAAACTGGAGCTATACATCCTGTCCACCCCCCTCGCACCCAGCACACTCTCTGCCCTGCTCCTGCTCCTGCTCATTGCCAGTGCAAATAATAACTTATGTGGAGTGTAAGGCCAAAAAGCCGTAAGCGCTACGGGAAATATTTTCAGTGTGTGCTTTTCCTGCCACACACTGCTGCAGAGTTGGTGCTGTGCACTCGTAGCTGTGTTCACTGTACTATCCAATGTCAATAAAAAGTCCACGCAGTGTTGTTGCTGTTGCGCTTGTTATTCCTATATCCGTTGGGTTTTCTTCTGTTTTTCCTTTCTTGTTGCCTCCACTCGCTGCAACGAGGCAGTATCTCAGTATTTCTGCAATATTTCAACATGCCGGCGCGTATCTGTTGGATGCCTGTCTGTGGCTTTCTTTCGGTATTTGTTGCTATTGAACTATTCTGCAGCGCACGTAATTTAAGCCAGGCCATCTCAAACCATCTCAAACCCTCCCCTGCTGGCCAAAGGTGACTCCAGTCTCCACTGCCACCAACAACTTTCGACTGCCAATTTTGCGACTTGCGACCCCCAATCGAAATTTTGCTAATGAAAGGGAATTCTCTCTGGCAGTAACTGAATCCGGGGGTCAGAAGTTCTTGCCAGCAGCGAAGTGCAAATTATTAGTGGCAAATAAGTAGAACGAGGCAGACAAAACCATAAAAAACTCTGAACAGCTTTTTGTGGTCAGTTCGGTTGCATTTGCTAATGTAAATTATTGTGAGTTTTGCAAAAGTTTTGAAGCTAAATGTTGTGGAAATTCCACTGGCAGCACTGCGTGCAAAAGTTGTTTTATTGTTTTGGCATTGCAGCAAATTCAAATTTCAAATGCGAATTCACCGAAATAGTGGGCAATAACTCAAATATTTAATTAGAAATGGTAAACCATTATATACATACATATATACAACAGATATTTGTATATATATTATTTGGGTGTGCAGCGATTTATCGCTTTAAAAAGTAAATGATAACTCAGCAAATATTTCAAATCAGTTATAAACTACATCGAACAACATCGTAAACTATTTCAAGTTAAAGCCTTTGGAACTGGCCCCGCCCCGCGCCTCTTGCGCACTCGACTATTGGCATCATAAATACAAAACCCCAAAAACACACAAACTCTCTCTGGCATTTTGGCAAACACAACCCAAAAGTAATTAAACTTTAAAGTCACAACCAGAACAACAACATTCGCACTGAGCAGCAAATGGACAACACTTGCCAGCTAACCGGGACACAAGCTGCAACTATCCGAGGAGAAGACGAGGGGGGCTTGGGGGGTGGTTGAAATGGATGACCAACACGTGCTAAGCTCATTAGATGCTTTGATTTCTCAAGTCTTAGCCGAACGATGGCAAAACTTTGGGATCGACCGGAAAAGACCGGCCAAGGGACATCAATTCTGGCAACAAACTAATAACCAATAAAATTTCTTAAGCCGTCTAAGCTCATAAGTGCTATTTTAAAATACATGCAGCAACAAATGGTGACGGTGAGGGGGTGAGGGGCCAAATGGGGTAAAAGTTGGACTTGCGGTCACTTCAGCAGTTTAAATATACACACGTATGTCTGTATATATGTATGTGTGTATATACATGCACATGTATGTGTGTAGATTTTATTAAAGTGGCCCAGGAAACCGTTCAAGTTGAAAAGCTCTCTTAATAAGCATTGTCCCGGGGTCTGCAGCTGGGTTTGGCTGGGGCTGCCAACAAGTGGCCGGAGTCGGGGCACTGGCCACGGCTGAGCACTGGCAGTGTGAGGAGCGAGCGGAGCCACTTCACTTGATGTCTGAGTGAATGGAGTCCAAAGATGAGCAACGGCAGCAGACGTCAGGCGACCAAGCCAATGATTGGCAGGCACAGACCCCCAACTAAAGACCGGCTGTAAAATAGAGCAGGGCCAGCAACAGCAGCAACAGCAGCAACAACAATAGCCGCAGTTGCAACGGCAACAGTTGTTCTGTCAGTCAGTCACTCTGACTTGCGGTAGTCTCACAAAGCTGGTCTTCAGCGAGGGTCGCTTCAAAAGTACACGCAAAAATACAAAGAGGAATAAATAATAATAATAATAATAATAATAATAATAATAAATAATAAAATAAATTAAACTAAATAATATGAAAAATTAAATTAATAATACTTAAGCTTTTCAAATTTAAATTAAGAACAAAATTAATATTTGTTAAATTTCAGTAGCACAACAATAATATTAATTTTTTTTTAGTGCGACTTTTCGCCGATTATTGAATCAATTTTGCAATTAATTGCAATCAGAAAATGTACAAAAATTTTATAATTTTATTTTATGAGTTTGGTTTTTAATTACAACTTTTTGCAATTAGTGATGATAATCCAAATGATCTCTTCAGAATTAAATGGCGCTAATATCGGAGTTATTCAGCGAGTTCAAAATGAACTTTTCGATTTTATGAAAATTATAAATCAGCATTTAATTATTTATCAAGCTTAACAATTTTTGGTTTAAAGAACGAGATAATTAATATAAATGTTAAAAATCGATAATTATTATTATATCCAGTCTAAATTGGTTTTTTTTTATATAATTATGGTATAAGCCGCAACATTTTTGAAACCATTTTTTTTTTATATAATTCGCTTTCATAATTTGCTTGAGCTACCTGTGCTCGAAGGTTAGCTTGTCTCACGGCAAACTGACAGGCAACTGCAACAGTGTTGAACTTTTAATTTGATGAATGATATACATTTGTCTCGAGTGCAGGCCACACCGCACCGCACCACACCGCACCACATTCGCAACCACAATCAGAGCCACAAGAGAGTCGAGTAATTGTTGTGTGGATCGCAGCTGAGCGAAGATCTCTGCACCGCTGGCATATTTACACAGCCACCACAGAGCCACAGCTGAAGTTGGCACAGAGTGGAGTGAAGTGGTGCCCCAGCTGCCCCCTGCTGCCCCCTGCCCTTTGAGGATGACACATACACATTGTGTATGTGCTGAGATCTGTCGAGATCTCGACCTGCTGCTCCGTGGTATATAATTTTGCTTAGCTGCAATTATGAGATGTTGCGGCTGATCTTGAATCTGCCGCAGAGGCAAGAAGAAAACCAGAAAAAAACCAGCACAGCCGGCACCGGAAGCTTTGTCTTCGTCTTCGTCTTCGTCTCTTTTTCTTTTTCTTCGAAACTTGTTCTTACGGTTATCTGTTGGTTTTGCAAGTGCCTCGAGTGCAACACATCAGTCTGCGTTGTCCCAGAGTCTGGCATGCCACAGCACACAGCATCCTTAATTATGACAATCAGCGCTGCTTGATGTTCATTTCTTGGCCTCAGTTCTGCCCCTTCCCCTCGCTTCCTCTCCAGCTCTCACTCATCCCGGGATATGTGCGCTGCTGATCCAGATCGGTTGCAGTATTAATATATATATATATATATTTATTGGTAGGTTGGCTGGTTGCAATCATGTGATCGCTGCCTGGTTAGTTAGAACGATCTGGCACAGTTTACGGCGAAACGCATCGGAATGCTGTGCTTGGGGTTGATTCTCTCTTTTGGGGACAAGGCATAAGGTGTACCACGATTGTTATCTGGTAGATTATATATATATATATATATGTGTGTATATACAACATTATGTGGAACATTGAAGCGTGAGAGCGCGAGCGATGGGAGACAAATTGCTGAGGGCCGCACTGGGTGGCAGCTTTGAAATCAGGATCAGGCCCAAGGGGAAGTTGAGCATTTAAGACTTAAATCAAGAAGATAAGTTGTGATTGGCTACAGATTATACAGATCTTTGGCAGTGGATTATTCGTTATCTCTCATCAACAACTTGCAAATCAGATATGAATAGAAAATAATTGTGTGGGAAACGAATAAGCTGTCTCATGAAGTGATCTTCTAGTTAGTGAGTGGATCGATAATCGATGGACAGACCAAGTACACGTTCCCTATTAGTTATTGGACACAACTTTCGCTGCGGAGTGCGGAGTGACCCGAACTCAGTTCACCACCCCAACAAGACACACCCAAAAGCAAAAGAGAGAAGGAAAACCGCAGGTGGCCCCTCGACAAAAGTCATGCGAATGCTGAGCGTTGATTGATTATGGGGTAGCCAAGGAAAAAATAAAAACAATTAAAGGTTCAGCTTTCACCCAGAGGCAACGCCAACTAATTACTTTCACTTGGCCAGAATTTCGAGCAGTTGAATCTTGCTAATAAGCAGCACTTACAAATCGAGCACGCAGCTATCTTCATTATTATCAACACCATCAGGCATCAGGCAAGAGGCAACAGCATGGGGCCATAGGTTAATATGGCAATTAGCCAACATGCTCAGAACCCCGCAACAAATGCAACACAAATCCCAAGTGCTTCTCCACTCCGTCTTGCTGGAAAAGAAAGCAGAAAGCAGAAAGCAGCCTCTGCTCTCTGACAGAGACCGGCAATTAACAAATCGCACAAATGACGGGCTAAACTCTATTGCTCATAACTTTCAAATGTGATTAAGGTCGACGAGCTGCCAGCCAAAAAAAAAAAAAATAAAAATAAGAAGAAGAAGAAATTAGATGGAATACATAATAAAATCAAAGTAGGCATCCCAAAAGTAAATCGACAGGTTCTAAGCGCAATAACCAATGATTATGTTGTTTCATCGGGCCGATGGCTGATGTGGGCTAAGAAAACAATCGAAATGCGCGTTGGCCAACTCTCAGCTCAGCTCACACACACAGTTAAATAGCCCATGGGCCTGGTCAGAACGGATGCTGGACCACAACAAACGGGCAGCAAGAAAGCAAGTCTTAACCAAGTCTCTGGCTACGAATTTCAACAGGTTCACGCCTCTATCGTCAAACAAAAAACAACAAAACGAACTGAATAAAAACCAAAATCTGTGCAACAACACATTAAAGTCGAATCACAGCGAGCCACAGCAATTGCTGCACGAGGGGCAAGGTATCGAAGCCAAAAGAAGCCGCCTAAAACCAAACCAGCGTTGCCAATAAAATTAAAAACGCAGAAATCAAAACTCAACTCGGCACGCAGAAGCTTAAATGCTCTTCAAATAAGTAGATATAAAAATAATATTTATTGAGAAAAAGAATTTGAGATTTAAATCTAAGAATTGATATTTCAAAAATAAGAAGAGATCTTTTTGAAGATATAATTTTAAATGCTAAAAGACAATAGAAATGGAATCCATTATAAATAGTAAGGATATAAGATCGATTGTTTCTATATAGGTAGTTCACTGCGTCGAACACCTTTCATATTTATATAGTACCCCTGGTCAGGTAAGGGTATTCAAGACAGAACTGAAGTCAGCCGCCGCTCGACTTGTAAGTGGTACATCAAATTTGAACAGTTTTTCAAGTGTTTATGGCGTTACATGTGAGGAGTGTGTGTGTGAGTGTGTGTGAGTGTGTGTGAGTGTGTGTGTGTCGGGGGGGGGGGATGAGGGGAAACAGAGGCAGCTGAGACAACGGAGGCTTTTTGGATTGGTGTGATTATCGCAAGTAAACTATCTCTCTGTGTGGGTCTGCGGCTGGCTCTGCACCGGTCTCTGGCTGCATCGAGAGCCGCTGCCGGTTTTTACTTTGTTCGTTCGTTTTATGAAGATGAATTTCTTTTTTATTCGAGATTTAAACTCAGCACACAGCTGCTACAATGTGGAAGGGGCAAGACCCACACACAGGTCTGCACTCTGTGTTGCTGAATTTTTACAAGCTCGACGCTGCTGGAGCTCCAATTACTTCACTCACTCTTGATTATTTTGTTGTACGTTGTAGTTTTATGAATTGTACGAGTAGCTCTTGTTGCCACTGCTGCCACAGAGATGCCTCAAAAGCAGTGATTTGGTTGAATGAGTGAGTGCGCCTCAGATGTGTAGAAATTGGCAAGTAATGTACCAAAGGATTTTGGCATTATGCGAGTCTTTTTTGGGCCTCTAAAAATATTCATTACAATAAAACATTTTCTAATTAAAAACGCAAAAAAAATATGTAAAATTGATTTTTGTTTTTTTTTTCTTATTTTTTGTGTTTACTGATGTTTTTGCTCTTTTTTTCAATAAAATATTATTCATTTATTGAAGAATGACTAATTTTGCTCTGTTGCTTTTCATAAGAGCAACAAAAGGGCAAATAAATATAAATTTTAATTTTAGATGTATTTTTTTAACAAAATAAAATCTGGTTTTATTTAAAAGCTTCCATTTTTTATATTTCATTCGATTCCTAAACATTAAGTTGTATTCAATAAAAGGAATCATTTTTTAGGAATATTTGTTTTGACTTAGTTTGTTCTTCATATTTGACAATCGATTTAAATCGATTATTTTAATTATTATTATTGTCTGATTTTAAGTTTATTTATTCACTTTTATTTTTACACAATTTAATTAGTAATTTCAATTTAATTTTTGTATAAATAATTTACTGCTCTTCGTAAATGTTAAATAATAATTTCACTGTTCAATTAACGAAATAATTTGAATATTTCACTGCTGCTGTCTGCAACCCAAACTTAAACTTATCTTTCTCGTCTCGATTCATCCGCTAACGATTTCTATATTTATATTTATATTTATTTCTATGCATATGTATTTGTACATTTATATATACTTATTGCTATGTGAGTTTCACCTGCGTTAATCCCCTTGTCATAATTCAAATGTTGGCCATCAGCATTTTTGGCTTTTCCTTCAACCTTTGCCTTTCAACACATTTGTAAGCTGATGTGAAAACCAATCCAAATAGTTGAAAAGCGATGAACAAGAAGAAGAAGAAGAAGAAGAAGATGACGATGATGAAATACAATAAACCACTCAACAAGTGCCACTCAGCATAATAATCTAAAGCGTAACCCCGAGTCGCACCTGTTGCTACCTTTTGGGCTAATGAGACGGACTTGGGCTTAGCTCAATGGCACAGTTTACATAATATATACATCACATATATATATATATAGATATACATATAGATATATATTTATAATTTTCAATGAGTCGTATCTTTGGTGGCAATCTGGCGGCGAGTTCTTACCTGTGTGGCATAAATCACGAGTGGAAACCAGTTTCCCATTTGGAGTTTCTGATCTAGCGCAAGAGATCTACGCGCATAAATTCAAATTAGATAAAAATAAACTTTTACCAGCCAGGTGATTTAGTACTTGAACCAAAAATATACCAACAACAACAACAACAACAACAGCAACGACAAACAACAGACAACAGACAACGGACAACGGACAACAGACAAGTTGTCGCAGGTGTTTCTAGATGCCAACTCGAGAAAAAAGAAACAAGTTTTCTAGATTTATTCTCGAGTTGTATTTTTGCCCACTTTACTGCGACTTGACATATTTGCCTGCTAATTTCATGTTATTTATGCGGCCGTTGCGCATTTCTTGCCCCAAGTGGCAGACGCAAACAATGGAGAGCTTAACACTCGCTGGCCGGGGAGTGGCGGGTAGGGGGGGCGGGCAGGAGCTGGGGGTCAGGGTGGGGTCTTGAGCTGGTCTTAGCTGGCCTCAAGTTCGGCGACTTGAGCCTATTGTTTGTCTGACAAAATGACAATTACATGTCGGGAATTTCAACAAAAATTATTAAAACAAATATTTGCGTGCTAAACAAATTGCCTGTCAAGGCTTTACCAAACATGTTGTGCGTGTGTGCGTGTGTGCGTGTGTGTGTGTGTGTGAACACTCGAAATAAACAGAGAAACAGAAACATGATATTGATACAGCTGATACAGAGTCAAACTTGATTTAAGGTTCAAATCGCTTTAAGGTGATCTCTGATCTCCAAATATTTTCGGAGCTAGACAAAAATTTCTGCTAAATTCTAATTTGATTTGATTATTCATTTGAGTGATTTATGCATTTTAGCCACCTTTTCAGCTTGGCCAAATTCAACGACAAACAACTCTTTTTGTGCAATCCGAACTTGCAACGGACTCATGTGAAAATTCACACTGCCATCATGTGGCAAGCGGAAAACGGCAAACGGCAAACGCAACAATTGACAAAGGCCCCAGGCATGTGGGCGGGGGGGCAAAGGCAGGGGTGGAGGGGGGCGCATAGGAATTGCTTGGGATGGCACTTCATTAAATAGACGCCGCGGCGCTTTTCCGAGCTGCTGCCACGCCCCCCGCATTATACACACACACTGTGACAAACTGAACTCGACTCTCAACAGTCAAGCGGCTGCTTATTTTTCACACATGCTCGCCAACAACAACAACAACAAACAGCAAAGAAAATAAGCAAAAACCACAACAACAACAGCAAAAAGGCAGAAATGTAAGCAATATTTTTTTCCCATTTTGTTGGTTTTTTATGCGCAGTGTTGTTTATGATGACAATTTTTTCGTTGACGACGCCGACATGTGGCCATAAGGTTGTCGGTAAATAACAAACAGGCGTCGACTCGGAGGCGGCATGTGGGGAAAGGTGGGCGTGGTGCCTCCCACAAGGGTTGCCAGCCAAAGGCCTCAAATTTCGTTGGCATTTTCGTGCAGCGGATCTGGGTGCTGCCACATGTTGTGGCGCTCTCCGTTGCATGCAAAAAAAAAACCAAAAACGATGTATCTCGGGCATTGCAGCCAACGTATGTATGTATGTATGTGAAAGATTCGATTTCAGCTGAATCTCGTAATGTCTTTCAGCTGTTTCGCTGACTTTCAAATTATGCCTAATTGAGCTCAACATTTTCTGCATTATGGAAATTGTTTTTTGTCTCTTTAACGAAAATCGCTTATTGTTGCGTTATTATTACATTATTTCTGTATTTTGCATAATGAGCCTGGCATTTGAATGTCTGAGCTCAGCTTAAAAATAAATGCGACTTTTTCTTTGCCATAAATTAACTTTGTACTTAGCCGTTACCCACGACGAATTCTATTTGATGTGAAACCTGTTTATAATAATAAATTATAATAATAATAATAAATGATATGGACGACCTTGAAATGTGTGACCATAATTAAGGATTAGTCACAGCCTGACCTTAGAAATTTAATTTCAAATAATGTTCTGCGAGCAGCACGAAGTCATTTTTTTTGTAACTCATTTATTTATTTTGCAGTTGATTATCGGATGGAGTCAAGTTTTTTAGCTATTTTTTAATTTGAATCACATCGTTAACTCAAGTTCCAGCAGCAATTATGATTAATTTACCATTGTGCAATAAATAATAATTGCGAAATTGGTAGAAGTACTTAAATATGCATTACAATTTGATTTACGGTTTATCAAAATATTTACATTATTTTGCCTTGTTTGAATAGATCTTTGTCAAGCAAAGTTGACTTCCAATTGACCCAACACTGTTTATAATGTTCAGAAACTTACCCAAAAAGTTGTTGAGACTCATATATATATAGATATATATTCATGTATATATGGATCCACTCGACGACTAATCCACACACACAAGTTGGTCGGCATATAATCTGTAATGAAGAGCAGACGTATAAACTTAATATGCTTCCACATAAATTTTCCAGCAGCACTTAAAAACAGAGACGAAATCGCTGAAGCCAAACCAACACTAAATGAAACTATCTAAAAATATTTCCAATTAAAAAAAAATAATGAATAATGAAAATGCTGCAACTGGGAAATGTTTTGTCAGCTGCGTTCGATTTAAAGTAAGCAAAGGATTGAGAATGTAATTTAATACTAAGCGAGAACTTAAACTAAGTGAAAATTAATAGCTGGCTGACACTGAAACAGACACAGGGACAGCGAGACAGAGGCGTACACACAGCGAAACAGACACAGAAGAAATTTGAACAACTTTCACTTGAAATTTGTTGAAACAAGAAACTTGAAATGACTTTTTGAACTGTGAACCGAATGAGAGGAGCTGCTCTGAGTTGACTTGACTTCGAGTTGAGTTGAGTTAGGATGAGTTCGCTTGGGCTGACATGAGGCATCATAAATATAAATAATATGCATACTTCGAAGTGTGTACATTTCCCTCCCCTTCCCCCCCTCTCTCTCTCTCTCTCTCTCTCTCTCTCTGTAGCTGTGTAACTGACACGCTGTTGGTTTGGGGCAGGGGGCTGCCGCCTGCATGCCACAGCAATTCGTGTGTGACTGTGCCACAGCGACAACATTTTGACACACTTAAGTGTTAGACAGCCAGCATCATCAGCCTCTCCATGATGATCAGAGTACAAGTTGTCAAGAGGGTCTCGGCGATAAATTTGGAAATTATGAACATAATTCTTCATTAGTCCACGCATTCGATAATGGAACTGAAGAGGCGTCCAAGCGTGCCGCAACGAGAGTGAAAGAGAGACATCCCCCCGCCCCCCCCCCCCCGCCTAAACACTCCTCTTGCCAACCCACACTCGCTTTCATTTGTGGTGCCAGTGATAAATTGGCGAATTACGCATTCGACTTGGGGATTATTTCCATTTTTGCACGTGGGCGTTTACCGAAAGTCCGAAAGTTACGCCCATTTTCCCCCAGTATGTCAGGAATGCCAACGAAAAAACACAAAAAAAAAATACCCACTTGCAGAGATAACCGATAACAACAGACCTGGTCCGGTCCCATTGATGGAGCGGCGATTGTTTGGCATTTAAATTGAAATAACGTGATTTTTGTGGTCCACTGGGCACAGGTCCGCATGCCAAGAGCGGTTAGCGGGGGAGGGGCAACAAAACCACTGGCATAGATTTTTCCAAACTATTTTCGACTATTGTTTTGCGGTTTTGCGCAGATTTCGCTTAGCTTGTGTGTGCCCCATTTTTTTTATCTCTTTTTTTTTAGGCATGAATGACTTGAAACACACTTTTCTCTCGTTATGTGTGCGTGCGTGTGTGTGTTTGTTGGGTGTGCCTGTTATGCGGTCTTGTGTGTGTGGTTTGCCAACGATTTATGACTCTCGGCATGCACGGAACTATGTTGACGATTGAGTTCGTTTCAAATGCTGCCTATAAAATATAAATTTCATATATATTTTTGAAAAATAAGAAGAAAAAAAAACTTTACAGTCTCTCCCCGACGGGGAATTGAACCCCGGTCTCCCGCGTGACAGGCGGGGATACTAACCACTATACTATCGAGGACATTGAATGCAGCATGCCAAACTATCGTGTTATGACGCAAACAAAAAACAAATGAAGATAAGAATTAAAATACAAGAGTGTAAGTAATTGATTAATCACATTATTACTAAGAACTTGTATGAGTATGAGTATGCATATGTGCCTATAAATAGCACTATACCAGAAAGAAGCTTTGCATAAGTTTTTGGCATCCGATAACGGCGGATTTATGCGTACTCACGTGTGCTTTTTTATTATGTGTTGTCATTGCGTAAAGTTATGTTTATGGGGACGGTTATAATTTTGGTCTAACATTTTCACAGCGGCAAAGCTCAAAGGCAATTTTTTTTTAGCTTCCGTTCGATTTATTGGCAGCGAAAGCATTCGTATATATTTCAAGATACGCATACGAAAAAAATGGTGCCTCACAAGGAATGTGTTCAAATGCGTATTTATTGCATTTATAAATCTAAGGAACTTATGACTACCTTTTCAGAAGTAGAAGAGAAGACTCTTAAAAAAAAAACTTAAAATTTTGAAGATAATCGATTTCTACAAAGTGCTATTATTTTTCGGTATGTTTTTGGCACTTTTCCCTTTTCAAGTGAAAAAAAAAATTATATGCAAATATATGTTGAAAAGAAATCCAGTTGCAATTATAATTGTAATTAAATTTATATTGCGAATACCAAACAATATATTAAAAATCAACATTTGAAAAAATTCGAAATCTGATGATTTGTTTTTTTGATTTGTAAGACAAGATGTCGTAGTAGTGCTTTTATTTTTATCGCATCTATATTAATATGTGTGGAGCTTTATTAAGCTTGCAATTTGCGTTTCTCAATATTTCTGCTTGAGTGCTAAAATGTTCAAATGTATACTGGCCTATGTATGTATGTGTGTAGAAATGTGCACACATTCTCCTTTGTTGCACTTGTGCAGCACTCAAAAGCTGTCAACACGTCAACATTGTTGATAGCATCTCTTTGGAGACCTATTACAAAAAACTATCAAACAACTGCCAACAAAGTGCCGCAGTCCCAAAACGATTTCTAAACCATTCACTCATAACGCATATAAAGCATAAAGCGACTAAAAAAACTAAAAAAAAATGTTCGCCTCTCTTCCTCGTCCTCATGCTACGCCATAGTCTCTGTGGGAGTGCGAGCGAGAGCAACCACAGAAACCGCAAGGTGCGTTTGCTGTTATTATTTGTGTTTTTGTTGCTGCCAAACAATCGGCAAAAAGGAGGCAAGCAAAATAAGAGAAACAATTACACAAACAATTCGATTGCAGTCGACGTCGCCGCTGGCAACAGCATGCACGACGCCACTCAACTGACACTCAACTGGCAGCAGCAGCTTATGCTTATCTCCCTCTCTCTGCCTGTCTTTGTCCATCCCACTCCCTTTTTGAGTGCAATCATGCAAATAAAACATTTTTATATGCAGCCATTCGCATATATATATGTGTGTGCTTGTGGGTGTGCGTGCAAAATGTTAACCCAAATATTTTGTAGACATGCAATATTTATGCTACAATAACAACAACAGCAACAGCTAAACTGCAAACAGGCGCAATTACAGCAACAACAACAACAACAACAACAATAACAGTCAGCAGACAGGCAACAACAACAACAGCGTAGCAACATTTTTGATGTAATGGATTTTTGCTACTTGGAGAATGGGTAGATTTTCGTGCAAAACACTGCAACAGCAACTGTAAACCAGACCAGCCAACCCCGCCGAACCACTGAATAGCCCCTTGCTGAGCTGAGCAGCTGGGTTTTTGCCATTTATTATGTCCCTTAATGCAGCTGTCCCTCAAACATCTCTCTCTCTCTCTCTTGCTCTCTACACTCGTCACTCTCCACTCTCCGCATTTAGCAAGCAATTTTCACATGCATTTCTAATTTTCATAAACACATTAAAATGATAATTAAAAGGCATTTCAGAAGTACTTGTTTTTTTTCGGTGTTGCACATCAGAATTTCTGCGAATAGTTGCCGCTGCCACTGCCGTTGCTGCTGCTGCATTATTTATTTATTATGTATGCAAATGCATTTAATTGCATGGACTGCGCTGGCTCCTAGCAGTGCAAACAAGTTGCTGCGCGTCGCAATTGGTGAAGGGGTTTGCGCGGGGAAGGGTGGGCGGCTTTTGGGAATTCTGCGTTGCCAACGTCAAACAATTTGCATATTTTAGCATGTAATGAAATTTGTAATAATTCTGCAATTAATTGCGTGCGTGTCCTTGTTTATGGCCACTGCAAACCAACGTGCAAAAGCAGCAACAGCAGCAGCAACAGCAGCAGCAGCAGCAGCCGCAGCACCAGTAACTGGGGCAGTTGTGGCAACAGTCCATTCTCCATTTGTGTGTGTTTTAGTGGGTTGCTGCTCGTTGCTGCTTCTTCAGTGGGAACACACACATAAATTTCGCATTTTTCGGCATTTACTTTTTCAGTTGTTGCTTGTGGCATTTGAGAAGCGGCGGATTTTGCGCTGCATTAATGTGAAAGCTTTTCATTATTTTAATGTTGCGCTAATGACTATAAAACGACAACAAGCAACATGCAATTGCGGCGCCATTTATTAATATTATCCGTTTCTGTCTCTCTCTCACGCCACGCCCCCAAAAGAAAGCGGAATGAAAGGGAGTGAAAAACGCAATAAATTTTTTAAAGTCACATTGATTTACATAATATATATATTTATTTTTTATTTACTCTTTTTTACTAAAAAAAAAAATTTAAAAAGTAAAAATTTTAAAAGGATTCAACAATAAAAGTGAATAAATAAATAAACATTGATAAGCAAAACCATAAAATTAAGTTAATAATAAATATTTATAGCTGCTAGGAACAACAAGAAACTTACTGAAAGGTGTGTATATTATTGTAAATATTTAATTTAAATATTTAAAAATGATTTCCCATATCTTATTTATTCTTTATTTTATTTTTTTCTACTTCACTTTACATTTTTAATATAAATCACAACTTTTAAATTTTTATCATTTAATTTTTAACTTGAATATAAAATTTAACGTTAAATTTTTAATTTGTAAAACATTTTTAAATTTAGTCCACAATCTGTTTTTGGTCCACATTAAATTAATAAATAAATACAAAATTGATAATGATTAAATGTTGTCATCGATAAAGTTCGATTATTATCAATGAAATGTTCTCGATAAACGTCGATACCTTATTTAGCTCAAGGTTTTCCGAGTCATTTTATTTAAATTGGATACATTTGCAGTGACTTTGACCTCGGCATTTGTGACAGTTTACTTTAGAATTGTTTGCAACTTGTGGCAAAGTGTCATGTGGCATGTTTACAAGTACATTTCAGGGTGAATATTAAGGCATAAAATGTGTAGCTGCAGATATGATTATTGATCTTCTGCAAAGGTTGCTGAATGTTGCAGACATTGTTTTTTCCGACTGACTGAATGTTTATTTTCAATTGCTTTGCGTGTTTACTTTTCATTTGCAGCAGCACAATTATGGCCAACAACAACAAACAATGTTGCACTAATTATGAATATGTAACTGGTAACTGAACAGTAACTGAAATCATCCCCTTGCCGCAATAACAGTGAAATTTGAAGAGGCCAATTTAAGGGCAGCAAAAGAGTCGGAAAAGAGTCAGCTGGAAATTGCACTTGGCTTGTATCTTTTATTTTGTATCTTCCATTTTGTATCTTGTATTTTGTATCTTGTATCTAACAGATACTCGTAGTTTTGATTTTCATGTTGATTTCCGAGCGTTTGTTTTGATGTTTTTCAATTATGTAAGGGCGGCATCAGTTGTTGCTTTTCCCATTTTTACCATTTTTCCTATTTTCCCCATTTGCTTTTTTCTCTTGTTTTTCATTCCCTTTTTGCCAGTGCAATTGTCTGGACCGTGGACCCCGGACGATAGACAATAGATTTCAAGGATGGTTTCATTTGCTTTGCTTACGCAATTCTGCCAGCTGCACACCCCTCCCCCGCACACACCACCCCACTCACACATCTGCCCAGTTTGCCGCATTTCCTGTTTGTTTTTTGTTTTTTTTTTATTGTTTGCAATAATCGTTTGGGCCGAGAACATCAGTGGAAATGGGGAAGGAGCAAAAGTCTAATAAAATTAGTGGCAAATGGCTTTAAAGCGCAATGTTTCTCAACAGTTTTTCTCCCGCTCTTCTTCATAATATTGCGTCTTGCCCCGGCGGCACTTGTCGATGATTTGTTGATTAGTTTCGCGCCGCTTGAGGCGCCTCAAACAGACTCGAGGCAATTATGCACGAAACGAGAGGCGACTGCTCAATTAATTGCATGATCCATCGAATCAAATATTGAAAATACTTTTCAAATATTCAACTTTATGCCAAATTATTGTGTGAACCGAAATGCGTGCTAAATATTTTAATTGCCGCAATTCGCTCAAATTCGAAACGCTCAAAATTGGCGGCAATTTAGCTTAAGACAATCCATTGGAATGAACATGTTGATGGATGGATTAACAGCCAAATGTTTATTGGCCCCATAAAGGCGAGGAGCTTCCTCTAAAAATCGATTTACTTAATGTGTTTTCATTTATGTTTTATCGTCTCTTTTTTTTAGTTATTCTATGCTGGAGGCAGTAAAAAAAAAACATCTTTGATGGAGCCGCGCTTGCTAAGAACTATTTATTATTATTAGAAGATGTGCATAGGCATAATCTAAGCGGACTATCCCAAGGACATCTCCATCGATCTACAATTTCATGTGAAGAACAATATAATTTCTTGCAAGTGTTTTCCCTGAAAATGATCGATGTCTCCCTTTGGGACCCATTTAAAAATTCATTTAATTGGCTTGTATTTTACCCAATTTCCCAATTTTAATCAGGAAATGCAAAAAAAGGAAAAGAAATGAGGAACTGGCTCAAGAAGTGATCCATTAAGGAAGCAAATGAAACCAACTTCAGCATTATGCAAGTTTTCCATGTTAAATATAATATTTAAAATGTAATAAATGCTTTAAGCTGCGAGAGTTTAACATTTTTGTAGTTAAGATGTGTGTTAAACCAAACTTAACAAAAAGGACATGGCAGTAAAGAAACATTTAACTAAAAACCAGAGTTGCGAAGCATGGAAAATAAGGAAATAGACCAAAAAAAAGCAGTCAATAAAGTATTTGCACGAGCAAAACTCATTGAAGCGTGGACTCGGCCCTTTTTTTTGGTTGTTTATATCAATATAGAAGGATAGACATTGCACAGATCGAACAGGAGCTGGAGGAGAAGGTGGCAGAGTCCTTGAAAAAAAAATAACAGTGTAGACCACGCAACGAAACAACATTGAAACAGGCAAAGTTTTCTTTGGCTGCTTTTGAAGTGCACATGGCCAGACAAGTTGGAAAAAAACGTAAGAAAAATAAGTACAATGAGGAAAACAATAGATGACAGCCCCCTGAAAAATTTAACAAAAATAACACAGGACATGTGACGACGTGGCAGGGCCAATGGGGGGGAGTGGGCGCTGTGTGTGTGTGTGCCAAAGGAAAACAATTTACAATGTTTTGCTTCTAGTTGAAGACGTTTTATTCAATGCCAAGCAACAAAAACAGCAACCGAAGAACTCTTTAGAAACTTTTGTTTGTTTTCCTATTTCTGCTTTGTCTTTTCTGCTGCTGCAAAAAAACAAATGTTAACCCAAGAATTGAACGGGTGCCAATACAGAAAAAAAAATTGGTGACCTTCTAACGGAATGCGAATGTTGCAGAGCGAAGAAGAAAAAAAAAACAGGCAGCAGGAAATGGCTCAGGATATTGGCGGACACGGGTGCGCAGCGGTGGGGCGGGAGCGGGGGCGTGGTGCGTGCATTCAGCGTGAAATGCGACAACCCTGGCACGCCTTTAAAGCCACGCCGAGCATCTGCAAGATACAGCTTGAAATCCACAATTCAGGACACCAGCAAGGACTGCTCACTTGTGGCTCGGCCGGCTCAGTTACCATTTGGAGTTGCCCCCGTTGAACCCGCCGAGCTACTTATGGACATTTTAGTTAAATTTTACGAGGGTCGCCTAAGCGCTGATTTCTGCAGCCAATCCATTGAAATTGCGGTCGAGAGAGCGCAGGCCGAACACAAAAAGGTCAACACATTAAATTTATAATGCGATTGAAAAGGACGACGAAAGCGCCAAGCGTTCTGTGGCCATGACAGCGATGTGTGTTTGCGGGTGTGGCATCGAGTGTGTGTGTCACAGTGTGTGTGCGTGTGTGTGCGTGTGTGTGTGTGGAAAGTGCTTTTAAGTAGGTCAGTTTGGTCTGTCATAAAATGCAATTGGAGCGCATGGAAGTGCCGCGATTCCGGCAACAGAAATGTCATGTTGTAAATAAGCCGGGGAGCAACCCAAAAGAAAATCGCGTACTGCGGAGCATGCCACACAGCAATCTGTGTGGGGGGCAAGATGCACCAGCTATGCGCTTAAATTGTAGACTTAAGGAGCTGCCAGCCAATGCAAATAAGGGTGCAGTAAATGGGTCAAATAACGCAGAAATGATTCATATTTAAATAAAAATAAAACAGGGATAATTGCGTAAAGGACTTTCAACTTTAAGAGTGTGCAGCAGGATCAGCGGACTTAAATGCAATGTGGCAACATTTCTTGCCAAGATTAAGCTGATGTCAAGAGCTTCTGGCAGTTGGGCACCTACTTCTTGCAACAATCTTCGAATGCGATTTCTCCAAGTTTGGTAACTTCATCTCTTAAATTGCGGCAGATACGGGAATGAGCTTATATCTTCGATATCAGATTATAAGAAACCAAATTGTGGAGCCAAAAATAAAATATTAACTAACTAATGAGCAATTCACTGAGAGAATAAGTGGCTTAGAAGCTGGGAGTCTATATCTATATCTGTATCTATATCTATATATATATATATATATTTCTATATCTATATCTATGTCTATATCTATATCTATATCTGTATCTGTATCTATATCTATATCTATATCTATCTATATCTATATCTATATCTATATCTATATCTATATCTATATCTATATCTATATCTATATCTATATCTGTATCTATATCTATATCTATATCTATATCTATATCTATATCTATATCTATATCTATATCTATATCTATATCTATATCTATATCTATATCTATATCTATATCTATATCTATATCTATATCTATATCTATATCTATATCTATATCTATATCTATATCTATATCTATATCTATATCTATATCTATATCTATATCTATATCTATATCTATATCTATATCTATATCTATCTATATCTATATCTATATCTATATCTGTATCTATATCTATATCTATATCTATATCTATATCTATATCTATATCTATATCTATATCTATATCTATATATATATCTATATATATATCTATATCTACATCTATATCTATATCTATATCTATATCTATATCTATATCTATATCTATATATATATCTATATATATATCTATATCTACATCTATATCTATATCTATATCTATATCTATATCTATATCTATATCTATATCTATATCTATATCTATATCTGTATCTATATCTATATATATATATATATATTTCTATATCTATATCTATGTCTATATCTATATCTATATCTGTATCTGTATCTATATCTATATCTATATCTATATCTATCTATATCTATATCTATATCTATATCTATATCTATATCTATATCTATATCTATATCTATATCTATATCTGTTCTATATCTATATCTATATCTATATCTATATCTATATCTATATCTATATCTATATCTATATCTATATCTATATCTATATCTATATCTATATCTATATCTATATCTATATCTATATCTATATCTATATCTATATCTATATCTATATCTATATCTATATCTATATCTATATCTATATCTATATCTATATCTATATCTATATCTATATCTATATCTATATCTATATCTATCTATATCTATATCTATATCTATATCTGTATCTATATCTATATCTATATCTATATCTATATCTATATCTATATCTATATCTATATCTATATCTATATATATATCTATATATATATCTATATCTACATCTATATCTATATCTATATCTATATCTATATCTATATCTATATCTATATATATATCTATATATATATCTATATCTACATCTATATCTATATCTATATCTATATCTATATCTATATCTATATCTATATCTATATCTATATCTATATCTATATCTATATCTATATCTATATCTATATCTATATCTATATCAATATATATCTATATATCTATATCTATATATATATATCTATCTCTATAAATATATATATATCTCGACTTTTTATATATATACAAATAAATGTGGAATGGTCCGTTTTCTAAATGAAATATGTAAAATGCTTTGTTCAATTCAGACTCGTCATAAATGAACAACAATCAAATATCTTTTATTGGCATCTATTACATGAATGTGTTTGTGTGTATCTGTGTGTGTGTGTGTGCATCTATATGTGTGTGTGTGTTCAGTAGCATTTGAGTGCTGTTGGGGCCCCAATTGCGGAAGGTCGTTGGTAAAATGTCCGTCACTTTACAGCGCTAACAGAAACGACCTTCATCAAAATAAAATCAGATGACAAAGTGCTGCTGGTTTTATTGACACAATGCATGTCAATAGAGAGAGAGAGAGAGAGAGAGAGACAAAGAGAGAGAGAGAAGGAAGTTAAGCTTCCGTTATTGTACCGGCCTGTCATAAATAGACGAGATAGACTCGCATTTTTGAATACAATACACAAATCAGCAGAGACAAAGGCAAAATCAAGAGCCAAACGGCTGCTGTACAAATTAGCAACAAATCAAAAAACTGTCAACTGGCCATTCAGCTGATGAAGAGTGACGGGCCAAAAGGTCCCCATTGGGCCCGGTCAAAAACTAAAAACGCTTTAAGCAAAACTGACGTGCGAACAGCAATCACTGACAATAAAATGCGCTAAAATATGCAACTATTTTCATGCACAAAAAAGCAGACGAAAAAACCGAGTCGAGTGTCATTAAAAAGCAGAGACTATCAAATACTAACTGCGAGACAATTATATACATATATATACAAACATATATATATATATGTTTTTTGTCGCGTTGGTAATTAAAACTTGTTGGCAGACTGTCAGGCAGAGAGTTAACAAGTCGGCAGCTTCACAGAATCGCACTTGTTAATGGTGAAGTCGAGAGGCGAGTGTCATGGTCAGCTACACTTGAAAAAACAAACGTGTTGCATTTTAGAAAATCAGCTTAAAGTTCAGCAAGCGTATTTCTATGTGCCTGATTCAGCCAACAACAATTCTTAATTTTTTTTAATTATAAGAAACATTTTTTCGTCTATTTAGAAATTAAAAAAAAAACTTCTGTTTTTTGCGGCGTTTACTACAATTCAGGGAGTTTTTTTCTGAGTGTAGATAGTTGGCAAAAGAATATAATTTAGCGGTGAAGAGAGCGCTTATTAAACTCGACTCTATGCACAAGATGAAGCCGAAGCTGAGGCGCGTCTGTCGCCCATTTGGCCATAAACTCAAACACTTAACGATGCTGGCTGCTGATCGAGGAGAGAGAGAGAGAGAGTTGCGGGAGGGGCAAGCATGGTATGAGCTGCTGCTTGTGGCAGCTATTTATGTTTATCGACTGGTAGCTCGCGCTGCTGACATCATCATCATCTGGCCGAGACTGGCTGACTGGCTGGCTGGCAAGTTAGTCATAAGCAACGCTTGAATGCCAAACACTCTTACACGGAGCGGAGATGTCAGCGCAACTTATGCTAATTGTTGCAGATTATTTATTTATTTATGCATGCGAGTGTGGCAGCTTCTGCCGACGCGTTTGTCGCCTGATTATGTGCCTATTTATAAGCGCAGGTAACTCCACCAGACACCAGCCTCCTTTGCGCCTAATCAGATGCAGCCCAAACCAACCCAAACGACCACAAAATCCGCATATGAATATCAATTATGAGGCCTGTGCCGCAGCGCTCCTCCGCCTCCTTGCCACCTTCCCTTTGAGTGGGTCTTTGTCTCTCTATTTAAGCCAACAGGAAGTAGCTGGCAGCGAGCTGTGTGTTGGCTGTTCTCAAAACAAACGTCTAGACACCGTTTGCCAACTCACAAGAATGCTTTTAGCCAACAACAAAAAGGTTTAGTTATTTACATGAAAAATGCACGAACCCAAAATGAAAAATTTATTGCGGAATTTCACAGTGGAAAGCTTAAAAACCAAACTGCAACAATTTCAAATGTGTACACTGCACGAAATGCAAAAATATATTCTGAAATCGAACTCAAATAAAGTTCAGATTTTCCTTATAATATTATAACTTCTGAGTTCAACCAGATGAAGATATTTATATATATATATATATATATTTAGATTAAGCTAAAATAAGATTAATTTAATATTATCTCAAACTTGGTTTACTTAACAGCTTTTGAGCAAATTGATCGCAATTAATTATTTATAGTTTATTTCATTATTTGAAAATGTATTTAATGAGTTTGCACTTACGCAAATTATAAATCATTTTCAGTGCAGCAATTTTATTAAATGGTTTTTTCAAAGTTTTCCGAATTTATTTCCATTTTTATGCTTTTAATGTGGATGCCACAATTTTGAAAAACATAATTTAAAATTAAAGTTAAAAGTTACAAATTAAATGATATAAAATTAAAAGTGAATAATTAAATTGAAATTTCAAATTGTAAAACGTTAAGCAGCGAGAGAGAGAGAGAGAAATAAAAATATTTCTATAATGAAAACTTTGGCAAATTTGTGCTCGAAGTTATTTCAAAAAATGTTACAATGTTTTCGAAATCGCTTTTAAATCGAGTTCAAATGGGAGCAGCAGCAGCAGCAGCAGCAGCAGCGATCAGCTGCTGAATGATTTTGCTGCTGTTCAATTTTCCAATTAGACCGAAAACAAGTCGAAAGTCATGGCCAGAAACACTCTCGACCATGTTGATGCAGCGCCAATGCGAATGCGAGCAGCGAATGCAATTAAAATAAATATATGCAATAAAAAGAGTCGCACTCAAACGCCCATTGACGCCCCGCCCATGGCAGTGCCACAGAGAGGGGGGGGCGTAAGTGATAGCAAGGTTCAAGTGTCCAACAGATACTTTGAGCCACTACGTGCCTAAACAAACCAAACTGAACACGGGCAACTGGCAACTGGCAACTTGCAACTGGCAACTGACTGGGGCCAGTTATTGCAAGAAAATTGCGGTAGCCAAGCGAAATTTGGCATGCAAAGACAGTCGAATTGAGGAGAGGGAGAGTAGAGTGCGGGGGGTGGGGGGTATGTTGCAAGGGGTGCAGAGAGTGCATCAGCATCTGCATCTGAATGATGCTCATGTGTGTGCATTGCTTGATTTTCTATCCATTTTTTTTTTTTGGGGGACCCACCCGGTTTCTAATGCGCATTCGCTGTCTGCCGTCAATCCATTAAAAATTGTAGCAGCCACAAAACGTGGCACGTACGAGCAAGCAGTACACAGTTTGATATTTGTTCTGCTTGGCTCGGTTCGGGGCGGTCAGCAGATAACATTTGTATTTAAAAGACACTTTGCGCTGGCCCCAAACGAACACATGCCACATGCAGCATGAACAGAGAGAACCGGTCGCTCGAACCATTTGTAGTTTATCTGTGGCAAATCTTGAGGTACCGCCGCATGTCAAAATGTCAATTTTTTTTGTGGCACGTCTGTTTGCAGCTGCATTTGTGTCTATGCGTTTGTGTTCTGTGTGTGTGTGTGTGTGTGTGTGGCATGCAAAATGCACATGCCACATGTTGCGTAAACTAGTTTGGCGATACATCACCTGGGCTGCCTCAACTTTGGCCGTCTGCATAGTTTCTTTCAATGTCTGTCGCTGCACTTGCCGCACTTGCAACTGCATATTTTATGGATCCATCTCGCTGCGCTGCCAACATCCAAAGCCATTCGACTGTCAGCCCCATGTTTGTTGTAATTCAATTTGAGTCTCTATGATAGCCTACATGAATATCAAGCGACAGCAGCGACAACGATGAAATCGGGTTTGGCCCAAAGCTTGGGTTCGAGTTTGGGTTCGAGTTTGGGTCTGGATTTGGATGCGAATTTGGATTTGGATTGGCTCTGGTCTCAGTTTAGGTGGGGTAAATTGGAAACGAGCAGCCGCCAGAGCGTGTTAGACAACACGTGAACAGAGCAAACTGGACACCTGGACACCTGGACACCCGGACAGTTGAACAGTTGGACAGTTTTACACTTAGATCTTACTTACCCCAAAAGTTGGCAGCTGCTGCAATTGGCGCGTTCTGGCATTTAACTGTAAAGAGAGCAAGTTGAAAGTACCGTTACAGATTGCTATCGTGTGGAAAATATTTCTGAATAAAAACTAAATTATTAATCGAAGTATCATCAGCATATATAATATTTAATAGCAAAATTCTAGCTCTAAAAAAAGTGATTGAAATTTGTTAATTTATTTTATTGATTACAGCAAATAATGAACACAAAATATTCAGAAATTAAATTAAATATTTTATTTATTTTATTTACAGAATTTTATTTTTAGGAAAATAGGTTTATTTTATTTTTTATTTATTTATTTTTTATTCCCAAATAGGTTTATTTTATTTATTTTATTAGGTTTATTTTTATAATTTTAATTTAAATATAATTCATTCAAACTTATTTTTTGGTGTGATAACACACAAAATAAATCATATTTAATTAACAAATATTTTTTTTATTATGAATTCTTGCATATAAAAAATCCCATTTTTTTCTAAATTTATTAATTTATTTTGTGTATTTATTTTATTAGAAGGAGTAATTTAATTAAAACTAATTTAAAGCGTAATTTTGAGTCATGTTTTAGGCTAATTATGGAAATTTATGCTCAAAACAGATGTTGTTAAGAAAAATGATTTTTTTTTTTAAATAAGGATAAGCACAAGGCTGCGCCAGTAAGGACTCAACACATTCGGGCTTAGCGCATTGAATCAAACCGTTATTCCTTGCAATTAAGCAGCAAATTTATTGTTTTATTCATTTGTGGAAAAGCTCTCGTCACGCCATGGAAATTACTTAGTTGCTGCAGCGAAGCGAGCAGCAGGAGAAGCGAAGCAGCGCCGAGCACTTTGTGCTTGCCTTGAGCATTTCTTAATTGTATTGTTCGCTCACCGTTTATTTTTCACAGTGTAATTAAGCACACTTTTAAATATTTGAACCTATGGTGTGCCGACTCGTAAAAACTAGAGTACCCCATAAAAAAAATGCAGACCACCCAAAAGGCGACTGCGTGGGTTGAATGGGTTGATGACTTGATGGATTCGTGTCTTGGCGCGGAGTGCGTGCCAAAAAAGGTCAACATTTTATAGGCATTTTCCGCTTAAGTCTCTGCTGCTCCCGCGGGCTATCCGGCTGAATTCTAGGTGTTAAATAATAAATATGTGTGGAAGGGGGGAACGTTGGGAGTACTGGGAATTGGACTGCCAATAAAAAGAGAGGCGCATGATTTGAAGTTGCGTGTTTTGACTTATCGCCACAGTTCACTGGCTGCCCGAATGATGACATTTTAATAGCCCAAAAACCCGTCGACCCCAAAGCCTGCCTGGGCAATAATATTTGCTGAGTTTTACGAGCTACGAGCTGTTTGTGCCCCGCATTGCAACAATGAGGCAAAACAAGTAAGCAAGCAAGCACTTCACGTGCACCTTGTTCTCCTCTGAGCTGGCTGGCAAACCTGCTCTTTTTGGCTCTTTTCTAGCTTGATTTTAATGGAATATTTAAGCACCTGCACATAAAATCCCCCAAAAAAAACACCCCCACCAGGCAGCCAGCTTGGCCCGGGCACGTGCTGAGCCGCTTTTGATGGCTTATAAAATGCATAAGCATATCTGTTATTAATTGCTTTATTTTTGCTACGAATTTGTTAGTTAGCAGGCGCATCGATTTTAGCTAAGCCGCTTTTAGCTGCTGCCCCCAAAAGTGCTGCCCTGACCCAAACGCAACCGCCAACAAATGAAATTCCCAGAGCCGAGCCAGTCCCTGGCCAGGTGGCCCTCCATTAAAGCTATTAAGTTATTGCTGCTGCCCAACAATAACACCGCTCCAATTAAAGCCAGGCAATAATGAAAACCAACAATAGCAACAGCAAACAAATAACATCGCATTTCTACTGCAGACTAAACTAATTTAATTAGTCTGACCAGCCAGGGGAAAGGTAAGTGGAAGTGGATGGGGCCCCCGGGCAAGGCCGGTTTACTTTGCCTGGCTCTGGATTTGGTCGACAAGTTTGCAGCAAATGAAATCAAACTTTCATTAATGGTGTGATAAGTAAATGATTACCTTGAAAGGCAACAAAATGTGGCAGATGAAGTTGATAGGCTCAAAACTGGGTAAAATATGTTTGTTTACTATTTAATGAAAATGTTTTCGTTCTTAATTCAAATTATAACTTTTCTGTCAAGCATGTAGAGAGTTTTGCAAAGGAAACAAGTTTCAATTGGACTCATGGAAAGAGAAAGAGCAACAATTAAATGCCACATAAACAATTCAATTACAGATAAATAAAATAATTTGCAACCTTCTCAGATTGACAATCAGTAACAAAATGAGATATTTTCAGATTTTAATTCAAAATTAATAGAATTAATGGAATACAACTCCGACTGAAGTATATTTGTGTAACTCCGTCCACCTAGTTCCCTCTCATATATTTTAATGATTCATAATAAAGCTGGGAATAAAGTTTTGAATAGTACTAGCTGTATGCAAGACTCGATGAAATCAGCCTCGTCAACCCCTATCTTGGCATTTTTTTAATCGATTCACTGCACACAAAAGTTGAAGTCGCAAAAGTCTAATTTTAAATATTATTTTGTTAATCATTAGTCATGTGAGTAATACAACATAAAGTTTTGGCAGCCAGCTCACCCAGCTGCTTGTCGTAATTTATTCCCCCATGATTCTGCCCGCTTGCAAATACTGAATTGTGAGTCATGGCTGAAAGAGTTGGTAAGTAAATGTAGTTGTTAGTTCTCGGCTGCTATTGATGTGAGTTTTCCAGTGAAATGGATTAAGTGATAAATGTTATCGAATGTGTCGTGTTGCTAGCTTGTCTCTATATCAACTATAAAACATCCGCCCGAGCCAAGGCAACAAATTGTTGCCGCGTCGCCTCAACTCGTAGGTGACTTTGAGAACTGCTCCCGACTAACAGCGACACATAAACAAATATTATATTACCCTCATATATATATATGTGTGTCTGTGTGTGCGTGTGCACAGAGGAAACCTTAGATCCACGCTGAGCATGTGATACACACAGTTTTGCCCCCTCTCTGTTTGCGCGTCGAGTTGTTAATTAAATATTTACGCTGCTTATTTGCAAAATGAATAATTTTAGCATTTTATTTTGCCAGCACAATGTGCTCCGCCTGTCTACGTGCCCCAACTGACACGCCCCCCCCTACCCCCACCCCTCTAATCTTCGTTTTGGGTTTAGCTTCTACGGTTTCAGCGTCTGGCATTTTATGGCTGGGTTTGTCAACAAACCGTTGGCAAACCTTTTGGCACATTTGCCTTTTGCTTGAGACCCGTTATTAGTTTGACTTGGCGACGCGCCGCTTTAAGTTCAACGGCAACCCTTAAGAGGGCGCTTTAAAAGCTCAGCTCGTTCTTAATTGGCATACACATGTATGCACAAGTATGTCTATGTGTGTGTATGTGTGTGTGTGAGTGTGTGTGTGTGTGTGTGTGTAGCTGTCGTTAAGTGCCCGAGGGGTCGTCAGCTCATTGGGAGCAGGGCTTCCGCTCAGCTGAGACAACTCAACTTTGCAAAAGTGTGCGTGTGTGTGTGTGTGCGTGTGTGTGTACTTAAAGGCCAATGAGAGATAAGACACGAGCCACGCAGCTTAACCCATTCCCGGCCACTGTACCTGCTTGGGCACAAAAAATTATTATTTTCAAGTTGGAAGCGGAATCAACATTTTCCCACAAATGTGTTTAATTGAGTGATGTACCTAAAGTACAGATGACGCATAACGGTAAACATAATTTTTCCTTTGTTTTTTTTTTTATTAATGGGCACAATTTTTCAGTGACTGAATCAATTCATTTAATTTAAATCATAAATTTATTTATTTAATGACGACTCAGAAAAATACAAAAAGTGGAGAATAAATGTAGTTAAATTAAAGATCCAATTAATTAAAATATATTTATATATAATAATTACAAGTGGAAAATATTTACAAGTGTCTCTTTTTAATGGAGTATTTTTTCATTCATTGAAATAAATAAATTATAAAAGTTGAAAATGCATCCCTTGAACACATTTCTTAAGTTGCTAAAAACTATTTTCGATAAAACTGATTATACAACTTTTTGGCTGTAAGGATCTTGGGTCTTAAGGGGTTAAGCAATTTGAGTTGTGTGCGCATTTGAGTAGCAAATGCTTGCAACATTATTTAGTGGATGCAAAGTGAAACAGAGGATGCAGACTTTAAATATACCGATATTTTGAGTAGTATCTTCATAACCAATCTGAATCTGGTCCACCTCTGTGAGAGCCTATCTCCTGATGAGTTGCACGTTATAACTAACCTGCCCCACCGAAGACTTGTGCTAAACAAATGCTGTTGATTTTGCCGCACACTTTGAGTGGTGCAACGCCCCACAAAAAGACCATAATTTAAAAACCACAAGAAATTGATAAACAAATTGGGCAAGAATAACAACAACAACAACAACAACCAGGAAGCAATTACGCAGCCAAAAAAAGTAAAATATAATTTTTATTTTCGTTATTCGACTTCGAGTTTTCACTCTTTAACTTTCGTCTGGGCTTTCGTCTATTCATTGATTACACTTCTGTTGATTTGACCCAAATAATTTTCGAGTCGAACAAACATTAAATAAACAAACAAACAAACAAGGCCCGGTCAGTGTTTGGTAGACAAACAACACAACAAATCCGCAAAACTCGCATAGAAAAATCAATAATTTTGGGTGCCTGGTCAATAGCAGCCCCCAAAAATATTGAAAAACTGAATTTCGAATTGCCCTCGGGCAGTGACTAGTTGTATACATAATTTGTACCCTTCTGTTGAGCGATGGAGAGAGAGTGAGCCAGAGGGCGAGGCAGAGAGGGAGAGAGGGAGAGAGGGAGAGAGAGAGAGGGAGAATATTTACGTTTAATCAATTTCATCATCGGAAACATCAACACACATTTCGCCCGCCTGACACTTATCTAATGTGTACTCAAGTCCAACTAATTATTGGGTCGATCCCAAAATGAGACAAAGACAAACAGCTGTCCGATAGGGGGCGCTGCTGCAGGACGAGTGTGACCAAAGCGCTGAGGGAATGTACCGTATGAAAATGTAGTTCATTTAAATATTTAATGACGAGCGCGACGCGAGTGGGGCTGAAAGTTATCGATGGCAGTGGGCGTGGTGGCAGGCACTGACGCCACCTGTCCAACAATGAAACAACTAATTATTAATTAATTATGCAAAGTTCTCTCTCTCTCTCTCACACTCTCTGTCTGTCTGTCTCTCTCTCTCGCTCTCGCTCTATATTTAAAATTCAAATGCAAACGACTCAACTCACCTTGACAGCCAAGTCCGAATCGCTTGGCTGTTGAACGCAGCTAACATTTGTGAAAAAATGAACAAATAAATAATAATTAAACGAAAAACAACAACAACAACAACAACAACAAATGAAGTCATTTGTTTAAAGTGCGACAAGTCAGACTTGGGAACTCATTTTTGGCATTGCAAAACACGTTTCGCATGCATGAGAAATAAATAAACGAAAATTAATTCGAAATGCAAAGCGAAGCGAATCGCAGACAAAACTGAGAGCTAAATGCAAATTTCTGTTATTTATTATTGTTATTGTTATTGCCTGCTAAGGCAAACATGAAAATGTCATTTATTTTGCAGGCCTTACACAAACTCGAGGCTGTTCAAATTTAATTGAAGTGATGTAAGCACCTAAACAGGTCTGAGAGAACCACTCGTGTTAAAGACACGTAATATATTCATAATATTCGAATTATGCATAAATACTAATAAGTAAATAACTTTAGCTGAGAACAGTTGTAATTTTCTATGAATATTATCTGAAATTCATCCGCATACAAATTGCATAATTAATGCATATTTTTTTATGGTTTCCCCATAAATTACAATGGCATATTTCACTTCGTGGAATCCAATACCAATACCAATAAGACTTTCTTTTGAACTGAGGACTGAATATCACATTAAATGCAGACCCAAATTGGATAATTAATGATAATTAACAAATTATGGCAGCATGTTTCTCTTAAATCAACACAAGCCTTGACACTTAATGCATATATTTCTGGGCAATTATAAGTTGTAAGTTTTGAAAAACTTCCATTAGTTTCAGGTTGGAAAATTCTGAACGGACGGACGGACAACAAGCAAGTCAAAGTCAAAACAATCTTTTTCGTATGCTAGACTAATCAGTTTAATAACACGGCTCGAAGCGAGCCAAAGTCTATTAAAAATACATATTTTGTAATTCAGTTTTACAACCCAATCAAAATATGAAATCAGCAACTGAAACACGTCGCCAGCTGCAAATGAACCGAAACAAAAACAACAACGAAAACAACAACGAAAAACAACAACTGAAACATAAACATAAACTTGAGCGACATGCGATAATAATTACCCATTATTTTAGCTATTATATTTTGTTGGTGCGCAGCTCAATGGCTGCCATAAACACAAATAAAAATAAAAATATAAATAAAAATAAAAAAAAACAGAAGTAGTTAAAACAAAAATAAATTTAATTAATATAATTTACTGGGCAAACGGATGCGCGTCTGTTCAAAAATTGCACTCACGTTGCCCCAATTAAAATGAGAAATATTTCCAAATTGAAACCAGGCGAGAGACCAATGATATCTGGTAATATATTTGTGTGTGTCTGTCTGTGTGTGTGTGTGTGTGTGTGTATGTGTTGAGTCCCCCGACACCATCGAAAACAACCGGTGCATTTATAAGCAGGTCGGAACCACATTCTTGGCACAACAACATGTTTTTGGAACGTGCCATTCACACCGATCGGGGAATTGTGGGCGACTGATTTCCCCGGCTTCCCATAGTTCGAAGATATGGCCAGAAATTGGTTTATGAAACATTCATGTTTTAAAAGCTTACCAATTAATTTTTGCTTAATTTTGATGGCATTTTGATGAACGCTCGAAGCCATTAAAGACTTTTCATGCGCATTTACAAATTTTTATATGTCTATTATTGGCTTGAGGCCAGCAGAGTGCGAAGCGTCATTTGGCAAGTAAGACGGCTGTGGTCGAGAGAGCTCGACTACGTCATACCCTGAACCCTGCACACCCAAATGTAAGCAGGTGTGAAAATGCTAATGCTAATGAAGGGTAAATGCTCAAAATGAGCATATGGTTTGAACTATAACTTCTTTTTCGATCTTGCTAAAAATTTGATCAATAACATGACAATGCAGAAAATATATCCTAAATTGCTGCGCTTATTGCTATCGGTAATCGATATTTGTAGACATTTGCGATAAATATCATTATCTATAAAGTGAAATAAACTTTTGTTGTGAATTTGAAGTCTCTTACTCTTCTGAGCTCTGAGTTGACTATATCGACTCAGCTGTTCATTCTGATCAGCAGTATATATATATATATATGTGTTACGAGATGTCTTCTTCTGCCTGTTATACACATTTGCATTACCCATTTTGAATGGGTTCAGAGTGTGGAAATACATTAGTCAAGGAAATGCGTCGACATCGAGTCAATGTTTCCCTCTTTGAGGCTTTATCTACCGTTGTTTACTTTGGTGCTGATAAGGCGCCGTTAGCAGATAAGATAAACTCTGAAAGTGAGTAGCTGATTGGGGCCCCAAGGTGCGACTGCCACTTCCAACACGCACTCCACCTCCACCCCCCCGGGTTCACAGTTCTGATTTCCACAAAACTGTGACTGCAATTGTTGTGCAAGCTCCAGTAACAAATGCACTCAACTTGCCTATTTATGGCTCTGATGCCAGTTGGTCAATATTTGTGCAAGTATTTGTATTTGTGTGCTTGGGCCAAATCGATAAGGGTCAACGCTGGCTTGGCATCGAACAAACCAGAATCTAATGTCGAAATAATTCACAGATAAGATACAACTGGACAAATAGCTCATCGACGACAACATCAAACGAGAAATGCAGTTCGTCTTGACTAAGTGTGTAATACAAAGAATAATAATAACAATGACGAAACCCATTTGGATATATACATATTAAATATTTATTGACGTATAAATTAGACGAGCACTGACAGCGGCTCATTAGCAGTGGATCTTCCATTAATCGCTGCATTTCGACATCTTTAGCTTTTGGCAAATGAGTTATGGCTCTGCTTGTGCCACGCCCCATTTGCTCAACCATCTGTTAGATGGTAAATACAAATTGTTGAATCGAACTGGCAACAACTCAATATGTGTGCGTATTTGAATAAACATTTCTAAATATACTGCGCACCATAAAAACATTGAAAATACATTTGAAATTTGCCCAGGCTTTTAGTAGTTCAACATTGTTTTGGGGTTTGCCCAAAAATGAGGAAGAAACAAATAAAATGAAAAACGAGAATGAGAACGAGAACGAGAACGAGAACACAGCAAACATGGCCAGATACACGATAATAAAATGGCAGAGAGACAGTCTGAGCTCAATTTATGACAAAATATGCAAAATTTGTTACACTCGAACTTGACAAAATAGATAAGCAGAATGGGAACTCAACTCAACTCAACTCAACTCGGGCGAAGCTGATGCTGATGTTGATGCCACACACAGTTGACGCCCCCGGAATACAAGCGGACCCATAAATACCAGCAAAAAAAAAAAATAAAAATAAAATAAAATCAAAAATATATTTATATATATATATATGTATATAATGTACAACTGAAAATAAATGTGAGCGTATATTGAGGCTGACAACAACAACAAACAAGAGCTGCAACAACAATTTCTTGCCCCTATTTGTGTTTTGTGGTTCTGTTTTTGGTTTTTTTTTATAATATTGTTGAATTTGCCTTATCAGCAGCTAAATGCAAGAGTTGATTGATTTTTACAATTTGTTATAGTTTCGCCATGAATTCGAAATGACGAAACTTGCCTTGATTTAGTTTTGTGGTTTCAGTTATGATAACGCAATTAGCGGCGCAAAGCGAGGCAAGTTAAAGCTGTTTTGGGCTCCAACTAAATATCTAAACCACTAAGCCAACCGAGCGATTAAATGGCCCAAACTATCTTGGCAACTTTCTGCTGCAAGCCACACACAAATTAAGCCAAGTTAATTGCCAAAACAAGAACAACTCTGAGCCACCCGCACATGTCAACATTATTTGTTTGGAAGGGTTGGCTTCGCTTGCCTTCGGTCGCGTTGGGGTTGGGGTTGGGTCTACAAAGCAAATTAACTCAGCAAACACACACAGAGCAAAGAAGAAAAAAAAAAAATGTTTTGCTTAATTAACTGACAAAAACTTTCGGCACAGAGCACACGACACAAAGGATGCGAAAAGGGCAAGGGCAAGAGGTGGGAAGAAATGGGGGAAAACCCGTGAAAATGTTTTCATAACGCCACACTTTTCACCTAGCCAAATACAAACAAACATAGTTGGGGCAGGTGAGAGGGGGAGAGGGAGGAGCAAGCACACGTGTCTATTAATAGTCGAGGGAGTGGAACTTATTGACAAGCATAAAACTGCCAAAAATATGATAGCAGCAGACTTGGCAAGCTAAAGCGTTGGCAAATAGTTGTCTAACGCGGCGTATGCGCAATTAACATTTATGGCTATTAATTACACACACATGCACCTGACTCTGGCTACACCACACAGTTGACATATTCTTCGCCCCCCCCCCCCCTCCCTCTCTCGCTTAATTAAGCCATAAAATGCACACAGAGAAAACACAAAACTTTGCGTCTTGCCTCCATCTGCGAGTGGTTTAAACTAATTTTGGCATAAGGGCTAACAACTTGAGACCCGGCGGCGTCTCCACTGTCAGCTTTTGGCTTGGCCATAATTATGGGCAATCAAACGTTTTTATTAGACGCAGCAACTAATGATCTTTTGTTCAAGTTGCCAAGTGGCCGTCTGTCCGCGTTCTGCGAGGCAAGGTCAAAGCTTCAACTGAAACCCAATACACAGCTGAAACTGAAGCTGTTGAACTGCCTTCGGGCCCCGTCGATTTGTTTGCGACTTTATTAATTGTTCAGCTGCAGCGACCTCATCTGATTAGCGTCTCGCAGGCCGCTCAACATTCGGCATTCATAATTGATAGCTGTGGAATGTGTGAGGCGAGGGAATGGCAAGTGTTGCCAACTATTTGTGTATTGGAGGCATGTGGCAATGTGTGTGCTAACCATCGGTTGTTATTGAGAACAAGCCGAGCAACAGTTCCTCAACTATGTAATTATGCACAAAGATACCATCGATATCGATTAACTTCGCGCTCTTCTATGCCATTACAACGCTGGCCACACTCAAATTGCAGCCTTGGCCAAGCAAGGTGTTCAGACTCCAAACTTGATTGAATTAAAACTGTTTCTAGTTCAGCTTTGTAAGCGTGATAAATACGGCTGTTTAATGATTTAAGCCACTTAACTTAAGTTGTGTTAGAATTGAGAATTAAGTTAATGTTGGTTACCTTAAAAAGTGACTGAACTTTCATAGCTAATTATAACTGGCTGATCTGGCTATATCTGATATAAACACAGCAAAAATTGGTCTGAATTGTGGCTTATTATCTAATAGAACCAGTTTGCAATCAGAGCTATTCTTTTCTTAATTCTGGAAATGTCTTTTTTAAATTTAGAAAAAATATGTATAATTTCCAGGCTGCTTGAAATGTGCTCACAGAATTTTGACTTTAGTCTGATATATATATATATATATATATATATATATATATTTAAAGTTAATATAATTTAATTTGTAATTACAGTTTTCTGGCGATTCAACTTCGTGATTATTAAATTAGTTCCGTCTGCATTTTAGAAAGGATGTTTCTTCAGCTAAAATCAAGGTTTTTCAGTTTAACTTTTCACAAATTTGTTTCTTAATAATCGGCCGCACACACACACACACACACACACTGAGAGTAAGATAAAGAGAGAAAGATAAAGATAATGCTAATATCAAAGTCATTCTGAGGCTCAAGGTTTTTGGGCATCTCGCTTATCAGCTAACCTCGTGCCATTAATACGCCCAAAACTAATACAAACAAGCTTTAAGGCCCGATTCCAAGGCCATTTTCAACACACACAACACACACACACACACAAGAACACACACAAATTTTTAAATTTTCAACCTGCATTAGCTAATCTAAGCAGACGAGAGGCGAGAGATGAGAAAATGAGAGCAGCAAAAAGTTTTTAATTACCAACAGGAAAAACACTCAAGATAACAGAGAGACAGACAGACAGACAGACAGACAGTCAGACAGAGGGACAGGCGGACAGAGAGACAGTAAGTTAGAGAAAGAGAGTGGGTGACGTGGGAGGGGAGGAGGGGTGGCAGATAGCAGGATGGATAGCGACAGCGACAGGCGGCAGGCGGCAGCTAAAAATTTACATAAATTTCAAATATAGCAAGAGGAAAATTGTATATTATTTAAGTTTAATGTGCAACTTTATCGCAAAGCAGAGAGCAGAGACAAGAGGAGGAAGGAGAGAGGAGAGGAGGAGAGCTGAGATGAGAAGAGAGTCCGAGTTTGTGATACAAGTCTCAGAATTTAACCCAATGGCTACCTTAACCTTTTTATTTTTGTTCTTGCTTTTTATTTGGCTCTCAAAATGTATTTATGACTTGTGTAAATACACAAAAAAAAACGAAAAAACGAAAAAAAAAAAAAAAAGAAAAGAAAAACCAAATTCGATGCGAGACAACTTTTTAGCCAGCTCACGGCAACAATTTTACGGCTTAAATATTTTTTAGCCATTAGATAAACAAACACGCAAGGGCCGTAAACACCGCCCATGGAGTGTGGGGAGTAGGGGTGTGCTGGCATGGGGGGGGGGGTGTAACGAAAATATCTTTCAAGTACAATGTTAGGTAAATATAAACAAAAGTTCTTTTTGTTGTTGTTGTTGTTGTTGTTGTTTTTTGTTCTCTTCTCTGCTTTTTTTGGTTCTTTTTAGGTTTCCTGGGATGCTGCTGCACTTTGCTGCTGGTTGAGTGTTTTTCTTGTTGTTGTTGTTGCTGTTGTTGTTTTCTTTTTGGCTACTTAAAGCTTTTAGAGCATAAGACGTAATATAAATTACATTAGCTAAGTGCCAGGCAGCAATTAAAGCGACTCACAGCCGAGACCCACGTTTCGGTATTAAAGTCGCGGTAAGTGTGAGAGAAGCTGCTAATGACGATGATGATGCGCATGATGATGATGATGATGATGATGGCTCCCGCTACTTATCATAATCATTGTCATCATCATCATTATCATCAATGGGGAGCAGCGGGCGCATTAGCAGCATCATTAGAACGTCAACTTAATCAAGGTTAAAAGGCATGTGGCACGCCGTGAAAATGTGTGTGGCTTGCGTTTCGCTGCTTATGCAACATTTTCAAGTGGCAACCCCAAAAATATATATGTATAAACATCTAGTGATATTCTTTGATGATACACATAATTAGCTGACTGCTGTTTTCTGCCGGCTTTGTTTATGTGTTGTTTTCGTGTTTAGACGAAAACATCAATTTCCCTTTTCATATGTTGCATGCTGCTGGCGGCTGATTGGAAAACTGCGAAAGTGTTTTGCTGGGCGCAAAATTTGTTAATGCGATTACCCAAGCAGCGTGTGTGTGTGTGTGTTGTGTGTGTGTGCTGTAAATAAGTTGTGCAAGAGTTGTGTAATGCTTAACAGTGCGTTCAATCATCAAATCGATTGCTGGCAACATGCATCGGCAGTGGAAAGAGTTAACAAATGAAATTGGCTTAATGGCCTGTGCTGTACTCAATAAACGTTTGAATACAGGTTAACTACACAACTAGATGCAAATCTAAGCCTAATGTTTAGCTGACTCCCATATTGGAAATAACATCATTTCAAGGGAACTTTTCATTACATTTTCATTCATTTGTTAAATGTGGACTATCAAAAGTCGAGAAATACTTAAAAAAAAATAAATAAATCAATTTTAAATGCTATGTTAAAAAAACTAAAGCAATCAATTGATATATAAATTAAAATAAAATAATTGGCAAGCCAAATAATTATTAAATTTTAGTTTACAGAGGTTTAAACAGAATTATATGAATTAAAGGAGAAGAACATAAAAAACATAATTAATAATAATAATAAAAAAAAAGTAGATGACATCATTGCCAACGTATTGATAAAACGCATAAAAATGCTACATAAAAACAAGATTTAAAATTATTAAATATTTTTTTGTGAACACAATTGCAAATTTTACATTAGATTCGCAATCAAATCGAAAACAAAGACAATAAAAAAGTTAGAGTAAAATTTGTAAAATTATTGATTATTCGTCTGAACACAATTAAATAATTCTCAAATATTTTTATTATTTTTGTGTCTGAATTTTTAGTAGAAATAGAGTTTTTAAAGTGCTGAATAATAAAATATTTAAGATTATTTAATACTCGTCTGCAACCAATTAAAAACTGAACTAAACTTCCTAAAAATAAAATGAATAAAAAAGCCACAAAACAATATTCAAAATATTCGTCTTAACACAATTAAATAAATATAGATATTTATTTATTTAATTGTTTGTGCAAATTTCTACCGGTAACAAATGGGTTTATTGACATGTTAAACAACACTTGGTTAACTAGATGGCAATATAAGATATTAAATTAATTAATATTCAACTGCAATCAATTAAAAATTGCAAATGAGATGGCCTATTAAAATATAATATTTTGAATTATTAAATGAAAAACTTAAAAGAAACTAATAAAAAAAAGCGATTTTTGTTTAAGTTCCACTATTAGCAAATGCAGTTCTTGATAATAGACTTATAAAACACTATTTAAGGTAATTTAATATTGTTCTTAACACACTTAAAGATATCTCGTGTATGTTCGAAATCTAAGTTTGAGCAGGAAACCACTGGAATTGGAGTGTTCTTCAAGTGTTAGGCAACATTCAGTTAAGACAGGCCCAGCCCAATCTTGTGCCAGCTCACGTTTGGGCCATTAAGCAACCGTTCTAAGCAAAATACACGCACACAAACATGTCGGGAATGGTAACTGTTCTGCAGAAGTGACAAGCATTTCCACATAAATGCTTGCAACACACACAGAACACACATCTTTGAGGCTGCAACGCCCCGTTCGAGCTGAGCTTCATTCATGAAGTTTGAGATTCCGATCTGAGTGCGAGAACAAACAAACAAACAAACAAACACGAAGAGGACGACGACAACATCTAACTGGAATTTCCTGGAATTATGCAAGCTTTAAGATCTGTTAAAACCAGTTTCCCCCAAGGAATTGGTGGGAAAGGGAGGGGCAGCAATAAGGCAAACGACATAATTAATGATTTGAAATTTTCACAAAACCGAAAACTCATAAAAACTTATCGATCGCTGTGCTGGACAGCACAGCAACTTGACAACAACAACTGTCACTACGTCATTGAGGCAGCCACTTTCATGACTTGCCCCAAAAGCCGAAGATATAAATTACATGCAAGCTGTCGACTGACAGCAAAAACAAAGCGAAAAATATAAAGCTAGAATACAAGATGTTGGACATTAATAAAGCTTAGAGCAAACTTAATTAAAACTTACGCTGGAAAATTGTGCGACGTGCGTCAGTTTTTTGGCGAGCAAAAAAACACTTGGCGTGAATTTATCGTTGTGGGCGACACAAACAAAAACATAAGCGAAAATGCGCCTAGAACAAAAGAAATTTCGCGCAAATTTCGCTCGTTTATAATATTAAATGGCAAATGTATCTGTGAGATACGCGATACGCTGGCAATTGAATTATAAAGCAATCATTTCATTCATTTTCGCACACACACACTGCACACAGGGCGCGGGTGGGGGGTGTTTGGGAGGGGGGCAATTTTGCACACACACGCGTCTAAAATACGGTAAAAACACACTTGAACTGCGACCATCGACAGCTAACAACTGAAATGTTCGCTTTATTAACGGTTCAGTTTTTGGATTCTTTTGGTTGTGGGTTTCGGTTTCAGTTTCGGTTTCTGTTTCGGTCTCGTTGTCGATGTCGATGTCGATTTCGATGTCGGGCGTTCTCCAATCGGTTGCGTCCATAAAAACGTCCAGACACGTTCACGTACTCGGCTCAACTGGCAAAAAGTATCTGAGAGCGATGCGAGCAACGCACGCAACGAAACTTGTTTGCTGATTGTTTGTTTGTTTGCGCTCCCTCCCTCTCTCGCTCTCGCTCTCCCTCTCTCTCGGTCTCTCTCTGTCACTCTCGCGTACGAGGCGGACAGTACACGAGCGTGCACATGCACGAGGCAGCCCAACGAATTGGGTAATGCGAAAAGTATCTGAGAGCCAGCTGATAAGCAGTGAGCCAAAGAGAGCGCGTGAGTCAAACTCAAATTGGACTCTCATTGAGTTAGATACATTTGTTGGTTTGAAACTTGGATAAGCCTTAGGTTGTGCGGTTTTTATTTGTTGCACCCGCGAGTGTCAAAGGGGGGTATTGGGTGGGTGTGTGTGTGTGTGGGAGTGTGTATGCTGCAGGTGTGTGCCATGTCGTCATGTGAGGCAAAATGCTTGCAGTTTCCACGAAGTTGTCAAGCCCAATAAATCTTATGCACAACTTAGTTGAGTTTTTTAATTTTTCACATGCTAAAAAATAAAGCTGAGATGTGTTGAAGGCGTCTAATTCATAAGTAGAAACTGTGACGATGACTATAGCAAAGATTGCAAATTAATATTAATCTAATTAAAGTAGACACTTATGTTATTAATTTTATTAAATATTGAATCAGTTATTTTCTTATTTATTTTATTATTTACTTATTTTATTTATTTAAGTTTTAAAAAAGAAAAAATGAAGCTGAGTCCAAGTAAATTTAACAGAACTGCTGAAAGCGTCTACTTTACGGATTATGGCAAATAGACGAATTAATATTCTATATAAATAAAGTAGAAAATTATTTGAATAATTTTCATTTATTATTTATTTAATTAAAAACATCTTTAATAATTTATTTTATCAATTTTTTTCATTTTATTTTATTTAATTTATTTTATTCTTTTTGTTTACTTTGATTATTGTAATTTATTTCATTTATTTTAATTATTTTTTTTACTTAAATTAAATTTATTCATGCATTTCATTTTTATTTTAGATTTATACATTTACAATTTGTTTTTCTCTCTAAAATAACACAGTTCCAATAAGAATAACGTCTTCTTCTTCACATAAGTGCATAGCCCCCCTCCTCTAATTCTTATCAGTTTATCGGCGGATATCAATAGGAATTTAGTGCGTGAAGTTAAGTAAAAGGCACAACTCAAAATGTAAATCGAGATTTTTGGGAGCGGTCATTTGAACAACAACAACATGAAAAAAATGCACTGCTAAAGATAAACAGAGAGCCAGAAAACCAACGGAGAGAGAGAATGGGAGAGAGAGCAAGGTGTTGAGATATAAAAATTAGTTGCTCTGTTTTTGCCGGCATTCAACTCACATGCTCTCTTCCTAACTCTCTCTCTCTCTTGCGCGCCCTCACTCTCAAACGTTTTCTTGCTCAGATAAAAATGCAGTTTTCCTCGCATATGCTAGTTCAACTAAGCGGCCACAGATGGCGCTAGCGTGTCGTAGATAAGAAAAGTTGCCCAGCAAATGCAGTTTCAATGTTTTTGTTGTTTGTTGTTTTTCTCATTCCATTTGTTTGTTGGTTGCAAATCGAGTTAAGCAATATATGTGGAGGGGGTGGGGGGGGGAGGAAAGTCACATTCTTGGAAAATGTATGGCAAAAAGCGTTGCCGGTTGTTGGCACAAATGCAGCGTAATCAGTTTTTTGCGCCGCGACTCCGGGTTTGGTTCTGGTTCTGCCGGAAGTTGCAACACGTCGCCGTAGACTAACGCATATGCTGCTGCCTAAGTGTAACGATGTCGTTGTCGGCCGACACACCCCAACAATTGCAACCCCATCCGCCCCCCCCCCCAATATTAATCGCAAATTTTTCAAAATGCAAAAAGCAGCTTGAAAGTTGCGAGTTGCGAGTTGCAAGCTGAGTTATTGCTTTGGCTGGCTTGTTTCCATTGTTCGACGCCCCCCGCCCCCTCAAACCACACTTTCTTTTTTTGTGAACATGTGTGAACAACTGCATTCAGAGTATCTCAAGCAACCCCCAAACATACACACACACACACGCGCACACACACACTGACATACTTCAACATAGGCATCTGCCCTCGAGGCAGCGATTAATCATGAAATTCTCACAGAAAATATCCATTAGATACGAATTAAGTCATAATTGAGAGTGCAGGCCGTGCCACGTTGAAGTGCAGCTCAAAATACGCCTTGGGGTTGATTTGGGGGTTGTTTTGGGGGGTTGCATTCTGCGCCTCTCTCTTTGTCGCTGCTGCTGCATAAATGAAGTTCGCCTCGGGGAATTATGTGCCTCAAGTGTCTGCGACATATTTATTATCCATATGCATCACGCATGGAATTGAATATGCTTTGAAGCTGAATTTAAGGACTTAAAGACTAAAGAATGAGAGAAATTGGTGCATGCCACAGCCGAGTAGCTCTAATTACAGTTGAAAATTCACTGAATGTGTGTTCGTTTGCAATGAATCAACATTTATTTTTGCACATATCCTGATACAATTCTTTACTGCGTCCTGTTGCTCTAGGTAGAACTAGAAGTAAACAAGGTTGCAGCAAATAAGTCGATAAGGATAATTAGTGCACTCTGAAAAGGACACCATCAGACCAAAAGTCACCTTAAGCAGCTAAATTGCGATTTTGAGCAGGAAATCGCGTCTGGCAGACTGGGGACAGAAAAACACTTTCAAATTGTAGCCAAAAAATCATTTTTCATTTATTTCATAAATTGAATTAATCAGCAAATAATTCAAATTTTATTTTTATATTAAATTTCACATAATAATTATTAATTTAATTTTTTGATCTCTTTTTTAGTTTGCTGCAATTGCAATTTTCAAGTTCAACACACGCAGCATTTTTTTTTATATATTTTTAATTCAAATTGCAACAGCATAAATATGAAATTTTATTTGAATTATTTTCTGATATAATACAAATAAATAAATAACGGTAACAAAGAATTTTCGACCCCAAAAATGGATGCTTAACATAGAATATTTATCAAAGCATTTATTTAAAAATAATTTTGTGCTTTGACTAACATATTTTATGCATATAACAAATGATGGCAGATGTTGATTTAGCCACGTGAATGCGAATTCAAGCTAAAAACAAAATTTGCATTAAACGAGCTATTTTTGGGCTTATTTTCATTTGTTTCGCTATTGAGATAAGCAAAATGTTTTTAATAGAAAATGTCATGAAAAGTAGCAAAAAGAGAGGCGAGTTTGCTGCAAAAGCAATAATTAATAATTAATAATTAATTAAAATAATAATAATTTAATAAAGTACTAGAAAAAGCCGTTAGTTTTATGGCATTTTAAATATAATATAATAAAATATAATTTAATATTTATTATAATATTTTGTAGCTTCCATTTGTAGAGCATCATTTCAAATGCCAAATAGTTAGGCACATTAGGCAATTATCTATGCCTCGTATATATATATATGTATTTATGTATATATGTACAAGTGTGCGCATATTACGAATCCGCTTAAGCAAATATTAATTACACATTATTAATTTCCGTGCTGGGTCGCCGCAGAGGAATATGAAAAATGATGTGCTTCCTCGTCGGCCAGGTTGGCCTGGGAAGTGGCCCGGCTATTATTTAAATGAATTGTTTTGAGCGGACAACTCCGACAACTATAACAACAATAACAACACTAACAACAAAAACAACAACAATAACAATAACAGCAAATATTTTTGGTCGTTTTCCTTTCCTTTTTTTTGTGTTTTATTTTGTTTTGTTTTTGTGTGTGTGGCAAGCGAAAAAAATGTTGCGCGTGGGCGAAACTTATTTTTGTTTTTGTTTTGGTTGGTAGCTGCGACCAGTTTCGCACCGCCCTGCCCCTGCCCCTGCCCCGCCCCCCGCAAGGGCCCGAGCGGGGTCCGTGGCCTATCTCGATTATTGTTTAATACGCTGTCATTAATCAATTTGTTTGCCATTGTTTGGGGCCAACGGTAGTTGGATGTCTTTGTGGCCAAATTAATTATGCGCCCAGATCTGAGATGTGTGTGTGTGCCGCGTTGCGGGCCGATAAGCAGCAAAAATGTGCCAAAAGTAAGAACAAAACGTGCAACACAAAATATATTAACAAGTGCACAAAATAGTGACAAATAATTTGCCGCATAATAAATGACTTTGTTTTGCTCGTTGTGTCGAGAATAATTGATTATGTTTTCTTTGCCCCAAAAACTGAATCAAAACAACAAAAAAAATATGTTTAGGCGGAAAACCCTAACTAAATAATGAAGCAAAAAATTGAAAGTGAAGACAAAGTGGTTGCACAAAGGTCCATTAAGTAAGCTCCTCAAATGCGGGTCAAATGTCTGTGGAAGGCAATAAGCAAATCTTAATATGTATACATATATATATGTATGTATATATATATGTACATATATATATATGAAGTCAGTCACATTGGAAAATCAACTAAAATCGCATTTTGACATTTTGATATTTGATATTCATTCAATTTAAATAAATGCAGTTTCTATTGCAAAAGGCTTTGTCAAATAATTGCATTTTAAATGCAATATTGACTTTGCCATATTTTCATTTGGGAATTTTCGCATTTAAAAGTGCTCTTTTTACGATTTTACAAGTGCCTCATTTACGGACTGTGCCACTTGACAATGTTTTTGCCCCAAAAGCTGCTTCTGATTGCACCTCAATTCTCGAATTGCACTCGATGGCAAATCCAAAAATATTCAAAAGTACCTCAAACAAACTTAAATCCGTATGAATAATTGTTTAAACGAATTTATAGAGACATATTCAAGTGTGTGCGTGTGCGTGTGTGTGTGTGTGTGTGCGTGTGTTCAATTACGAATTGCTCAATGTGTGTGTTTGTCATAAATAATTTATATTACATGCCAAACGGCGATGTCAATAGAGACATAAGTGCGCACAATCAAAAGCAAATCAAACAGATTGACACAGACAGTTTTACATATATATATATATATATATATATATATATATATATCACACAGCTGCAGGGAGAAAGATAGAGGGGAGAGGCAGAGAGGGGATCTACCCTTGGGGCATAAAAGCGCAAGCCGAGTGCAGGCCATAAAAAATTGAAAAAGCAACCAAAACCAGTAACAAAAACATTTGACACCAACATCAAATTAACATAGACACTTACACATGCCACAACAGCAACAACAGCAACAACAACAACAACAACAGCAACATATTCGTTTTGTTGCTGCCTCGCGGTCTCTGTCCAAAAATCACAGTTGGACGTCGAAGAAGAAAAAAACGGGAAAAAAAATACCTGCAACACTTGTAAGTTCAGTTATTGTTGAGGCAGTTGTTTTTTATATATTTATATTTATATTTATTTTTTATGTTTATGGCAATATGCACTTTGTTGTGTCTGCTTTTTTATACCTTGTTTGGCATTTACCAAATTCTTGTACGACAAATTGCCTCGGCAGTGCACCCATAAAACTATTTCTTGTTAGATTCCAACAGGTGTGCGCCGCAAACCGTTTTGATTGCCACACAATGCTGCTTGAAAGTGCCTTTGAGTTGCTGCATGAATCTTAAGAAGTGATTTATTTATTTACGTATGTCATGTTGCCACAGAACAAACAAAATATGATTATGAGATAAATAAATTTATGCGATTTCTGGAGGTATTTAGTTGGTGCCACATTTCTGATTGGGGAAAACCTGGCAACAACTCAGTTGAGCAGAAGTGCATGCCAAAATGATAATCTCGAGACAAGAGTTTCAAATTTGAGTTGCAAATCTAAGAAATAAACTAATCCGGATGCATTGCATGATCAACTCTAGTGTTATCAATGGAGAGTGCTATCGAAGGTTTAGACAAGGAATCATTTCTAGTTTAAAGGATCGGTCTAAAGGGAAGTGCAAATTGATTTTACCTTCCACAATTTTGTAAGTTAACCATAGAATTAACATCTGACATAGCACGATGATTAGTTAGGGAGGAAAGGTCAACCAGGTGCAGTCTATCGGAGGAGTAAGAGTTACTTTTGCACCGATTGCAATCTGACTTGCCTTTCAATCTGACTGCTATATGAATGCCAATTCTGATTGGATTCGCAATGTTTGGCAACATTCAGCTTACTGCTCGAATTCCAACTCGGTGCACATAATTAGCACGGCTAATTAGCAAATCTCTGCGAGCACAACGTACTAATGAGAAAGAAGAAGAATTGCAATATTTCAATCCAGGTGAAATTTATATTCCAACTGGCAACAGCTCACCGACATAGCCAAGTCAAAACTATTTCGCTTCCAATAAAAGTTGCAGCCAGCTCGTAAAATTCCGCAACTCAACGCAATGCAACGCAACGCAGCGCAGCATAACGGAACATAACGTAACGCTTAACGTAATAGCCTTTCATGTTTGCTTAGTAACCCACATCAATTCTAATCGCCTGTAGCTTTAGCCAACACCAACATACAAACATGCCACACACTCACACACATACAGGGAGTGGCAGAGAGGGAGTGAGGGGGAGCGAGGGGGGGGTTTATCTCTGTTGTATAACCACCCACAACATCAGAGCAGCAGGCAAACGATTTATGGCATGCTTTCACATACTTTCACCTAGGGAGTATTCCTGGCCATGTGCATAGTTGTGGTTGCTGCCACTGCTGCCACTGCCACTGCCACTGCCACTGCCACTTGTTCTTCTTCTTTTACATGTTCTTGTTCTTGCTGTATGGTTTGGTTTCGGACTCGCCCGAGGCAAGACATATATATATATCTGGCTATATACATATTTATATATATATACATATTTATAGTCAGTGCCCGTTCTGGCTAGTTTATGGTAGCATATTAATTTTGGCATTGAAACGAGGCTAAAATGCAGGTGCAATTGTTTTGTGGCATTGTCCAACACGTGCAACCAAGATTGATGTGCGCACCTATATACATATTTATATATATATATATATATATATATAGAGTAGAATATAGAAGTACAATAATAAAGTGTGGAAGCCCTTAAACTCTTGCATAAATATTTTGCGTGCAGGAATAATTCCAAACATAATTTACCAGATTTAAATTTAGTCCAAGTCTCGAAACATTTTTGGAAAATTCTTTTTAATATGTGGCACATCGCATGCGCTGGCTGCCAAACTTTGCAACATGATCCCAACTTTTCCATATTTTCCCATATGGATCAGTTGGAACAACCCGGCTTCCTCGACTTTTATCATTAGCTAGCCATTTTTTATGGTACAAAAAAAAACTCTTGCCACATTCGAAACTTTAGCCGAGCAAACTTTAATTTCTAAATCATAACTTTTATTTTTGCTGCAGCTGCACAGATTCTGTGCTGGGTGGCTAGTTGCAAGTTAGTTGGGTGCCAGTTGCAAGCGGTAAGTGCCTAACAATGAATAATCTATATGTATAGGAAAATATTCAAAAATGCATTACATTAGCTGGATGCTTAGCGATGAGATATGTCATGTACATTATCAGTTTCAGTCACACATGCACGAAACTTTGAATGCAGTTTCAGTAGGATTTCATGTATAAATCGAACGGATCTGCAGGTCTTCAACTAAGTGCTCTATCCAATGACCCGCCCAGAATTCCTGGCGAAAGTTTCCTGCCCAGATCGAGCGACATTCTCCTAGAGAAAGGGCGCAGTCGACATCCACTGCAAAAACACTTTGATTGCATTTTTTTTTTTTGGTTTTTCAACCACTTTCTATTTTTCTTTCGAGTCGTTGCAAAAACTTTTCAACAGCAGCTTGACACAAAGAGCACAAAAAAAGCAAATGAAGCAAGAATGCTCTACTAAATAGTACTCAACCAGAATTATACCCTGCAACAAATGAAGCAAGAATGCTCTACTAAATAGTACTCAACCAGAATTATACCCTGCCCCAGACGAAATCAAGCAGACCTTCATGGATCTGAGCACTGTGAGAGTCTGATTTAAGCTGCTGCTTCTATTCCTCAATAATATATATTAATAATATATATATAAGGAACTACATATTATATCTAAAACTATACATTATATACACCAAATAGGGCAAACCCCAAGTTGACCTTCACTCGTCTACTGCCCCCAAAACCAAGTATGTCATCAACTTAATTTGATTTCTAATTAAAGTATATTCAAATGTTTAAAATTGGAATATCTATAATTTAAATTAATAATATTAATATTAATATTATTTATATTAATATTTATTATTTATATTATTAATATTAACAAATAATGTTTAACTAAAAAACAAAAAAAAATGTAAAAACAACATTTTTGCGCTGTTTGAATAAGACACTTTAAAAAGAAAACATTGTAAAACTTATTCTTTGAATACTTAAATGTAAAATAAAATAACAAAATTTAAAATATTAGAATATAAAAATCGATTTGATTGTGTGTGTTTCGATTACATAAATTACACTGTCTAAATATGCATTTACTTGTGAACTTGAAGCAAAACCAAATAGTGAAATCATGCTTTGCAAACAAGGGCTACAAATGTTTGTGGGACATCCAAGTTCCAAGTAATTCTCATCACCAAATGGATTCGATACAATGGATTCGATTTCGATGACACAGCACTTAATTTGCAGTTGAAAAGCATTTGGGAATGCGCTTAGTGGTTATGGAAAGCCTCTCAATTTCCAAGTGCCAGTTTTGATGAATGGACAAATGTCTGTCAAAGCAATAAATAAAAACAAAAAAAAAGCAAATAAAATATAAAAAAAAACTTGCAATATTATTTATTAGTAAATGTGATGTAAAAAGTGAATAAATAATCGATGTATATACATACTTGATCATCATATGGACAGCTGCAGTCTTGTCTTCTACATTGCTTGTGGCACATCTCAATAACACCCACTTTGATGCACTTTCTAAGTGCAGGGTATCTCAGCAGAGAACTTCGCATAATTTAGTTGCCATGCCATTTAAATGGAGCACAAGTGTAACTAATCTCAAAGCGGCGACGATAGCAACGACGTCATCGTGGTTTTTGTGCCTTTCACTAAATGCGGCAACGAGAAAAAACATACAAAAAAACACAAAAAAAGACAAAAAAGCCAAGAAAAAGACAAAAAAAAGGCAAGAAAACGACAGAAAAAACCTGAACCAGAATACATGAAAAAAACACAACTAAAAAGACGGCGTTTTGTTGCTTTTTTCTAGGTTAGCCGCAGAATGAAGTTCGAATGCAAGGAGCAAAGCGGCTTTTGTTGTGTGTTAGCCAAAGGCACCTGCGGACCAAGTCGAAAGAAGGCCAAAAATATGGCAAGCCAAAAGCAAAACCAAAGCCAAACCAGAGAAAAATCCGTTGACATTTCGTGCCTTCTCGTTGCAATTAAAAGTTGTTAAAGACAACCAATGTGGGGCAGGCTTTGTAATTGATTTGCCAGGTATGCGGCTACGAAGCCAACCGAGTACAATACAAATTAAATCTGATCAACATTTAATTAACAACGGCACCGAACAGGAATCCCCATCCGTTGGACGTGCAACTGGCAGACTACACATGTGTGAAGCGGGGGAGCGAAGGCAACTTTGTTGTGTAGCGGCAAGAAGTTGAGCTGCATGCAAAACTATTAAAAACTTTGACCTAAAAATAATAAAGCATCAAATTTACTTGCAGCAGCTTTGTGTGTGTGTGTGTGTAACAGGACCATTCACGTTGCAGACAATGATGCACTCGAGCAACAAAAGAGATGTAGGCTTCCGGTGAAGTGGGTGTGGACTGCGGACTCAACTGGACTGGACACTGCCCCATGTGAAATGCATAGGAAATAATAAATTTCAAGATGAAAGTGGATAAGGCAACGTTTACTCAGTTTGCTGCAGCCAAAATTGAATAAGAAAATATGTTCGCATTTTGTGGATGCTCTTTTGTTGTAGAACTCGAAATAATTGATTCACTTTGCTTAAACTATTTACCAATTTTGGTTTTTCAATAATTGATGGCAGCAACAATCTAATTGAATTCGGTTGCTTTTCATTTGTTGCTGAAAAAAATTGAATTCAAATAAACTTAAAATAATATTTCAAATTTCTGTATTTAAATGCAAAATTTGTTGCATGAATTGGGGAAAACGCTGAAAAAAACTCATTTGCACTGTAAAAGTCGAAAACAGTTGCTTCAAATTCAACTTATTAAGTTGAAGTAATTTTATATTTGATTAATGTAATTCACATTTTGTATTCAGCTTACATTTAAAACATTATCCTAATGCCATCGGGGATTAGAATTAAACTGTGAACTCATCGAAAATGCGGCCAATAACAAGCAAACTTTTTGTCAAAGTCCGTCAATGGCCGGGCCAATATAAAAGGAGCACATCATGTTGGAACTTTTTAGCTGAAACTCGACGCAAGCTCATTAAAATACCAAAAAATAAAAAAAACAACAAAAATAAAATAAGTAAGAAAAAATAAAAATAAAATCAGAAAGATAAGAAAGCAGCAGAGAGAAGCACGCAATGAGTGGAGTCGAGGAGAGTTCCTGGAAATCGGGGTGATGATTGGCTCCCAACGAGGCTCCCACAACCGCAGCCAGTGCGGAATGTGACTCGAGCTACTTGCCTCACTTCACAGCGGCATTGATTACAGGCAGCAGCAGCAATGTAGAAAAAGCCAAACATGAGTGGCAAACAAATTATTACAAGTGCAGTTGAAAAGTATGTGGCGGCCACTTATCAACATAATCAACAACAAATACCTGGACACGCCTGAGTGCAGTCGCAGTCAACATAGTCGCCCGGGGGACCGGCAGCTAAAATATTTTTGCAATGGCAACGCTGGCGGCTCCCTTTGTGCAGAGAGCAGCTACAGCCAGGGCTGAGCTATGACTATGCCACTGCCTCTGCCTCTGCATGTGCCTCTGCCGATGCCTATCGACAGCACCCTACGGATCGCCGAGCTACTCGCGACCAACAATGTTGATGTTGATGTTGATGACGACGTGGATGTTGTCGTCGTCGTCGTCGTCGTCGTCGCCGTCGTCGTCGTCATCATGTCACACACAAGCAACCACACTGTGGGGTCCCCGGCTGCCGCTTTTTGAAATGAGCAGCGCTTGTTGGATCCGGTCAGGTCTGGCCGGGCCTGTCCTGTCCTGGGTTCGATTGAGTTCCCAGCCCCGCTGCTCTCAGGCAGCGCCTCTCAACTTCATCATCGTCTGCGCCAGCGTCGTCATTCCGTTTTCTGTCAAATGTTTTGGCTTAATGATGGCATTGATGGATGGATCACACGTAAGCGGCAGTCATTTAGTAATTTATCTCAAGACATTTCAAATTAATAGACCGCAACTCTCACAATCCGTCTCCGCAGAGAGAGAGCCAGCCAGATTCGAGGATTGTGTAACCTGGCGATTTTGATCGCCATTAGAAATTATGTGCAATTTTTGTCAAATTATGAAAATTTATGGCTTGTTGCTGTTCTCCAGTCTCGGATCTGCCTGTGAGAGCCGAGCTAATTAGCGCAGCTGCCGCCACTTGCCTTTCAAGCTCGATAAACTCTTAATTAGGCGCAGTTTAGTTAATGGGCCGCTCTTCTTTCAGGCCACATGTAAATTGAGTCTCAACCGATGTGTGGCAAGACAGTTAAAGTGACGGTCAATGCACTTGCAACACTCTCAAATACTTCCCGACTTCGAATTGGGAAAACGAATCCAGACAGAGTGAACCATGCCTAATAGAATGTATAATAAATATAAAGATATATATATATATATATAAAAATATAATATATATATATATAAATATATATTTAATACATAAATCTTTCGAGCTTACTCGACTATGATATACCCTGAATCCAGTTCATAAATATATTCTAGTTTCATTGCCAAAATTCCCTTTGAAAAGTCTTGCACCCAAATGTGAGAAGGTCTTCAAGTGCACTCGGGGACACAGGGACTACAGAGTAAAGAAAACATGTATTGCTATCGGTAATCGAAATGTATTGATATTCCTCAAACGGTGGCAGTTATCGATAAAATAAAGCAAACTTGATCTGCGCCTGGTATTCGAGAACCTATATGCCAAATTTGAAGTCTCCAGCTCTTATAATCTCTGAGATCCGCGTGTTCATATAAACAGACGGATAGACGAACAGACGGATATGGCTATATTGACACGTCTGTTGATTCTGATCTAGAATATATATACTTTATGGGCTCGAAGATGCTTCCCTCTGCCTCTTACATACATTTGCATATAACCATTACACCCTTTAGGCCCAAATCGCCCAAAATCTGTACAGATTTATGTGCCATAGTTGTTGGCCATTTACACTTTGTTCCATTACTTATACATATATACTTATATATATATATATGTATATACCTAAATATCCTTAAAGCTGCATTTTTGAAGTCATTTGCGCCTTAACCCTTGCAAATCCAACCTTTGCTGTGGCATCTGACTGTACCGCTTTGCTAAGCCTGTTGCTGCAGCATGCATTACAAGCGCCTGTCTAGCTTGCAACATTTGAATGGCCGCAACTATCGCTTGCTTTCGTTGCAATTCGATCAATTTACAATATATGTATTGGCATTCCATGCCACATGCCACATGCCACAGTCGAGACAAGCTAAGCCCAAGAATTGCAATGCGTAGATCCATTTGCCTCATGGTGCACAGCATTAAGCGCAGACAATTGTCTAATTAGCTGGAGCAACTGCAACTGCAACGCACGATGGGAAAGCAATAGGAGAGGCATGCAACTGTAGCATGAAAATGTCGTGTTTGCCTTTGGACCTTAAACCAATGCCGAAAAGTGAGGCAGCGGCAGAGTCCAGCAAACTACAGAGTACAGCAGACACTAAGCCACTTGTCACTTGCAACTTGCCACTTGCAACATTGCCAGTTGGTGGCGTTGGCGATGCCGTCACGTAATGAGCGCATTACGCACATCGACTAAGAGCTGTCCTTGGGAATGGAGTGGTGTGGAATGGAGTGGAGTTGCAAGTCTGCAAGTATCTGGTGCTGGGGCACGATGATAACAAGCTGGCCTGCTGCTCGGCTAGCTCGTTATCCTTGTCACATTATCGCCTTAGCCGAATACCGGGCGCGCGTTGCGTCTTGAGTGTGCAACATTGTTACGGATAGCCGCCGACGCTGGCACACGGATGGCTTGTGTTGTGGTTGTTGGGCACGCGCAGCGCCTGTTGAGTGTGGCAAAGGACAATGCCTCAGACCGGACTGAGCACTGTGGCACCACCCCAGCCCAGCACCATTGTGGCACTTCTGCGTGCTGCGTGTGTGTGTGTTTCTGTGCTCAAGTAGCGAAAGGCCTTAGGCTGGGATTGCAACAAGCTGGGGCTGATTTTTCTCAATTCTTGTTTTTTTTTTTTGCTTCTTTGTTGTTGCACTACTTCAAGTTTGCTAGTTTGGCGCAACGCCAGCTTGTGGCACACAGTCAGACAGCCAATGTTGCACTCATTTTAAGGCCACGTCGCCGACGCAGCTGACAGGCGGACAGAATCCAAGACTGCATTTTGCAACATGTTTCCACCACAGCAGCAACAGCAGCCGCAGCCACAGCAGCAGCGGTCCCCAAACCCCCTAACCCCAAACCCCAAACCACGTTCCACTTTGGTTTCTGTTTGCGGTCTGCGCTTGACTCTTGCAGGTGTGCTTCACACGACTTGTCAGTGTCAGCATTAGATTTTTCCTTTTTCTTTTGCATTTTTCTTTCTTTTTCTTTTTTTGGTTTTGGGTTTTCGCAGTCAATTCGAGAGCATGTGGCACACACAAAGTGCCTGAAAATGTTCAGAAATATTTGAATGCACTTGCTTCTTTTTTTTTTGGGCGAATTTTGAATGCCGGACAAACAACTGCAAGTGCCAAAAAAAAATGTTTCTCTTTGCATATAAGTCTATCCAAAAAATATCATGCCGAAAAACTACTCTTGAGAATTAAATATATTCACCTTGAGCTGATAATTGTCAGCAATGGATTTTGTGTTACTTAATTTAAGTGTGTTATTACGACATTTTTTAGCTTATAAGTTTAATCCGAGAACGGTCCAATTTCAGTTTCAGATGTTTGCATTTTGAGATAACATGATTTTCCAAGCTTGTCTGATTAATTTAAGTCCCTGTCAACGAATTCCAACTGCATTCGAAATATTCAAGAATATATAAAGCACAAAAACAAATCTCCAGTAAAATATATATATCAAATGTATAAAAAGAGGTCACAGAACAAGAAACCAGCTATAAATCGAGTGCTGGCATAATAATCGCATTAAAGTGCGAGTTAAACTTCATTTTACTATGATATTTATGGTACATAATAACTAAGTCACATTCCTCTGCTTATGAGCTATATATGCTGGCAAGTTACGACTTCAGATTGCCCAACTATTTATTATAATAAAAATAAAAATGTTACTGCAAGAATATAAAAGAACATTTGCAAGGGTCCAAAGCGACTGCTTAGAATTTGGATCATTTATTCAAATTTGTAGATTTATTTTATACTTTTCTAGCTTTAAAGTTGACTGCACATTCTTAACATTTCGCAATTCCATAAAACACGATAAACACCTTTCTGTAAGCAGACCAATAATCAAGAAAGAAACTTAGAAATTGAAAAGAATTTAATTTCCATTTTGTGGTTAGTTACGAATGTTGAATGCACCTCCACGAGTGTAATGGAATATAGAAAGTGGAATCGGAATATTAAATAAAATCATTTATATATATTTAAATAATTATGTATATTTAAATATGTACAAATGTAAATATGTAAATATGTAAAGTTCAACAGCCTGTCGCCATGACTCGCCTTCAGTATCCAGCTGAGAGTCCGTTTAGTTCGGGCAGCACATCAAAATTAATGATGCAATGAAAACCGCTAAATAAGGCCGAAACTAGCGGCTGTAATGGGGCAGGTGTTGTTGCTGCCCGGGGGGAGACTGTTGCGCACGTATAACGCTGACGCCGGCCAGTGCAACATTTTGTGCGGAACAAAAGGCTTGTGGTTAGCCACCGTGGCCACTGCTACCTGTTGTCAGTGTCCGCCACCAAAAAGTCCATATGTCAAGCGAGTAAGCTGCAACAACAGCAACAACAGCAACAACAAAAACAAGAGTAACAAGCAAAAATCAATTTCGGTGCGGCAGAAACATCAACAAGCAGCATTTTCAACGGATTTGTAACGCCATCAAATTAGTTACGCCAAAATGCAGCTGCGCAGACGCACAACTCATGCCCCTCACCCGAACTCCTTGCTTCTGCCGCGCTGCACCGATTGTTGCCACCCCAACCCTTACCCCTGGCAACGGTTACAATTTCCAAAATTTTAAAGTACGGATCTAGTAAATGAGACAATTGAGAGTACTTCGCCATCAGTGCCCGACTTAGCCATACCCTAATAAATCTGCGTAGCTTGAAAAAAATTTCATTTGAATCGGATCAAAGTAAAAGTTTTTAATTAAAGATTTTTTAAAAGCTCATTATGAAAAAATGATTATATTCGAATGCTTGACGTGTGTCAAAATATGAACAAACACAGATCTGAGACAATGCGACCATTTTGAAAACTATAGTTGTAATTGAAATCAAGGAATAAATAAATTGTGAAAAATAAAATTAAAATTGTAAATTTAAATTTAAAATTAAAAAGCAATAATAAAAAAAACCTAATAAATAGATAATGACAAATAATAATATTAAACTTCAAAAACTGAAAAATTTACAATGAAAAAATAATTTATAAATTTAGAGATTTTGGTCGTAACTTGAAGTATATTAAATATGGAGTTTACTTGCGCTCTAAGATAAATTTATTAAATCAAATACTTTTTACTCATAAATATTTAGATTTTTACCACTTCTCGTCCCCATCCACTATAGCTTCACCTTCTAGTCTTAAGTTGAATTAAGACACGTAATTTTCTTGGCTAATTTGCATTACTTAGAAATGATATTCTCATAAAGCCGTATAAATTTAAGTTCTGCACTTATCGATATACGATATAAAATCGAAATCAAACGGATAATAGCTATGTGGCAACCCTGTTTGACATTGTTCCGATACTGCTGGGTAGGCAGTAGTCGAGGCAAGCGATCAGCAGATCATCGATTTCTGCAGAGCATCGAAAGCCAGTCTGCACTTATCGATATACGATATAAAATCGAAAACAAATGGATAATAGCTATCTGGCAACCCTGTTTGGCATTGTTCCGATACTGCTGGCTAGGCAGTAGTCGAGTCAGGCGCGATGTCAGCAGATCATCGATATCTGCAGAGCATCGAATGCCAATCGATTGCAAATCCAAATATCATTCAGCACACGCACATAAATATTTATAATAATAAATAATAAATTATAATAATAAATAAACGAAATAATGATATCTAATTTGCCGTCCACTCTAATCTAATATACCCCGTACAAGCACGGTCTGCACGAAGTAAACCAGCTCACAACATTGAACGCTGACATTGCGGTGTATCTATGCCAGGCGGCGTGGGCGAGACGCCTCAGAGCTGAGATGTAGATTGCGAGCCGTGTGAAGAAAGAGTGGCAAGGAGGAAGGAGGGGCGCGACCTGTTGTCAAACGCATTATGGGTCACTAAGCCGTGTCTTCATTGTTGCACAAAGTCAATAGACTTTGCACGCACACATCCGCTACCTCCCTCCCTCTATCACACTCACTCACACTCTGTCTCTGTCTCTCTATCTCTCTCTCTCTCTCTGTTTCTGTCCCTTTTTGCTGAACGCAGCAAGTGCAGTCATGATTGACATGCTATACGCGCTTGAATCGTCCACTTTGGGGGCATGCCACTCACCAGCGTTACTCTTGGCTTAGTTTATAAACTCAGCGAGAGTTTTTATACCCTGTATCAAGTGCAAATGGGGTAGAAAGGACATCATCGAGTTAGGCAAATGTAGGCAGTTTTTCTGCGTTTTTTACACATTTACGTTGAAGATACGCAGAAAAAGCTATTTTCATTATCTTCTTTTTGACATTTAAATCAATTTTGAATTAGATGATCCCGAAAGAAAAAGAAATACAAATACTGATCAGATTCGAATTTTATTGCTTGCAACAAATGCTCTACCAATTTTACGAGTACAACCAGAAATTTTATAAAAGTTAGTTTTATTGAAATTTTAATTTAATATGCATAAATATTAAATTCTGTTCACATCAATTTTTTTTTTATTTCTCCATGTCTACTGTATTAATAAGTAATTAATTAAAATCTTGTATTTAAATTTACAAATTTAATTCATAAAAATTAAATTCTATTTTTAATTTTAATTTATTGCATTTTTACAAAGAGAGTCATAAATAAAAATTTGATGACTGAGTGCAGGGCATCTTATAGTCGGGCAGGCACGTCTTGCTTTTTTTCTGCCATTCATAGTTTGCTTTTTTTTTTGCTTCTCTTCTTTGCGTTTTCTATGCTGTGTAATTGAAATTACGTGACACTTTGCATATGCACTGGATTCAAATTGAGTTTCGAGTTGTTCGTTGCACAGTGCAATGGTGCGGGGGGAAAGGAGGCGGAAGGGCGTGGAGCGGGAGTGTGATTGTGTGTCCATTGTGGCACGCGTGTCTTCGACTTTCTCCAGCTGTTGTTGGGCTTGTTGTTGCTGCTGTTCTTGTGGCAAACCGAACGTAGGTGGCAGCTCGGAACTTTAACAAGTGCATTCAAGTGTAGTCGAGAGAATGAAAAATTCCCCTATCAATTGGGACGGACTATACGTCGGCGGAGGCACGCACGTATTCTAGGGATAGTCCTAAAAAAAAAAATGGAACCAAAAACCAAACTAATTAGTTGCAGGCGTGCTGGGTCTTAAGGGTCCACAGCGGGCGATTTGTTTATGAGAGCGCAGGATTAACGCCGCAGTAGCTCAGGATATCTGCAACAGCTGGAAATAAATGGAACACACATCCATATTGAGGCAGTCAAAGTAATAAAGAACAAACTCACTTTACAGCTGCAGTATAAAAAATTATTTCACTTAAAGGCGAAGTTCTGCAGTACAAAATGGAATTTAGGCGTACCTTATATAAATAGAATTTAAGTTGTGATAAATCAAGCAAAAACGACGAAGATTATGTATTTTTGTGAGTCGGAGTCATAAACCATATTCAAATATTCCATATTTGTGCCGCTATAATGTTTCAGCATATTTTATTTCGATTGTTGCTATGGGGGCTATTTGATATAGTCGCCCCACGATGAGGGTATTTTAGATAAATGTGTGAAACATTTGAGATACTCTTCTTTCAGAAAAATAATTTCTAATCCGATTGGATCTATGTATTATGTATAAATATATCATTATAATATATAGGTAAAAGAACAGGACCTATCTAAACTGGGTAATTATAAAATCGCCTTAACTAGGAGAAGATGTAGTATAGGGATATATGGTTTGATATCCAAAGACGTAGAAACCTTCAGCCCATCAAAGATTCTTGAAATTGGGCAAGAGCTATAGGCTCAGAAGGGGCACAATACATATAGCAGGTCCCAGTGCATATATCCCAACAATCAAAATAATAATAATACATCAATTTTTGTAAAAGATTACTATTAATTGACACGTGAAATAATCCCATATTTATTGTTTATGAAGGGATGTTTCAAAATGTTGAGTAGTCTGTTTAAATAGTTTATTTGTAAACAATTTTTCGAAAACTTCTTCATATATGCAAAATTTAATTTATAGCTTGACATCAATTATCTTGTCATTCACTTATCTATCTTTCTATATCTTTGCTTAAGCAAAAAAACATTTGAAGAAAAAAAAACTTTGTCAGAAGTGGGATTCGAACCCACGCCCTCAGAGAGGACCAGAACGCTCATTCAAATTCGCCTATCTGTGATAGGCAAGAGTTTTACTTCTCTTGAGTCTGGCGCCTTAGACCGCTCGGCCATCCTGACATGTCGGCGGCTGGTGGAAAAAAGTGAAATTTGTGTACCTGAGAGCCAATTAAGGATCCAAAAATATAATTCGAAAAATAAAAATGCGTTAGATATGTTTATGTGAAATAATATTAAACATGCATTATTATTGTTAAATCAAATGTAGGATATAAAATATAACAAAGAGACTGGAGATTTTCATAAAACACGTTAAAAAAAAAAAAAACTATTTGTCAGAAGTGGGATTCGAACCCACGCCCTCGAAGATTAAAATTAAATATACGACATAAAATATTACAGCAAGACTGGAGATTTTCATGGAAAATGTTAAAAAGAAAAAAAAAGTATTTGTCAGAAGTGGGATTCGAACCCACGCCCTCAGAGAGGACCAGAACGCTCACAACATTCACACCTATCTGCGATAGGCAAGAGTTTCATTGCTCTTGAGTCTGGCGCCTTAGACCGCTCGGCCATCCTGACATATGTGAATCGAATGGGAAAAAGTGAAAACCGTATACCCGATAGATAACTAGGAATCTAATAATACAATTCGAAATATAATTAGTTTAAATAACTTCTCTACAATCACTTAATTTAGAATTACTCTTTTCAAACAATGTATAATTCCGTAATACATGTTTATGAGATTTAATATTAAACATGTAAATACGTGGGACTTGCATTTAAATAGAAAATAACATGGAATAAATTAAAAAAAAATAAATAAATTATTTGTCAGAAGCGGGATTTGAACCCAAGCCCTCAGAGATGAACAGAACGTGTACATGTGCACACAATATAAGTTGTATCTCATTAGTCCATAAAGAGAGGGATAAGAATACACAGCTCCTGTCTCCGTCGTAGCGAATTAACGGTCAGCTGTTACCTATTTATGTTAGTGAGTACAAGCTATTTATAGAACCAGCATCGAGAGCAAAACCGAAAATGTTGATATAGCAAAGCGAGCAGGCGGCAGCAGAGAAAGTGGTTTCTTGAAATAAACAAATGTTACTATTTGCGTGATGTTGACAGTGTGTGTGTGTGTGTGCATGTGCGTGGGAGTGTTAAAAGCTCGCGGCCTAGCAACACACAGTTATGTTTGGTGCTCTATGCAAAAGCTAACATAAATGTTAATTTCATAAATACAGTCGTTCAGTTCAGTTGTCTCAAATAAGCTTCGAAAATGTCTTCGCAAAACCAAACGAAAATTGTTTGATTTTGTCTTGTTTATTTCAAAATTATAATAATAAATCAATTAGAGATGGCAAATTGAGTTTTTGAATTTATTATTAACTATTGAAAATAAAAAAATAAATAAATAAAATTGGTTTGCTCTTTGGCAATTACCACTGTTCTTGAATGTTTCGCCTCTAGTTTCAGTCCAGGCCATTTTATGCTTGGCTAAGTGTTGCTCAAATGAAACCTGAGTCCTGTTTCCGGCAGGGCATCAAAAACGTACTCTTAGAGAGGGGAGGGTGAGGAGGGAGCGGTGCGTCATCATAAAAATCAGAATAACCGCAGTCGAGAATAATTGACTGAACGCGTACTTGCAACGACACTCGGAAAAAAAATAACCCTAAATTTTGGTAAATCAACTTAAAAAGTTGATTTATTTCTTAGAAATAATTTCTAAGTATAAGGAAAAATATTTCTTAAATTTAGGAAGACTTCTTCTAAATCGACAATCCCAAAAAAATGGCGTTTTTTCTTCTTTTTTTTAAGAAATGTTATCAATAGTTATGAAAAACATTTACAAAAACGAGAAATGATAAACCCAATTTTTAGAAAAGGAACTCGCGAACCAAGGGTATATAAGTATACGAATTTTATAAACTGTGTTCAGTTTTTGAGTACATGTGAAGTCGAAAAATACCATTGTTTAATAATAATAATATAATAACAAAAATGCTAATATAAGAAGTCATCCAATTTGTAATACATATTTTTTCTAAATTTAAGAAAAAATCACCATAGATAAACCCTTCAATTTAAAAATTCAATTTCTTTAACTTTAATAATTTCAGTGGCTTTTTTATGAGTGCAAGTCCAAAAGAAGTAAATTAACCGCAGGCAGAGCCCAGCAGCAACCCCCTTTGAGTCAGTTGCTCACTGTTCAGATCTGGATTTGTCAGCTTCTCAGTATTTTCAGCAAAGAAAGAGTATTCGCAGTTGGGCCATCAAATACAGTCGGTCGCCTGGGGCTGCTGTGTGGCATTGAAATCGATAGTGAAACCTCCTCATGCGAACCACACGAAACAATGGCATTTACTACGTGGGACGTGCTGTGTTTCCAGCTGTTATCGATGCAATCGGATACATCATCGGCCCAAATGGGATGCTTCATGTGCACCGGCTTTGGATTTCGGTCTACTGCATTTTAAACGTTAATGACAGCCATAAGCCCCATCCGCCACCCCCTTTTGGACATTGACCCGCTCTGGTTTTTGAGCGACTTTCGGGTCAACCAAGTCAAAAAGTTTGTTGTGTTAATTTACAATGCATATAAATTCATTGGATGCTTCAGACGAGGTTATTCACTGCGTTTGCGTCGTCTCGAGTGCGTTGTTTCAACAGCCACAAAGCCAGAGCCGACCAGACCCGGCCAGACCAGGCCTAACCAGATCAGTTCAGTGCCAATCCCCAGACATGTGCACGTTAAATGCTCCAGCTGTGGCCATATTCCAACTGCTGGACACGGACTCTTGGCTGTCGCTCAGCCTGTCAACGTCGTCGTCTGGTGGTAATCGAAGCCTTGCCTTTGCCTTTGTGTGGGCTTACCTCACCCTGACTCTAAGTAATTGTTGTCTGACTTTAATTGTTCATGTTACTTAAGAGGCCATACAACGACTGTCAAATGCTGAGTGTTTGTTTCAAGTGTGTTCTTTGTGTTGATTGCGATTAGATAGAATTATAATTTCCATGATGCCCCTTCCAAATCAGCAAAAGGTGAAAACTTTTATAAATCACGAAAAAATATTGCAATTAAATAAAGTTACTTATTTATATGTATAACAGAGAATATTACTGTTATAACGAATTTGACTAGGCTGATTTGCCTATATAGTGATAAAATCGATTCAGTTGATAATAAATTTATCGTAAAAATTAAAAAAAAATATTAATTTAACTTGGGCTCGTCCGGGATTTGAACCCGGGACCTCCCGCACCCTAAGCGGAAATCATACCCCTAGACCAACGAGCCAGTTGCTTATTGAATCCAGAAATGTATGGTTTCAAGTCGGTTGAATACATTTTGTGAATTGATTATGCAGTTAGTAAAAAAAGACCTGTTCACAATGATTTTTAAATACAATATCGAAAATAAGTATAAACATTTTCAAGTGGCCTTCGTGTGGCTTAGTTAAGCAACTTTGCTTGGCACATCTGTTGATCGCTTTGTCGCATTTTCGTTGGCTCAAAGTGGTTATTGGCTGCAATTAGTTGGCTAATCGCTTGGCTTTGTGCAACATCAGCTCTCTCGCTGTCATGCATATGGCAGATACAGTTAATCAGTTGACCCACCATATGCCACATCCGCCAAAAATTGCATTGATTGGAGACCTCGCCCCAACCAAGCAGCCAAGCAGCCAACCAACCAACTTACTTTTGCTGGCTGCGATAAATCTGAGTTTGGCAACAGCAGCAGCTGGTGCCACACAGAGTCCAAATTATGCGCTACAGTCCATTTGCCACTTGGCAAAAGCGGGTCGAGCCCAACCCATTGCCATAGCCATAGCCATAGCCATAGCCATAGCCATAGCCATATCCCGTAGCCATGCCGTAGCCAGCAGGAGGAACACACATCCTTTTTCTGCCTTCTGTCACTGATTGTAATCTGTGGAAGCGCTGCTCGTTAACATTATTGTGCGGCTGTTCGATAATGCATTGGTCTTTTTTCTTTTGGTTTCGCTTGTGTTTTTTATTTATTTATTTTTTATTTTTTGCTAGCTGTTGCTTTTTTGTATTGTTACAAATCATATGACAGAGGGTGACCCGCATAAACTCACTTGATTCGCTGTGGTTGCTCTGCGCCTTTTGGCTGCCAACTCGAACCGCTGCACAGTGGTTCAGTTCACTGAAATATATGCTAAAATGCTAAATGCAAATATTGTTAATATATTTATATTTTTTTTAAAAATATGTATTCATTTTAAGGTTTATTCCACATTAATATTTATTAACAATACAATTTGAATACAAATTTAAGTTTATTGTTTTTATTAATTTAATTATTTTTGTGCACAAGTTTATAGCTTTATAGCTTAAGTATCTATAGAGTAGTAAGCACAATCATATTCGCAAATATTCTTATTTCTTTGAAGATTTAATTAATGAAAAGAAATGTATTTTTAATCGTTTATTTACTTTTTTAAACGATACTTCTTTATATCAACTTAAAGGTAGCTCATTATACACATTTTTTTCACTCCTCGCAACGAAGTTATTTAGCTTAAATTCCGAAAAATTGCCCACTATGCAAAGATTTCAATCTCTCGTTTTAAACCCGTCTATCCCCTTTTGTGCACTGGATGACTTTTATTCTAAGGGCCTGGCAAATATTTGAACAAATGCTTAGTAGACACGCGGACAGACAGACAGACGGACAGAGGGGCACACTGGCTGAGGCACAACATCAAAGTTGGCCCAGTTAGCGCTACTGAACTCATATGGTCAGTTTTTCAATTTATGTCCTCGGTAAACACACTTAAAACTTCTTTGTAACTGTTGTTAAGGTACGTGCGAGCTGATAGCTTCATTAGTGTTTTTAGGGGTTGCAACCCCCCGCAGAAAACGTTTTTATGTCTTTATGTCTTAATTCTGCTAAAAAGTTGCATGCCAAATTGAAGTGGTTGCTTTTGGGCAACGAGCTGCGGGCAACCCCCCGTTGCCCTCATTTGTTACGTCACAGCTGTTATGATTTTTTTTTTTGGTAGCTTCACTCCTTGGACATACCTTGATAAGCCGTGTTTTAAACAAACAACCTTTTGAACTTATCAAATGAATGTATATCAGAAATTATTCAAGAAATGTTTAATTATTTTAGAGAAAAGTAACATTTATATAAATGAAGTTGGGAATTGATCAAAAAGTAACATTTATATATATAAAGTAGGAAGTAGATCAAAGACATCATTTGAAGAAGGAGCTTAATATCTTGTAGAGAAAATTAAAATATATAAAAAATACTTTAAAGAGGGAAATGCTGAAGTAAGAGATGATAAAAGCAGATGAATGTGATATGATAAAAGACTTTATAGACGCTATGGTCTATGAAATCACATGGACATATAAATATAGACATATATAAATAGCACAAAGTTAAGTGGTAGTTTTAGACATATTTTATATATTCATTTAAATAAGGAACACAACTAATTTACCTTAAAATTTGTGTTCAGTTTAATTTTAACTTGTGTTTCACTAATTATCATTTATAAAGAGTCAGTTCCAGATGAGAACATCAAAAATGAAGAAAGTTTTGTGTTTTAAGGAGTCAATATGTCATATGTCAATAATGTCAATTAAGTATTGAAATTAAGTCAAAGTTGTAATATGTGTGTATAAATAAATATGCATTAAGTAAGTATGTTCAAATATGTACATATATCTATATATATATGTATATATTAGTAGGTAATAAATGCTAATAGCTAAGGGTATCCGGTAGTCCAGCACTTTGTGCATTGCAGCAGTCTTGAGGCTGCTGGCATTTGAAATTGAACAAAGGCAGGAGACACATCCGGGATCAGGATAAATGAGAAATGAAAGCCGCCTAGACTAAATGCAGCAGGCAAACGGGTAAACTGCAAAACCCTTGTGGTAATCCAAGAAGTTTGGTGGGCTGCGGGGAGGAGCTCCCTCTTATGCGGTTGACATGATTCACTTTAACGATAAACGATAACGATAGACGGCGCAAAGTATTCCAGATAATAGGACAAAGCCGCAGCAAAGTTGGCGACAACTTGGCAGCCTCTTTGGCATCACATCTTGCTTTGGTCCACTTTTGTAATGGACGAGTTGCTTTGCCATGCTTCTTCCTCTTCCTCTTCTTTTCTTGTTTTTTTTTTTAGCAACTTTAACGTTTGAATAAACATTTTATTTAATTTTGTGCGCCGCGCAGAAAAAACTCGAATAATCAAATAAATAAATGGCAAAGGAACAAATTCGCCCTTCGGCGCCAGCGTTTACGTAAGCACGTAACAACATGGTGCAACGCAACTCAACGCAATGCAACGCTACGAAATCCTTTACGTAGTTGTTGTTTTTTGTACTCACAGGCAAATGCACACAACGGCTTTGTCCCCAATAAAATACGACTGCTGCAAATGGGTATCGCAACTTATGAAAAATTTATGTGACGCGCATTGCTTATTTCAATTGCATTCTTCTTTATTTTGATTAATTTATATTTTACTTTATTTAAATTAAAAATAATATTGAATGTAAGATTTAATTTAATATAATAAATAAACAAAATTTATAAGATTTCTGGGGATAATAAAAGGCAAAATGATCCAACTATTGTTGCATCGATTAGGGAAAACCCAGAAAAATTAGAATCATTCCATTTCATATATCGTTATCAAGTTAACTTATAATCGCACATTGCGCTATGTGCAGGGTATTTGAAAGTGGACTACTCTCATTTACGTTGATGTTGCGAGACAAACACAAAATATTGTAATAAGAAATTCAATTTTCAGCAACATTAGAGGCAAAGTTGGCAATTTTGTGGTACGTGCCCGAGTCCAAAACAAAGACAAACAGCAGGTGCCTAAATTAAACTGCCGCAAGTGCCTCTCTTTGTATTTAGTTACAAATTGCAAAAATACAAGTTTTGCAATTGAACAAAGTCCTTTGAATTATGATATTCAAAAAGTACCTTGTTATGGGAATGTTAAGTAAACACTGCTAATCGTTAAGCCCCCTCGATCTAGTGTTCGACTTATGGCAAAAATGATGAAAAATCGTTAATAAAAGGGTTTAACCAAATACTTCCAAATTATAAGCAAAATCAGTGTAATTTCTGAGTTCCTTAGAAAAATTATACAATGAGGTGGGTCTCAATTTGAAGACCCATCATAGAACAATATTTGTACGCCTTATGTAATATAATACAATATATACCAAATTTAATCTCTGAAATAACTTCCATTATTTTTCATCCAATTTAAGAGCTTTTTTTTAATATTTAAAGTGAATGTTGGACGCAAAAATGCAATCGTTTTTTAATCTTTTAATTGCGACTGCTGAATGTGATGAGTATTAAAAAATGTAAATTTTTACTTTTCAGCCGTTAATTTTCATTACATGAGTAATTCCACAAGACGAGACAATCCAGCGCGCATTTGAATGTAAGTGACAAATATACTTATTTATTATTCAACTAATTATTTATTCACGGTTTTCAACTGAAAGCAAACCCCCAAGCAGCAGGCGTGTCTATGGGGTCTACGGGCTGTCTGCCGAGGAGCTCACCCTTTTTTTGTGTAACATTTGTGCTCCCACTTGAGAAACACACCCGCCTGCCACACAGCAGACACTTTCACTTATTAGCGGGTCGGACCTCTGGGGAGGCAGCCCAAATGGCCCAAATGGCAGTGCAGCACGTGAAATGGGCATAAGTCGTATTGCCCAACTCCAAACTCACCATTAACACCACCTCAACCCTCATATTCCCCACCTTGTGTAGCGAATGATAGGTGAGTATCAGTGTTGTCGCTTAAGCCTTTTTTTTTTTGGGCAGAGCTGTGCTCTGAAATGGAGTTAGCCGTAAAAATTAAACGAAAATAGACAGAATTTGTTTGTAATTTAACGAATTGATTATTATAATTTTACTTTGCTGTACATTAAGAGCAGCTGGATGGCAAGAGAGATTTATAAATAAAAGTTTTGTGAATTGCGACCAAGACACCTCGATTTAGCCGCTAAAAATTATCGATCGCAGCTATTTAGTCGGCGGCAGTTGGCAGCACTGTTGAGCCATTTGCATTGGTGTGTTTGTGATCAGCAGCTGTTTTGTCGCCTCTGCTTTGCTTATTTTAAGCATGAACTCGTCTAATCGTGTCTAATCGGCTCGACTTGGCAAAGTGTTCGGCTTTGGCTTATCTGTCGCTCTCGTGGTTGAGTGCCGTTAACTCTGTTTGTCTGTTAATTCTCTGTGTGTGTGTGTGTAGAACATTTTCACCTGTCAACCATATTTCTCGCCCACTGTGCGTTGCATTAGAATGCGACAACAGCTGCCGCTTCCCCTGACTGGCTGGCTGGGTCTCCCTGGTCTCCCCTGCTGCCAGCCACGACACGCAACCGCCCCAAGAACGTCGCTCAGGTGGAACGACGAAGGCGTGCAACATTTTTCTCACTTGGCGGCAATTTGCCTGCTGTTTTGTTGCTGCTGCTGCTGCCTTCTCTTTACTCGTATGTATTTATTTCGTTGCAAAATTATGCACATATCCTTCGTAGTAGTTCGCAGTTAGTTGCGTGTCCAAGCGTTGCCGTGGTGCATGCAACAAAATTACTGTTTTGGCTGTTCTCGTGTTTTGTGCCATAGCAACAACTGCCATGCCCAAAACGCAATTTTCGGCTTTTGCATACATATTTGTTACCCTGCGCCAAGGACCATTGTCCTACACATAAAATGTGCCACACGAATGGCAACGAGCTGGGCAGATATTTAGCGACTGTTAAATTAACTTGTATTTCGGAATATGTATAAAAATATCGAATGTATATAATGTTCAATTTCTGCATTAAGTTATTGAAATGATTATCCCACTGATGATTTACTTTAACCATTTACAATTGAACAAATTTTTGGAAAAAATTAAAATTTGGAGATGCTTTTCATAAGTAGAATGTTTGCAATATTTAGTCTATTGATATTTATTCCACTGTCAACATTTCATGCATTCTTAAATGTTGCCTTTGCATTTTCCCGTAACCGACAACATTTGGTGCATTCAACATTTATATAGTATGAATGTTGCGAATCTTTTAAATTGGACCAGGTTTTGATTTAATCAAAAGTATAGCAATATCAATGTATTAAACAGCTATTATTTCAAGAAAGTACAATCATAATTAAAATAATATAAATTATTTTTCCATTATATATATTATATTTTGAAATGCTAATAGCCAAATAGAAACGAAATCCTTTTAATTTTGAACACTTTTTCTTATTTATTGAATTGTTGGCAGATAAGTGCTTACAGGCAGTCAAACATTTTAATTAATTGTTTTATTATTCATTTTGGAATGGAAGATAAATAAATTAATTAACAATTAACAAAAAGGAGAATGGAATCTCGAAATGTTACGCAAAGTGGAATTAGTCTCTAACATAGATGGATGGAATTTTGAGCTTAATCAATATTTTAAATTTTGCATTGAACGTTTGAAATGCAAATCAAAAAACTAATTAATCGTTTCTTTTGGCATATTTAACAGCAAGTTACCCTATTCAATCGAATGTCACTGTACCGTATCAATTTAAAATTCATTGAAGTTTCAAATCGGTTCAGACACCATTTCAAAAAAAAAAAAAAAGAGACGCTCGCGCCTCGGGCTGTTTATAGGATTTGTCAGACGCGACACGTAACATGCAATCAAAAAGAGAAAAAATAGGAAAAGGGAAAAGGGCAAATGGAAAATGGAACTTTGTCGCAACATAGTCGACTAGTCATTCAGGAAGAGGGTTGATTGCCTTTTGCAGTCTGTGCCGAATCCCAACACAGAAGCGTTTGGCGTTTGGCCGTGTGGCATCTCTGTGGCATCAATTAAGGCATTACAATGTCATAATCAGAATGACAAATAGAATTACGCATGATGGGAAAGGCAACAGCCGACAATGGTGGGCTTAGACAGGGACTCACACTCTGCCTCTCACTCTCTCTCTCTCACTCTCTCTCCGTCTGTCCGTTCGTCCGTCTGTCTGTTTGTGGTGGTTGGTGTCAGTTGCTTTTTGTTGGGCAATCGCTTGAAACAATTTCGCAATTGTGCCACCTATTCAAATTGTGCCGTGCTAATCCTTTGTAAGCCCAGCAACGACAGCCAAGTGAGCCACGTTGCAAGCGTGACAAGGTGCGACGCATCGTCTGTGGCAAGTGCAACCCCTGACCAAAGGGTGGCTGGTTTAACGATTCCATGTCAAATATCGCTTATTATAGCATTATGCCAATTGAGCGTGGATTTTAAACTCGCCGCGGACGCATGACGACGCTCCTCGATGACAATGGAAAAGAAATTACCAATTACAAGTATTTTGCACATGTTGGGGCAACATCGGCTCCCCATTACCCGTTGGATAAAAAGTTTTAATCACACTTTGGCACACGCTCCTTTCATTTAATTTTCATTGGGGTTCGCTTTTTGTTTTTTAATTTGCGTACAAATTATTCGTTGCCTCGCCGGCATTTTGAGCGGGCTTTTGATGCTCTTGTTGTTGCTTTCCTGCCAAATAATATCTTCCCAGTCGCAGCTGCGCCAAAAGTTAGGATAAAGTCTCCTCAAGTCTTCTACATCACTTTGTGTTGGGCTTTTTATTCAATTATTTGGCTCGGCTATGCCCCCTTTTGTTGCTGCCACGTTTGTACTTGTTCTTGTGGGCGCTGTCATACCCTGCGCCCATACCGATGGGGTGTAATGGACTGCCCAAGCGACAGGATTCATCTCTAATTTATCCTCGTAACTCCCATTTAAGGCGTAAGGGATCGATCAATTCATTGCTTAAAGTTCTCAGTTTGTGTGCGGAAGTAGGATATCCTCCAGTCGAGCACTCTCGATTAAACCACATTTTGTATTAGAAAAATTATTGGTGGTCTCTCTATGTGTGCGTAAATACAGAATTTGTATTGTAGGAACCTTGGAAGTTGCTTGCCTAAGGCACTTTTGTGAAACTTTGATGGGCAATTTGTTTTTAGCCTGATGTGAGTGTGAATTTGGGGATCATTGATGGTATTAAATTAGGCTGTGTTATTACAATTTATGTAGTTTGGCCAACAAGCAAAATTGGGAAAATTAACCTAACCTTCGAAACTGAACATTTCAAACGGAAAGTTGATATTAATATTCGATCAAGACTTGAGCAAATATTAAATGGGTTTCCGAATTCGTTTTTTAAACGACACTCGTTCTGAGCTGAAGAAAATCACATGGAAACTCTCAATTCAGAAAGTATTAATGAAAACTAAAATCTCAATTCTGTCTGCCTTAGCGGACAATATTCCAGTTCTATAAAATGCATATTCAAAGTAGTGCAATTTTGAAAGGAATGGTTAAAACCACACTTTTTATATATATATTTTTGAAAAGAAACTTCAGGTTTAGAATAATACTTTCTGAGTGATAAGATGAGTTGGTAAAATTCAACTACTACCACCACATTTCACGAATAGAGTATTTCAGTCAGCTTACAAAATCTGAAATACAAATTGCTGATCATTGTTTTTTATTATTTGAAGTTTCATGCGGTTCCAACTGACCCACTTTTAACCTGCTGACGTATCTCTGTTTTTTTTTTATTTTACAGCAAACAGCTGTTTAAGGTAAATCCGCACTCTGCAAATTGGTTTACCTCAACCCTCTGCTGATGCAAAGCAGCTGACCAGCCATGCAAGTCGGCAAGCAGCCAACCAGCCAACCAGCCAACCAGCGAACCAAGCTTGTTATCCATAGTTTCGCTTGCGAAACATTTCTAATTTTTCAACGTCTGGAAAGGATTTGCACCTTTAGTTTTTGGGGCCAGAAGCCCGAAGCTGACGTTGCATCTGAAGGTGAAGCCGGAGCTGTCGGAACTAATATCTAATCTAATGGCGGGGCAACAGCATTCATTTTATGCATATCGACAAGCGCTTTTTGATATTCCGCAGACAGCTGCTAAGAGAAAATTGAAAAACTATTTTTTAATATGCAAGTTAAAAGTGCAGCAGAGCAAGAGAGCACAGATAAAGGGAGTGTGGTGCGTTGTGGATTGGAGTGGAGTGGAGTGGAGTGATTGAAGGAATGGCAAAGCAGATACAAAGCAGCAAGCGAAGCCATCGAAGCAAAAAGTTTGACTGGCTTTTCTAATTGTGCAACTTCCGTGGCAAAGTGTGTGGCTAATGTTTGCCAATGCTGCACCTTAAGTGCAGGTCACTCCCCCTAAAACACAGCTTGTTTTAATGCAACCACTTACGTTGTGTGAGACCTGAAGCTGAAGCTGAAGCTGGAGCAGGAGCTGGAGGTTTCTCTGTTTCGGGCACTTCATTTCTCTTGGCCAGGGCATAAGTAAAAAGGCGTTGCCGCATAATAAATGGACAATTTGGTAGTTGAAGCGTGGAGCGTCCGATAATGCCCTCAAGGATATGGGCGAAATGCTGCTCCATTGCTTATCCTTATCCGTACCAATCCACCGCCCACAAGTTTTCCCCTGATGGCTGCTGCTGCTGCTGCTGGTGCTGCTGTTGATGCGGTTATAGATTGCTTGGCCCTAACCCTTGGCTAGCCATAAAATTATTTTGCAACAATTTCTTAGCCCCAGCTACTTTCTTTGGCTCCGCTTTCTATAGCCCTCTCTCCCTCTCCCTCTGTACCTCGCTCTTCCTCTTCATGCTTAAGGGCATTTTAATTTTGATCTCGTAAATTTTCACGAGAGATAATAATATGCGTTCGTTCAGGTTACGCATTTTTAGTGGCATACCTGCCTGAAAACTTTGTTGTTGTTTTCCTCCCACCTTTCCCAGCCATTTGCTCTCCCTCCCTGCTCTCTCAGCTATCATTATTGACTTATGACCCATAAGAGGCCACAACTTGTGCAATTATTAAAGTTGAGCTCACTCCCCCTCCGCCCCTCTGCATCCTTCCCCCCTATTAGCCACTAAATCATCTCTTTGATAAGCAATTTGATTTATTTTATAAAAACAATTTTGCTCTTTGACAGGCGCCTGTCCGAAAACATAACGTAAGTCTTCCTAACCAGGCTAAACTATTTTCCGTAAAAAGAAAAACAAAGCAGCAAAAAGCCGCTCGACAATTGTGCTTTGTGCTTTGTGATGCCCTGCAAACCGGTTTTAACCGGGTCTGTGGGTCTCAGTAATTTTGAACAATTCAAATACTTTGCTAATTAGTAATTAAATTATTTTCAATTATCATTGTAAATGCAGTAAAATTCCACACTGAACATAAGCTGGTTCCTTAAAGTGTAGAAGTCACGCATACCCCTCGCATACGTCTGGCAGTGCGGGGTATAAAATAACAAAATCCAAAAACCTAACGGTAAAATATTTTGCTGAGGTATTTTAGATAGCAAATGCTCGTTCTACGAGCAACCGACCCACAACAACAACAATAACAACAACAACAACAATAGCAAATGGTATTAACATATTTTAAACCTAAATTGCTGGACTTTTGTTGTGGTTGCCATTGTCTTTGTTGTTGTTATTGTTTTTGTTTTGTTGTTATTGTTTTTGTTGCCGTGTGGCATGTCAAGCATGAAGTGCAAATAGCTTGCAGCTAAATATTTATACACAATTTTTAGTTACTGACTGGTGTTAGACATTATTTTTCTGCGTCAGGCGAGTGTTTATTTTGGGGCCAACTCATCCTTAGGGCAACCACTTGTTGCCCAACTGGAGTTGTGGCAAGTCTGTCAACATTAGAAACGATTTTACTCTGGAGTTGATGAGGCTTGTCCGCCTTAGAAAAGTTTTCTGGTGTCAAATAAGAAAGTAATTATGCGGAAACAAAATAACTTTGCAATAGTTCTGTTTACCGAAATTTGGAAAATTCCCAACAAATTTGAAATTCATATTATCAAAGCTTTTAAATTGCACGAGATATAGGGAGTGGCAGTGGGCGTGGTCCAAACATTTTTTGTTGAAGACGTATAGTAATATAACTTTCAAATTTGGTGACTCTTGCTCTCGAATTGTGTGAGACATCTGGTTTTTGTAGGGGAAGTTTTGCGTGGTAATTCAATTTTGTTATCGGTCTTTCAAGTGAGCTACAAGTAAGATACTATCCAAATTTTATGGTTATAGCCTACAAATTGTGGAAGACATGCGTATTTCAGATTTGTATGTCTGTCGATCTTTGAAGCAGGCTAACTGCTAGCCGTCTTCAAAGTTTGGTGTGTCGATCTTTAAAACTGTGGAAGATATGCGGTTATCGATTTAGACTTTACGAAATATTAGATTTCAAGGTTATGAGGGCGTGGCTATAAGAAATTTGTGCCACCTGGGGGTGGCGAAGGTGATCATTTGTCTTTGAAGGACATCGTCAACAACCTGCCCATCGAATTTGATGACTAGTGTTTTTTTTAGGATAGGTTTATCAAAAAAAGGTTTTTCATATTTAGTAGTTTGATCTCGTGATAATAATCCGCAGATTTGGTAAGTTTGGTTTTACATTCGCGACAAAATTAAAAAGCTTCTGCAAGGATTAAGGAGTTTTGCTCTGGGTTACATTTAAATATTGGACCAACTGATGGCTGATAGTTGATGCTTCCCATTGCTATTCAAGTTGAGCTGTTCAAAATTTATAAATGCGTCCGATGAGGGATTTCAGTTGTTTACGTATTTGTATATATATTAATAGCTGCTGCTCAGTATATACACTTGGCAGGGTTGTTCCTTTGTCTGGTTGATGTTGGCTTCTTGTTGGGATTGTCCAGCATTTGGTTAATGCTTCAAGTGTTGGCAAATGGCAAATGGCTAAATTCGTGCGCATAAAGTGAATTGTTTTATGGCCAGGCAGCAAGACCAAGAAGTAGTATTTGAAAAACGAGTTAAACACGTGTCGAAAATGGCCACGCTTGCCTCTGCCAATGCCGGCCTCCCCCTTTTATTTTCCCTTTAGGCCATTCGAATAGTTGCTTATTGCATGTGAGAGGCATATGGCATAGCCCACATTTGGGGGCTCTCTGGTAATCGAAGTGAATGTGGGTTGCATAGTTTATGGGGCCTATTGCCTGGCCGTTCATAGATTATGGATGAGCTTCATAATGAGCCAATTTATACAAGCGCTCCTGGGCAACTCATTTCTCTCCATGTGTGGCTGTAGTCATCTCATAAGCAATTCCACCAAAAGTTGCTCTCCTCGTATTGTTCTCGTTCCTGGTAATGATATATGAAACCCAACGAGTTGTTTTTCGCACAGAATAAAACCAAAAAACAAACGCCATTTGTTGAAATGCGGGTGGACAGACAGGCGGCAGCCTCAGCTCACAGCTTCCATTTGAATGCGCACATGGAGCAGCACATGGAGCACATGGAGCAACACATGGCATGGATAATCGCATGTGTGCTGCTCTCGGACAGATGTTGTTTACTTCGGTTCAGTTTTGGTTTTGGCTCCCCAACTTGCTAGCTGCTGCTTTAATGCACGCGTCAGGTGACAAACTTTCTTGGCTTTTTTTTTTTATTTTTTTGTTTTTTTGGGTTTTTGTTATTTTTTTTGCTGGCTGCTGTTGTCACTTGGCTAGAGAGCAAGGACAAGCACTGGTATCGCAGCTGTTGCTTCTGTGTTGATTTGAAGTGGCTCCTTCGAGCTGTGCATGAACAGTGAACAAGTTGACTGTGAAACTTACTGAGAAGGAAATAAAGCGAACGACAGTTACCCAAAGTGTTTAGCTGCAGTCCAAAATATATGCAGCATTTTTACTATCAATTTTATTTTACATTTTACTATTATTATTATTATTAGTGCACCAGATCCCAGACAAGCCAGCTATCAAAATCAAACGATTTAAGCAACCAATATGTTGGGGGAAGGATAGACTTAGAGTACTTACGCGTTTCTCGACGAGGAGGAGTACTCAGGACCCATCTTAGCAGACTGCGTCTCTTTTCCAATAAAATATGCATATTAAAAATAGCTCTGCATTTTAGGAATTCTCCACACTTTCGGTGCGAACGGTTTTCACATTATTATTCAGAAAGTAAATTTCTAAAATTGAACGCTGAGTTTTTCTTTAAGCCAGGGTTTGCATATCTTAATTTCAAGTTTGATTTTTCACTGACAATCTATTTCGTCTTTAAGCCTTTCCTTTATATAATATTTCAACTACAATCAGTAAAAAAATTGAACTACTTCGTTAAAGATTAGCAGCTGTCTGCGTTAGAGTCCAGTTGACAGTCACCGATTCACCGCAAAATCGTCAGTATTCTGAAATTAAATTATTTGAACTTAAAAAACCTATTTAAATGTTGTTATATGTGAAATCTGAAAGTAGCCTATCTCTTAATAATATTTAAATTTTTAAGCTCAAATATCTTTCTAGAAAAACCCGAGAATTAAGAAGAAAAAAAACACAGGTTTTCAGAAACTCGCATTTCAGTTCCAAAAGCTTATCGATTAATTTACACCATTTCAAAGAACAAATATATTGAAAAAAGTTTTACTTTCCTATTGAAATTCGAGTTACTTTATTTTTTTTTACTAAAATAATGTTATTAATGCGGTGCCGCGCTTTGTTGCAAAGTAATTCGCTGCCACTTCTCTCGGGCTCTCATTGGCACTACTCCATTTCGTGCGACAGGTTTTTGCGAGCTAATTTTACGGTAATTTTCAAAGCATCGTTGGCAATTATTCACCTGCGTTGACTTTGGCATCGCTTAAATTGAAAGGATTACTTACACATCATTGAAGCTCTCTCACACACACCACACACACCACACACACCACACACACACGCTAAACACACGCAGTTGGTGGCTTACGCTGTGCCCCCACTGCTTCCCCCTTGGATTTACAAATTCATTTTGGTATTGGCATTTTTTCATTACACTGAACGCTTGGTGCCGCGCCCGCTGCCCGCGTCCCCCGCAGGTAACTGGTGTCACTCAGAGAGCAATTGAAGCGATTTATTGGTGTCATATGACAAGCACCTGCCCTACTCTCTGTCTCTCCGTCTCTTTGTCTCTCCGTCTCTCTGTCTGTCTGTCCGTCTGTCTGCCTTTTGCCAATCAGTGTCCTTCTGCTGCTGCTGCTGCTGCTTCTGGCGCGTAATAAAAAGTTCAAACATTAAAAGGCTGGAGAATGCTTCTTTTAACGAGTTTCAAGTAGCGTTGCAACGAGCAGAAAGCTGCCACTGCCTTTGGGGCAAGCGCCTCGGCAATTTACGCTTTGTGTGCCAATCAAACAAATAAACAATCTGACAACCAGACAAACAGTTGGCTACGTTTGATCTCTGTTTCTGATGGCAGACAGTCCGGCTGCCAATGCAAAAACATATTGAATTACTTTAAAGAAGTAAAACTCGCTATAAATATATGTATATATATATGTATGTACATTCGAACATTACAGATAACCTTCCATGGTTTTCCCTTTGGCAATTCAATTAGGAAATTTGTCGTCCGGGAGTTGTTCAGTCTTACAATCGGGTTAATTGGCCAACAAGCGCTGCCCCAAAATCGCTTAGCCTCTTGCCATTTAATATTTTTATTTAACGCCATTTACATTTTATCATTCTTCATTAAGCGTTGTGGGCCCCACAATTGATGCTCTTTGTTTGTGCGTTGATTTATTGCCATTTGCCTTCAATTGGCATTAATTTTTCAGCGGTTATTTGCCCTTCACTCACAGCCACTTCCCACTCGACAGCCTCGTCCTGTTCGCCCTCCCCTCGTCCTTCGCCGTGTCGTCTCTTCTGTTCATCGTTAAATAATTAAATATTTGCATAAATTTATCATCATCGATGGCTCGGGACTTTTCCATTTTCTCTGACATTGTCACATACGCATCGGTTTAAAGTCTCGTACAGCATAAGGGCAAAAGGTTTATCAAACAGTGTTAGGAGTGGTTCGTTAAGGATTTTTGTCCCATTTCAAATAAGTTTCGGTTCACAAATGCGAATTAAATTAACAAGTAATTCGCAAGACATTTATTATTATTCTGTTACAGAAGGTTTACGATTATATAGACTGACGGCATGTCAGTCTGTCTACCCGTTCGACAGCCCTTGAGCTAGAATCTTGAAACATTTAGAAAATCGATAAATATTATATATGTATATATATAAATATAACTTCCACAATTTTAAAGTTAGCGTCACCAAATTTCGTTAGTAGATTGTTTCGACCTCATTCACCAGACACGCCCACCTCACCCATTGTACCCAGTTACGCTGCCTCTAATAACCGGGAGTCCTTTTGACGGGTTTACCCTCTACATTTTACTGTCACGCCCACTTCCGCCTCTAGAACCGCTATTCTCGATAGTGTAAACCGATAAATATTTCTCACACTATTTCAAAATTGCAGTCGTCAAAATTTGAAAGGTGGTCGCCCCACCAATTTTAGTGATAGAATTATCAAGCCTCGAAGGCAAATTACTACTTAACTCGCCTTAAGATTGTTAAGAAAGTTTCTGAATCACGCCCAACCCGCCTCTAAAAATCGGGTAAGCACTTGTAAAGTTTGAGTCACCAAATTTATTATACCATATTATATTGATTATTCAATTCAGGCCCACAAGCAGGTTGATTGCCACCTTTGATCAGATATATGCCGCAGTCGGTGACTAAAGTTTATTAAGCTTCCGTTTTTGTTTTATTAACTATATATTTTGAAATTGTGGGCTGTAATTAGTAGACAATGAATAAATAAAAGTAAAATAAGTTCGGTAAGCCGAAGACTGGATTCGTCATTTCAAAGCACTTTCCGGCATTTTATGTGTATGTTAAACATATTTGTAGCCGTACTTAAATTGGCGTCTGTATTTTTTTATGTACCCCAAATGCATCTGATCTTTTCCTCATATTTGCATTAATAGGTTTCCTGTCCAGATGAAACGCTTGAGCAAACAGTGAGAAAAGCCACTCAAGTGACTCAGCAGCTGCTTCGAAAATATTTGAAATCTATTAACGCTTATGACACCCATTGCCAGCAGACGACAGCTCAACTAATGAGCTATGACATAAAAGGTTTACAAAACAAACTATGACAAAACGACAAAACGACAAACACACAGCTCTCATAAGCGGTTCACTCTTTAATGCCAGAATACTACTAAAAAATAAAGAGAAATAAAAGAAGAAAAGTATTCGATATTTTGGAGTAAACCTCAGCAGAACTGATTCCCTTTTCGTCTCGCGCAGCTGTAACAAATTTGATAGATCTATTTGTAGTGTCCCGCGATGTTGTTATTGCTGGTGTTGTTGTTGTTGTTGTCGTTGTTGCTGCCTGTTAAATGCGACAACTTAAAATCCCATTTGATGCACTCCTCTTTTATGATGCAGGCCGCCCAGAGCCCTCAGTTGTGGGAGCTGCTGCTGCTGCTGATGCTGCTGCTGCTGCTGCTGATGCTGCTGCTGATGCTGCTCTACCATTTCAATCTTCATAAACTTGACAAAAATCCCAGCGAACGACGACGAACTGAAAACGAAAAATTATGTTCCATTAATGGAGCGAATGTTTTCCTTTTATGGGCTGCATATAAAATGTAAACTACTTAAGCGGCATCAGCCCCGGGACTCCAGACTGCGAGACTGCAACATGTGGAGGTAGCAGCAGCATCGACTCAGACATCTACAATATTTTGGAGTACGAGTATGAATGTATATGGATATGGATGTATATATGTATATATATATATATATATATATATATATATGTATATGCAACTGTGCCCCGTTCCGACTCCTGACTGGTTGCCTGAGCTGCCTTTGGGCTGTGCACGCTGTGCGCCCTGTCTCATTATGTCGCATGTGACACTGTTAATGATTATATGTACATATTCTATGCCACGCCCCCCTCGCAACAGCCAAAAATAAGGCTGGCTGCATTCCCCCCTTTATTCCTTGGCTTGTGAAGGGCAACCCGACGACCCCACGACAACGACAACAATGACAACGATGACGACGACGACGACGACGATGACGATGAGGAGCGTGACGTGAAAATCTAGGAACAAATGTTTTGGTTCCCACTTGTGAAAATCCCCCACGACAAACGACGACAGCTCCGCAACTGTTCTTGTTTGTAGTTGTTGCGAGTTGAAGTTTCATTAAAAATACATAAAAATCAGAACGCATTTGCCTCCGGGCAGACAACAAGTAGTGTTAGAGCCAGCCAACAGGGCCAACAACAACAACAACAACAATTCCCTCTCTGTGTTTTAATATGAAACATGCTGCAGGAATACACGAATTGCTTGTTTACGCCGTATGCCATCAGTTTATTGAGACTTGTCTGTGCGTGTCGGTGTCGGTGTCTGTTTGGTGTGTGTATTGTTTGGAGTGTGTTGTCAGACTTGATTTGTTTAACAACAGTTTGAATCAAAAAACTAAACTAATTGCCTGTTTGTCTTTTGTTTTGGGCTCGCCCACGAAAATCGCACTGAGCCATCCTTAGGAAGTCAGTCAGCTGTCTTTCCCCATAAGCCACATTAAAACAGTTGAAAAGCTGTGGGAAAAGTTTACAGTTGTTCACATCTTGATTGAGTTTTAATTGTGGCGCGCTAATTTCCTGTTCTTTGGTTGTCTCTGATAAGACAACTGGCTTATACCAACAAACTAGTTTAGCTGGAACTATATAATTGTCGGAATTGGGTTTCAATCAATTGGCCATGATGTTGGAAATAAATGATGGCTGAAAACGTTAAAGGCCAAAAGCTTAAGAATTTATGGTTTTCTCCAAAGGCAGAGTAGCTCAAAGCTCAATTTTTTGATTGTCTTTGTTTATTTTAGGTACTTAATGTCGACTTTATCTGCTGAAAGTATATACAGAAAATAAACAAAGAATTAATTTTATATTAAACTTATTTATTAAAATTTCAATTTATTTATATTTTCTTTTACTTTTTCATATTTTTCATATTTCTTATTATTGCAAAAGTTCACTTCAAATTGTAAATAATTTCGATTCTCTATCAGCTCGTACACTTCGCCGGGCATATCTATCGGTTGCAGACCACTTTAATATCAATTAGATGCCACTAAATGGTCCAGTGAACACACCCTTGCATACTGATGGCCAACATGCCTGTTAATATATCCAATAACACCCGAAGGCCTATTAATATCCCCGACTTAGCGTAGCAAAGCGCTGCAATGTTGTTAATAACCAAAGGTAGATGGGGCCCTCTGGCAAAGCGACAAATTTGCACTAAATGCAACTGCAGACCACATTCCTTTGTTTTGTTCCCCCTGCAGTCGCAGGGAACCGTCCTAGCCTCCGGTCTGGCACAGCGACTTAGCGGCAATTAATGTAAATGAAGGTGGATGTGGATATGGCTGCACACACTCCCTGTTATTAGGGGCACCATGAGGGGGTTGGGATACGACTGGAACTGAAACCTGAACTGAGACGGGGGACGAGGGACGGGGGACTGTGGACTGGCTCCCAGGGCTGTCGGGCATTTGGCGCACTTGTGCATGCCTAATTATTAGGACAATTTGCTCTTGGACTTTGCCTATTAATTAGCTATCGAACACGGACGTAGACATTGATGATGACGACGACCAAGTTGGGTTTGTGGGCTTTGACTAATGCATTCAATGGCTCAAATGAAATCAGTCTGCGAATCCATTTGTGTTTCTCTGTCTCTCTCTCTCCCTCTCTCTCTTTCTCCCTCTATGAATCTGTGTGTGTGATGTCTTTTAATTTGCCCACGCTCATAATTAATAGCCAGTCACCGCTTTAACAGGATTTATTCTCAAATCCGACATGCCCCAAATTGTGGTAAACAATTTCACATGATTTATGCCCATGTCAAGTTTTCAAATGAACGTGCTGACAGCCAGGCGACTGTTCGACCGTAACATATTCAAAATACATATAAATATTTATATTCAATATATTTAACAATAATAAATGTTATGAACAATATGAAATTGTGAATGGAATATCGACTTAAATCTATTATTTTAGTTTATATACAATTATTATATCAAAAGACTTTAAAGCAAATGCTTTTACTTCCCAAGCGATCCCAAGTATAAAATGACTAAGAACAAGGTAAATAAATAAATCAAAATCAAAATATCCGCAATTTTGTGTACTATATGATTTATTATTTCGTATTATACAATAACTAATAAGCTTTCCATTTCCTGTTCAACGGCTAAGGGCAAACAAGCCCCGAGATAGTCGCCTGCTCTTCGGCAAACGATTTTTTTCCATTGAAAGTCATTAAAAAGAAACGCGCCAAATAATAATAACAACAATAACACCAGCAATCGGTCGTGCGCAATGATAAAAAATCGTATATCCTTGTACTTGTAAAAAACGAATACAAAAAAAAAAGAAACATTATTAATCAATGTCCAGAGGAGAAATGCTTGTTGCCATGTCTTTGACAGAAGTCCAATGTGGCTCAAATCGAGGCTGAGTTGAGCTCGGCCTTAAATTCGCGTCCCTTGGGTGATCCCAAGCAGTATGCCCACACCACATGCCCCATGCCACATGCCGCATAAAGCAGCTTAAGCCCAAGGGCGGCCACTTTTGGCCAAGGACAACGCTCAGCGAACTTTGCTAATTTTCTTTCCTGTCACGTTGATTTTTTGTTTACCATTATAGCTGGCTGTTGTCGCCTCCGAAAAGGACATCCCTCCCCAGGCCACCCCACTCCCAGACGCCGGACAGCCAACTTGATTTACGTTGCAGCTTCCAACGCCGAACAGCATTTCAATTAAATTTTATTTTCTATGAGAGCAGGCGTTCAAATCAATGAAATATAATCGAATTAATTACGTCTAGTAGCTGCGTAGTAGGACTCGCTCGCCTCTAGGTGCTGCCGCATTGAGAGTCCTGTTCGTGCCACATAAATTTGCGATTCGGCTGCGTTTCATTGCCCACTGATTTCGCCTCGGATTTGTATTATTGTTAATGGCCAAATTGTGTTGGCCATTCAGCAGTTTCCTTTCAAAGAAGCTGCTGCCTTGGACCACGTTCCGAGGGTTGCAAATCTAAATGCGGCTCTGACCTGGTCCATTTCTCGTTTTTAATTAGCATTCAGATGGCAAAGAGTCGCCTCTTTGTTGCGTAATTAGCTGAGTTTTGATTTATTGCCGGGCGACTGTTTTGGCAGATTGTCACCCTTACCGAACCCAGGTGTTCAGTCCTCTGTTTAGGGTCCGCTTTTTCCCCAAGAAGCAGCAAAATTTGTTATGCAAATATTTGCAGAAATTAAAACTGTCAAACTTAAAGCTTGATTCCTTGATGCGTCTGTCGCATTAACAGCGCCCTAAGCTCATCAGACGAGTTTGATAAAATGGCAAACACAGGCAAAGGATAGAGGTACTTAAACCAACGATGCTAACATTTCTAAGACGCTTCTAAAAAGCCAAGTTATTTATTGCCTTCTTGTGCATTGCTGGGATAAATTTAATGCATGGCAATATTTTCGAAGCACCAGAGATAAATCATTGTTTAAGTACAAATGCTACCCAAAATCATTCCAATAAAACTTGACCCAAATATGATGTTCATTAACTGAAATTAACTCGATTCCTCTTCATTTGTTATAGAATGTAAAACAAGTGAATTATTGTGTAAATCTTTATTTGAAGGACATCTCGCTGCTGCGTAAACGTATAATTTATGTCAGTGCTCAATAATCTCCAAATAAGATAGTGTTTCTTAAATAAAACCTAGTTGAGTTTAGTTAGGAGCTAGGGATCTTATTATATTATAACCTGAATCCATTAAATTTGATTAGAAGAGTAAAATAATTTTGTGCAAACTTATGTACTAGAAACCATCTCCGACCACATAAATTATATATATCTATCCATCGTCCGTCCAACCGTCTGTATCAACACGTGTATCTCAAACACTATAAGAGCTAGAGACTCCAAATTTAGTCTATATCCTGTCACATATGCCGGACAGATCAAGTTTATTTAATTATATCGATAGCTGCCCATGTTTTGCGAATATCGATGCATTTCGATTGTCATCTTATTTCTAGGAAAACATTCCTGTTTGTAGAATTCATTATGGGTCAATAAAATGAAGAATTCATATTTGAAATTCTGTTTGTATATTGCATTTGTATTCTTGAATTCTGATGGTAGGTATTGAGCGATCAATTGTCGAATCAAAACTTAAAATTTTGTCTGTACATTGCATATACGCCCCCAGGAAGATCGGCCCTGGAAATCTGAAATGCGCATATCAATTTGTAAGCTAGAGTCTTCAAAATTAGAAATCATTTTACTGTTAGCTTTCTTAAAAGGTCGATAATAAAATTGAATGACCACGCCCACTGTGCCTCTCAAAAGCCATATAGCTAATAACGTAATGTTTTTCGCACTTTTAAAGCTAAGCTTGTCGACAAGATTACTCGGAACCTCCTCGGTATTTCTTGGCTACACCCACCCTGTTCTGAGGCAACTATTGTCAGGTGGTATTAATTATGTGTATCACCGAATTTCGGAATTGGTTACGCCTTTTTTTTTTTAATATTTTAATGCTTTAATTTGTTAAGAACCGACGAGATCATCAATGAAAATGATTAACTTAATTTAAGCACATACTCAATGGGGCAAAATCAGATTACCAACGATTTTGAATCAATCACGACTAAAGCATTCTTTACTGAATTTTTTATGATTTTTTGCAAACTGCGAATTGTGATTAAACAAGCAATTTGTTCCATTCGGTAATGAGACATTCAACTTGAAATGTGATGCTGTGTGCGATATAAAAAATGAAATTATTATTAGTTTTCACTTGAAAGGGTATCGCCATAGTTTGTGTGTGCCTTTATGACACTTGTAATTATGCCTGATGATGTAATTTAAAATGCTGCTTTATGGCATACAGCCTGTCCAACAAGTTCACTTTGCTTTAATGTAAATCAGCGCGATTATGATGAAAATTGCTGCTATGCGTCTTCAGCCCTGGGCACTGAAAATCTTATTAGTCTCTGGTGCAATAAAAATGAAACTTCATAACTGCAATCTGCATATATTTCTTTGCACTACGCGAATATGCATATATATATATATATCTATCTCTCTCTCTCTCTCTCTCTCTCTCTCTCTCTCTCTGTCTCTCTTTGTCTCCGTCTGTTTGTTTCGCGGCTCCCCTCTGGCGTTGCAATTATGCATTTGTCCAGGTGGGTCCGATGCGGACACAAAGGCATCGTTGACCAGTCGATAATTAAATATTTTAATGCAATAATGCCACAGCAAACACGAGCGTGGTGTGGCAGTGGCTGAATGGTGTGGCATGGGAGGGAGTACGGATGGGCATAGGAAAGGGAGTCAACATTGAGCCAGCACTATCAATTTGTACAACGGCTTAATTGATAATCTTTGGCTATTATTTAAATGCGAGCACGTTGAGCATTGATTCGATTCAATTTGTTGCGCTAACGATTCCAATTTGATTATGGGCGCACAGCCCCAACAACGAGCCACACAACAACAACAACAACAACAATAACATTGAGAATCGTGTGATTGACCAACTGCGAGACATGCTCTATTATAGGGCGCCTATATCATTGTGTGTGTGTGCTGTGTGCTTTGTGTGTTATGTGTGTGTGTTGTGTGTGTGTGTGTTGTGTCTATGGTATATGACATGAATATAATTTGTATTTGGTCAGTTTAAGGATAAGCTGCCATCCAAACAATTCACTTGTTTAATTTGTAGCCATGGAGTTTGGTATGTGACTTGTTTATTCAATAACAAGAGTTGATAGGGATGTATGTATGTACGCATGTATGTATGTATGTTTGCAGCTCCTTACCAGAGTTTAGATCAATAATCCAGCTTGAAAATTATACAAAATGAACACTTAGCATATTGTCGACAGTCAAGGGATTTAGCATACAAATTTGCCAATGTTTCTTATGTTATATCTTGTACACTCAACAAAAGTTAAGCAATGTTTTGCCAAATTAAAGAAACACAAATTATTTACAGTTAAGTGTAATTTTTGCATTTGCACTGCCAAATAATTCTAAACAGTTTCAGAGATTTGTTTATCTATTCCTTATTTTCTCACTGGCTTCTTTCCTTATTACAAAACTGCTTGCCTCAATCTTTGCAACAAACACATTGATATCACCAGATTTAATATATTATATATATATATAATATAATTTATATGTATATATATAATATATATCCTGTGTTTTACTTTATTCTGTCTTTAATTTTAAAATTAACTTAATTTAATTTATTTCTTTAAATTTTATCACTTATTTAAACATATTCGAAACAAATCTGAGCAAGTTTTTGATATTTAGTGTGTCCACTTTGGCATTAATGGCTGACTAACTTTACTTTATTTGAAACTAAATAATAAGTAAAATGAATTAATTTGAATTTTCAGACTCGACGAGCATTTTGAATAACGCTTGTGTTCCTTTGATTCGGTTTTGTTTGACCCATTATGAAAGCTAATGTTATTGAAGTTGGATTCGCTTTAAGTCTGCACTGCAGTTGTTTGTAAAGCCCATTAAGGGCTTTCGCCAAATTAGACCCAGTTTGAAACGGCAACTTCAAAGTGCACAATCGTCCCCGTAAGTGGAGCTGGGAATGTGGTCACTCCAACCAGCAGTTCCCAAACAGCAAGTGCAATACCTACAGGCCATGCTGTCTGGCTCCATGCCCCCGCAGCCAGAGTGACCTGTTTTTGTTTTAGCCATGTTGCTGTGGCACAGTGCTTTGTGCTCCTTTTCATGCTGTTGCTGCTTCTCCTCCCACCTCCCACTCTACCACCCTCCATAGGCGGGCGTTGAGCAGCGTATTAATGCACAAGAAGGCCGTCGCGGCCACAACAGCCCGGCGAGCATAGAGTGGCCTAACCCTGGCAGATGCATTCAAACCAAATAAAAATCTAATTAAATTAAAAGCTTATTTTAGAGCGAAAGTAAAGCGCCATAGCTCGCCAGCCAGTCTAACCACATGGAAGTTTCCCAACGGCAGGCAAAACACACTTTTCCATTTTCCTTTCTCTATGCTGCTTTTCATATTCCTGAATGTAATCCATTGAATGTTCAAATTCTCGATCGAAATTAACCAAAATTGAAGTGCATTTTTAGTTATAGCATTAAATATATTCGGCAATTTATTTTTATTTATTAATATTATTATTTTTAGGCACATTTATATTTAATTTTAAATAACTATCTTAAACCTTAAATTGATAAAACTTCATTTGGAATAATGTTTACTAACAGTTTCAGTGAGCTATTTTTGAAATAATAATTGTTAATTTTATTATTATAATTATTTTTATTGTTATTGTAATTATATTAATAATAATAAAAAAATATATTTAAATGATCAATTACAAATAAATCGAAAATCCGTAAAATACTCAATTTAGGATGATAACATCACATTTATGATAATGTTTACTCTGGAATAGAGTTTAAACAAAAAGTTCAGTAAAGTTTTTACACCACACAAACAATGGCTAGCAGGCACAAAGATACACTACTTCGGTTATTAGAGTATTAGGGTTTCGTGGAGTGTTTTTTCTCGAGCTGTTTTATTTACCAATTTAAAAGAATAAATTTTATGTCGCATCCAAAATGATATGATAAACGCCACAATATGTTAAATTTATTCTAAAAGTCTTTAGTTTATGGGCTCTTTCGGTCGCCCCAAAGCGACAGTGCCTACAAATTGTGTCCGCGAGTCCGCTCGTCGTCATCCGTATGCCTCAATAAAATAATGCCCGCTGGGGAACATATGGCAGTGCAGAATTTTATTACGCCGTTTATGGCTTTTCAGCGTTATGATGATGGCGGGCTGGGGGGACGGCCTGATGGGGGTCTGTGTGCTGGTTCCGATGGACAATGCGGCCGTGCGCGAATATTTATTGATGTCAACAATGCAAAGGTGGGGGAGCGGTGTTGTGGGGGGGAGAATGAGAGCGGCTTTTCTCTCTCTCTCTCTCTCCGTCTCCCTCTCTCTCGAGTGCTGAGGCGTAGGCGTCACTGAATGTGGGATGAGTTACGTGTCGGCATTTTAGCATTAAAACGCGGTCGGCGGCTATCAAGGCGCGTTGATCTAAACGCTTGACTCGCCTCAGTGCCCGGCAGCAGCGTGTGACATATGTCAATGAGGGTGGCAACCCTTTCGCTCTTACGCTGCTACGAACGTGGCGATAACAATCGGTATGAAGAAAATTACTTAATTTTTTTTTGGTATTTTTGTTTTTTATTTCGTTTTTTCTTTTTTTTTTTGTTTGCCTTGTTTTGTTCACATTGAGTTGTAAAATTTAGCACGCGACTCATAATTCAAATGTGGCAGCAACGTGCCGTTGTTTGGCTTACCTGTGCCGCACACGTAGCCCGGAGTATGTCCTGTGGCATTGCCGTCGCTTCGTTTGCTCTTTTCAGAAATTTGTTTATTGCGGCACTTGAGCAGAAGTGGCATCATCTTCCCGGCAGCCATTACAAGAGGCTCTCTGTTCTTGTCTGTGAAGACTGAGACGGATGGAAATGGAGATGGAGTTGGAAGCTTCGACGTGCCTGCGCCATTTTGTGTCTTATCCGTCCGGTTGTCTGCTTGTTTGTGCTTTGCTTTGCAGAAATCGTTAAAGAAATGACAAATAAGTCGCCGCACTTCCTCCCCCCGCCTCACCAGCGTCTTTCTATCTTTCGCTTCCTTTCTCTTTCATACTGCTTGTCAACGGTTTGACACTGGCTTTTGTTGTTGTGTTGTTGGTGTTGTTGGTGTTGTTGGTGTTGCCGTCGCTGAAAGTAAACTAATATTTCATTTGAAAAATATATACCAGAAATGTCTTTTGTACATTTATTTTTTGACATGTTGTTTTGTTTTTCACCCACTTTTGCCCCGCCTCTTCACTCTTTCTCCGCATCATTGCATAAACGCACGTTCGCACAGCGGGTGAAAAACAAGAACGACTCGCAAGTCCTTGAGAGCCAAGAACCGTTCGAGCTCAGATTTACGAGTATAGAAAACGTTTTCATTTGAATAACATGCCAACGAATACTTTGGACAGGCATGCCTGTCTTAGATCCGGCAGGAACATTCCTTTGTACGAATGCGAATGCCTCTCATAATAAAGATGAAGATGGAGCTGTTGTGACAGCCTCTATGATATATTTCTCCTTCAGTCGTATATTTTGGTTCAGCTTTAGCCACTTGGGAATGCCACTCAACAGCATTTAAGCCGGGCTCTCATTTGAAATATTAAGCGACAAGAAAAACGACTATACTTATTAAACATCTTTGTTCATTCATTCAGAGAAAGCCCGACATTTCTGACAATATATAATGCAAAAAATATATATAACACAGTCCATACCATTCCATTTTTGAGTAAGAACCCTTATAAAAATCTTATATATACCTTTAGAAAAACTTTTCAAATATACTTGGTACTTTAACAATTTTAATTTTCAATACCCTTTTGTAAAGCTAACACAAAACACATTTCCCATTCGTCTGTTTCCATTAATGAGTTCTTCTTTGATTCAGCAATTTTTTCACAATCTTACGCTATGCGTTCAAAACATTATGGCTAACAAAAGAGACCACACTTCCCAACTCAACACTGTTTATTTCCTTGTATACCCTGCAATAACAAATAAATGTATTTTGTCAGTCTAAAAGGTGTTAGTTAATATGCCATTAAGCCATGTGTAAATTCTATAAAAGAGTGAAATATAGGGTATCTGCCCGTTTGGCATGGGAAAGCAATCTTATGTGTGTGGTTTTTTTTATCAGCTGAGGCCTCGTTTTTCCGCGGTTGTTGATTTTAAATGAACCTATACAACGTTTCCAACAAGAAATTGTATATGCATGCATTCCATTTTAGGACTTCACATTATGAGGCCCTATAATAAACCTACTAAATTCTATATAACTTTGCAGCGCTTTTGAAAAGCCATTTAAATATAATAAAAAAAAAGGAAATGCTTTATAAAGGCACTGCAGAAACAAATGAAATTCAGTCGACTTTTTTTTTTTGCCACGCTTGGGAAGTTCACATACAGGTGTGCAAAGCTTTCTGATAGATTCAGGCAGAAAACGGATGGGGAAAAACAAGTTTTTAATTAAATTATGTGTGCAGTGGAATGCAAAGTGAAAACATGCACAAAATTCCAAGCATGGAAATTATGCGGTAAATAAAATAGTCATCTAACTGAGGGGAGAGATTGCTGATGGCCAATCGAGCTGACTTTGGGGGCTGTGTCGTGGGTGTGGTCGCCTTGAACGCCGTTGGCCTTGAGGCGGCTCTGTTTCATTAATTTTCCAAAATGTCAACAACTAATCTGCCAATTTGTTACTTTTATTTTTTGTGCTGCATTCGCCTAGGGGTGGGTGTGCGGGTGGTTGGGGGTTGCGTGATAAAGAGGAGCTGGGGGATTGGATTAGCAAATTGCTTGTACGCCACAGCATCAAAATCCTGTTTACTTTGTCAACATGTGTTAAGCCATGAAAATCGAAGACCAGCCAACAGCTGCGCTGTGCTTAGGGGTGCAGATAGAGAGAGAGAGACAGAGAGAGAGAGAGACCTGGATGTTGGTTTTGGCTAGGTTGCTAGTTGGCAGTCGGTCTTTACTAATTTTTGCTACTTAAGCGCGTGTTTTCTTGTCTCAGCGAGGCGATTAATATGTCACGACAATATCAAAGCTAATTGATCAGCCGGACAAACGATGTGCCCAGCACATTGTGCATAATACTCTCTTCGACAGAGACAATGTCAACTTGGCTATTAGTCGACGACGGGGCGTCAACGAAGTCGGCCAAGTGCTGAGGTGCGTGTCTTGACTAATTATGCAAGCCGTAACCATTTGGCCAAGCTGAAATGTCCAACTAATTGCTCAGCAAAAGCAGGCAGCTCAATCAAACATAATACCGTTTTTTGAGGTTAAACTATTCAACCAAGCGCTTGTATCTTGTATTGATAGTAATAAATCAAAATGCTTAAAGTGGTAAACAAAACCCTTTCAGAATCGAATTGAATTTGAGTGTCTTAAGTAGCACTTGAGATCATATTATACTAAATAGGAGTAAGAACAATACAAAACTTATTAAGCAATGCAAATGGGATTATTTAAAAATATTTCAATTAATATGATATCTAAAATAACTACAAACACAGAATTCAGTCCTGGTAGTAAAAGATATAACAATCAGAAAACACATTACACATAAATTTATGCTTGAGGACTTTACGGCGTAAAAAGAGATTATTTTTGAATTGACAGGTAAAGAAGGATTCCACTTGGTTATAATGGTTTCTGTAAATGTATGTAATAACAGCTAGAGACTTCAAATTTAGAATATACGTTCTCGTACACCCGGCGTAGATCAGTTTAATTATTTTATCGAGAACTGCCTCCGTTTCTCGAATATCGATACATTTCGAAGTCCGATAACAATAAATGTTACACTTTTAAAGGAATTTTAATTAATACATAATATGCAAATGCATATTATTGATCAACTGCCCAAATTTCATCAAGATCGGATAGGTAACACCGAAGCTATAGTCGGAAGTAAATGCTCCTATTGATCTCATTTCTGTCAGCAGCCGCAAGCATTTTCTGTATGCATATAGATATGCGAGCGCATGTGTGAGAAAGAGATGGCATATAATCGACACGAGTGTAAATAGATTTTTGTGTGTATTCTGCAGAGCCCCGTTACCTACAATTGCGTGTACATGTGTATATATGTATGTTTGTATGTATGTGCACGTATTTGTAGCCAGCCAGTTCGGGTCATTTCGGTCTTGTGAATGCGCTGCATTTTTTTTTTTATTCTTCAGCGTTGTCCAAAAGAAATGAGTGCATTTTCAGAATTTATATAACAGCTGGGTTCAGGGTATATATTAGTCGAGCTCACTCGACTACATCACTCTTTAAAAAAAAAATGATCTGGCAAATATTCTACGTTCAGTGGACATTGGAGAATGTAAGAAATTTTGATAGTGGAATCTGATTATTAGATATTTTTCTTCATTGTGTTCATTCTTTCACTTTCGTAGTTTAAATTGACGTATTCATATCCATCTATTTATACTCGAAGGTTCATTGCGTACTTGAACTCTATCATTGAACACCTGAAATTGACGAGGCTGGCAGAAGCAGTACTCAACTACAAGCACTCGAACCACTTCACACCACGGAATTCCTGAAACATGCACGTAGCTCATATATCGACAGATTGATAAACCTACATATATCACATACTTTAGCTACTCCCAGGGGCTAAAACAAGAACTGGTCCGAGCACCAGACCTTGTCCCATTCCCAATCCCATTCCTAATACTATTCCTATGCATATCCATGTCCGGGCATTGGCGTTGCTGTGGCCCAGCGATATGCGCATTTGTTAAGTGAACTGTAAATACAATTCCACACACTTGGAGTTGCGAGTGCTGGCGGAGAGCCGGAGCTAAGCATCAGTTCTCCACTGTGGCACCAATTTTCAATTTATGCGATACAAGCGATAACTCTTTGTTCCCCCCACCCAACCACACTGGAGAGTGTCGCTGTGTTGCATGCAAAACGGTGCTGCACCTTTGACAGCGTCAGCTACCCCGACTGTGTGCGTCTGCTGCGGCATGCTTCCTGCTCCAGCGGGGTGCGCAGACCTTGATCCAATTTAGATGCTACTTACACCCCTGCTGCCTCCGCTGTTGTTGTTGTTGCTGTTGTTGTTTTTGGGCGAGCGTCTGCATTAAAATAACATTTTTCTATTGGATTCAATACTTCAACTCTGACGGCGCCGTTCGGCATTTGGGCTAAGGGCAACTGGGGCCTGCGTACCGGAATATATATTTTATTTCATGGGTGTTTAAATTTTAAAATAACAAGCGACGGCAGCGTCGCTCACGGACACGTGGCAATAAACAGGAGGAGGACAACGACAACGACAGCAACAGCGACACCAGGTGGGATGGGATGGGATGGGTTGGGGTCGGGGTCGGGGTCGGGGGTTTAAAGTGTAGCCGCTGGTGCCCATAAAGCTCATGTTACAAAACTTGGTGTTGTTGGTTTTTTACGTGGTGTGTTATTGTTGGGGCGAGTGTATTTGTTTATTGGCCTCATTGCTGGCTTCTACAATTGCATTTGCCACGGGCAACTAAACATTTGGTCTCTCTGTGCCCCTCATTTCATTTCTTTTTTTTGCTGGGGTTACAAGCACTTGGCTTACATCTAATGCGACTTAAGCTTTATGGGCTTATGTAAATTATGCCCAAATGGCTGCGACTCAGCTTTTGGCAGGTGCCTCTGGAGGGGGGTTTTTTCTGTTGTTGTTTTTGGGGTTTCTCTTCAACAGAGTGTCATTCCAAGTAGGCATCATATTTATTTCAAACAGCAACTTACGCTTCATATATCAAAGCTATTTTCCCGTTAAGCTTCCAACTCTTCACATAACATTTTTGAAAAAATGCGACAAGCTTTGATTACACTCTCCAAATTTGGTAAATATCTCGCTTTTTGAACTGGTTGACTGGATTTAATTAAGTTTAAATCAACAAACTGCACGCAACAAACATTGTTTTGTATTAAAAAAAAAAACAGCAACATTTTAATTAAATATGATTTTATTGATCTTTTTATAGTATCTAATAATCTTTCTCTTTTTTCTTTTATTTATTTATTTTATTTGTAGCAAACGCATTCCGCAATTAAAATTCCATAAAATAAATTGGCATAAATTAAATGAAAATTGAGACAAAAAAAATAATTAAATATTAGATATAGGTTAGTAAAATGTATATGTTATATACGTATTGCAAGAATTGAAGACACATAGAAATAATATGGAATATATAAAATATAGAATATCGCAACACAGAATATTCAACACTTATTCCAAGAATCCGGGAAATTTGTATTGTTTTTACAAAATATAAGTGGAATTCAACCCACTTCAAGTGTGTTTTCCAGAAGCTTGTTAAACATGGATTTAATCTAATAAAATCGTGTATGGTGACAAAAGTAGGGAGTGTGTTGATATGGTTGTGAAACACGTACCTTTTTTTTCGTTAGTGTCCTACTCGCCTTCCTTGCCCGCTGTATCACGACATGTAAAATATGGCACAAAGCCTGATTGCGACTGCGTTGTTTGACTGCGTTGATTTGAAATAAGCTTCAGTTACAGAAGATTGCCAACGCTTGAGAGTCAGTCCGTGGTAAGCGTTTGAGAAATGGCAAGTAGCATTTCCTTGGCACTTTTGTTGACTGAGCGACCTTTTATGTAAATTAAGCAGCCATATGCATTCGCTTGTAAATCGGCAGCTGTTGTCAGTCGCAGTGGCCATTAGTTGGTGGAAGCTGGGCCAGAAGTGCCCATAGCTGGTGCCACTCCCCTTCTCCCCCCATTCTCAAGACCATTAAATGCAACAGCTCAAAGTTTGCTGAATGCCACATCTTTGGCTCGTTGGCTTTCCTCATGACTGACTCCGCTGAGACAGACTCGAGGTGGTGGATTCACTCTCTCCATCCTGCTCCCGGAAATGCTTGCACAATGCCAAATGCCGACACGCGCAGAGGATTTGCTGCCAGTGACACCCTCATCCTCATTACCCTCCTCTATCTAGTAGGCGGGGGGGCAGGGCGGAGTCCGAGACTCAGCTGCAGCAACCTCCCTAGAGACTCTCTACGCGTTGCATAATTATCAATGTGCGCTCTAATGAAGCCGGCCCAAAATATGACGAAGGACATGTGCCGGCTGTCCAGCTCACTCTCGATTTATAGGCCTAAGCAAACAGCGAGTGGATCCACAGTTCAATTTGCCGGCGTCTGCCAAAAAATTTGACACTTTTACGCAATTTTTCTTGGCCCATTATGTTTATTATTGTCTTAGCACGAAGCATTGTCCAAGTTCAAGGGTAGGAAATATGGCTGAGGAACAGCCATGCATTATGCTTATTGCTTAGCACTGCTGAACCCGCTCCCACTCCCAATCCCAATCCCCATTCCGTACCCTTACAAAGTTGACTAGTTTGCACACAAGAGCGTTTATAGTCGCAGCTTCCTGCTGTTTGGATTCATAATCCTAATGGAATTGATTTCAGTCCTGATCTCTGCACTGAATGGTCGGATAATGTAGGAAAATTGCCATTGCTGCGGTTAGTCAGGAAGCTGTCTCTGGTAGAAAACGAAAGAACCCACCCGCCACTCAAAATCTGACGACCATATGCCAAAAAGTTTTACTGCTTTCGCTTTCTCTCTGGCTTTCTGGGCAATAAATGAGTGCTTATAAATCAAACGAATGCTTATTATATTCATGCAGTTTTAATGAGTTTTCCCTTCCAACTACCGCCTGCTGGGCTGGGCTGAATGAGTGAGTCTGCTGGTTAAGAGCAGGAGACATTTAATGCGCCAGACAACGCATAATTGCTCATCCTTTTAGGGCCATGCGTTGCACCCTGAGGTCATTGACTGGACTGTGCTGCGTCTTGGTCCTGCTTCGATCGATTAGTGGCCATATTGGAAAACGATAAATCAAATCAATTGTCGAATATCCCTTCGCTTAATAGTAGTGGATATTTATTTTATATTAATACTTAAGTTAGTTAAACCAATAATTTTTGCTTACCTACTTAAATCCACGTCTATTACTATTCTATAAAGTAATTAAGATTATGCATTCTGTTAGCTAGTCTAACTGGCCGGAAACTAAACTTTGCCTTACTTACCCTTAACTCCAACAATAAGACACATTCCGAAACTTGCAGGCATCTCTTTAATTAACAACTCTCCTTAAATGCGAATGCAAGGAATGGAACCAACTATTCCAACTGGACTGTTACTGTCACTGTTTACTATACAAAGTTGGCAAAGAAAGTGCGAGGACATGGCTAAACACAATAATTTGCTTTTAATTTGGGATTTTGTAATTCAAATGAATGTCCAACGGGAATTCGGGATAATGTTGCGGGCAGGCCAATAACTTCACTTGAAATATGCATGCATGTTGACGTCGTGGTGTAAGCAAGCCAAATGAAATTTCCAACGCCAGCAACGATATATCAATAAAATGGGGATTTCTCCCACACACATACACATACACATACACATATATATATATATATATATATACACCACCCCTATAAACAACAAGGGCCGAGGGACACAACTCACACTTACGGCAATCGTCATTAGCAGCAGCCGAGCACAAAGCACCGACCAGCAAATATCAAATGAGTGTTGTTTCCCCCTCCCCCTTGTCCTTAACCCCACTCTAAATGAACGAGTGCCAGGATTCAACGTCATCCCATGTCATTCACTTGCGGTTTTCAGGGCTCGCCACACACACACACATACAAAATATATGCAGCGAGCCTTGTAGGGATTTGGCCAGAAATACTTCAGCCACATCAGGACTGCCTCTTGGTGACAATTGAAAATCCAATAAAGGTCGCTGTGTGTTGGTTCAACGGCCAGTCGGCTCCGGCCTGCTCCCCCTCAGCTGGGCTGTAGTATTTTAACTTAAACGAGGCTGCCGCCTAATCACAAAGCCGGCTCCCCAAAAATCCCATTCCCCGACTAGAATGCATCCTGTGTGGCCAAAATATTGAAGTAATGAACTTGCTTTATGCCAGCAGTGGGCATCCTCTGTGCGGCTATATCAAAATGCCACTAAACTTGAATGTAGTTTGAGGCGGCTTGTGGAAGGACTTGTGGCACTCGCACTTTGAGTTAATGGCACATAAATTTTGCTCTGTTCCCATAACTTTTGATTACTGGGGCGTGGTTAAGGCAGACGCCCAAAGGCAACCACATCTAAATAGTTGTTCTGCACATTTCTTGGTGTATGCTGCTTCATTTTTCCATGGTTTGATATTTTTGTTTATTTCGAGGTTGACCAGTGAGCAAATCTGATGTTATGAATATACCTTGGAAGCCAGGATTGAAGTGAGTATAGTGAGCCTTAAGTATTGTTAATATAAAGTTACTTTGTGAACTTCTAATAATATTAGTTAATATCTTGGACTGTATTAAAATATTGTATTTATATATTTAATTGGCTCGGAGAAGTCTCCTCCAATGCGTTATATACATCATTACAATATATATTTATATATTTGTTTTTCGGTGTTTTACAGAAGCAGTCAACCCTTATTGAGATGTGAAATTGCTAGCGCCACAAATGTAACTTTCCACCATCATTTCAAAGGAACTATAGTTGGGGCAGAAGCGCACTGTGCGCAGCAGCATCTCCATGAAATTCTGAATTCTTTTTTTACTGGTTCCGTTCTTCCAGTCGGCATGGGCTTTGCGATTGTGAGGTGTGTTGAGGATCAGATAGAAGCTGCGCACCAGGATAAATAAGTCCGCCACTTTGCCGGTGATGGCCAACTGCATCCAGTCAATGGCCTTGACGATTTCGAACATCCCACTGATGATATCAGTGTTGGTATTCTTTATTGGCTTACCCGAGACCTTGACGACTATGGCCAGCAGAATACTCATCGCGATCTGGCGACTGAAATCATCCTTAATGATGAGCATCGTCAGGGCCTGTTGCATCTGGACGACCTTTTGCACACGCTCCATGTCGGTGCCAATTACGAATCTATCACATAGGACAGTGCCAATATATTCGATGCAGTCGGGTGGCAAATCGATGCGCAGTTTGGCCACAGCGTCCAACAGCTCGGAACGGTAACCCATGCAATCTGTTTCCAGTGGTTTATACGACTGCATTAAGATACCAAGATGATAATGATCGATCAAGTTAGCCAGTGTCAACTCCTCTATTTCGAATGTGGCATCAATAAAACGCTGGAATAGCTGTGCGGTGCTGTGAGAAACCAAATCAACTGATTTGATGGTCGAGCTAGCCAGAAAGCTCTTTAAATCCTCCTCTGTGTAGCCAGACCCCACTTTTGGTGTCTTCTTTTCGGGTTGATCCTCAAGGCATAATTTTAATTTATACTCCAGTTGGTGATCACTCTCGCCAGTGTCGATATCATTAATCGATATCTTGCTTAAGGATACCGCAGCGGCGCCATTGGTTGCTGCTGCTGAAGTTGATGCAACATTGCTGATTTCAGAATGATTATTGTGCTGCATCTACAATATATTAACAAATATTATTATATATGGCCATGTGGCCATTTTACAGAGTTATATGCGCAGAACTTCCTCACCTTTAAAGCTATGCTGATGAAATTTACTATATGTTCAAATTCTCGCTTTGTTAACTAACGTCGTCGGAGATGGCCTGCTGCGTTCAACAAATTGAGTCAAAACATTTGATCTAATGGATTTGTATAAGTAGTTTAGGTAAGAGCTTTAATCGGAAGAACTCAACTCAACTCTGTTGCATTTGCGGCACATATCGATATGCAGGTATTGACTACAACCACCAAAAGCGAAAAGTAAAGGGTCACATTGCCGATATTAAGAGACAGGCTGGCAGGGTTGGCGAGTCCGCAACTTAAGTTGACCACATTTTTCCACAAGGCGGCGTTTTAGGGTTTGTTGAAATAAGTTATATATTGTGTGTATAATATATATATTGTGTTCAGGTGGCCGACTGCAAGTTACGTCGCAGATTTATTCAACGTACCAAAGATTGCCGTACGTTACTTGATTTGTTTTGTACTGAGGACGTTGCAGTTGACCTTAATTGAATTGTATGCAGTTGCAAATAGTCTGGGATAATACCCCAATATTATATTGAGAATTCAGCAAGTTGGCAGCAAGGACAATTTTAAGCAATAAATGTTGCTCGATTGTGCTTAGTCTAAGTCTGTGCAAGTTGGTTTGGCTTTTGTGCTTGCTTAAATGTTTAGCAGATTTGCATCCATGGCAGGGAATCAAAACAGGCCTTGATTGAAATGAGGAGGCAGCTGTCGTTCCACTCGCTTTGCCTCGCTGCATACATGTCACCATGTCCTTCAACAGCTTTTTGCCCAGTTGGAGCCTCAGATTGGGCAGCTTGATACAACCGAAGGGGAGGGAAGAGTGGCAACTAACGAAGTCTCCTGGCAGCAACACCTACGCACTGGCAGCCACACAATGACAACACACCACAAAACAAGTGTCGAGCAGTTAAGTTTTTGCCCCAAAAAGGATGTGCGTGCGTGTGGCTGTATGTGTATATGTGGTATGAGTGAGTGTGTGTATGTGTGTGTGCGACAGTAGTTACTGTTCCAGGCACTGGTGTCAAATGCAAAACCGGATGCGGAAATGCAGGCAGCCAGAGATGAAAGAGGCGACAGATACGACAGGCAGACAGACAGACAGACAGACAGTCTGGACATCAGAGCTGGCCAGTCAAGCGGGCAGACAAATCAGCTTTGCTCTTACATACATACATACATACATTCATACATGCACACACACACGCAGGAACAGGACGAAAGGACATAGGCACAGATGAGTGATTTTTCGATTATCATTTGCACGCCTTAGGTGACAAATCAAATGCTCAGCAAGTGCATTGAAGCTTGGGCCAGGTCCTCATCTGGATTTGCCTGCTTGGCCAATCTATTGTTGTTGCTTGTTATTGTTGTTGTTGTTTTCTCTCTGGGCAAGTGAGTTAGTTGGCTGCTTAAGTTTACAGGTGCTTACAAGCAGATCCGTTCAACCTGAGTGCTTCTGAGCAGGTCTTCTGATTTTCACTGAAAGTTTGCTTTCGCTCATCTCAGGTATTGCGCGGGAATTTGTGTCTTGTATTCTTCTCGATAACCACAATTTAGTTAAGAGATAATCATTTTCATTTCCTTACTATTTTACTTTATAGGATAAGGGTATGAGATGATATTAAGATGCAAACATTTTATTCGATTTCAAGGTGTATTTGTATTTCGGGGTAAATAGAATAAATATTTTTGGAATTTGCGCTAGGATCGCCAATAAAAAGTCATCAAAGTTTAAAGAGTTGTAAGTCTAATATTATATTAATAATAAATATAACAAAATCAACATTATATATACTTTGTAGCCGGCTTCTAGTGTTGTAGCTCTAAGACTGTAACATAACATCTCTCATCTAACATGCAACTTTGTCGATGTCGATCGATATCAATAGTGTGATCTCTAACAAAAGGGAGTCGTTGTGAATAAAGTGAAGTGAGCGGACGTGTTTGGAAAGATAATTTAGTTTTGACTGCTACAACTTTAAATAAAATAAATACCTTAACTTCTCACAATATGTAATTTTCAAAATATCGGAAAGAGGCTGCTTACAAATAAGGTACAATTAAATTCCAGAAAGAGAATATTTAAGACGAGAAGAATACGATAAAATAAAACTATAGACTAAGTTTAGTTGAATTTAAGTGATAAAAATAATATAACATATCAAATAAAAAACAATAATAATATAAGAAACTGTTAATTTGTAAGCTGTAGTCAATCAATAATGAGTTTGTTCTTATGGGTGAAAACTATGGCATAAGTAAATCGTAGAAAAGCATATGTGTCTATGTTAAGTAGGCCAATAACGTGAGTGAAGGGTAGATTTAGATCATTTATTTTTTACACAATTTCACACAACTTTGGCCATCTGCATTCTCAACTCTGCTTTATGTCATGTGCACTAATCAATTATTAATTGCAAATGCTCAAATTGGGGTTTGATTAGATTTCAGTATTGGTATTTTAATATAACCACAAGCTGGCCACACTAACTGGAACATTCAAATAACAACTTATACTTATGCATAATGCCCCTTGGGTTAATTTCAAATACATATATCTCTGTTCTGTTCTGTTCTGTTCTGGTTTGCATGTTTGGAGCTTAAGTCCACATGTACGACAGGACGTATGAGCGTTATTAATGCGCTCTGCATAAATACACATGCAATTTATATGTGCATTTTATGATAGTACACATATGCACAAGTGTGTGAGAGTGTGTG